>CM035134.1:132586049-133303549 GCA_020205605.1 Panax ginseng | reverse complement strand
ATTTTTAGAATTTTAAAGAAAAGTTAAGTGCCAATTAAATTTGGACAGACACATGCTTCGATTGAAATTCGAATTATTGGTATACGTATAAAGCTATTTGATTCAGCTAGACAAATGTTTATGAAAATTCAAAGTATTTGTGAAAATTTATCCCGAACTAAATTGTTTTGGTACGGAATCTTATGATAAGACTGAGGTGAACTATGTTGATTGGATAAAATAATCCAATCTAGTAGCGTAAATATTCGCGAGACATGATTGATACGTCATATATGACGTAAGCGTATGATAGGATGATTACCTAAAGTACTAGCATCGGTGGTTTACTTTCTTTGTGATTGTAAACATACCTAGTAATTTACTGTTTTGCGATATAAATATCGTTAAAATTATGTGTTCATGGTCTATATGACCCCTCAGCATGATTTGAAAAGTTTTAACTCTTTAGAGAGAAGTCATGGAAGAATGTGATAGTAGCAGAGCTCCTCATAGTAGGAAGCAAGATGTACTCATTAAATTGAGCATGAAATCAAGTAAAGGTTAATTTTTTTTAAAAAAAACTAGTTTTGATGAATAAAAGGAGTGGTGATTAGTAGACTGAAATTTTGAGGATGAAATTTTTAGAATAATGGGTGAATGTAACAACCCGAAAAGTTAGATAATTATTTAAATTTTAAATGATGAATTAAAGGTTGAATAATAAACCTAGACAGAAAATAAGTGAATGGATTTGAGATTTCTGGGAAGGAATTTAGTGAATTTAAAAAATTTTGTGGTAAATTATTCAGGATTAAGTATATATGAGTATATGTTCTGTGAATATGATGATTATGTGATGGTTTATATTTGTTTATTATAAAAACAAATAAAAGAAACTAGTGTGATCCTAATTATAAATTAGGAATGAAGAATTGTATAACTTAAGGGTTATGGGATGAGAGAATTATGGTATATTGAATATATACTAATTTTAAGAGATTTATTTTATAAATCTCAATTAATTAATTTTATAATCTAATTATAGCAAGTCTAATTGGGTTATGAAATTAAAAAAAAAAGAAGCATACGTAAGGAAATTATTTTCAGGTGTGAGAAATAAAAACTCTAATTAAATGATTAGGATAAAATAGAATTAAAAGTATTGGACTATAATGATATCATAGCCCAATAATTTAATTAGAGTTCAAGTGAATTAAAATTTAATGGACTAAGGAAGTTATATTATTTAAACAAGCCCAATTATATTTTTAGTGTGGGACTTGTAGATAAAATTAATTCAAAGGCAATTAGTTTATTAAATTAGCCCAAGAGGCCATGTATAAGATAAATATAGTAATGACCCAATTTAATTAATGGGGAAGCCCAAGTTCAATTTTGTAAGCAAGCATGATAATAAAAGTACAAGCCCAATTTTAATTAATAAGTGGCCCAATTTTTGACCCACTTAAGAAGGGACTATTTAGTTATTTGTTAAGTAAATTAAAAATTAAAATAAAATAAGATTTGGATGATATTGATGCCATGTGACCGAAATTATGGAGAGAGGAGGAGATGGGTGTAATGTAATAATTACCTTATCTTTAATTAGTGGTTTACTTTATGGGGTGTCACATTATTATTGGGCCACCACATGAGCTTATCAAAGCATGTAATAATGAGAGAGAGATAAGGATTTGGAAGATATTATGGGCCAAATGGCCGGTTAAAAAAAAGAGAGAGAGGGGTGGCTAATATAAGAGATAAGAGAGAGAAAGAGAAAGAGAAAAAACAAAAAGGAAAAGAAAGAGAAAGAGAAAGAGAGAAGGAGCCCTACAAAAAATGGGGCTTCAGCAACAACCAATTTTCGTTGCTAAAGGTGCCAAATTTCGTTGCAAAAGGGTTTTGGCAACGACTTTACTGTCGTTGCGTCTTTCGTTGCGCAACGAGCGTTGCTAATTGTTCTACAACGAACGTATTTTTTTCTTTACCAAAAGTAATACATTTTGTAACGAAATTTGACTTTCGTACATCGATCCTTTAACAACAAAATGTATTATTGCAGAATAATTAAAATTTCATTGCTAAAAAGTCCATTTCGTTGCAAAAGCCTTCTAATTGGCAACGAAATGAACTTTTTTTGCAACGACCATGCATTTTAATTATAATTGACACCATTTTTTGCGACGACATTTTCGTTCGCAATAAATTATGAAAATTGTTGCCTGAGCTTGGTTTCATTGCGGAATGTAAACTTTTTAACGATTTTTCGTTGCTGATTATATTATTTGGCAACGACATTATGCTGAATAAGCAACGAAAATATTTGTTGCTGGTTATTTTTTAATAACAACGAAAGTAAATCGATTAAACGACATTATATGTCATTGCTTTTATATGTGCAAATCTAAAGTTGATATGATTTGCAACGATAAAAAATGTTACCTTTTATGTTAGTAATAGCAACAATATTCTCTCCGTTGTTATTAGGTTACTTTTTTGTTGCCAAATATTATATTTTTAATGTCATTAGCAACGAAAATTTATTTCTAAATGTATAAAAATTGTTGCTATATTAAAACTTGTTCAATGCTTTGGTAATCTAATTATATAGTTGTTAAATCAAAATTTGACATTCTTTTTTGGGTTTTTGGTCGGCTCAATGTCCCCATAGCAAATAATGGCAAAACTACAAAAAACTAAAATATTATTAACTTAATAAAATCATCCACTACATAATCATTCATTATATTTACAATTAACCATCTAAAGCTACCACAGTTCTTCAATCAAAGTATATATCTACATATATAGAGAGAGTACACTTCATAATTTCGTCCCTTGTCTTTCAGAACGTAGTACAAAAAATTTGATACCTAGCATTGTAAAGGTGTCGTAGAAGCGATCTTCCTGCATATTTAAAAATAATAGCGAAGTGTCGTGAAAATGAAGCAAATAGGTCACCAGAGGCACTTTAGTGCCAAAATCAATACACAACGATTAATAGAGTTGCTTACATTGGTACTAATGTACACCGTATTGCTCATAAGTAAAAAAAGACAATAGAGTTGCTATGTGGTACTAATGTACACTTTAAATTAGGATACTTGTGTATATAAGCCAATGTAATTGAGAAGAATGAATCAAAAAATCATTATCCCAAAATTAGGTTCTTATTTTCTACAGATTACATGGACCATCTTTATTATAAGGTCATCTGACTTGATACTCCATCCTCAAAAGCATGTCCAGAAATACACCAAGATTATGTCCTAAAAAAAAGTCTAAAGTACACAAACTAAGAAGGAATCGCAAAATGACCTTAAGAAGGAATTGCAAAAAGACATGGGAGTAAAGACTAGCAACTGACCACCACTGACAAAACACTCATTTTCTATTTTTTTTTCATATTGTCGTAAACAATTGAATTTGAAGTTGTAATAAACACATCCTATATCACTCATACAACTTTCTTTCAAACACGTTATTCTTGGTACAAATGTTTCTTTAAATTTTTATTAGCCAAACCAAGTATATCTTAAAATCAAAAGTTCATAATAACAATATCAAAAAAGTCCTTGTAAAATCAGATTCATTTTTTGATAAACGAAAATAGTTTATAAAAGAAACTGTCAAAACAGGGACAGAACCATGCACATGAGTATATAAAAGACTTAGGAGAAAATAATATGACAGTATCAATACAGCCAATGGCAATGCTCCCAATCCTAATTTTTTCAACTCATCAGCTTTTGCGACCGATCTTGCACTATGCCCACATCATAGGTTGGGCACTTAGTTTAATAATGGCACTTAAAAGGTAATCCTAGAGAAAGAAAACAAAGTACCTTCTTTTTTATTTAAATGGTATTTCCTTTGTTATTTTTTTATGGGGATTGAAACCACCTTGAACTTATTCCTCAAGACTTCTGCCATTTCTCCCACCTTTGGGTGAAACATGGTACTTGTTCTTTTCTCTACTGTTTAACTTGAAGAGTCGATCTTAACACCACAATTAAAAATTTGCTTGGGTTAAGGAATTTTGAAATAAGATTCCAATAAAAAGATTAAAATTTATGACTGATTTTTTGAGTCAAATTTCCCCTATTTTTCAAATTCATATATGGGAGAGTTTACATGTTAATATACCTTAATTTAAAAGAAAAAAAAAACACAGCGGCAAATATTTTTAAATATTTTAACCTTATTATGTTTTTTAGTAATTAATACCATAGCAGTTCTAGTAATAATGTCAGCTAAGCTTTTAGAATGCCTAAGAAAATGACAAGAGATTGAGAAAAACAGACATTTATCCTTTTCTTATAATTTGAATGTATAGTCGTGCATAAAGGAGAAATCAAAGTAATAAAAATAATATTGAGTAAAAGAACAAAAAGGAATTGCAGCAATTATTATACCCCAGGAATAACCATCCTCTTGCTCTGATCCTTTCCATCGTTAATGGCCTCCATCATAGTTATGCAGTTAGAACTTTCAATAAACTTCCAGGAATATGATTCTCGCTGTATATAGTAGAACCAAGAAAATGGATTATTAGAAATTAGAACAGGATACCAACTAAATTTACAGATAACATAATTGACTCATTGAGCGAATAAATTAATGCAAGAATAGAACAATTTTCGAAGTTGCATACCTAATGATGTCCTGCCATCAGTTTGAACACAAGACAGTTATATATATATATATATATATATATATATATATATATATATATATATATATATATATTGATAAATAGTTTTAACAGTCATATGAACACATGCAATGATAAAAAACAGTAATATGCTTAGAAAAAGTTTAATTAAGTATCAAAAAGCCACTGGTTAGGAAATGGAATTTTAAGAAGTGAACATACTAGATTTTTGCACTTCCAAAGTCACAAATTTTGACTTGGTGTGAAAGAGGATCAACCTGTGGAAAGCCAACGTTGACGTCAAAAAACAGCTACAACTCTTAATCCCAAGTCACAGTTTAAAAGGTGCATACCAGAACGTTCTGAGGCTTCAAGTCCCTATGACATACTCCAGGAACAGGATGCATATATGCCAATCCCCTGAAAATCTGGAAAATATTCCCCAGTTAAGATCAGTAGGAGAAATGGTAATGATTATTACATTAAATGCGGACGAACCACACAAACCTGATACGTGTAAAGTTTCACATATATGAGTGGCATTCTCTGGTTTGCATTGTTATGGTGCTTCAGAACCCAATACATGGTCTCAGGAATATATTCCATTACTAAGTTTAGAAACAGCTCATTTTTGCTGGTAGTTGAAAAGAAACAATGCTTAAGACCAACTACATTTGGATGATCCATGGTGCGCATCAACTACAATTCACAATTCTTGTATCTTCTGTCTTGCAAAACCTTCTTTATTACCACGGTTTCTCTGGTTTCCAGGCATTTAGCCTAGAGTGAAGAGAGGCATCAGAAAAATGACATGGAATTATAACTTATCAGAATAGCACCAAAATCAGTATGATTAGCTTACCTGAAAAACAATTCCAAATGATCCAGTCCCCACAACACGCTCTGCCATGTAACTAACAGTCTACATTAAGCACCATGTAACTGACAGTCTACATGAGATGGGGATGAAAGGTAAAAAATGTGAGATGAAAAGCCCCTTTAAGATGTTGACAAGTTAAGAATGAATTGTTGTCTAGTTGATAAAAGGAATCTCCTTTGATGTCATGTCAAGCGCTCGATTAGTTTTTATATAACGAAAGATCTAACATAAATAACATGGATTCTGTTCCAGATTTTGTTGATGGTGGTCGTTTGCTTGTCTTAGTGAGGTTTGGGGTAGTTTGGTCCAGGGTGTTCTGTTGCAGGTGTGGTCTAGACAGCTTGGTTACTGGGCTTGGCTCGGCAGTTGTGGGTTTGGCTATTGGTCTTGCCTCTTTACATGTTTTGGTCTGGCATGATTTGGGCTGGATGGCCTTTGTTGCTTCAAACTCTGCTATGGATTTTGACTAGTATGCTTGCAATGGTATGGCTTGCTTTTGGGCGATCTTGGGCATGGGAGTGGGCGTGAGCTGGGTTGCTTTGGGCTTCTGCTGCTAGTTGGACTCTGTAGTTGGTGGTTACTGCTCATACCTCTGCTATTGCTACGATCCTGCCATACTGATTCTTTTAATCTGCTGGGTTTGTGCCTACTACTACTGGATTGCTTTACTGGTTTGGACTCTGCTGAGTTTGTGCCTACTGCTGGGGCTGGCACTACTGCTGGTTTCTCTGCTGAGGTGGTTTGGTGGGATGGTATTCTTGTCACGGCTGCTGCTGGTTTTTGCAGCCTCTGGGCTAAAAATGCTTGTGGACTGCAGCCGGATGGTGTGGACTGGGGACTGCTATTTCTTGTGGTCTGCTATTCTTGCCGGACTGGGGTCTACTATTTCTTGTGGACTGCATTTGCAGTTGGTGAAGATGGGTTATTTGTGTTCTGCTGCTGGCTCTGATGTTCTTCTGCTTTGAAGGGCTGTTGGTTTAGCGGTGGGTGATGCTGAGATGCATTTTTTAGATTTTATGCCCTCTTGCTGCTGCAGAATGGGGATAAACTCTGAGGTTGTGCTGCTATGCTTCTGCTGGCATGGGCCCTAGGCCATTCTACTGTTGCCTCTTGACAGCTGCCGCTACTGTCGAGCAGCTGATTTGCTACTACTATGCTTTGATTGGGGCTGTTGCTTCTTCCAGTTTCTTGGGGGAGCTGCTTTTATGCTATGGGTTAGGGATGCTTTGGCTTCTATTGGGGTCATTTCCACCTGCTACTCTTGCTGGTCTACCTCTTGTCTATCTCGTGCTGGTTAGGGATGTCTGTCTCGTGTTGCTTGATATTGCTGATGTTATATGTTCTGGGTACTGCTGTTGCTGGATGTTCCATTTTGTCAAAAGCTCTAGCTTTGTGTTGCCAAGTAATTGCAATTACTTGGCCATTTTTCGATAAGCAAATATAAGTGAATTAGTTGAGAACCTATACACATGATCAGGTAGGGCAGCCAATACTAGAAACTGAACGAGAGAATAAAGTAGAAATTTCCTCTCTTATTTTTGAAATCTAAGAATAACATACAGTAATTTGCAGTTTTCATGCCTTTAGGCCCTTAATGTGATGCACCACTCTATAGATTAAACCTTTCAATTTAAAAGTAAATGTTTGAAATAGTAGGAACGTAAGACTCCAACTTTTATGAATAAAGAATAATTTTCTCGAAATATATTTTTGAATATTATGGTGTGGATTTAATATAATGTTATAGTTGTGGGTAATATTTACAAATTTTGCAAAAGTAAAATTTAGTGGTTATATAATATTCGATTGGGAGAAGAATTCGTTTTAATGAGAGAATATTAATGACGACGCAAGACAATCATTGGTGGACCCCCTAGCGGAAGTATTGTCGTAGTTAGAAAACGCATGTAATTATTTTTTTATAAAAATAACGGCGGAAGTTTTACCGTTAAACCGTTGAACTACCGGTAGTAGTAAAAGTACGATGTCTGGCGTGGTTGCGTAGTAGCACACAAGATTGATTATTGATGCTTACGTGAGAAATCAACGAGTTATACTCAATTATTACTACGAAGAATTGTCGCATCATATCTCTCATATTATTGATTGATTATTGTCACAAAGATTATATCGTGCATAATATGATATATTATTAAATCAATAATTGAGACGACAAAGTTATTCATATTATTAAATTTTAATATTTACAATGTCTAGAAGTTCTGTTAAGAAGAGGTTTGGTCATCTAATTGCCAATAAGGAGAAATCATTATCGGAAAGCCCCCTCTTTCTTGGGAACGACCTGCTTGTTAAATATTGTGAGTTATAATATTAATGATGAGTAAGTTCGTGTTGATTAAAGATGAAATTGATAGTTCCATTGTGTTGGAATTATTAGTGTTAGTGGAAATCGACATTTATTTCGATATTAATTGATGTCTGGATGTTATCTTGACCGATCAAATGTAATAATTAATCGGATAAATGAGCAATTAATTACTATTAATTCACATGATTATAACTATTTGTTCACATGTGTGTACTATTGATTCACATTCTTGTACTATTAGGGGAGTTGGTGCAAGATTGATAATACTTGCATGACTAAGTTAAAAATGGAGGTATAGATGGAGTTACTATACTGTAATTCGTATTTTCACGTGATTATAACTATTGATTCACATGATTGAACTATTGATTCACATTATTTACTATTAGGGGAGTTGGTGCAAGATTGATAATACTTGCATGACTAAGTTAAAAATGGAGGTATAGATGGAGTTACTATACTGTAATTCGTATTTTCACGTGATTATAACTATTGATTCACATGATTGAACTATTGATTCACATTATTTACTATTAGGGGAGGTGTTGCAAGTTTGATAATACTTGTAGGACTAAATTAAAAATGAAGAAAAAGAGGAAGGTATTATACTGTAATATTTCGAGCCCCAAACGTGCAATTATTGAAACTATATTTTCCTATAAATAGAAGATCATTCTTCCTTCATTTCTCACCAATTCACAAAAGCTTTAGATCAATTATTATAGAGAGAAATTATAGAGAGAAAGAAGAAGAGAAGTCTCACACCTCATTATTCCAATATCCAGTTTCTTCAGGTAAGGGTATTATTCTTTCGTATTCATGAAGAGAGTTATTTTCTTTCAATAGTCGTAAGAGTTGTTATTCCATTCTTTATTATTATGTTGGAATAACTTTGCTCATGCTGATACCGCATACTGATGTAATTCTTACGTTATTCCATTCTTTATTATTTCGTTGGAATAACACATGCGTCTTGATTCTATCGCATGCCCAGTGAATCTCGTTGTTATTCCATTCTTTATTATTACATTGGGAATAACTTTGTTTGTGAGGTCTATCGCATGCCCGGTGAATTCTTACATTATTTCATTCTTTATTATTCTGCTAGAATAACCTGTCTATGTGGATTACCGCATGCATGGTGAATGATCCTTCGTATTCATTCCTTATTAAATTGTCGAAATGATCTGTCTACGTGAATTACCGCATGGCGGGCGAAAATCCATTTGCAGTTTCATATATTCTATTATACTCAATTGGTTAAAGTTTTGGCTTCTACACTCCATGAAATTAGTAGAATATCCTGGATATTTGTGTTTCATCCAGTATCTTTTCATGGAAATATTCTTCTGAGCATTCTTTAATTTTACTCCACAAAGTAGTATCATGTTGACAATTTGGACGTAATTGATTTCAGGATAAATTAACTTATAAATTTTTAAAATTTATTCTTGAACTTGTTTTATTGAATTATTATGTCATTGTCATCATCCTCACGCTTATATTGTGATGAAAGTCATCTTTGGCTTACGTGCATATATGGACTTGGTATGATTATGACCAGGGATCATTCGGTATAGTCATGACCTGTAATGTTATAAATGAGGTGGTAAAAGTCCTCGGTTATTTTGTAGTGCATTGATGGGACGCTTTTTGGTATGATTATGACCGAGGATTATTCAAAGGTATAGTCATGACCATTGATGATTTAATGAATATCCTTGGCCGTAGTGCGAGGATGACTCGATGATGTGGTTTATTTATTAAGCTGAGTCTCAGCGATAAAAATTGATGAAAACATTTTAAATCATAGAAGATAGTAGATATCATGCTCTACTTGATTCTTCTAATGGATTGCTTATTCCGCTGCAGTTAACCTTGATGTCTATTGTATTTTATCAGTTTAACATTGTTGAAGGCTAATGATAATTTATCATGCATTATCTTAGTCGTAATATTTCTTATTGGGCTAGTTGAGCTCACCCTTTTGCTTTCATTGTTCTCTTCTTGAAATGAGAACGAGTGGCGGGACTAGTCGGGGAGCGGAGTGATGGTAGAGAGATGGTGTTATAGTAGTCCTCACTATTCTATAAAATAGTGTGACAATAAAGGTAATGAGGACTCTATTTGAGAGTGGATATTGTCTAGAAAGCAATATTCCTATTTAAACTCTCAGCTATGTTTTGTCGTATATTACACGACGTTTGTATAATTAAGTTTGTATTTGTATTCTGTACCATGTATTTGGCGACTCAAGATGGGTGATGTATACCTGTTTTGGGGGCGTCACAGTTGGTATCAAAGATTAGGGATATGATCCCTGGCTGAGATGTGAGAGAAGAAGTAGGAGGGGAGAGACGGGAAATTCCTTCGCTAGTATGACCTACCTAAGTTTATTTGGTATTTAATTGGTCGGTCAGAGTATAGGGATAATATGTGATATGTTAATTAACCCCTTGTTTTGTGGCATTATTTGAAAATGGCATTCGATAATGTTGAGATAAGCAATGAAGCACATGAGACCATTGAGTCACCACAGATTAATACCCAGGATAATGTGCAACAGGAAGAAAATAATCCTCAGGTAAATAACAACGATCAAATGATGAACGATGGGATGTTCAGAGGTTTTATGTAATTCATGCAACATCAGGCGAGGGCGGCTCCTGTCCAAAATGCAGGTAAAAACACTGACAACTCTCGGACGGTCATCGCTAAGCAGTTCAAGGAGCTGGGACCACCAGAGTTTTTTAGAGAGCCAAAACCACTTAAAGCGGAGACGTGAATAAAGCAGATTAACCAGATATTTGATGTCTTGGGATGCTCTGAGGAGAAAAAGGTTCCCTTTGCCACCTTCATGTTGCGAGCAGAGGCAGATTACTGGTGGAAATCTGTAAAGCGTACTCAACCTGTCGCACTCAAAATGTCTTGGGAGAAGTTCCAAGATCTGTTCAACGACAAGTACTTTCCTGAAAGTATTCGTCACATGAAGGAGGTAGAGTTCATCAAGCTTGAGCAAAAACATATGACCGTGGCGCAGTACGAAGCTAAGTTTGCCGAGTTGTCTCGATTTGTGTCCCACTTGGTTGATAATGAAGAGAGAATGACGCGGATGTTTCTAAGAGGTTTGAAACCCGAGATACGTCAATACCTAATTTCTCACAAACTGTGTTTGTATTCAGATGTTGTGAATAGGGCTCAATTATTGGAGCGCGATAATGAGTCAACCCAACTAAGAGAGAGCAGTCGACAAGTTGATAACACCAGCGGTAGCAGTCATCGAAGCGGTGACAACAAACGTGGAGGGAATCTACATGCCAGAAATGGTAATCACTTCGGTGGTAATCATGGCCATGACAATAAGAGTGGACATTTCAATAAGAGGAGATTCAACAATGATGGAAACATGTCAGCACCAGCACCTGTTGTTAAGGAAGGAGAACAACCGTCGGTCATATGTAACAAATGTGGAGGGGAAGGACACATCAGTCCAAACTGCGTGATGCAGTCCAAAGCGTGTTATAATTGTGGAAAAGAAGGTCACCTAGCCCAATTTTGTCGTGCACCAAAGTCAAGTCCAACTGGGATGGAGGCATCAAAGGGTGTCCCAGACAAGATAAAACTGATAGTTTAAGGGAGAGCATTTGTCGTAACCTCCCAAAAAGTGAGGAATCTGAATGAAGTGATCACGGGTAAGCTTATCATAAACTCTAGTGAAGTTTATACTTTATTTGATACCGGTTCTACCCATTCTTTTATTTCTCCTACTTGCGCTCAACGTTTAAATTTGACTCCAAAGAAATTAGACTTTGACTTATCTGTTGAAACTCTATTGGGAGAAACCTTCATTACATCCACAGTTTATAAGTCTTGTTTGATTCAAATCGGTAACTGCATGTTACCTGTCAATCATATTTCTTTGAAAATACTTGCATTTGATGTGATTTTAGGGATTGATCGATTAACTACTCATCATGCTAAAATTGATTGTTTTTGTAAGGTTGTTAGCTTTCATATTCCTAACCAACCTATTATGCAAATTCAAGCAACCAAACCACTAAAATCAATTACTGTCATATCAAGCCATAAAACTTTGTATTGATTATCGGGAGTTGAATTATGTCACCATCAAAAATAGGTACCGTTGCCTCGCATTGATGACTGTTTGACCGATTGCAAGGAGCCAAATTCTTTTTAAAGATTGATCTTCGTTAGGATATCATCAGTTGAAGATTAAAAGCGATGACATTCAAAAGCGCTTTCGTAACTCCGAGACGGGCATTATGAATTCCTAGTCATGTCTTTTGGATTGACTAATGCTCTTCACGCCTTCATGGACATGATGAACCAAGTATTCAAGGAATATTTGGATCACTTTGTGGTCGCCTTTATTGATGACATCCTCATATACTCAAAAACCCGTGAAGACCATGAGCAACACTTGAGGCTAATACTCCAAAAGCCGTGAAAACAAGATATATGCCAAGTTGAAGAAATACGAGTTCGCTTGAGGAAGTTGCATTCCTTGGGCACGTAATATCAAATCATGGAATATCCATTGACCCGACAAAGATTGAAGCAATTCAAAGTGGAGCAACCTAAGTCGATGATGAAAGCACGTAGCTTTCTCGGCATTTGGTTATTATCGGAGATTCGTAGAAGGGTTTTCTCGAATCGCTACTCCATTAACTTCGGTGACTCAAAAGATACAAAATTCAGTTGGAGCGAGGAATGTGAGAAGAGTTTTCAAGAACTCAAGAGGAGACTCATTTCAGCACCTGTTCTGACAATACCATCTGGCTCGGAGGGATTTTTCATCTACAATGATGCTTCGGGCAAAGGGTTAGGATGTGTTCTCATGCAACATGGGAAAGTCATAGCCTATGCCTCACGATAACTCAAAGAATATGAGAGGAATTATCCTACTCATGATCTAGAGTTGGTAGAAGTCGTTTTTGCGCTTAAGATTTGGAGGCATTACCTGTATAGAGAGAAGGTGGAGATCTATACGGATCATAAAAGCCTCAAATATTTCTTCACTCAAAAGGAACTCAACATGCGGCAACGACGATGGCTTGAGTTGTTGAAAGATTATGATTATAACATCCTGGAAAAGCGAACATAGTAGCTGACGCATTGAGTAGAAGATCATATGTGGGTCGAGTGCAATATTGTCAACGCAAAGACCCATTTTGTATGACTTAGAAAGGATGGAAATAGAGTTAAAGACTCCAGGGACCCATGTGATGATGGCGAATATACGAGTAGAACCGACCTTAATTGATAAAGTTAAAGCTACTCAAGCTACAGACCTGGAGCTGATGCGTATGAGGAAGAAATTACACGAAGAAGCTATTCCAGAAGTAAGAATCGATGAAGAAGGAATACTTCGATTCAACTCCAGACTTTGTGTTCTTAACGATTCTAACTTGAAGTATAAAATCATGATGGAGGCGCACAACACACCGTTTGCAATCCATCCTGGGAGTACCAAAATATATCGTGATCTTCGATATACATTTTGGTGGAGCAATATGAAGAGAGAGATAGCGGGGTTTATCTCAAGGTGTCTAACTTGTCAACGAGTCAAAGCGGAGCATCAAGTGCCAAAAGGTCCATTGCAACCACTTGAAATTCCAGAATGGAAGTGGGAGCACATTACCATGGATTTCGTTACTGGTCTTCCCAAGGTTTCTCAAGGCATAGATGCGATTTTGGTCATTGTTGATAGATTGACCAAGTCTGCTCATTTCTTACCGATACGAGAAACTTTTACATTTGAACATCTTGCTAGTATGTACATAAATGAGATTGTAAGATTACATGGTATGCCAGTATCCATAGTTTCTAATCGAGACCCAAGATTCACTTCAAGATTTTGGGTTAGTTTGCAAAAAGCTATGGGCACGGAATTATGATTTAGTTCGGCATATCATCCTCGAACGGATGGACAGTCGGAAAGGACTATTCAAACTCTTGAAGATTTATTAAGACTCTGTGTCCTTGACTTCAAGGGAAGTTGGGACAAGTTCTTACCATTGGTGGAGTTTTCCTACAATAATAGTTATCAAGCAAGTATTGGCATGGCTCCATTTGAGGCGTTGTATGGAAGAAAGTGTCGTTATCTAGTATGCTAGGATGAGGTGGGTGAAGCAACGTTGTTGGGACCGGATTTGGTACATATGACTACGTAATATATTCAAACGATCCGACAACGTATAAAAACCTCACAAAATCGACAAAAGAGTTATGCTGATCTTCATCGAAAGGACGTGGAATTCAATATTGCAGACCATGTGTTGTTACGTGTTGCTCCATGGAAAGGAGTTAGGAGATTTGGAAAGAGAGGAAAGCTCAATCCTCGATTTATTGGCCCATTTTTAATCCTCGATCGAGTAGGAACTGTGGCCTATAGACTCGCCTTTCCGCCAAGTATATCTCGTGTTCATAACATTTTTCACATATCTATGTTACGTAAATATGTTAAAGACCCGAACCATATTATTGAACTAAAACCAGACGAGATAGAGGAAGATTTAACGTATGAAGAGTTACCTGTTAAAATCTTGGATAAGAAGGATCATATTCTACGCTCCAAGGTATAGTCAAAGTTTTATGGAGAAACCACGATGTGGAAGAAATGACCTGGGAGTTAGAATCTGAGATGAAGTCAAGATATCCTCACCTCTTTGATATACAGTCGCATCGCCCTAATTTCGAGGACGAAATTTCATCAAGAAGGGAGGTTGTAAGATCCCAAATTTTATGAATAAAGAATAATTTTCTCAAAATATATTTTAGAATATTATGGTGTGGATTTGATATAATGTTATAGTTGTGGGTAATATTTACAAATTTTGCAAAGTAAGCAAGTGGTTATATAATATTCGATTGGTGGGGAATATTCATTTTAATAGGGAATATTAAACGACAAGCACAATCATTAGTGGACCCCAAAAAGTAAGTATTGTCGTAGTTAGAAAATGATGTAATTATCTTTTATAAAAATAACGGCGGAAGTTTTCTTGAATTAAACCGTTGAACTACCCGGTAGTAAAAGTATAGTAATGTCTGGCGTGGTTGCATAGTAGCACACGATATTGATTATTGATGCTTACGTGAGAAGTCACTCGGTTATACTCAATTATTGCTACGATAATTCTTTGCATCATATCTCTCATATTATTGATTCAGTTATTGTCACAGTATCATCTGCATAATATGATATATTATTAAATCACTAATTGAGACGACAAAGTTATTCATATTATTAAATTGCAATATTTATAATGTCTAGAAGTTCTGTCAAGGAGAAGTTTGGTCATCTAATTGTGCGCCAATAAAGAGAAATCCTTATCGGAAAGCCCCCTCTTTCCTGGGAATGACCTGGTTGTTAAATATTGTGAGTTATAATATTAATGATGAGTAAGTTCGTGTTGATTAAAGATGGAATTGATAGTTCCATTGTGTTGGAATTATTAGTGTTAGTGGAAATCGATATTTATTTCGATATTAATTGATGTCTGGAAGTTATACTGACCAGTCGGGTAATTAATCGGACAAATTAGCAATTAATTGCTATTAATTCACGTGATTATAATTATTTGTTCACATGTGTATACTATTAATTCACATTCTTGTACTATTAGGGGAGTTGGTGCAAGATTGATAATACTCGCATGACTAAGTTAAAAATAGAGGTATAGATGGAGGTACTATACTATAATTCGTATTTTCACGTGATTATAACTATTGATTCACATGATTGAACTATTGATTCACATGATTTACTATTAGGGGAGGTGGTGCAAATTTGATAATACTTGGATGACTAAATTAAAAATAAAGAAAAAGAGGAAGGTATTATACTGTAATATTTCGAGCCCCAAAATGTGCAATTATTGAAACTATATTTTTCTATAAATAGAAGCTCATTCTTCCTTCATTTCTCACCAATTCACAAAAGCTTTAGAGCAATTATTATAGAGAGAAATTATAGAGAGAAAGAAGAAGAGAAGTATGCTACCTCACTATTTCAATATCCAGTTTCTTCTAAGGTAAGGGGTATTATTCTTTCGTATTCATTTCTTTCAATAGTCGTAAGAGTTGTTATTCCATTCTTTATTATTATGTTGGAATAACTTGTCTATGCGAAGCACCGCATACATGGTGAAATTCTTCTGTTATTCCATTCTTTATTATTACATTGGAATAACTTTTATGCATGTGATCTATCGCATGCACTGGTGAATTCTGTTGTTATTCTATTCTTTATTATTACATTGGGAATAATAACATTATGCATGCGATCTATCGCATGCACGATGAATTCTTACGTTATTCCATTCTTTATTATTCGTTGGAATAACTTTTGTCTATGTGGATTACCGCATGCATGGTGAATGATCCTTCGTATTCATTCCTTATTAAATTATCAAAATGATGCATCTACGTGGATTCTGCATGGCGGCAAAAAATTCATTCTGATTTCATATATTCTATTATACTCGGTTGGTTAAAGTTTTGGCTTCTATACTCCATGAAATTAGTAGAATATCACGGATATTTGCGCTTCATCCAAATATCTTTTCATGAAAATATTCTTACGAGCATTCTTGAATTTTACTCCACGACGAAGCGAGATCATGTTGACAATTTGGACATAATTGATTTCAGGATAAATTAACTTATAAATCTTTAAAATTTATTCTTGAACTTGCTTTATTGAATTATTATGTCATTGTCATCATCCTCATGCTTATATTGTGATGAAAGTCATCTTTGGATTACGTGCATAGATGGACTTGGTATGATTATGACTAGGGATCATTCAGTATAGTCATGACCTATAATGTTATAAATGAGGTGGTAAAAGTCCTCAGTGGCCTGTAGTGCATTGATGGACAGTTTTTGGTATGATTATGAACAGGGATTATTCGGTATAGACATGACCATTGATGATTTAATGAATATCCTTGGCCCATAGTGCAGGGATGATTCGATGATGTGGTTTATTTATTAAATTTGAGTCAAATGATAAAAATTGAGGAAAACATTTTAAATCATAGAAGATAGTAGATATCATGCTCTACTTGACTCTACTAATGGATTGCTTATTTCGCTGCAGTTAAACTTGATGTCTATTAAATTTTATCAGTTTAACATTGTTGAAGGCTAATGATAATTTATCCTGCATTATCTTAGTCGTAATATTTCTTACTGAGCTAGTTGAGCTCACCCTTTTGCTTTCATTGTTCTCTTCAGGAAATGAGAACGTAGACGGGACTAGTCAGGAAATGGAGTGATGGTCCGAGATGGTGTTATAGTAGTACTCACTATTCTATAAAATATTGTGACAATAAATGTAATGAGGACTCTATTTGAGAGTAGATATTGTCTAGAAGGCAATATTCCTGTTTAAACTCTCAGCTATGTTTTGTCGTATATTACACGACGTTTGTATAATTAAGTTTGTATTTATATTCTGTACCATATATTTGGCGACTCAAGATGGGTGATGTATACCTGTTTTGGGGGCGTCACAAGGAATTTGGAATGAACTTGCAGAATCTTGAATCTCCTCATTTACAATGTAAAATGGATCGTGGGTTGAAGACATTTGCGTATCTTAAATGCACATTGTTGCACTACTATCCAATATTCTTCCATAACTATACCAAGCCAAAATATATACCAATTCAATTTAAAACTAAATTCACCTTTCAAATCAATTAGATGTTCCAAAATATTATATAATTTACATCTCGATGAGTTAATTTTCCAAAACACAATTTCAATCCCCAATTTTTCACATATTAGATCCCTAAAATAGTTAAGAGTTTCAAAAATACCCAAATCAGTTCGAAATTCCATAAAATTAAAAAAAAATAGGACTTGAAGGGACTCACCCAAGAAAGGAGGTAGGAAAAGATGGCGATTACCAGCGGCAGAGATGGAGATGGAGATGGTGGCGGTGGTGCTCCTTCGCCGTTCAAGCGTAGGTTGTCTATATATATGGGGATAGATCGCAGTGTGATGGCGGGGGTGGTGCTCATTCGTTCATATCAAAGCTGCGGTGGAGATGGAGACAAATCAAAGCTGCATTAAAGGTAAGCAAAGAAGAAAAAGTGGCGATGGAAAATCGAGAGGAGAACCAAACGATCGAAGTTGTAGAGAAGCTATGGGTTATTTGGGCAAAACATATAGCTCAGATCTATTCAGCCTATTCACATATGTATTGGATTTTATATTTTTTTTATGAGATAATTGATTAATAATGTAGTTGATAGATTTAAACACTTAAAAAGAAAAATAAAATTAAACTTTTTATTCAAATAAATATATAAATTTGTATTTACAATTTAAAATTTAGGATGTCATAAATTAACAAAAAAAATTCAATAAAACTCTTTTTATTGAAAGGATGAATAATATTTTAGTATTTCTAAAGGAAATATTTTTCACAATTAATTCTAAGAAATTCATTTTTTGCAAAATAGTGAAAGAATTATCTCTTGCAAAAAAAACTCAATAATACTACATAACGAGTAATAATTCCTTCGTAGATAATATTTTTCTTTGTAAAATTTCACCGTAAAAATGGCAGTGGCAACTATTTTCCACCGCCTCAATTTTACAAAAGCAAAAAATAATTTGTGAAAAATATTTCTTTCGCTAATAAATATATTATCATTGATTTTTTTTTTCTTTTCATTATTCTCTCGCTAGAACATTCTCATTTTTGTTGATAATGATAATTGTATAAAACGATACGATACACTAAAATTTGTAGTCATAGTTTTTATCGTACCAATCTATTAGACTAATATAATTTATTATTTTTAGGGGTATACATTCTCATTTTAATATTCACAAATTTTGTAATTGGAACTCTCTTTTTTAAAGGAATCAGAATTATTTATAGAAATTATGAATAATTGTATAATGTTGTAAAATATTAATAAATGAAATTATGAGTGTGAACGTAGAAAATAAAATCAATAATTAATGATATTTTTTTTATTAAAATTTGTTATTTCATATATTTGAGCTAAAACAAGGGAATACACCTTTGTAATTAGCAAATGATTATATATATATATATATATATATAGATATATAGATACACACACACACTATGCATTAATAAAAATAAGTAGTTCAGATTCCATACAAGTAGTTCTAATACTAACTAATACTAATCATTTAAATAATATTCCATCTGTCCCATAATAAATGTCTTAATTTGACTTTCATGGTCAAATTGTTAGTTTTTAGAATTATTTATTAAAAATATTTATATAGAATTTTCAAATTTCGAAACATGACACTTGTAGTATTCACTTAACGTATATTTTGATTTTTTTTAAGAGTTGTTAATTTAAAAAATGGTCAATTTGACTATGAAAGTCAAATTTGTATGTTTATTATGAGACGGAGGGAGTACTAACTATCTAAAAATAATAATTTAGATCTAATACATTAAAAACGTTGTTATGTATTTTTTATAAATATCATGTATATAACGAGAAAAATAATAATTTTCATCTCTAATATTCTAAAATACAAACATGTAGAAAAATGTTAAATTTTCCTTCAATTATACATTACTCTATTTTAAATATTTTTACATGAGTATACAATGAATTTCATCTTTATGTGAAGAAAAATCATGTGAAAATATTAAAAAACACATATAAAAATAGTACTCTCTTTTAATCAAATATATAGTCCATATATAAAATAATTATTAATTTTTTAAGTCAATTTATAAGTGTATTAAATTTTCCTTAAAATAGTAATTTTATTTTTTTGTAAAGAAAGAAATACATTTCACATAAAATAAAAAAATAAACTCACCTAACACTTTTGTTGGGTTTTTAAAATTAAGTAAATGAGAAAAAGCTTAGAAAATTAATAAAAAAAAAACTAATTCCAACATAAATATTATTTTAATTTTATTAAAATAATTCCAAAATAAATATTTTAGGAAAAAAACTAAAAAATATTACTAACATTTTATTAAAATAACTTATGCTCTCGATAATCACCAATTATTGATATAATAGAACAACTAGATATAAAATCTCTTTATTATAGTTTATTTAAAGCAACTTAAACTTTATTTTTTAATAAATGAGTTTAATAACTGGTGCAAAATACAACTGTTGATCGATTTCGCAATCAATGAATACGTGCAAGTATACACGGTCAACAAGTAATAAAGTGAAAGTAGAGTATCGTTCCCACGAGGAATTATTTAATAAAAATTACCAATTACTAACTCTTAACCAAATCAATTTTATTTAAATAATCTCAAATCATGATTTTTCTAATTAAGAAAACTAACTTAATCAATTAAAACTAGGTTACTTTATAAATGAATTCAAATAAATAAAGGCTAAGACTCCAATATCCCCAATTATGAACTATAAACCAATTATCCAATTATCCCAATTATTATATCTACTGAATTGTTAACAGGAATTCTCAAATGCCAAAATCCCTCTCTCAAGTGATCAATTGCCTTCTATTTAACCCAGATTAATTTTGCTATATCTCTATGCAAAACAATTGAATTAAACTCGTTACAATCCCAATTCCTTATGTGTTACATGCGGCAAATAAATATTCTCATTCTATTCATAAACCTACTTATTCACTGTGCAAATAACTAAGTCACATGTCACCATGCCCAGTTCTAACCTTAGAATTCCTTTCTCAATTCCTTCTAGAGTAACACGGTAATTATTGGCCAGATAATTAATCAATAAGTGCAAAGCATGATGAACAATTCACTTCAACATAAATAATTAGAATAAAATAAATAATCAATTCATAACCATAAAAGGTTCAATTAAAATCTTTATAAAAGAGTTAGTTCATAATTAATGAATTAAAACCAAGAATCTACAACTGAATAGACATTAAAAGATAAAAGTAAGAGAAGGGAAGAGAATATAATCTGTTGTCAGCAAATCTGATGCTCCCCTCTTGCTCTTGATCTTGATCTTGATCTTCAATGGTCTCCAAGTTGCTTCAATCTCCAAAACTAATAAGAACTAGGGTTATTTTCTAATCTAATGGAGTGTTTAATCTAGTATAATCTATGTATTCTCTCCTTATTTTATGCCTTACATCATGTATTTATAGGTTACAAGTCCAATTTTTAGTTTTGGAACAAACCCAATCCAATTTAGAGTCAAAAAGGTGTCAAAATTCGCCCAAAACGCGTCCAGGCCACACCCAACCTCTTCCCAAAGGTTCCCAAACATTGAGAACAACTTTCAGACATCGCTTTGCCTTATAAGCGCCCGTGGCTGTAAATAAACTTAAAATGGTATTGCCACGCCCTATTTTTTTTGACATTTTCTGCTCCGATGTCCTTTGGGAAAATGGCCATAACTTCTTCGTCCGAACTCAGATTTCGATGATTCAAGATGATCCGGAAAGAGGAAAAGTAGATATACAACTTTCATTCTTTGAGTTTTTCGAAATAAGGTCTGTAGAAATATTTAAATTGGCTCTGAAGTAACTGTTGTGCAAATGGCAAGCCGAAAACGCGAATCTAGCCACCCCGAACGTCGATCCATGTAACTTTTGTCCCAATTCCTACAAAACAACATAAAACATGCTTGAATAGACATAAACACTTAAAAACTAATCTAAAAGACTTGAGAACAACAATAAATTAAGCCCGAATGTATCCAATTCATGTGTATAAAACTCACTCATCAAATACCCCCAAACTTAAACCTTTGCTTGTCCTCAAACAAAAACACAAAAGAACTAAAAATAAACAAAATAACTCAACTAAATGAATGCATATGCATAATCTACTTCCTAATATACCTACTCTAACCGAGTAATAAATCATTGATGATATATATAGCACAGCCTCAAAGATACCATTGGTACTCAAATAATATATCCAATCAATTCAAAATCCATAACTCTAACCAATTAGTCAACCCAAACTGTCATCACCCATGTTGTGTGTGTGTACTTGTTAACCATTCTAACCAAACCACAGTTCAAGATAATCACATAACAAACTTCTTATAAGGAAAATTTGGCCCAATTCAATTACTTTTGTGAACATGACAACTCTGGTTAAAACTAAGCAATTACCAAATCTAAGGGTAAATCTGAGATTTATTTATACTTTTATTCAACCACGAGGGCATTTTTGCTCTTTTCGTTTTTTTTTTCATGGTCGTGCAATGTCTCATTCCATTAGGCTAACAATGCCACCCCTTAGCGAGCTTTCAACCAGCGACTCCTGGACCATATAAGACCTAGGGCGCTAGGTGTTAAGACACCCCTTCGAGCGTACTTGCTCAAGTAACAAAGGTCCCGAAACAAAATTAACCACAGTTTTTCTCTTTTTTTTTTCATCATCTCTTTTCTTTTTTTTTCTTTTTTCTGGATTTTCTATTTTTTTTTCTCTTCATCAATTTTTTTTAGTATATATATCCCATAGATTCACCCAAACTCAAGCTTTTACGTCATTCCAACCTTTACCGCCAGTTCACTAATTTCCTTAAATTTTAACAAAGATTTTCCCTCAGAAACAAATTATGAAACCCTTGAACCAAGTGGATTAAAACAATTAAACTTTAAGTGCTAACCGGTTACATAAGTTTCAAACAGGCTCAGATTATCATCATGATTAAAATTAGAACTCATCATCAATTATCAACATTGTTCAAGTTAACATGCAAAACCAATCTTATCATAGGCCGAGCTAAGACCACACCAACCTATCACACAGATTCATGCAAAAATAAGAAAAAAATACAATTATACTACACGAACACATATATGAAGATGCAAAAAAAAAAAAAAAATACCATGTATTATATGCAACCTAAAAAAAACATAATGCTAACACATAAAAAAAAATAAACTACTATGCAGATAACTAACTATATGCAGTACGACACTAAAATGCCCCCAAACTTAAACTATACATTGTCCTCAATGACTGAAATAGAAAAAATTAAAGCAGAGGACTTCCCTGAAAATATAGCAATCTTCCTCCTTGCCCGCTAAGTTTGGAGAATAGGCTAAGCACATGGAATAAATTGGGCACCACTCTTGTATTTGACTTGGATAACCTGTAAACCATGATAGAAACAATTTTATTAAATCCTAAATAACTGCAAATTCAAAACTACTAATATAAAACTTAATAAAAACTAAAAATAAAAATAAAAAAATAAACTTGGGTTGCCTCCCAATAAGCGCTTGTTTTATAGTCTCAGCCTGACTTCTTCAATTCTCTATCCAATTCCCCTACAAAAATTGAGGAACCCTCCATCCATCAGAAGCAATATCTCTTTTGGGAGGTTCCCATTAGCAAAAACCCTTGAATTGAAGTCACCTAGCATGCTCTTTATAGATAGGATCCCCATTAAGAATTCAAGAAACCACTAGGTGTTTCCTCCATTATGTCGATGATCGATTAGGTATTGAAGCTTAATAAACATAATGGAATCTACCTTTATCTTCTCATTTTCATCCCACCATGACTCCATTAACCTGTATTTAGCTCTTACGTTACCAAGAGCTTTGCTTGGCGACATGACTTCCAATTGGGCATGGTTTTGCAAAAGCGCCCGGATTCTTGAACTTTGGTGGAGGAGGCACATGGGATACTAATGAAATTGGCTCATCTTCGTTGGTACTCAAAGTTAGATCTTTGTCGATCTCTTTTCTTGGTCCCCAAGTCTTTCCTCTCTTTCAACATCTATATCATTTGGCACATCCAAGTTCTGATTTGGTTAAGCTCACCATCGGCCTCGGAATTCATGTCATAGGGCCAAGTGTATTGAGGACGGTTGTTCAATGCATGTACTATCTGCCCCAATTGATTTTCTAGATTCTTTATCGACGCACCTTGGCTTTGCAAATTCAGCTCTATTTGATTAAATTTTTTCTCATTTTCCTCGTTCTTTTTTTCAGAAGCTCTAATAAGTTTTTCTAAGGCTTCTTCAAAACTTGATTTCTGATCTGGTTGTTGTGTCTGATTTTGAAATTCGGATGTATTTTGTTGTCTCGGCGCTTGAGCTTGATTGTTACTCCATGAAAAATTTGTGTGATACCCCCAATCCTGATGATAGTTGTTGGGATAGACATAATTGTGTCTGCGAATATATTCTGGCATAGAGGCTTGTCAGACACAACAATTTCTTCTTCTATCTTCTCTAGCTCATCGCACCATGGTTTCGAAGGTGTACTTGCTTTTACATCACAGAGAGTGCCGACGACATGACTACCAATCGGACAAGGTTTTGCAAATCTAATAGGACTCTTGAAGCTGTGGAGGAGAAGGCACTTGAGGCATAAATAACATTGGCTCATCATCATTGGTTCTCACAATTAGTTCTTCACCGAACCTTGTTGTCATTATATCCCACTTGTCTCCTCTTTTTTATCTCGTGGCTCATCCAGGTTGTAGATTTGGCTCGGGCTCACCATCTAAGCTTGGAATCCATGTCATAGGGCAGTGTGTATTGAGGACGGTTGTTCAATGCATGTGCTTATCTGTTCCACTTGATTTTCCAAATTCTTGATCAACGCCCTTGGCTTTGCAAATTCAAATTCTACTTGATTCATTTTCTTGTCTTGTTCCTCATTCCTTTTTTCGGAAGCTTTAATAAATTTTTCCAAGGCTTCCTCCCAATTTGAATGTTTCTTCTGTTGTAGTGGAGGTGGACACAAGAAATCTGTGGGTATGTTGGACTTGGAGCATAAAATTGATCTTGATTGTTACTCCATGAAAAATCCGGGTGATACCCCCAATCCTGATGATAGTTGTTGGGATAGACATAATTGTTGGGGTAATCACCACTATACTATACCGGCTTGAAACTGATGGCGCATTGATGACTCATATGATTTCCAGCACAATAATCACAAGTAACCACCACACTTTGACGATGTTGAGCTTCAAAAGCTTCTAAACTCCTCGAAAGTGTCTCAATCATACGACAATGCGAGAAAATGTATTAAGTCCATCAATCCTGCTTCCCTTGGTTGAGTCATGTTCGTGTATGGCCATTGATACATGAAAGTCATCCATGGTACCATAAAAAGAGAAAATATAGGAAGAGAATTAAAAATAAAAATAAAAATGTTTAAATTAAGACTAATTTGATTGAAATTAATATTGGTAAATAATTATTAAATTAATTTCCCGGCAACAGCGCCAAAAACTTGTTGATCAATTTTGCAATCAATGAATACGTGCAAGTATACACAGTCAACAAGTAATAAAGTGAAAGTAGAGTATCGTTCCCACGAGAAATTATTTAATAAAAATTACCAATTACTAACTCTTAACCAAATCAATTTTATTTAAACAATCTCAAATCATGATTTTTCTAATTAAGAAAACTAACTTAATCAATTAAAACTAGGTTACTTTATAAATGAATTCAAATAAATAAAGGCTAAGACACGTGTTCGCTGCTGACATGGCAAATATTTTGAATTTTTTCCAAAAATTACTTCTACATAGATTCAAACCTATGACCTATAAATTGGAACTTTAGTCATTTAACCACTAGAGCAACACAAGTTATTTGTTAATATCTTGCAAGGATTAATATTTATATCAAAACATGAGATTTCTCCCATATATTCCTTTCTTCTCCTTCACTACATACCATTAATATAATCTCAAGAAGATATATAATAATAATAATAATAATAATAATAATAATAATAATAATAATAATAATAAATAAATAAATAAAAATAAAATAGGATAGTGGCTATTTAAAATGTTACTATAAAAATAAAAGTTTATTGGTTTTCAATGTATACATAAAAGTTACTTCATGCATACATAACATATGATACATATATATGGTTATATACGTTTTATAATTTGTACAACAATTTATGCATAAAATACAAATATATTATCTCTAAGACCCCAAATTTTATGAATAAAGATTTAAATTTCTCGAAATATATTTTTTTAATATTATGGTGTGGATTTGATATAATGTTATAGTTGTGGATAATATTTATAAATTTTGCAAAGTATGCAAGTTGTTATATAATATTCGATTGGTCGAGGAATATTCTTTTTGTCTAGGAATATCCGTACGATGGCACAATCATTGGTGGACCCCACAACGGAAGTATTGTCGTAGGTAGAAAACGACAGAATTATCTTTTTATAAAAATAACGACGAAAGTGTTACCATTAAAATTGTTGAACTACTCGGTAGTAAAAGTACAGTAATACTCATGGTTGCATAGTAGCACACGGTATTGATTATTGATGCTTACGTAAGAAGTCACTCAGTTATACTCAATTATTGCTACAGTAATTGCTGCATCATATCTCTCATATTAATGATTCAATTATTGTCACAGTATCATCTGCATAATATGTTAGATTATTAAATCAATAATTAAGATGACAAAGTTATTCATATTATTATTTTCAATATTGACAATGTCTAGAAGTTCTGTCAATGAGAGGTTTGGTCACCTAATTGCGCGCCAATAAGGAGAAATCCTTATCGAAAAGCCCCTCTTTCACAGGAGCGACATTTGGTTGTTAAATATTGTGAATTATAATATTAATGATGAATAAGTTCGTATTTATTAAGGATGAAATTGATAGTTCTATTGTGTTGGAATTATTAGTGTTAATGGAAATCGACATTTATTTCGATAATAATTGATGTCTGGAGGTTATATTGACCAATCGGGTAATTCACCGGATAAATGAGCAATTAATTGCTATTGATTCACATGATTATAACTATTTGTTCACATGTGTGTACTATTGATTCACATTCATTTACTATTAGGGGAGTTGGTGCAAGATTGATAATACGTGCATGACTAAGTTGAAAATAGAGGTATAGATGGAGGTACTATACTGTAATTCGTATTTTCACATGTCTAGAACTATTGATTCACATGATTTACTATTGGTTCACATGATTTACTATTAGGGGAGGTGGTGCAAGTTTGATAATACTTGGATGACTAAATTAAAGATGAAGGTATTATACTGTAATATTTCGAGCCCCAAAATGTGCAATTATTGAAACTATATTTTCCTATAAATAGAAGCTCATTCCTTCATTATTTTTCACCAATTCACTAAAGCTATAGAACAATTATTATAGAGATAAATTATAGAGAGAAAGAAGAAGAGAAGTTTGCTACCTCATTATTCCAGTATCCAGTCTTCTTTTGAGGTAAGGGGTATTATTCTTTCGTATTCATGAAGAGAGTTATTTTCTTTCAATACTCGTAAGGGTTGTTATTCTATTCTTATTATTATGTTGGAATAATCTGTCTATGTGAAGTACCGCATACATGGTGAAATTCTTACATTATTCCATTCTTTATTATTACATTGGAATAACACATGCATGCGATCTATATCGTATGCACGGTGAATTTCATTTGTTATTCCATTCTTTATTATTCTGTTGGAATATCCTGTCTGTGCGGATTACTCATGACCTGGTTCCGTTCTTTATTATTTTATTGGAATATCCTATGTGTGCTGATTACGCATGACCTGGTTTCATTCTTTATTATTCTATTGGAATAACCTGTCTATGTGGATTACCGCATGCATAGTGAATTCTTCTATTATTCTATTCTTTATTATTCTGTTAGAATAACATGTCTATGTGGATTACCGCATGCATGATGAATGATCCTTCGTATTCATTCTTTATTAAATTGTGGAAATGATCTGTCTACGTGGATTACCACATGGCAGGTGAAAATTCATTTGCAGTTTTGTATATTCTATTATACTCATCTGGAATATCATTTCTTTTGTACTTGTCATGAAATATCATTTTCTTTGGTATTTTTCTGTTATGAGTTACTATTCACGGGTTACTATACCCGATTACTATTCACTTTAATATTATTCACTCGGGTATTCGGGGCATTTTTTTGTGCCGAAGTACTATTCACGAATTACTATTCATGGGTTGTTATTCGCCCGATTACTATTCACTCTAGTATCATTCACTCGGGTGTTTGGGGTACTTTTCATGTCGGGGTACTATTCATGGGGTACTATTCCCGAAGTACTATTCACGGGGTACTATTTACCCGAAAAATATATTTCTTTTCTGTCCAAATTATTTTTGGTACATGAATATTATTCTTGAATTTTACTCTACAAAGCAGTATCATGTTGACAATTTGGACGTTATTGATTTTTGGATAAAATAAATTATAAATCTTTAAAAGTTATCCTTGAACTTGTTTTATTGAATTATTATGTCATTGTCATCATCGTCATATTTATATTGTGATGAAAGTCATCTTTGGCTTACATGCATAGATGGACTTGGTATGATTATGACCAGGGATTATTCGGTATAATCATGACCGTAATGTGACGAATGATGTGGTGAAAGTCCTCATTGGCTGTAGTTCATTGATGGGCGGTTGTTTGGTATGATTATGACCGGGGATTATTCGGTATAATTATGACCATTGATGATTACATGAATATCCTTGGTCGTGGTGCATGGATGATTCGATTTTATTTATTAAGCTGAGTCTCAGCGATAAAGTTGATGAAAAACTAATTAAATCATAGAAGATAGTAGATTTTATGCTCTACTTGACTCTTCTAATGGATTGCTTATTCCGCTGCAGTTGTTGATGTAAAACTTGTTGTCTATTATATTCTATCAGTTGTTATACTGTTGAAGGCTAAAGATAATTTATTCTGCATTATCTTAGTCATAATATTTCTTACTGGGCTAGTTGAGCTCACCCTTTTCTTTCATTGTTCTCTTCAGGAAATGAGAATATAGCTGGGACGAGTCGGAAAATAGAGTGATGGTCCAGGATAAGTGGCTTTAGTAGTCCTCACTATTCTGTGAAATAGTGTGACAATAATTGTAATGAGGACACCATTGAGTGTGGATATTGTCTAGATGACAATATTCTTGTTTAAACTCTCAGCTATGTTTTGTCGTATTTTACACGACTGTTGTATAATTAAGTTTTATTTGAATTTATGTACCATGTATCTGGCAACTCAAGATAGGTGATGTACCTATTTTGGGGGCGTCACAGTTGGTATCAAAGCTTAGGGATATGATCCCTGGCTGAGATGTGAGACAAGAACTAGTAGGGGAGAGACGGAGAATTCCTTCGCTAGTACGACCTACCTAAGTTTATTTGGTATTTAATTGGTCGGTCAGAGTATAGGGATAATATGTGATATGTTAATTAACCCTTGTTTTATGATAGTGTTTGAAAATGGCATCTGAAAATATTGAGATCAGCAATGAAGCACATGAGACCGTTGAGTCACCAACGATCAATACCGGGATAATGTACAGCGGAAGACTATAATCCTCGGGTAAATAACAACCACCGATCAAATGATGAGCGATGGGATGTTTAGAGGCTTTATGTAATTCATGCAACATCAGGCGAGAGAGACTCATGTTCAAAATGCAGGTGGAAACACTGGCAACTCTCGGGTGGTCACCGCATTAAGCGATTCAAAATTTGGGACCATCAGAGTTTTTGGGAAAGTCAGAACCACTTAAGGCGGAGATGTGGTTAAAGCAGATCACTAAGATATTTGATGTCTTGGGATGCTCCAAGGAGCAAAAGGTTCCCTTTGCCACCTTTATGTTCCGTGAAGAAAGCAGACATGGGGGAATCATAAAAGCGTACTTGACTGGACGCACTCAAGATGTCTTGGGAGAAGTTCCAAGAGTTATTCAACGACAAGTAATTTCCCGAAAGTATTCGTCACATGAAGGAGGTGGAGTTTATCAAGTTGGAACAAAACAATATGACCGTGTCGCAATACGAGGGCAAATTTGCAGAGTTATCCCAGTTTGTATCCCATTTGGTCGATAATAAGGAGCGAATGACTCGAATATTTCTAAGAGGTTTGAAACCCGATATACGTCAATACCTCATTTCTCACAAAAAATTTAGATGTTGTGAATAGGGCTCAGTTATTGGAGCGTGATAATGAGTCAGCACAACCAAAAGGCAACGACCAACATCACGATAATAATTGAACCGGTGGCAACGGCCATCGGAACAATGATAACCATCGTGGGGGAAATTATCATGCCAAGAATGGTAACCACTTCGATGGTAATCATGGCCAAGATAATAGGAGTGGAAATTTTAAGAAGAGAAGGTTCAACAACGATGGAAAGATAGCAGCACCAACACCCGTTTTCAAGGAAGGAGAATGACCACCAATTATATGCTTCAAATGCGGAGGGGAGGGACATATCAGTCCAAGCTGCATGATGCAGTCCAAAACATGTTACAATTGTGGAAAAGAAGGTCACCTAGCCCCATTTTGTCATGCACCAAAGTCAAGTCCAACTGGGACGGTGGTACCAAAGGCGGATACGGACAAAACAAAGTCGGTGGTTTCAGGAAGAGCGTTTTTTGTGACTTCTCAAAAAGCGAGTAACCCGAACGAAGTTAGCACGTGTTAGTTAATTATAAATTCTTGTGAAGTCTATACCTTATTAGATACTGGTTTTACCCATTCTTTTATCTCTCTTACTTGCACTCAACATTTAAATTTAACTCCAGAGAGATTAGACTTTGACTTATCGGTTGAAACTCGGTTAGGAGAAACCTTCGTTACCTCCATTATTTATAAATCGTGTTTGATTCAAATCGACACTTTTACGTTACCTGTCGATCTTATCTCTTTGAAAATACTTGCCTTTGATGTGATTTTAGGAATCGATTAGTTAACTACTCATCATGCTTTTCGTAAGGTTGTTAGCTTTCGTATTCCTAACCAACCTGTTATGCGAATTAAAGCAACCAAACCACTAAAGTCGATCACTGTTATATTAAGCCATAAGTAAAGAACCCTGAGCCTTTCACTGGTGACTTCCAAGTCTTGGAATATACCGAAGCTAGAATATCCGTAGGGGACGTCGTGAATAATGGTGGCAAGTTGATAGATATCAATGTGACGTACTATCCAAGTCTTGGATGAGAGTCACAGTTTTGAATGATATTTCTATCATTAATAAATTTCCTGACGTATTCTTGAAGACTTCCTAGCCTACCCCTAGAATGTGAAATCGAATTTTGTATTGACCCCAGTACAAAACCCATTTCTAAAACCCTTAAATATTTCTTCAACCAAAACGAGCGTATCATGCGCCAAAGATATTGGCTCGAGCTATTGAAGATTACGACTATACCATTTAATATCATTGTGGAAGAGAGAACGTGGTAGCTGATGCGTTGAGTAAAAAATCGTATTCATTTATGAGTGCGATGTTGTTAACACAAAAACCCATTTCGTATAACTTATAAATGATGAAGATAGAGTTAAAGACTCTAGGGACCCACGTGAAGATAACGAAAATGAAAAAGAAGGTCCAAGAAGGCGTTATTTTAGAAGCAAGAGTCGATGAAAAGAGGAAATATCAACCCTCAATTTAATTGGCCCATTTGAAATCCTCGATCAAGTAGGAACTGTGGCCTATAGACTCGTTTTACCGCCAAGTATGTCGCGTGTTTATAATGTTTTTCACGTATCGATGTTAGGTAAATATGTGGATGACCCGAACCACATTATTGAATTAAAATTAGATGAGATAGCAGAAGATTTAACGTATGAGAAGATACGTGTTAAAATCTTGGATAAGAAGGATTATATTCGACACTCAAAGGTTATACCTCAAGAGTTAGAATCTAAAACGAAGTCCCAGGTACGTACTTAAATTTTGAGGGCGAAATTTCATAAGGAGGGGAGATTGTGAGACCCCAAATTTTATGAATAAAGATTTAAATTTCTCAAAATATTTTTTTTGAATATTATGGTGTGGATTTGATATAATGTTATAGGTATGGGTAATATTTATAAATTTTGCAAAGTATGCAAGTTGTTATATAATATTCTTTTTGTCAAAGAATATCTGTACGATGGCACAATCATTGGTGGACCCCACAACGGAAGTATTGTCGTAATTAGAAAATGATAAAATTATCTTTTTATAAAAATAACGGCGAAAGTGTTACCGTTAAAACTGTTGAACTACTAGGTAGTAAAATTACGATGTCTGGCATTGGTTGCATAGTATCACTGCGGTATTGATTATTGATGCTTACGTAAGAAATCACTCGGTTATACTCAATTATACTCTACGATAATTCTTTGCATCATATCTCTCATATTATTGATTCAATTATTGTCACAATTATCATCATCGCATAATATGTTATATTATTAAATCAATAATTGAGGCGACAAAGTTATTCATATTATTATTTTCAATATTGACAATGTATAGAAGTTACATCAAGGAGAGGTTTGGTCACCTAATTGCTTTCTGCATGATAAGGAGAAATCCTTATTGGAAAGCACCCTCTTTCCTGGGAACGACCTGGCTGTTAAATATTGTGAATTATAATATTAATGATGAATAAGTTCGTGTTGATTAAGGATGAAATTGATAGTTCCATTGTGTTAGAATTATTAGTGTTAGTGGAAATCGACATTTATTTCGATAATAATTGATGTCTGGAGGTTATATTGACCAATCGGGTAATTCACCGGATAAATAAGCAATTAATTGCTATTGATTCACATGATTATAACTATTTATTCATATGTGTGTACTATTGATTCACATTCATTTACTATTAGGGGAGTTGGTGCAAGATTGATAATACTTACATGACTAAGTTGAAAATGGAGGTATAGATGGAGGTACTATACTGTAATTCATATTTTCACATGTCTAGAACTATTAATTCACATGATTTACTATTGATTCACATGATTTACTATTAGGGGAGGTGGTGCAAGTTTGATAATACTTGGATGACTAAATTAAAAATGAAGGAAAAGATGAAGGTATTATACTGTAATATTTCGAGCCCCAAAATGTGCAATTATTATAACTATATTTTCCTATAAATAGAAGCTCATTCCTTCATTATTTTTCACCAATTCACTAAAGCTATAGAGCAATTATTATAGAGAGAAATTATAGAGAGAAAGAAGAAGAGAAGTCTGTTACCTCACTATTCTAGTATCTAGTCTTCTTTTGAGGTAAGGGGTATTATTCTTTCGTATTAATGAAGAGAGTTATTTTCTTTCAATACTCGTAAGGGTTGTTATTCCATTCTTTATTATTATATTGGAATAACCTGTCTATGCGAATTACCGCATACCTGAAGAAATTCTTTTGTTATTTCATTCTTTATTATTACATTGGAATAACTTTTGTATATGCGCGATCTATAACATGCACGGTGAATTCATTGTTATTCCATTCTTTATTATTACATTGGAATATCACATGCATGCATGCGGATTACGCAAGACCTAGTTCCGATTCTTTATTATTTTGTTGGAATATCTTGTCTGTGCGGATTACGCATGACTTGGTTCCATTCTTTATTATTGTTGGAATAACACATGCATATGGATTACCGCATGCATGGTGAAATCTTACATTATTCCATTCTTTATTATTACATTGGAATAACTTTTGTCTATGTGGATTACGCATGCATGGTGAATGATCCTTCAGTATTCATTCTTTATTAAATTGTGGAAATGATCTGTCTACGTGGATTACCGCATGGCGGGTGAAAATTCATTTGCAGTTTCGTATATTCTATTATACTCATCTGGAATATCATTTCTTTTGTACTCGTCATGAAATATCATTTTCTTTGGTATTTTTCTGTTACGAGTTACTATTTATAGGTTACTATTCACCTGGTTACTATTCACTTTAGTATTATTCACTCGGGTATTTGGGGCACTTTTCGTGCTAGAGTACTATTCACGAATTACTATTCACGGGTTATTATTCGCCCGATTACTATTCACTCTAGTATCATTCACTCGGGTGTTTGGGGTACTTTTCATGTCAAGGTACTATTCATGGGGTACTATTCACGGGGTACTATTTACCCAAAAAATATATTTCTTTTCTGTCCAAATTATTTTTGGTACATGAATATTATTTTTGAATTTTACTCTACAAAGCAGTATCATGTTGACAATTTGGACGTTATTGATTTCTGGATAAATTAAATTATAAATCTTTAAAATTTATCCTTGAACTTATTTTATTGAATTATTATGTCATTGTCATCATCCTCATGTTTATATTGTGATGAAAGTTATCTTTGGCTTACGTGCATAGATGGACTTGGTATGATTATGACCAAGGATTATTCGGTATAATCATGACCGTAATGTGATGAATGATGTGGTCAAAGTCCTCATTGGCTTGTAGTTCATTGATGGACAATTGTTGGTATGATTATGACCAGGGATTATTCGGTATAATCATGACCATTGATGATTACATAAATATCCTTGGCCATGGTACATGGATGATTCGATTTTATTTATTAAGCTAAGTCTCAGCGATAAAGTTGATGAAAAACTTTTTGAATCATAGAAGATAGTAGATTTTATGCTCTACTTGATTCTTCTAATGGATTGCTTATTCCGCTGCAGTTGTTGATCTGAAACTTGTTGTCTATTATATTATATCAGTTATTATACTGTTGAAGGCTAAGGATAGTTTATTCTGCATTATCTTAGTCATAATATTTCTTACTGGGATAGTTGAGCTCACCCTTTTCTTTCATTATTCTCTTCAGGAAATGAGAATATAGCTGGGACGAGTCGGGAAATGGAGTGATGGTCCAGGATAAATGGCTTTAGTTGTCCTCATTATTTTGTGAAATAGTGTGACAATAATTGTAATGAGGACACCATTGAGTGTGGATATTGTCTAGATGACAATATTCTTGTTTAAACTCTCAGCTATGTTTTGTCGTATTTTACACGACTGTTGTATAATTAAGTTGTATTTGAATTTATGTACCATGCATCTGGCGACTCAAGATAGGTGATGTATACCTGTTTTGGGGGCGTCACATTATCTTATAATAATAATACACTAATTTGTCGTTTTATTATGTGATATATAAGATCGTTAGTATGGAAAGACATGTTTGACTTCTTTTTTTTCTCTTTTTCCACAAGCGCTAATTATTATATCAATTCTTTTTTTTTACAAAATAACAAAGCAGTAGATTTTTAGGAAACAATAACATTAATTATTCCATATTTTAAAATGTCCAATATTAAAAAATTAATTAATTTACGTTATAATCTTCTATATATTGATCATGTATGATCATCGATATATCATTTAATTATTTCATTACCAATTTCCATCAAAAAAGTGTTTGATCGCCCATTAATTATTTGCTGCAAAAGAATAAGATAATTGAAAAGAATAACTTATACTATATTTCAAGGCAAAATAAATAAATTAAAGAACATGTAAGATAAATTTCATAAATTTGTAAGTATTTGACATATATAAGCAGAAATTACAGTGTTATTATTTTTATTTATTTATTTATTATTATTATTATTATTATTGTTATTGTTATTGTTATTGTTATTGTTATTGTTATTATTATTGTTGTTGTTGTTGTTGTTGTTGTTGTTGTTGTTGTTGTTGTTATTATTATTATTATTATTATTATTATTATTATTATTGTAGTATATAACTTCCTGAGATTATATTAATGGTATGTAGTGAAGGAGAAGAAAGAAATATATGGGGGAAATCTCATGTTTAGATATAAATATTAATCCTTGCAAGATATTAACTGATAACTTGTGTTGCTCCAGCGGTCAAATGACCAAAGTTTTAAATGATAGGTCACAAGTTCGAATATGTTTCACATTTGGACATAATTTTTAAATACTAAATACGAATATTTTTTGACAATTCTACGAATACCGAATATGGTCTTACAAAAATATGCTTATTGGGATTATCTTAATTTAAGGAAATATTTTAATAGTCGTTGCAAAAAGTTGTATAAAATATGCAACAAAAATAAAAATTGTTGCCAATGAATGTGGTCCATATTAGGCAACGAAATATAGCAACAAAAAACTTTCGTTCATTCACGATGAGGAGAAATCAAGTGGTTAGAAATTTTGCAAACGAATTTCTAATTTAATTTTGTTTCTAAATTTTGCAACGACATATGAATTTTCGTTGCAAAAAGTGAAAGCCTGACACAATCAGAACGAAGGACAAGTTTCGTTGCTAAACATACACTTTTAGCAACGACTTATAAAGTTGTTGCCTGAAAATTTGTCGCTAAAGCCCCATTTTTAGCAACAAAAAAATTTTCGTTGCCCACGATGATGGGAAATCAAGTGGCCAAAAATTTTGCAACAAATTTCAAACGAAAATTTTTCCCGCCAATGAATTAGCAACGAAATTTTGCAACGACTTATGAATTTCGTTGCAAAAAGTGAAAGCCTGACACAAATACTTTTAGCAACGACTTATAAAGTCGTAGCTCGAAAAATCGTTGCTAAAGGCCCATTTTTTTGTAGTGGAGGAAGTGGCCGAATCCATGAGAGAAGGAATAAGGAGAGAAATTCTCCATGAAGAGAAGAAGATGAAGAACAACAAGGTATAAAATTATTTTCTTAAACTTTCCTCTAAATTATTTTTTTATAATTTGATGAAAGGGGGTTTTTGATTTGGAAGTTCAAACCCCTATAATCTATGTGTTTTTCATGGATTCAAGTATGGATGTACTCATATTGGGTGTTGATTTGGTTGGAATCAAAAGAAAAGAAAAAGTAATTTTTTTAGTTTTGAAAACCCTGACTTTTAGGTGCTTTGAATGTTTACCGTTTTTGATCTATACATTCTTTTCTCGATCCGTCAAAGAGAGGTGCTAGATATATGTGTTGACTAGTAAACCCAAGTGGTAGAACTCAAAAAAATCATGTTTCTAAAAGTCGTGGTGTGGATTTTGATGAAAATAGTCCCGTTTTCTTAAAACTATTTTGGATCAGTCTGAAACGGGGGTAATTTCGTCAACTTTTTGTGCTTTAAAAATTCTGGAAAAATTGTGAGTGTTAATATCAGAAGATATGAAGGTTGTGTAAAAATTTGAGAATATTTGGCCATACGGTTTGAGAGTTATGGATTTTACGGTGAAGGGCTATTTTTATGAAACCAGCCGAATAATTCTCTGTGTATAAGTCCAAAAATTACAAAATGTTTACTGGAAGTACATGTGTATAATAGGAACATATTGTAAAAATTTCAGAATTGTTTGAGTTAATCTCAATTTATGAAAAATCTGAGAATATTTGGCAATTATGGACTATTTAAATATAGTAAATGGATTTTAAAACTTCCGGGAAAAATATATGTTCAATATGGAACTATATTCTGTCAAATCTCAGAAAAGAAATATTTTTTAGACTGATTTGGTATTTTTCATCTAAATGATGATAAATGGATAAATGGATTTAATTAAATATACGATGTCCAAAAATATGAAAAATATGATTTATGACTTGAGACCCTTGAGCATGGCTTATGCAGATTTTTGATGAAGTTTTGGGTCGGGTGTTAAGTGTTGTGATGTTTATGGTATTTTAGAATGTTTAATGAGTTAATTAAGGAAAGGAAAACAATTGAACTAAATTGTTTATTAATGTGATTAATGACTTAAATTACTTTTTTTTATATGACTAATAATATTGGATTAAGATATTATTAGTAGTATTTGACTGGAATGTTATTAAAAGGTTAATAACCTTAGCGTAAAATATTATTACATAATTAATAATATTCGACGAGAGATTAAAATAAGAGATTTATGTTATTTTTCAATATAATTGTTGAATTTGGTATTCAATGAACTATGTTATACTTGTAATAGACTAAAATGAGAATTCAGGGTGCTGATTGGATTTTGAATTGCTGAAATGGTTTCAGTTCTATTGAAATATTTTGTGGTCTGCTGAAATAGTAATTTCAAGATGCTGAAATGTAATCCGGTTTACTGAAATGATATTTTAGTTTACTGAAAGGTTATCTAGCTTACTAAGATAAAATATAAAAGGAAAACTTATAAGTATAAGTTATAAGTGATGAAAAGATTATCAAAGTATAATGATAATACTAAGGTTATAATGTAATGTCTAATACTTAACTAGGTTTAGACTTGAGTATATGTATAGTGTTAAGGTTATCTAATATTTGACTATGTGTTAAGATGTTATCTAATATTTGATTAAGTGTTAGATAATCTATGAATAAAATAATAGTATTATGAGCTAACAGGTATGTCATGCTGACTGAAAGATCAATCTTATAATTGATAGGTCTTTCATAAGAGATTACATTAGATTGCTTAGCGGTAATCAGCGGTACAAGCAAGTTTCCTTAACTCAAACTCGAGTTATATTACAAAGCATGTTAGTGAATGATTATTGATGATTATTCACGTCTATACTGATTATTGATTCGCACTTAGTGCATGTTGCATATGTTCATCAAGTTTGAAAGGCTGATCACCTTCATTACCATAAGGTTCAGTTAAATTGTTCATGGTCATTGTTGACCTTCAAACATTATTTATTCAGTCACTCAATTATTGACATTTGATTCATGTTATTTCACAATTATTACATTGTTGAAAACTTGAAAGCTTATTCATTCTTTTCAATCATGATATATCCTCAATTAAATTTAAACTTGCTGGGCAAACTTGTTGCTCACCCTTGCTATATCATGATAAAAAAATTTAGATTAAGATGAAAGCTCAAGTAAAGACAGAAGCAAAGACAAAGTGCAAGATTAAATTATTGAAGGTATATTTTAGTTAAGGTTGTAGACCTTGGGAATAATGTGTAAAAGTTTAATGTATAAACAATTTATGTTTATATCTTCCGCAATAGTTATAGAAATGATGTACCAGATCTGAGTTAAAAAGTACCCGGATTTGGGGGCGTCACAAACAAGGCATCTCATGGTACTAAAATTTACGGCATGTGCATTTCCTTTGTTCCATGTCCACAATAAACTGTTTGGTGACATCGTAAACAGTAAAAATCACTAGGTTTGATGTCTCAACCTACAACACAATTTAATGGTGTAGTTAGTATGTATAATAATTTTGTTTATTTAATTCGGAATAATGAAAGGCATATGTACTGTTGGTAACTTTTTTAGTTTATACAGGTAACCAAAAATGACTAATGTGGTTTCCTTAAAATGCAAATGCAACTTTTGGTAGGTCTGCATGTAAAAATTTAAAAGTTGTATGACTGACCTTAAGTTTCTTTGATTCAATTATATTAGATTACAATCTTTTCTCAGCTGTTGTGGAAAGGGTAGTGAATGTTGATATTGTTGCTTGCTTGTTTGTGAAATACCATCTTTGAATCATACAACGTAGGCATTCAACCATTGATGCAACTGGAAGATCTCTGATTCCCTTGATTGAATTGTTAATAGATTCGATGGTGTTTGAAGTCATTGTTGAGTACCTGCTTACAGTCCCATAGAGCCTCGTGCACTTATCTAGCTTAACCTCTTCTTCCAAATATGTCCTTATTCGAGCATCAATTCCATCAATTTCAACCATGTGTATGTTGAATTGTTCAATAGTATAAGCTCTACAAGCCCCGTTGTATGCTTTTTTGAGTTCTTTTCCTTTCTTTTTGAATCTATTTTTTATATTTTTCAAAATATGGTATGTGGAACCGTGCATGACATCAGGGAATACAAAGTTAAGTCCTTGTAAAATTTCTTCATGTCTATCTGAAACAATGCATTGTCCTTCCCTAACTCCACAAGCATTTCTCAAATTGACGAAAAACCATCTCCAAGATAATTCATTTTCACTGTCAACCACTACAAGAGCAATCGGTATAATGTTTCTGTATGCATCATGTGTGCTTGTTATGAGGAGTGTCCCCCCGTAGGTTGATTGTATGAATGTGCCATTAATTACAATGATTGGGAAGCAATGATGCCATGCTTCAATGGATGCTCCTATTGCAAAGAAGAGATACTTAAAACGGCCATTTTTTTCCAACTCCATGGATTTGATGGAACCTAAAATGAAATTTCAGTCATGTTAATATAAATATATGTAACATATATTGTCCAAATTTGTAGTGGAGGATAACCATGTGTGTGACGCCCCCAAAATAGGTATACATCACCCATCTTGAGTCGCCAAATACATGGTACAAAATTCAAATACAACTTAATTATACAACAGTCGTGTAAAATACGACAAAACATAATCTAAGAATTTTAATAAGAATATTGTCATCTAGACAATATCCACACTCAATGGAGTCCTCATTACATTTATTGTCACACTATTTAATATAATAGTGAGGACTACTAATGCTATCATCATCTGAATTTGTCACTCCATTCCCCGACTAGTCCCGGCTACGTTCTCATTTCCTGAAGAGAACAGTGAAAGAAAGGGTGAGCTCAACTAGCCCAATAAGAAATATTATGACTAAGATAATGCAGAATAAATTATCATTAGTCTTCAAAAATGTTAAACTGATAAAATACAATAGACATCAAGTTTAAGCTGCAGTGAATAAGCAATCCATTAGAAGAGTTCGAGAGAGCATGATATCTACTATCTTCTATGATTTCAAATATTTTCATCAATTTTTATCATTTGAGACTCAAATTTTAATAAATAAACCACATCATCGAGTCATCCCGCACTACTGGCCAAAGATATTCATTAAATCATCAATGGTCATGACTATACCGAATAATCCTCGGTCATAATCATACCAAAAAGCGTCCATCAATGCACTACAAAGAGCTCATCGAGGACTTTTGCCACATCATTTATAACATTACAGGTCATGATTATACCGAATAATCCCTGGTCATAATCATACCAAGTCCATCTATGCACGTAAGCTAAAGATGACTTTCATCATAATATAAGAATGAGGATGATGACAATGACATAATAATTCAATAAAACAAGTTCAAGAATAAATTTTATAGATTTATAAGTTAATTTATCTTAAAATCAATTACGTCCAAATTGTCAACATGATACTACTTTGTGGAGTAAAATTCAAGAATGCTCAGAAGAATATTTCCATGAAAAGATACCGGATGAAGAGCAAATATCCAGGATATTCTACTAATTTCATGGAGTATAGAAGCCAAAACTTTAACCAAATGAGTATCATATATATGAAACTGCAAATGGATTTTCACCCGCCATGCGGTAATCCACGTAGACAGATCATTTCCACAATTTAATAAGGAATGAATACGAAGGATCATTCACCATGCATATGATAATCCACATAGACATGTTATTCCAAAAGAATAATAAAGAATGGAACCAGGTCATGCGTAATCCGCATGCATGCGTAATATTCCAAATGTAATAATAAAGAATGGAATAACAGAAGAATTCACCCGCATGCGATAGACCGCATGCATAAAAGTTATTCCAACAAAATAATAAAGAATGGAATCAGTCTAAGCGTAATCAAGACATGACAAAGGATATTCCAACGGAATAATAAAGAATGGAATAACAAAGAATTCACCATACATGCGATAGGATCGCATGCAGACGAGTTATTCCAATGAGAATAATAAAGAATGGAACCAGTCTCAGCGTAATCCATGCATGATGAGGATATTCCAAAGAATAATAAAGAACAAAATAATAGAAGAATTTCACCATGATGCGGTGCTTGATATACTGAGTTATTCCAACATAATAATAAAGAATGGAATAATGAGAAGAATTTCAAGTATATGCGGTACTTGGCATAAGACAAAAGTTATTTCAACATAATAATAAAGAATGGAATAACAGAAGCTCTCTTCATGAATACGAAAGAAATAATACCCTTTACCTTAGAAGAAACTGGATATTGGAATAGTGAGGTAGCAGACTTCTCATCTTCTTTCTCTCTATAATTCCTCTCTATAATAATTGCTCTAAAGCTTTAGTGAATTGGTGAGAAATGAAGGAAGAATGAGCTTCTATTTATAGAAAAATATAGTTTCGATAATTGCTTGTTTTGGGGCTCGAAATATTATAGTACAATACCTTCAACTTTTCTTTCATTTTTAATTTAGTCCTACAAGTATTATCAAACTTGCACCACCTCCTCTAATAGTAAATAATGTGAATCAATAGTTCAATCATGTGAATCAATAGTTATAATCATGTGAAAATACGAATTACAAAGATAGTACTCCATCTATACCTCCATTTTTAACTTAGGCATACAAGTATTATCAATCTTGCACCAACTCCCCCCTAATAGTACAAGAATGTGAATCAATAGTACACACATGTGAACAAATAGTTATAATCATGTGAATTAATAGCAATTAATTGCTCATTTATTCGGTTAATTACTCAACTGGTCAGTATAACTTCCAGACATCAATTAATATCGAAATAAATGTCGATATCCACTAACACTAATAATTCCAACACAATGGAACTATCAATTTTATCTTTAATCAACACGAACTTATTCATCATTAATATTATAACTCACAATATTTAATGACCAGTGTCGTTCCCGTGAAAGAGGGGCTTTTCGATAAGGATTTCTCCTTATCGTAGCAATTAGATGACCAAACCTCTCTTTGTGAACTTCTAGACATTGTAAATATTGCAATTTAATAATATGAATAACTTTTGTCGTCTCAATTATTGATTTAATAATATATCATATAATGCGAGATAATCTTTGTAACAATAATCGAATCAATAATATGAGAGATATGATGCAAAGAATTCATCGTAGCAATAATTGAGTATAACCGAGTGACATCTCACGTAAGCATCAATAATCAATACCGTAAAGCTACTATACAACCACGCAGACATCGTACTTTTTTACTGGGTAGTTCAGCGGTTTAACAGTAAAACTTTGACTGTTATTTTTATAAAAGATAATTATGTCGTTTTCTAATTACGACAATACTTCCGCCAGCGGTCCATTAATGATTGTCTTGGTCGCATTTAATATTCTCTGTTAAAACGAATATTCCCCGACCAATTGAATATTATATAACCACTTGCTTACTTTGAAAAATTTGTAAATATTACCCACAACTATAACATTATATCAAATCCACACCATAATATTCAAAAATATATTTTGAGAAAATTATTCTTTATTCATAAAAGTTGGGGTCTTACAATGTGTATGACTACAAGTATCTAATTAATTAGCATTTAATATTTTTTCATATGGTGCAGATTGTGTCTAAAATGCCTTTTAAGAGTTATATTTTATATAGATATTGATTACCTGTAAAAAACCATTTTTATATATTTTTTCATAGTACAGTTAGTAGCCAAACCTTCATACAGAGGTAACCAAATCATTTCTATTGGGTTACCGATCACTTATAAAAATTTAATGAACAGTTTTCAATTGTTACCTGGATTTGTTTTTTTTAACATGTGCAACCACAAATTGATCAGAGAGTAGTCGTGTGGATTTCCTCTTACTTTTTCCAATGCTTTTTCCTTTGATCTACATGCTTTTTGGTAGGAGATGTACACATTATACTCTGTCATCATGTCTTCCACAATATCTGTTGGTGTGTAAATTTTCTTCAAATTTGTTAATCTATGCATTATTCATTCATTAACCATCTCACTATTTGTTTGTTTGTGATCTCCAAGCAGTATGTCGGAAGAACAAGTGTGTTAATCATCGAATTCTCTCACCTTGAACATAGTTATTTTTCGAAACTTTGATGCTCTTAGTTTCCATTTACAATTTTCATTGTCTATGCATACTAGCACAAAGTCTCTACCACTTATTCTTTCAACCTTATGTTGTTAGTTTTGCCTGATTGAATGTACTCTTATTGCTTGTGCTAGAATTTTTTTTGTCTTTGTAAGTTTGATGTATTTTGACTTCAAATTCATTGGGATCTGATATAACCTCATCATATTGTTCTCCAATGTATACTATTTCTTGTTGTCTGTCTAGTTCTTGATCAATAGCTTCGATGGCCAGCTGCTCAGCATATTGTGATCCAATTTGGTAATCTTGTGTTGCTAACGGTACAAGTTCAAAATTCCATTGTGTCAATCTCATTGGCGTTTCAGCTTGCATCCTATTTTCCTCTACATTTCTCAAGTTTTGTAAGATTGTAGTGCCTCCAATGATGTATTCAGTATTTATAATTAGTGAAAACTTGCCATGTTCATCTGATTTTCTACTGACTTCCATATAGAATCTGAAGGTTGCTTCATTTGTCACACTGATCGGAGGAATGTTTCTTTTAATTTGAAATTTGATTGACAATTCTGTTGTGTTGCAGTCTAGCCTTATTGCACTACATATTAAGTTGTGCATTTATGTGAATGAACAAGTTGAAGGGACTAGTTGGCTAGTAACTTCGAAATTGTGATATTGGTTACTGTCAGTCCACGTCCCGCTGAAATAAATTACAACTGGAATCATCTCCATTGTTCGACAACTGAAACATTAAAATTAATACAATACTGTAAATGGTAACCAAATCAACATTATACAATAACCAAAATATATGTTTTTAGTAACCATACATATTCAACCCAGTGTTTTCATTCAGTTTATAAACAAATCAGTGATTATCATGATGTGGTGACAAATTAAAGACTGAACAACTAAACCAAGGTAACCAAACCCTTATATGAATGCAACCAAAACATGAATGTGTAACAAATACTTTATGAGAACTGAAATTAATACAATTTTGTAAATGGTGACCAAAGCAACAATATACAGTAACCAAAATATATGTTATTAGTAACCATACATCTGTAACATACTGTTTTCATTCAGTTTATAAACAAATCACATATTATCATGACGTGAAGGTGAAATAGTAAAGAATAAACAATTAAATCAAGGTAACCAAACACTTATACGAATGTTGCCAAAATATGAATGTGTAATAACTACGGCTCAATATTATATTGAAACTGCAAAGACTAATTTCAAAGTTCCATTATACAATCGTTGTTTATAACAATTTGAAAGTCATCAATAAAAAGCTACTAATCCTTATATTAAATTTGTTTTGGTTACTATTCAAAATATTACACTCTTTGTCGGATTCAAAGTTAAATTAAGAGATTTCAATATATAGATTCATACTAAGGGATACGTACCTTTGTAGTCACCTTCCAGATTCAGTTTGCAGTCTCAGTCTCAATATTTTGATTCTGTTTCGGAATCCTTAGATCTGTTCGTTCATGCCGATTTCGGCTAATTTGGTTTTCTTATCATCACGATTACTCCTTCTTCTTTGTTACTGATTTTTCTTCTTCTCGGTTTCGGCTTCTTCTTTGTTACTGATTTTGATTCTTCTATGGTTTTATTCTTTGCTTCTTCTATGGATTCTTCTTTTTTGTCGTGAATTTTGAATGTTTGTGTTGGTTGGTAACTGCCGTATCTATAAGAGTAGTTTTCTCCTTGATTTAAAGGTTTTTTATTTTTGTGGAGTTGGATAATATATATGACGTATTTAGTGTGTTGCACTATTGTTGTAATTATTTTATTGATGCACTACTATTGTAATTATTTACTAATTGTTGTATATTATTGTAAAGAACCCTTTTTTTTGAGCAATTTAAACCTTTAGCAATATTTAGGTGTCTACAATTCCATTTCACAAAAAGAGTACTAATTAATTTACGAAATTCAAATTCAAATTGTGATGTAAATATTTTCTAAATTTTAAAATAACAAATTTATACTTAGTAATACAATATTAACTATATTGCATGTTTTATTACAAGGGGTTTTATGATTTAGTGGAGAAGGATAGAGAAACTCGCAATTAAGTTATATTAGAATGAGTCATGGATTAACCAAAATGTGTTCATCACTAGTTATTTGCTTAAGCAAGCTTGTGATTGATAACTTAAAAGAATGAAAATGTATTGCATAAAGCTATTAAGTGAGGCACAAAGTTGATTACGTAGATTAGTGCGGAGAAGATGGATATTGGTGATGAGATCCAAGACTTGGTTATTGTTGAATTTGCCCGGGTGAAATCACGAGTTCGAATCAAATCCATCCAAATGAATATATATTTGCCTCTCTTGCTATTGAATCAAATTCATCCAAATAATTGGCTCACCCAAAATGTCATGATTGAAAGTACTATTGCTAGTAACTTTATTTTTTGTATACTGACAAATTTTTCACATATCTTTCGATGTGGGACTGGATATTTCATTTTACATGGTGAGATTTATCAAAACTTTCAATCCAATCGAGATATTTTTGTATTATCTCAATTTATTGTGATGCCTCTAGATTTAAGGAATAAAACTTGTAAGACGAAAACCCATTATTATTTGTACATTGGAGATTCAGAGTATGAATGGTGAATATTTTCTTAACAACTTTCCACCTTAAATATTGTGTCTTGATTTATATGGATGTGCTTCTTCGCTCAATTTAGTACATAAACTCGCCAACTTTGATTAATTATATTATTCATTATCGTTAATTGGATTGCATAATGTTAATTTTCTTATGATTGATGTTATTCTAAGATAACCTTTCTGAACAATGTGAAGCCACAATATGCATGAAACTTTTGGATGTATATATTATGCATGCCAAGAAATAACAATTTCTAATGCCAAAAACACAAAAATCTTGCTTTTTATTATGTGTTACTATTTTGTTCAAGTAATAAAGAATTGGAAGAGTACAATTTTATGCTAATAGAATTGTAGCGAACACACATAAATACATATAGCTACTTATATACTAGCTAGAAAAGCTTAGATTGACACACTATTAGGAATTCCCTTGCCGGTGAGTCCACCTTTGCTGCTGGGATAGAGCAGGGTGTATGGCATCTTAACTGGCCCGACCCTGTTCTTAAGTTTGGGATCATTGTTCATCTCAGTAATTTGTTCCTCAATTTCTTCCAGCTTTTTTCCAAATTTCTCAAAGGCATTAAGTGGTTCAGTATCCTTGGTCCATGCAGGAGTGGCTCTTTGCCCGAGGTAAACTTCATCCGAAGAATGCCTTGACAAAATCTCTATAAGAGAAATGCCAAGCAATGTCTGGAGTTGGGGTGTTATCGTTTTCATGTAAACTTTCTCAGTGTCTGCCTTGAGCTCATCATACTCGGGAGTGCCTGGCTCAGGCATGTACCTACGGCTTAGGGTAGGCCGATTTGGAAGATACCCTGCATAAGGGTATTGTCCGAAATTGACTGCAGCGTGCAGAGCAGAACCTATCCATATGATTATAGTGCATGAATCTATTAGATCTTTGCGAGTTTGCATTTTAGGCCACCATGCTTCATTTTTCTTGTCACCATGCCCCTCTTCTTGGAGTTCCTTCCACCACAACTGAAGTTCATTGTCATTTTGAACCATTTCGTCGGTTTTGTAGTAGAAATTGCAGTATTCCTCGACCCATGTTTTGATCGCTGACCATATTTCAAGCCCATCAACTGCATATGGGTAGTCCTCAATTACTAAGCGAATGCCATGTCTAGAATTTGAGTCCTCCATTGCCATTCCTCTGAATTAAACAAAATGATCAGTGGAGTTTTATATCAGAAAAATCACAACTTTTTTGTTTCACTACATGGTTCTTTTACAAAATTCAGATCCTAAAGTAGAATTTATGGTTTACCTTTTAATGAGGTCTGCAGGGAGTGCTTGTTCAGGAAATTTCCAATTTTTATAAACTACAGATGACATTTCCATGGCATATTGACCTGGAAAGACTGTCCTCTCTAGAATTCCACCACCATTGATGAGAATTTGTCGACCAAATGCATTTATAGTCATTGTATCGCGGAAGTGAGGTTGTAGAAGCTTATGGATTGGATGGAGCACACTTAGCTGCCTATTTGTTGCAATCACAAATGGCTCGATGACCGCGTGTGTGTTTAACCTGTGACCAAATATTCAATAGACTAATTAAAATTCATCTATATTAGAAATAGACTAATTAAACTTCTGCAATGCGAAGCACGACTCGTGAATAATAAGATTCTGTTTGAAAAATTCGTTTACCAGTGGCTGATGAGCTGATGAATACCGGAGTCATTCACTGCAACATATGCCTTAGCCAACTGCCAAATGGAACCTTCAACACCCTCTTCAGCTGGAGTGTATACTTTGCTAACAGCACCATATTGATCTCCTTCTGGATGCGGCAAACTTAGTTCAATCACTAGTGGCTTCAATGTTCCATCCTTTTGTAAGAAGAGAATTGTTCTTGTGGCATAAATCTTTGCGGATGCTGCATTTATTCGCCTCAGGTATGGAATCAACGTATCATGATGATCTAAGATGAATAGTCGGTTCCTATGTATTGCCTGTTTGACAAAAGAGAAAAAACTCAGATATGCGCTAAAATTTGGAATCAGTTGTGATTAGATGCGTGCAAGAAGTGAATTTAAAAATTTACCTCGTCTATTGTTAATCCGTCTAGGCTATTCTGTATGTGATTTCTTGTAATTGAACTACCTTGGTTGCCATAAACTTGAGGATCTAGCATACTTGTTGGAGGGAACTCCTGCAAATGAAGAATGCATCAAATGTTAGGTGGACATAAATGGATCATAAAGTAATATAATATGCTTAAGCTTACTTGAAGAAGACTGATGCTGACAGGGTTCACTCCAGCCAACATTTCTCTTGCAAATTCTTCATCTGTCCTCCATGCAGATTTATCCTCTGTTGGAGATTGTGAAGAAAAATCATAAATAAGTTACCTTATTTGAGCTTTAATTTAAATTTATTTTGACAAAAGTGGCTGATAATTTGTACCTTTGATGACTTGTGGCAGGGGAAATTTGGCAAGTCCCTCGCCATCGGTTCGAACGAGTTCCTTGAGCATTTCCAAGGGTATATTTTCCCTAATTCTGTCGAGTAGAGGTCCTTCAGGTAGCTCTATTCCTCCTTCATAGAGTTTTAGCACATCTTGTAATGTGTCGAATTCATTAGGCGTGCTGTCACATAATGCCTCAAACTCCGGGAGAAGGAATTGAGCAATGGATTTCAATGCATAAGCAAGGAAATCTGATAACTTCAAGTGACCAAATTGCTCATCTCTCGGAACATAAATGTTTAAGCTCATAAGAAGTGGCAACCGGCTCTCGCTTTCAGGATCTGCCAAGATTACACAATAAATTGCAAGGAAATTTCAAGTTTAATTATTGTCAATCATAATTGCATGTGAACCAAAAAGGCAATGGAAAGAATATATAAGAAAGACACATAAACATACTTTGATTAGGGTACAAAAAATCTAACAGTAATTGGGAATTAGTTAGTATGAAGTTAACTTCAGTCAATTGACTAATACAATGTCGATATGTACGCAGGCAGGAGGTGATCTCTCTCTTTGTGTGTCAACACTGTATTATTTAATTGACCAACTTACCATGATGAACCGGATCGTTCTTATTACATCAGTTTAGCATAACATGATTGACATGTAGTGGAGCAAATCAGGCCTAAAATGCCTAAAATATTTAGGTTGTATTTTTGTTGTAAGTTTATACTATAATGAAAAAAATAAATACCGTTTTGTGTAACAATTTATTTGGTTCAAACAAGAATTTGTTGTAAAACCGAGGGAATATATAACTAACCTATCTTTGCAGGCGGCCTGCCTGTTCTTCCTCTGCGAGGATAAGGATACTCAGAAGAGCCTCCAAGGACTGGACGGGCATACTTGGGAGCCTTATCAGGATCTCCCAAGTCATTGTAATATGCATAATCGTATACCCTATCCCATTCCTCCAGTTTTCCGCTTCCAATTCCTCTCAAATTCACCAATTCTTCGTTTCTGTATTGTAGTAATGGCGCAGGCGTTTCGCTGGGAAGGTATGTCTGCAGAAAATGTTGCAACACTTGTTTCATCAGTACATATTTCACCTAGCTTAAACAAGAATACAAGAGGATTTGAGTCGAGACCGAAATTGAGATTTCCACAACACATTTTGATATTTCCACATGAAAAAGTGTCGCTATAGATGTATAGCGACGGTAAAAACAGGATCTATAGCGACGGTTTTTATGTGAAAATATCATTTTATGTTGTGAATTTATCGGTCATTTATCTATCTGATGTTAACCTTGACCATATAAATTATGAAATGACACGATGTTCTCAAGTTTACGGTACCTGATTTGTGAAGAAGACGCGGTCTGTTTTGTACTTGTCAGCTGGATAAATCCAAGAATTGCAGACAAAGTGAATGTTACCATGTCCAGGAACATTTTCTAGCGAAAGTGTCTTGAGGTAAAATTCACTGTGGTGAAAATTTCTTACGATAAATGCTCCAGGCACTCCCATATCTTCCTCCCACTCAAATGTAACATCAAAAACAGATTCACCAGCATTTAGAGGGGTGATTGTTGTAATCCAATCTTCCAAGTATGCTGGACTTCCAAGTTTCCCTCCCAATCCTTTTTCTGCCAATAAATAAATGCCAAGTTTAATTTTAACCTTTTTTTTATAGGCTACCAACTAATAAAAACATCTAAAAAAGAAGAATATATGAAGATAAAAGATCTTTTATAAACAGAAGAGAGAAAAAGGCAAAAGAAGGCTGCAACAATTGATATATATATATATATATATATATATATATATATTTCTGCTTTAAAAATATAAAATGGTATAATTGTCCTAAAGAAAATGGTATAATTGTCCTAATTGGAATTTATTATTAATATTCTTACTTCACAAAAAGAGTTGACATACAATGATAAGAGTATAAAACGAGTCTTCAACTTTGTCATTATAATTTTAATCATAACAACACACATACGTACGATTAAATAAACAACTTATTTAATTTTAATTATTAACGTGACAAAAATATTTTCTTATAATATTCGTAAATTTTTATGAATTACAGTCTTTTTATAGAATTATCAAGTAACTAACCTGCTTCAGGTTGATCATTATTTATAGCGCTAATGAGCTGCAGATGGACTTTTTTGCCAAGAAACTCATGAACCCTATCAAGAATCGACGCGTTGACGTCATTGAAATCCAATACATTCTTCTTCATCAGCACAACCCTTCCTTTGATAATCTTTTTAAGCTCACCATTAATGTCTCCATTAATGGCCTCCAAAATCTCATGAAACATTCTCTCTTTCTATTCAACCAGTTAGAAATATTGAATATATAAGGAAAATAAAATGACAGTATATATGAAATTAATTATATATATATATATATATGGGAAAAGTTTCACCAGTGCCTCTCTCTTAATTTCTATTGCTTCTCAAAGAAAGCTATTGTTCTAATGAGTGTATATATGGTAGAAAGAGAGAAACGTTTGTTAGTATTTATATAGGTTAAGAGTTAGCTAGATATCCATGTTCCTTGAATTCCAAGAAGCTTCTTTCTTCATAGCTTTCATCTAAAATAAGCCCTGCATTTTTGCAAAATTGCATTTTTGACCTTTATTTTCCTTTTGTTGCATATTGAACCCTAAAGTACAGTTGACTATGTCAATATAATAATTTTTAAAATTTTAATCCCTAATTCGAAATTGTGACACATTTTCACCCCTGACGTTATTCTTTTTAGAGTTTAAACCACGTGGTGTCTTCAGTCAAGTAGCTAAACTTGAAAACAAGGTTAAAATTAAGGGTGTAAACGAACCGAGTATTGAGTTGCTCAGATTTGGTTCACAAAATTTATCGAGTATAAAATAAGGTTTGATTGAGGCTCATTTAGCTACCGAGTCGAACACGATTCTGAATCGAGTCCGAATAATTTAAACTTTTCAAACAAATATGATCCGAGTATCAATTGAAAATTACAATTTGTGGAGGTTTGAGTAATTTATCGAATTTTAAAATTTTCTCATATTTGACTCATTTATATTTCGAGTCAAGCTTGAATCGAACTTTTAGTCGAGCGAGTACGAATCGAGCTCGAACTGTTTGCTCATTTTATAGTTTTAGTTAAAATATACGACCCCATTAATTATGCTTCAAGATTTGATTAAACAATAAGGTTGAAACTGTAATTCTATGAAAATATGAAGGCATTTTGTTGAGAACATGAAAACATGAAGGCTTATTTTGTAGTTAAGCCTCAGTTCTATTACTTTAAAAGTTTCTCAAAGACTTTTATTATACGGAGACTTTGGATAAGTTCTCCTACAGCCACATCATTATTAATTTTCGTCAGAGCTTCTTTTACATATATATTTTAATTTGGTCAATTGTGGCCGCCTCAAGTTGTGTATAATTTTTATTTTTGGGGACTAAGAGCTAAGACTGTAAAATGAGCAAACAGTTCGAGTTCGATTCGTATTCGCTCGATTAAAAATTCGATTCGAGTTCGATTTGAAATATAAATGAGTCAAATTTGATCACATTTTAAAGTTCGATAAATTACTCGAACCTCCTCAAATTATAATTTTTTATTGATACTCGGATCATATTCGTTGGAAAAATCCAAACTGTTCAGGCTCGATTCAGAATCGTGCTCGACTCGGTAGCTAAATGAGCCTCAATCAAACTTTATTTCATACTCGATAAATTTTGTGAACCAAATCTGAACAACTCAATCCTCGGATCGACTCGATTCGTTTACACCTTTACCAAGAGCCAAGAGGTAGTCAACTTTTAACATTTTTTATTTTTAATTTCGGGTGCCTAATTTTGATCCTTGTATGACTCAACTTCTTCTTTTATCTTTCTTCTAATGCCTACTTACCTATAGAATAGTATTTTAGTCAATATAATATAGAAAAAAAAAAAAATATATATATATATATATATATATAGCTACGGTCTATTTTTCCAGTAAATTTTAAACAACAAATGAAAAACGAATAGGCTATAGCGACTATTTTTTTCGTCGCTATAGTATACAAAGCCGACAACATAAATATATGACGATTTGCTCGAATCTGTCATTATAGCTCAAAAAAAATATTCTTATAATCGATTTGTTTTTAATTTGTTGTTTAAAGTTTGCTAGAGAAAGAGACCGTATATCATGGTTAAACTAAAGAATATCCTTGTCATTCTTCTCACTTTGTCTCCTTTAATTGACGATTTCTTTGATTTTGGTTAGCAGCCGTCGATGTTGATTTTGATTGTAAACGTCCCCTCTCATAATCATTTGAAATGTTAACCGAGTAAAAACAATGAAATATAAAATGAAGAAATAATTTATGTTTATAAATTTATGATAAAATTGAATTGCGACTAAAGTAAATTTTAAACGATAGTAAACTGATATTTTTATATGTTAAAATGATATTTTCACACGAGTCTTTCATATAGAGGTGGGACCCACTCATTATTAATATGAGAGGGATCATGTGAAAATATCAGTTACGTAAGGAATAATGAGATATACTTCTTATATCCTTAAAAGGATGTCCAAAACATATTTTGCACACAAATTAAAAAAAGTAAAACAAAGAAAAGAGAGTAGAAAAATGATCCACAAAATTACACTTTATATTATATTTTTATATATTAGTGTGCACTAAGTGACATATATTTATACTTTATTTTATATATTTGTTGTCGTCTTTTTGACGACATTGAAAAATTGTACCCTAGGTCATTATATAGAAGACGGAGAGAGTTATTAACTAGGGTGAGACATTGATTGTTAATTTTTACATATCTCATGTATACACATACAACCGTATTTATTATGGACATAAATTCATCGACATATGTAACATGACTTGTACAGATACTCCTTTCGATGAACAAAAATATTTTTATTTCTAAATTTTATAGCTATTAAAAATATATTATCATTTCATGTTTACTCTTAAAAATGATAGACGTGACACTGAAATAATCATGTGACAAACTTGAAAATATTGTATCATTTATATTAATTATGTTGAAATTGTTAAATATGATAATTGGCTAAGCAGGATTAAAGGTATGATTTCCAAACTTAAGTATTTCTAAAATTAAATAAGCACACCCCATTAGATTGCTTGTTTTCTTTGCCTAATTGATAAAATGTTATCATGCAGATAACTATATATTTCCTTTCAAGCTTTGAAGGAGTTTTGTGATGGAAACCAAATGCCTGGAATATCCTATTGTGGCATTTGTAACATTTGCAGTTCATGAATATGAAATAGGCCATTGTTATTCGTGAAAGCCCGACTTGACTTTGATTCTGAGGTGATTGTAAATTACGTTCTTATATTACATTATATAAGGAGAGGATCCTACATTGTATATATATATACAGTAGGATCTTGTGAGCTAGTGAAATTGATTTGTCGTGGAGTTGCTGAATCTTTGGAGGAGTCACGTGTTTGTATATTGTGCTAATATTTTTCTTTCGATTTTTCTTTGTTATTGTTTTGTTATCTTTTAACATAAACTGAATCATAACTTCGAAGAATTGTCATTTTTCTTTATTATTATATTTTTATAAAGAGGAGTTTCCCGGCCTTGTGACCAGATTATGTCTCCCCTCCCTTTTCAATAACAGGCTTTCACCCGCCGGTGAACTCAAGACCTCCGGGTTTACGGCTGGTCCCAAGTTCTCTTTTAAAACACTAATTCAAGCGGCGGGGTTAAACAAGAATAAAAAAAAACTGCTGTTTCAAGCTTGCTCCCAATATTGAAACCATTAACATGACAGCCAGTCCAATACAATTGAAGCACATAATATATTTAGATATAGTGTTTCTAAAATGAAAGGTTAAAAATTTCACATACTGTGTAAAAATATCAGAACAAAGGTAGTATAGTACAAGAAATACAATTCTGAAGAAAATAAAAAGAACTAATACACATTAGTTTGAACCTGCTAAGTTTAGAGTTCTAACTAGCAATACAACTTTGAGGTATTGTTATTTTTACAAATACTGACTTTCAGAAACACATCTATCTAAACTAGGTACAAAGGCTTATATTGACACACTGTTGGGAATTCCCTTGCCGGTTATTCCGCCTTGGCTTGTAGGATATAGCAAAGTGTATGGCATATTGACAGGCCCAACCCTGTTCTTGAGTTTCTCATCATTATTCATAGCCATGATTTTCTTCTCAATCTCTACCAGCTTCTCTCCAAATCTCCCAAAGGCATTTAGCGGCTCAATGTCCTTGGTCCATTCAGCAGTGTCCCTCTGCCCGAGATACAACTCATCCGAGGAATGCCTTGACAAGATTTCTATAAGGGCAATGCCAAGCAAAGTTGGCAACTGAGCGGTGATTGTTTTCAAGAAGACGCTGTCAGGGTCTGCCTTGAGCTCATCATACTCGGGAGTACCTGGTTCAGGCATGAACCTACGGCTTAGGGTAGGCCGGTTTGGGACGTACCCTGCATAAGGGTACTGTCCAAAATTGACTGCAGCGTGTAGAGCAGAACCTATCCATATGATTATAGTGCATGAATCTATTAGCTCTTTGCGAGTTTGCATTTTAGGCCACCATGCTTCAGTTTTCTTGTCCCCATGACCTTGTTCGCAGAGTTCCTTCCACCACAACTGAAGTTCATTATCATTTTGAACCATTTCGTCTGTCTTGTAGTAGAAATTGCAGTATTCATCGACCCATGTTTTGATCGCTGACCAAATTTCAAGGCCGTCGACTGCATATGGGTAGTCCTCGATCAGTAAGCGGAGGCCATGTTTAGAATTCGAGTCCTCAACTGCCATTCCTCTATAGAAAAAGAAAATGAAGATGTTTACATGAGTAAAGGCACAACTACTTTTGAAGAGTTTTTTGGATATCACAAGTTAAAATTTCTAAGAATGCGAGGAATTATTAGTGTATATCAATAAAATGACAACTTTTGAAGAGTACTTTTGGCTTCACAACTTGGTTATTATGATGATGTCTTACAAGTTCAAAATTCTAAGAATGGTGAGGAATTAATGGTTTACCTCTTAATGAGATCTGCAGGGAGGGCTTGCTCAGGAAATACCCAATTCTTATAAACTATAGATGACATTTCCATCGAATACTGTCCTGGAAACACAGTTTTCTCTAGAACTCCACCACCATTGATTAGAATTTTCCGACCAAATGCATTTATATTCATTGTATCGCGGAAGTGAGGATGGAGAAGCTTATGGATTGGATGAAGCACACTTAATTGCCTATTTGTTGAAATAACAAATGGCTCGATGGATGCATGTGTATTCAACCTGTGAACAATATCCAATATATTTATTAAAAAAATAATAATAAATCACACCAATTAGAGATTAATAAAGTTCAGACAATTTTTTTTATACCAATGGCTGATGAGCTGATGAATGCCTTGGTCATTCACTGCTACATAAGCTTTAGCCAACTGCCAAATGGAACCTTTGACACCCTCTTCAGCTGGAGTGTAAACTTTGCTAACAGCACCGTATTGATCTCCTTCTGGATGTGGCACACTTAGTTCAATCACTAATGGCTTTAGTGTTCCATCATTTTGCAAAAACAGAAGAGTCCTAGTGGCATATATCTTTGTGGATGCCAGGTTTATTCGCCTCAGGTACGGCATTAATGTATCATGATGATCTAATATGAATAGCCGATTGGTATATATTGCCTGTTTGACAAAACAGGTTTTTTTTACGTTAAGATTCAATTGTAGATATTTGTCTGAAAGACTTGAATTCAACAATTTTTACCTCTTCTATAGTTAATCCATCTAGCCTATTATTGTCTATGTCATCTCTGGTAATTGAACTACCTTGGTTGCCATAGACTTTAGGGTCTAGCTTACTTGTTGGAGGGAACTCCTGCAAATAAAATGTTTTTAGTAAAGATCAAAAAGTGAATAAAACCAATATTTTCTACAAATAGTTGAGCATAAAAATGGACTACATGAAGTTTTCTTATAGTATAATATTAAGCTTACTTGAAGAAGACGAATGCTGACAGGATTCATTCCCGCAAGCATTTCTCTTGCAAATTCTTTATCTGTCCTCCATGCAGACTTATCCCCTGTTTCCAAGATAATGAATCTAATCAAACTTATTACCTTTGAATCGAAAATTGTAAATGAAACAATCCGGTCAAATCCCGAGTCCGAATCAAATCAAATCCATCCAAATAAGGCCTTAACCCACTGGGTCATCTTAGCCCACCACAAACTCACCCAAAAGGTCATGACTAAATGTACTATTGGTAGTTACTTAATTCCTTTAGTACAGACAAATTTTTCCCATATCTTTCGATTTGGGACTGGGGTGTTACACTAAATTTTGCAGGGAAAAAACATGAGTACCTTTGATAACTTGTGGCAGTGGGTATTTTGCGAGTCCCGCGCCATCAGTGCGAAGGAGTTCCTTCAGCAATTCCAAGGGAATGTGTTCCCTTATATTGTCGAGTAAAGGGCCTTCAGGTAGCTTAATTCCACCTTCATAAAGTTTTAATACATCTTGGAAAGTGTCAAACTCATCAGGAGTGCTGTCACATAGAGCCTCAAACTCCGGGAGAAGGAACTGAACAATGGATTTAAGGGCATAAGCAAGGAAATCCGACAGCTTCAAGTGTCCGAATCGTTCATCTCTAGGCACATAAATGTTTAGGCTCATAACAAGTGGTAACCTGCTCAGTTTTAGGATCTGCCAATATTACAAAAAGAAAATATATGAGGAAACAATAATAACTATTATTTTTGAAGGTTTAGTTACCATGTTCTTTCACAGTTTTTATAATTCCAAACGCACTTGAGAATCTTATTAGTATACAAATAACTTATCTTAAACACAGCTTATCTAACTCATAAACGCACCAATTGGAGCTTTAAAAAATAGTTTGGATACTCAAACGCACTAAACACTATAAACTCCGGTAACCAAACATACCCGAAGTAGATTGTCTAGGGTTAGAAACAAACTTTCTTGCTCTGAATTTCAGTGTTAACTTCATTCGACTTTAAGAGAAAAGTTAGTTTATCAAACACATAAAAAACTAGTTTCTCTTAATTTCAGCTAGACTAATTTTGGGGTTCATCTACCAGATCATTGGTAATGTGAAACATTCAATTATGTCAAAACTAATGATATTGTGTTAACCTTCCTTTGTTGATGGCCTGCCTGTCCTTCCTCTTCGAGGATATGGGTACTCAGAGGAGCCCCCAAGTACTGGACGAGCATACTTTGGATCCTTATCATGATCTCCCAAGTCATTGTGATATGCATAATCGTATACCCTGTCCCATTCCTCAAGCTTTCCAGTTCCATTTCCTCTCAAGTTCACTAAGTCTTCTTTTCTGTATTCAAGTAATGGCGCCGGCGTTTCACTAGGAAGATATGTCTGCACCAAATGTCATGAAACTTGTTTGAATACCATACACTTTAAGCTTATATTTAGTACTAGTATATAACCACATTGTTAGTATATATGGCCATTTAAAAATTAAGTTCCAGCCTAGCTAGCTAGAGGAAAAAGACTAATAAAAAGTTGGAAGTACCTTATTTGAGAAGAAAACGCGATCTGTTGTATACTTGTTAGCTGGGTAAACCCAAGAATTGCAAATAAAATGGATGTGACCCTGGCCGGGAACATCTTCTAGTGTAAGCGTCCTAAGGTAGAATTCACTATGATGAAGATTTCTTATGATAAATGCCCCTGGAACTCCAATGTCTTCCTCCCAATCAAATGTGACATTAAAACCGGATTCGCCTGCATTTAGAGGGTTGATTGTTGTGATCCAATCTTCCAAATATGCAGGACTTCCAAGTTTCCCTCGCACCCCATTCTCTGCAAAACACATTAGGCCAACTTTGAGCTTCATTTTGGTCTAGGACTCGACAGATTTGCTAACCAACTAGGCTACACCTCGTGACAGTGAAAAATGTATTCATATTATCTATTACCTGTACCTATATATTGCTAACAAAGGCCAATATTTTGTCCAAACAAAGAAAGGATTGTTTATGGCGATCGATCAGCGTTCAAAAAGCTAAATTTTAGGCGGACTTAGGTGGCAGAGAGACGCCTAATGAACTAGCTTTTCCCACATGATCTTATTTGTGCATCTTTTTCTAGTATATGTATTTATATGTACTAGATAAGTCCAGCTCTCTCCAGCGAAGAGAACCAAAAACGAACCGGCTATAATGACAATGACGATTTTGTCTGCCAACGACTAACAAAACTGTCATATAAATGGGATTCGCTTTTATTTTGGTAGAGAGATTTAATCGTAATAGATAAAACGTATATTAGATGTAAATATTCTAAAGTTTACATGAAAAATTACAATAATTAAAAAAATATAAAAAATCTTATAACGCACAACAAATTTTTCAAGCATCCTAAAGCTTGGAAGTACATTAAATGGATGTGGTAGAGGATTAACTCTGTTTAAAGGACTCTTTAATAAAATTAGATGAAAAATTCTGAATGTATAAAAGAATTTGAATGAGTTGAATGGAGTATAAGATTTAAATAAGAAATAAAATGATGTGTTTGATATTTGTCTGCCTAAAACATTCTTATTTTAAATTTATTGGTTGTTATGAACAAATTTATTATGTAATTATAAATAAACAATGTTATTTAAGAAAAAATAAATATAAACTTTTGAACAATCTTTGATGGAGTATACAATTAGTAATATAATGTTAGGAATAAAACACTAAAAAATATTAATAACATTTTATTCTACATAAAATGACAAAAGACTACAACAATATTCATTGAATTGGTTATTGACCAATTTGTTAATGAAAAATCAAAAAAAAATTGTACATAACAAAATTTGTTTACAATAGTAAACAAGATGGACATTGAATATAAATATTAATGGTCTTTGAGAGTATAGAAGTAAAAATATCATTCAACACTACTTCTTATTGATTTAACCATAATTTTTTGGATGAATCATTCAAACACATTCAAATGCATTCAGGGTTTAAAAATCGTTAAACAAGCAGTCTTAATGACTTATTCGATTAGATTCAGACTTATTAGATTCATTCAAAAATAAACAAACAACCTCTAAGTCCAAATTGAAGTAGTAAAGGACCGACTAGGGCCTAAACAGGACCCACAAGAAATTTTAGAACACTATGGGGATAAAATTGGAAATTTATTAGCAGATTTTGTAATTGATTAATTGAAATTTTTTCACCTGATTGTGAATACAAGTTTGGAACTTATGTGAGGCACAAATTATCTTTCTTATATATTTTTTGTTTATCAAAATAATTTAATTGTAAGTAATTAAGTAAACATGCCTTATCCCGCTAGCCCACTAAGACTTTGAATTTGGAATTAAGAATAAAGTGAGGCATCAGAAATATCAAACACGTGGTTGTTCATCTCTTCCATAATATATAACGTTTTAATTTATTCATAAATTATTTAATATTTAATATAATTTAAAATAATTAATCATAATCTTTTTAAAATTATTTCTCATAAAAAAATATTATAAAATAAGAGAAAAAATATGAGATAAGAATATTGCAAAAAATATTATAAACAATTAATATTATATTTAATACTATATAATTATTATTTTTATTCTTATACATAATTTTAAAACGTTATATATTATTTCACGGGAGAATAATATTCAATACGGCATGTATTACTATCTTGCTAGGTCATGAATTTAATGTCAGACCAATATTAATCAAATATCAGAGATCTGTTGGAAAAAGTTGGACATTATAATTTTAAAAAATAAATGCAAGTGGACCACTTTGTAGACTTTAAGCCAATGTAACATTATTATAACTTTATACAATGACATATTTACTCTTTACTTTATATATTTTAATTTATTTTTTTGAGAATAAAAAAATTGTACATTTAACAGAACAAATTCTTCTACGGTGACTGACCAGGGGCGATCAGTCTAGCGATCGGTCGGAATTTAATTTATTTTTCTTGTTATGATTCTTAAAAAATTAATGTGATTTATTAGAACTAAAATATTTATAAAAAACAGTGATTTAGGTGTCATTTGGATAAATCTAAAAAATAGGATTGCACAGACTGCACAATTTTTTTTATATGTATCCAAATACACTAAATCACTATTTTTTGTAAAAATTTCAATTCTAATAAATTACATTAATTTTTTGGGAGTCAAAACAAAAAAAAAATAAAAATATTAGCCCGGTCGCCATCCACGATCCACCTAGCATTTTTGTTAACAGAATGAGTATAATCAAACATATTTATACAAAAATCAAGTTTATTAAAATTGAAAATTTTTAAAATTTGTTACTAATTTCTCAATCAAATTTTATTCCTTATCCCTACACGTTTTAGAATTACAAGTGAGAATAAGAATTTCTCAAGATTTAAAAGCTAAAGGCATGAAGGCACCCCACCACAAAAATCTTTATAATATAAATCCCTAAAGAAAGGGAACAAAAACAAGAGCTTAAAATGAGAAAGCCCATTTTGAAGGCATGAATTTTTCGTACTTTAAATGAAAATATTACTTACTAAATTTAAACAATCTTATTATTTGGAACTTTACTTTAGTTTTTATCTTATTTAAAAAAAAAATAAAAAAAATTAGACTACCATTAGGGATGAGAAAGTATAACTTTATTAATTGGTAGTACGTTAACAGCTCAATCTACTCCCTCTGTCCCATTTGCTTTTTATTATTATTTTCACAGAATGAGTACTTCTTTATGGATAGTACTCCTTTTAATTTAAAATTTAATTATTCTAGAAAAAACTATTTTTTAAATATATCCCTAGGTTAGACAGAAATCTAGTAGTTGTGGCACCATTAGTAAAACACTAAAACTATCAACCAAAAAATAATGAAGTGTTAAAAAAAGACTAATTCACAAATAAAATGTATATTTCATTTTAAGATAAAAAAAATCTTTAATTTTTAAAAAAATTTACTATCATAATTACATTATCATGTCACGTTACTAAATTAACAACTTAAAATATTAAAAAATAAAATAAAAATTATAGTCTATACACGAGCGGTTCGGTGTTAGGACACATCATTAATTAAATACTTGATTTAGTCAAAATTAGAAAATTATCCTTATTTTAATAATATGTAATGATTTTCACACTAATCGTATATACATATATAAAAAATTTAAATTCCAAAAAAAAAACACATTTAATCCCAAATTATGTGACTGTGGGAGAGTAGAATATTTGGGGGGAGAAACAAATTAAATTGATATTTGACATAAAAAAGAAATGGAAAATTTTCCCACAAAATAGAAAAAGAAAGAAGAGAACCTGAATGGTCACCATTAACAGCACTGATAAGTTGCAGAGAGACCTTTTTTCCAAGAAACTCATGAACCCTATCAAGAATTGATGCATTGAAATCATTAAAATCCAATACATTCTTCTTCATTAACACAACCCTCCCTTTTATTTTCCTTCTCTCTTCATTTTCCCCGGTTATGGCATCCAAAATCTTATGAAACATCTCTTTTCTCTCTCCTCTCTCTCTCTAGAATTTGCTTAGTTCAAACTTCAAACTTCAAACAAAGGTATAGTTTGTATGAGAATATGAAAAAAATGAGGAAAAGGTTGTGGGTATTTATACTATTCATAAAGAGTTCCACTTGTATCCAATAAGCTTCACTTTTTATGCAATTTGTTTTTTAATTTGTTTTTTTTTATTATTTTATAGTAATTTAAATGATTTTAGGTTTTGGTAAAAGTTTTGACCATGATATTGGTCAGAGCCCATGCTTTTAATTTTAATTTTAATTTTAATTTTAATTTTTTTGGTCAAATCCCATGCTCTTAAATGATCATGTGGTACAATATTAGTTATGGTTTTCTAAATTTATTGAAGAATTTTGGCAGGCCTTAATTCTTATTTATTTCAAAAATTGCCATTTAAAGTAATTGTTATAACGTCTAAAACTAGTAAAGAATTAATTTGACAGATACCTCATTTTATCTTATTGACATAATATATATATATCCCTCAATTCTGAAATAAGTTGCCTCCTTTCAAAAATATCTCAAATTGATTTTTAGAAAATTAATATTAATCTTATAATTTGAAGCAGAGAAATATAAAATTTCTAATTATTGTTATTATTTTTAAATAATAAATCATTTGAATTTTTTTTAAAAAATTAATTGCACTGTGTGTACGACCCACAATATTTTAGGTTTACAAATGCTCTTAAAAGATAATGTGATGTATATATGATCAGTCATGGGTTTTCTGAATTTATTGAATAATATATAAGGCACACTTTATTACTTATTAATTTCAAAAATGGCCATTAAAGTATAAAAATAATAAAATATAAAAGTATACCTTGTGACAGTAGCAAGAAAAAGATTAAAACGTGGAGAGAGATTGTGGATGAAAAAACTTGGAAACATAATAGAGAAATAGGTAATGGGAGAAGGTACTGATCAGAGAGAAAAAAATAATAGAGATAATTATGAGTAGAATTTTTAAATATGTTAAGAGGAAGCTAAAAAGGTTGAGAAAGATAAGTTTACAGATACTCCCTCTAATTCACAACAATTTTATTTATGAAATTTATTAAACAATTTTAAAAATATATTTTTAGAGGCTGATATATACTCACAAGAAAAATTAATATTTTTGCAAAACTCTCTTTACATAAATATTAAATAAAATCCATATTCATATGAGTGAGATATTATTGAAATATCAATTCCTTCTTTTGGAAATAGTAATTCTCATTTTAATCCTATATTAGTTTTAAAATATTAAATATTTAGTTTGATAATAATAATGACATGATAATAAAATTGCAAAGATAAACATAAAAATATTATAACATTTTATATTATTATCAAAAGAAATGGGACTTTTTGTATGATATATAGCCAATTCATTTTGAAATATGTGGAATGTGTTATCTTGTACATAAAATTTGTTCTTATTATTAAGGTTGTGTTTGATAAATCTGAATGTAAAAATGTGAAGAGTTAAGACATCTGAATAATGTAGATGAATTTTGATTCTTTTACGTTTAATTTATTGCATGATTTGTTGTGTATATGAGTTTGATAAGGTTGTTTATTGATTTCAGGATTGAAATGGAGCTTAAGCGTGGAAACGGGACGATTTGGAGCTGAGTAGATGACATGAAAAAGAATCAAGAAACTGGCAAATCCGTCCCGACGAGCTCACAGCCTTGCACGAATCCGCCCGACGGATATGCCTCTATATTCCAAGAAAAGCTGAATTCCCCTTGGCGAATTCGTTTGGCTTAGGGAATTCGCCTTGGCGAATTCGTCTTTGTTTTTATCCACCCCGGCGCGTACTTAATCTGTTCTAGTCCATTCCTCTCTGTCCCAATTCACCCCGGTGAATCCAATAAGGGAAAAGAATTCGCCCTGACGAATTGGTTGGGAAATTTCAAGAATTTTGGAAAGTCAGGTAGATTTTAAATTGCCAGACTTCTAGATTGATTTGGATTACGATTTCTTATTGCTTTAGGACTATGTTTAGGCATTATAAATACATGTAATACTCAGTATCATCGAATCGATCATATAGAATTGGATTGCAAACCCTAGTTGGAGAATCAAAGGCATGTAAGGCTAATCTTTTTGATTCGATTCTGAAGGGATGTTGAACCTTGTTCATAATTAATGGTTTGATCAAGTTTACTTTATTTATCCATTCGTGCATGAGATTTATTCTGATAATCTACGTAAACATCTTGTATGCTATTCAATCTACTAATTTGGTTTCTGCAGGATTAAATTAGTGAATTGATATCATTTGTTAGATTAAGATATATATTAAGCAGACGATATTATATCTAATCATAAGTCGCAATTAGTGATACTTGATTGTGGACAAGTTTTTGGGTGTTATTAAGATTTTCAGGAGACAAGTTAAATAATTCATGATTGTGTAATTGTTGCTTAAAATAATCTAATGCTCATTCTTCATGCTACTATTATATTAAATCTAGACTAATAGTTCTAGATTGTATAATAGTTAGGATCTCTTGAGGCGACCGTCACATTAGATTTACACATAAGGAGAATTTCGGATAATTAGCCATCGCGGTTATTTAGGGTTATTAATCTCATTGAAGGATAAATACTGTATAACTTAATTACTCCATAATTGTGAAAATGTGATACTGAACTGAATAATTGAAACTTTAAAATCATTGTTATTCTTCTCAGTTTACTTTTGATAATTTAGTTAATCAATTCAAAAACCCCTTTTCTTGAAAACAATTGGATAAATACAAAATAATACACTCTCTGTGGGGATCGACCTTTACTTGTTACTATACTAATCTTTTGTGTTAATAGAGTAGAAGTATGGTATTAATTTAGAAGTGTCAACGACAACTCCCAGTTGAGTATCTGTATAAAATTGTATCTGAATGCCGAAATGTTATTTGATAACTAAATTTTTTAAAATGTCTGAATAACAGTATTTTATCATTTTTTAACCCTCTAAATTGTTTAAGGGAAACTTGCTTGATAATTTGAAAGGTCTGAATAATATTTTAAATACATATTTATAATATTTTGATCACAATATGATGAAAAAAAGGTATATCGTACATAATAATTCAATCATACAAATTACATTAACTTCAAACAGTTTTTAAGAGTTGAATCGCAATTTGATCACGTAGATTAACCATAAATTATATGTCTTGATCACCCCCATTGTGGTTCATCTTGTCCAGCTTCCTCATTCCCTTCATTTTGCTCCACTTCATTGTTAAAATTGTTTTCTTAGTCATGTTGAGCGAACAATTCATCCTCAATGTTACACTTCCTTATGAAATTATGAACTGCAAAGCAAACGATAACTATATCTCTTTGTACTATAGAACGGAGACAATGATGATTTACAAGCGAAGGAGAGCAACAGAGGAGGAAAACAGATTAGAGGTGAAGAAACGTTAGCCGACTGGAAGCGAAGAAAATGCGAAGATTTTAGGGTTTAAATTTTATTAGTAATACAAAAGAGATTTTTTAATATTAAAGAGGTTATTTTTATTCAAAAAATATACAACTTTCAATCAAATATACTTCTAAATGCATGGTTTGGATTTATATTTTTGTTTTACCGATTAAAAGACAATAAAAGATAAATATAATTTTACCAAATAATTTTATCATCTTACTGAATCAGATGTAGATATGTTAAGAACTATTAAAAAGTAAACAAACACCACATAAAAATACTAACGTTATTTCTTTTAGTGTGAAGCTATGATAAGTTAAATACACTAAAATATTTTGGACTTGATTTGGATTACATAAAATATCAAGGTGTCTCATTTTCTTACTTTTAAGCGAATAAAAATGTAAACAAAAAAATTTAAAAAAAACAAAAATGTGGACGTGTTTAAATTACTTCTACAGTGAGTCTTAGGGCTTGTTTGTTTTACTCTGAATAAGGTTGAATGGCTCTGAATCTGAGCGATTAAGTCATTCAGACTGTTTGTTTACAAGTTTTAAAATCTGAATTGGGTTGAATACATCTTAGCGATGCATTTAAAAAAATTGGGCCGAATCGGCTGAATAACGAGTTTTACCCAAATAGCCTCGTTGCTCTCATTTCCATCTCCATATCTTCTTTACATCTGCATCTCCATCTCCATCTCTTCTCTGCATCGCTGGTCCATCGCTTCTCTGACAAGTAACCCTCGTCTCTGCGTCGCTGATCCATCGCCCTAATTTGATCTCTGTTTCTTCCTATATATGGTGGGTATCTGATTCAGATTAATAGTTATGAAGTTGCTATTAGTTTTCATCTGTTTCTTCATGTATCTTGAATTTTAATATTGGGAACAAGGGTTACTAAATGTTAGAAATTTGTTGTTGCTGCTATTTAGCAAAAAGAACAATCCAAATCATTTTTCCAACGATTTTAAGATTTGGGTTGGTAGCTTTGTTGTAGCAACTGAAAATTTAATTCAAGTTTAGCTGTATTTTATGGGTTTTTAACAGGCCTTGCTGGAAGTTTACTGATTTTATTGTAATCTTTTGAGATTTTAATAAATAAGCTTTATTGTGTTGTTTGCATAGGGCTAAACTGAAAGTGAAGTGATAGTATGAAATGGTGAATATGGGTTATGTATGGCATTATGTTTTATTAAAAAGTTCCCCTAAATTTTCTTTGCCATTACGATTTAGAGGATTGTACAGATGAGGATTGTGTTTTTGGGTGTATCTCTTGTATACCTTGTTCATTTTCTTAATAAATTCATATTGTGATCTGTTAGAAGTTTTCTTTGTTCATTTTTGTTGTGATATGGGCAAATACACAAAGCTCTTGTAGGAAATTGTTCAAAATTTTCAATGAAGTTGTTCTTTAAATAATTAGTGGTCTTATATTTTCTTCTAAATTTGGATCCATAATGCATCATTATTGCACTACTCAACTATAAAGAAGTTTTCAGGGATCAAAATTAGTTTCAAGTTAGTAATTTGCTTAGATTAGCTATCGCTTTCCCGTCTCTTGGCCGTGATGGATAAGCCTATTCAGTTTATTAATTTTTGGTTCTCCCCATCTCCATTTAAGTTCTTCTTAAAGGTCAAAATCCAATTCAATCCAGTTATTGTGGGAACAGTTGAAATTGCCATTTCTAAATGCTAGATAAGATTTATTAAAATTTACAATACATGTAAATATTTAGAGCTAAACATCCATATAGTATGTGACGTCCCCAAAATAGGCATACACAACTCATTCTGAGTCGTCAAATACATGGTACAGAATACAAATACAAACTTAATTATACCAATGTCGTGTAACATAAGCTGAGAGTTTTAACACGAATGTTGTCTCATAGATAATATCCAAACTCAAATGAAATCCTCATTACAATTATTATCACACTATTTCACAGAATAGTGAAGACAACTATAGCAACCATCTGGACCATCACTCCATTCCCCGACTAGCCCCAACTATATTCTCATTTCCTGAAAAGAATAATGAAAGAAAAGGGTGAGCTCAACTAGCCTAGTAAAGAACATTATAACTGAGATAATGCAGAATAAATTATTGTTAGCCTTCAACAGTGTTAAACTGATAGAATACAATAGACAACAAGTTTAACTGCAGCGGAATAAACAATCCATTAGAAGAGTCAAGTAGAGCATGATATCTACTATCTTCTATGATTTAAAAGTTCATCATCAATATTTTATCGCTGTAACACAACTCAATAAATAATCCACATCAGTGAATTATCCATGCACTACGGGCCAAGGATATTCGTTAGTATCTCCAGTGGTCATGATCATGCCAACAACTATCCATCAATGCACTACGGGCCAATGAGGACTTTTACCACATCATTTGTAATATTACAGGTCATGATTATACCGATACATAGTCATAATCATACCAATCAATAGTCTATCTATGCACTACGAGCCAAAGATGACTTTCATCACAATATAAGCATGAGGATGATGACAATGATATAAAAATTCAATTAAGTAAGAGCAAGGATAAATTTTAAAGATTTATAAATCAATTTATCCAGAATTCAAGAATGTCCAAATTGTCAACATGATAACTTCTTTGTGGAGTAAAATTCAAAAATTATATTCATGTATCAAAATAATTTGGACAAAAAAGAAATCAATTTTTGTCATGAATAGTGCCCCGGGTGAATAGTACCCGAGTGAATAGTACCTCGTGAATAGTACTCCGGTATAAAAAGATTAAAATTTAACAAGAATATTCAAATAAAAATATTCTTGTGAAACGATACTAGATGAAGCGCAAATTTCAAGGATATTCTACTAATTTCAAGGAGTATAGAAGCAATACTTATGAAAATGAGTGTAGAATTCGGAATCTAAAACGAAATAATATTACTTACATATTACAGAGTATGGAAGAAAATACTATTTCATACGAATATTAAACAAAAATAATATCCCTTACCTTAAAAGGAGAGTATTTCTGACTGATAGGGCGAAGATATTTTTGAAGAAAACTTATATTGTTTTCTACGCTCAAAGCTTCCTTAAACTCAAAAGAAATACGCTCCATATTATAGAAGAAGAATTCTCTGATTCTGGTGTGATTTTCATTTCTAAACTAAGCATCTTATTTATAAGAGAATGGAAGGATACTATTTGAATTTAGAAAATCACAGGTGAACATGAAAATTTTTACAGGTGCTTCTTCGGCTGAAACTTTAAAAAAAAAATTAATTTTACTATCCTCGCACTACGCAAAGACTTTTGCACACACTATGTAGTCTTATACAAATAAAATAAAATATATTTTATTTTATATAAAAATCAAAACTTATAATATATATATATATATATATATATATATATATATATATATATATATATATATATATATATATATATATATATATATATATATAAGCGAGATAACTTTCTCCGATAATTTTGAAAAATGGGTAAGTGGGGGTCCATATAATAAGCCAAATTTATAACAAACACTTCATAAAAATCCTCTCTATTTATCCCAATTCACTTGGCTTCACAAAATACATTTTTAATAACATTTATTCATCATTAATATTATAACTAGCAATATTAACAACCAGATCATTTCCAGAAAAGAGGGGGTTTTCCAATAAAGATTTCTCCTTATTGGCGCGCAATTAAGTGACCAAACCCCTTTCCTCGATAGAACTTTTTTACACATCATCAATAATGCAAATAATAATATGAATAATTGTGTCATCTAAATTATTGTTTTAATAACATAAAATATTGTGCAGATGATACTATGACAATAATTGAATTAATAATATGAGATACTATGCATCAATTACTGTTACAATAATTGAGTAAAACTGAGTGACCTCTCACGTAAGCATCAATAATCAAATATATTGTACAATACCATGTGCTACTATGCAACCACGCGTATTACTGTACTTTTATCACCGAGTATTTCAACAGTTAACGGTAAAACTTTTGCCGTTATTTTCATAAAAATTTATTTATGTCATTTTCTAACTTTGATAGTAATTCCGTTGTGGGGTCCACCAATAATTGTGCCGTCGTATGAATATTCCCTGATAAAATGAATATTCCCCGACCAAACGAATATTTTATGACAACTTACTTACTTTGCAAAATTTATAAATATTACCCACAACTATAACATTATATCAAATCAACACCTTAATACTCAAAATGATATTTAGAGAAAAATTAATCTTTATTCATAAAAGTTGGGGTCTTACAACCTCCCCTTCTTATGAAATTTCTTCCTCGAAATTGGTATACGTATCTGGTATATCGAAGAGGTCAGGATACCTTGATTTCATTTTAGATTCTAAGTCCCAGATCATTTCCTCAACATCGTAGTTTCTTCACAAAACTTTAACTTGAGGTATAACCTTGGAGCGTAGAATATGTTCTTTCTTATCCAAGATTTCAACAGGTACTTCTTCATATGTTAAATCTTCTGCTATCTCGTCTGGTTCTAACTCAATAATGTGGTTTGGGTCTTCCATATATTTACGTAACATAGATATGTTAAAAACGTTATGAACACGAGACATACTTGGCGGTAAGGCGAGTCTATAGGCCACAGTTCCTACTCGATCGAGGATTTCAAATGGGCCAATAATCGAGGATTGAGTTTTCCTCTCTTTCCAAATCTCGTAACTCCTTTCCATAGAGCAACACGTAACAACGCATGATCTTCGACATTGAATTCCACGTCCCTTCGATGAAGATCAACATAACTCTTTTGTCGATCTTGTGAGGTTTTTATACGTTACCGGATCATTTGAATCTTTTTCATAGCCATGCATACCAATTTCGGTCCCAACAACTTTGCTTCACCTACCTCATCCCAGCATACTAGAGAATGACACTTTCGTCCATACAATGCCTCGAATGGAGCCATGCCTATACTTGCTTGATAAATGTTGTTATAGGAGAATTTCACTAATGGAAAGAACTTGTCGCAACTTCCTTTGAAGTCAAGGACACATAGTCTTAATAGATCTTCAAGAGTTTGAATAGTCCTCTTAAACTGCCCGTCTGTCTGAGGATGATATGCAGAGTTGAATCGTAAATCCGTGCCTATAGCTTTCTGTAAACTAACCCAAAATTTTGAAGTGAATCTTGGGTCTCGATCAGAAACTATGGATACTAGCATACCATGCAGTCTTACAATCTCATTTATGTATATACGAGCAAGACGTTCAAGTGAATAAGTTCCTCGTATAGGTAAAAAATGTGCAGACTTGGTTAATCTATCAACAATGACCCAAATTGCATCTATGCCTTGAGTAACCTTGGGAAGACCAGTAACGAAATCTATGGTAATGTGCTCTCACTTCTATTCTGGAATTTCAAGTGGTTGCAATGGACCTTTTGGCACTTGATGCTCTACCTTGACACGTTGACAAGTTAAACACCTAGAGATAAAAATACGCGATCTCTCTCTTCATATTGCTGTACTAAAATGTATATCGGAGATCACGATACATTTTGGTACTCCCGGGATGGATCACAAACGGTGTGTGGTGTGCCTTTATCATGATTTTATACTTCAAATCAGAGTCGTTAGGAACATAAAGTCTGGAGTTGACTCGAAGTATTCCTTCTTCATCGATTCTTTCTTCCGGAATAACACCTTTTTGTACTTTCTTCCTCATATGCATCAGCTCCGGGTCTATAACTTGAGCAGCTTTAACTTTATCGATTAAATTCGGTTCTACTCATATATTTGACATCATCACGTGGGTCCTGGAGTCTTTAACTCTATCTCCATCCTTTGTAAGTCATACCAAATGGGCCTTTGTGTTGACAATATCGCACTCGTACCCGTATATAATCTTCTACTCAACGCGTCAGCTACCACGTTTGCTTTTTCATGATGCTATTGAATGGTATAATCATAATCTTTCAACATCTCGATCTAACATCGTTAACGCATGTTGAGTTCCTTTTGGGTGAAAAAATATTTGAGGCTTTTATGATCCGTATAGATCTCCACCTTCTCCTTATACAGGTAATGCCTCCAGATTTTTAGCGCAAAAAAGACTGCTGCCAATCCTAAATTATGAGTTGGATAATTTCTCTTATATTCTTTGAGTTGTCGCGAGGCATAGGCTATGACTTTCTCATGTTACATGGGAACACATCCTAACCCTCTGTCTGAAGCATCGTTGTATATGATAAATCCCTCCAAACCAAATGGTATTATCAAAACAGGTACTGAAATGAGTCTCCTCTTGAGTTTTTGAAAATTCTTCTCACATTCCTCGCTTCAACCGAATTTTGTATCTTTTCGAGTCAGCTGATTTAACAGAGTGGCAATTCGAGAAAACCCTTCCACGAATCTTCGATAATAAACAGCTAACAGTAAGCTACATACTTCGGTCACTGACTTAGGTTGCTCCCAGCTTTGAATTGCTTCAATCTTTGTCGGGTCAACAAATATTCCATGATTTGATATCACATGCCCAAGGAATGCTACTTCCTCAAGCCAGAACTCGTATTTCTTTAACTTGGCATATAACTTATTTTCATGAAGCTTTTGGAGTATCAGCCTCAAGTGTTGCTCATGATCTTCACGGCTTTTGGAGTATATGAGGATGTTATCAATAAAGACAACCACAAAATGATCCAAATATTCCTTAAATAGTCGGTTCATCATATCCATGAAGGCAACAGGAGCATTAGTCAATCCAAAAGATATGACTAGGAATTCATAATGCCCATATCGAGTTCTGAAAGTCGTCTTTGGAATGTCATCGCTTTTAATCTTTAAGCGATGATATCCAAACGAAGATTGATCTTTGAAAAGAATTTAATATTTTGTAATATGGGTCAAACAGTCATCAATGTGAGGCAACGGGTACCTATTTTTTTTACGGTGGCATGATTCAATTCCCGATAATCAATACAAAGTTGCATACTCCCATCTTTCTTCTTTACGAATAAAATAGGAGCACCCCAAGGAGACATACTAGGACGAATGAAACTGATGTCTAACAATTGATAAGTGGGTTTTATACCTACTAATTGGATATTAATTCACGCGAACTATGCCCATCTCAAGTACATTTTAGTGTGTTTTTAGTTGCATTTCATGTTATTTTGCATTGCATTAACTTAAAACTCCTTTGGTGTAAAAGTGTAGGATATGGCGTAACTAGGCGATGGTGAAGGGCATGTGAGCAATGAAGGCACAACATGAGGGTCAAGTGGAGCAAGGAGACTAAGCATGGATGGACAAAGGAATGAGCAGTAGAACCAGAACTCAAAGTTGCGGGGAGCAGCGTGGGTAGCGTGGCTTATCTGAGCCAAGACACGCTACCTTGGCAGCGCTTACCACTGGTGAGCCAAAATTAACATCTGTGGCATGAGCATGAGAATTACTAAGGCGTGGCAGTGCTGCATGCGATGATGATCTTTGTTGAATTTGTTTATTTTAATTTTTTATTTTTAATTTTAAGGGTTGTAATGAATTAAAAATAATTCTGACTGGTGTCAGAAGGGGGATTGATCAGTTTTTACGTATTTTTCATATTGGTAACTAGGGTTTACACTCGGAGAGAGATTCCAATATAGAACAAAGCCTAAACTCCATCTTTTCTAATTCTTCTTGGGATTTTCTATCATTGTGGATAACTATTAGTATTTTGCTGGATTTATATAAGGATTTGAACGTTACTAGTGGATTATAATCAGCAATTGGGTTTGATCATTTCTATCCTTTCTCTTTCAATTGTTTGCTTATTAGCCATGTTTAGCTTTGATCCCATGATGGCTTTTGGTTCAGTTAACTAAACTCCATTATGGGATTCTAACGGATTTTAGTATGTAGTTTAATTGCATACTTGATTGCTGGGCTATTTTACATATTAAAAGGAATTTCTATCATGGTTGTTTTGCATGCATGAATGACTGATCACCATTCATTTTCAGTACTTGTATGGAATTGAAAGATAACATGCGAGTATAGATTGTAATCATGATAGCATGCGTATATGGGGCTGTTTTGGGTAGCTTTATATTTCGTGAATCAGATAGACATATACTGTTTCACCGTATGAGTTAAAATAAGGGTGTGTGCTTAAATTCAATATGGTTGCAATTTTACGTAGACATATAGTGATTTGGTTATATTGATGATTACATGGTGTCTATCGCATATGGATGCTATGTAAGTAGGTTATAGTACATTGAAAAATGGCTATGTCTATATTAGTGCTCTTGGCTACTTTCCTGTGATATGTGAACTTTCTTGCATGATGGTGGTAATTAGATGAAGTATTAAATGAAGTTAGGATCCCATTATTTTCAAATTTGATATATTTCATTATTATTCTTATTTTAGTTATTATTTGCTTTTAGAGTAATTCACAATTATAATATTTAGTTTAAGCATATAAAAATAGTGATTTAGTTGATGCATAATGGTTTAAATTAAACAACTTTCTCTGTGGGACGATACTCTACTTACTCTGTATTACTTGTTGACACATGTATGCTTGCATGAGTTAGAGCTCTTTTGTTAGAACTAAAAAAAAAAGAGGCAACAACAATTCCTGAAGTTGGATTTTTAACTCCTGAAGTTCAATATGAGCCATTCGATATGGGGTTTTGGAAATGGATTTTGTACCGGGTTCAAGGTCAATACAAAACTCGATTTCACGCTCTGGGGATAGGCCAAGAAGTTCTTCAGGGAATGCGTCAAGAAATTCATTAATAATAGAAATATCATTCAAATCTGACGTATTTTTGTTTAAATCTGTGACATGGGCTAAGAAAGCTTTGTAGGGGTTTTGGCACATATAAGCAGCGGAAATTAAAATATTCAAAGACAATTATGAAACCCTAAAACAGGATCCATGCGAAAATATATTAATTCAATGGTTTAGATTTTATACCGATTATAAAAAAATCTTTGAAACGACTTCGAATCTCCAACGCAATCCAGCAGAACTGCGCCTTTACGGTATCCACACGAACGCCTCGCAAATCGTCATATGATCTGCAATAAAGAGAACTGCAGTACTAACCACCAAAGATCAGGATTTTCAAAATTTTCTCTCTAGTCTCTCTCTAAGAGTGGCTAGGGTTTTTTAGGTAATGAGATGATTCCTAAAATGGTTGATATATCATATATATAGCAGTCAAAAGGAATTAATCAAAACCTAATCTAATTAAAAATAAAATATGAATTTATATATATTATATCTTAATTAAGTTTTACTTAATTAATATACATATATATAAATTATCCTATTAATTTAAATTTGTAATTTAAATACTATCAATCATATTGACATATTTAAATCCTTATAATTTAAATTAATTACCTTTTAATTACATTCTATGTGTGTGACCCTATAGGTTATTATTACGTTGGCAATAATTTTAAAATCATATTATAAAATTATAAACAATGAGCGACATCTAGTAATGCATTACTGCTACCCAAGTAATAATAAGATCGATGATTCAATGCAACCTTTTCGTGACCAATGTTTCAATGTAATTTAATCCTTTTAACCTTGACATCCTAGATTAAACTCGAGTCATGGAATGTGTCATACTCTTCATAATTAATCTGAGTTTTCTTGATCAATGAGTAGACTATATGAAACAAATCACTATTTGAGCATGGCCATGCATTTCATAGTCCTACTCAATCAAGAGTCCTACGGATATCACCCTTAATATATAGGAGTGTTAAATTCCATCTAGATCATTCATATTCCTCACACGATTCATGATGTACCCAATAATTACCTTTATTGTCCACCCTATTAAAGGTGACTTTTGATGATATCAAAATACAAAAATTCCCGTGTAGTAATATAGTGATTTCAGGTTGGAGGATCATTACATCATTGTCACTATGAGAATCGCTAATGCACTTTGCATAATGCTCCATATAGAATTCTCATGGTGGGTCTGTCCATTACATCGTTCTCTAATATGTACCTATACATTGACTCAATATCTCATATATTTATGACCAATAAGATTTGGTCATCAGTCAATCCACATACTAATATCAATGTATCATTGTTGTCCCATCAACAATGATACTCGACTAGGAACATTTAAGAGCAATGATACTAATTTTAATTATATAATCTCATGTTCAAGTCACATACTTGAAACTATATAATGTGTGTCACTATTCTAAGGAATTTTATTATATTAACATTTATATAACGCAGTAAATAAAATCATAATAAAATCATTCATTTATTCAATAAAATATAATATCAAAATGTTAAGCTATTATATTAAATAATTGGCCTCTAGGGCATAAACTCTAACAAGTTTGACATCTGTTTTTCAATAAACGAATGGTTTTATGGCTTGATATAATCATGATTGAATTTAGTGGTTTGATTGCTTGAATTCGCATAATAGGTTGGTTAGGAATATTAAAGCTAACAACCTTATGAAAACAATCAATTTTAGCATGATGAGTAGTTAACCAATCAATCCCTAAAATCACGTTAAATACAAGTATTTTTAAAGAGATAAGATCGACAGGTAACGTGAGGGTGCCGATTTGAATCAAACAAGATTTATAAAAAGTGGATGTAATGAAGGTTTCTCTCAACGGAGTTTTAACAGATAAGTCAAAGTCTAATTTCTCTGGAGTTAAATTTAAACGTTGAGTGCAAGTAGGAGAAATAAAAGAATGGGTAGAACCGGTATCAAATAAGGTATAGTGTAAGACCCCAACTTTTTATGAATAAAGATTTAATTTCTCTAATTATTATTTTGAATAATATGGTGTTAATTTGATATAATACTTTAGTTATGGGTGAAATGTGCAAATTTTGCAAAGTAAGCAAGTGGTCATAAAATATTCGTTTGGTTGGAGAATATTCTTTTTATCAGGGAATATCCGTACGACGGCGCCATCATTGGTGGACCACATAACAGAATAACTTTCGGATATAGAAAGCAACAGAAATAACCTTTTTATAAAAATAACGTCAAAACTTTTACCGTTAACTGTTAAAATACCCGATGATAAAAAGTACAGTAATACGCGTGGTTGCACAGTAGCACACGGTATTGCACAATATTTTTGGATTATTGATTCTTACGTAAGAAGTCACTCAGTTTCATATAATAATTGCCACAGTAATTATTGCACGGTATCTCATATTATTGATCAATTATTGTCACAGTATCATCTGCATAATATTTTATATTATTAAATCAATAATTGACATGATACAATTATTCATATTATTAGTTAACATTATTGACAATGTCTAGAAAATTCTGTCGAGGCAAGGGGTTAGGTTATCTAATTGCGCGCCAATAAGAATAAATTCTTATCGGAAAATCCCATCTTTCCTGGAAATGATTTGGTTGTTAATATTGTGAGCTTATAATATTAATTATGAATAATTATTATGTGGTGGATATTGGTTCAATTTTGATATAAATGAGGGAATTTAGCATGAAATCTTTGTTGAAAGTTTAGCAATTATTTTCTCTGATAAAATATTCATTCAAATATATTATTATAATATTAAAAAATTTTATAATTTAAATGGTAATATTATTATAATAATATGTAATTTTTAGCATGTGAATAAAAGTGGAATGAAAGTTATCATTTTATTTTTCCTTCTGTGCACCTCTGCGCATTCTTTTCTTTTTGGTGGCTTGTTAATTTTGCCTGCAAAGTTGGTTTTCTCAAAAGTGGGCCCTCAATCTTGGAATTGGGTGGTTAGGCAAAGAAAGTGATGATTAGGCAAGGAAAAGAGAAAGAAATGGGATGTTAGGCATGTTAGGCGGAGGAGGAAAGAAAAAACAAGTTAGGCAGTGATTTTTAACTTTTCTCCCTCCATTGCGCTATAAATAGGGGGTAACCCCTCCTTCCTAAAACACACCTTCAATATCAAAAATTTTATTCTATAGTATTGTGAGTATTTTTCTTGAGTATAAGAATACTTTGAGTGTAGCTTTTTGTGCAAGATTTTCTCAGAATAATATCTGATATTCTAGTCAAATCTACTAAGGTAAAAGATGTTATTTTTTTTGCAATACTCGTAAGAAATATTATTTTCTTTCATAGTCCATATTCTGAAAGGGATATTATTTTATTTTGTATTCCTAAATTTAAACTTACTATGGTAAGTATTACTTCTATAATTCCTGAAACTAGTAGAATATCCTTGAAATTTGTTCTTCATCTAGTATCGTTTTACAGAAATATTTTTCTGAACATTCTTGTTAAGTTTTAATCTTTTCATATCGGGATACTATTCACTCGGGTACTATTCACCCGGGGTACTATTCACGATAAAAATTGATTAAATTATAATTCCCTAATATTTTATCCTTTATCTCACTTGATATAATATTTATATCACTGTTATCATCCTCATGCTTATATTGTACTGGAAGTCATCTTTAGCCCGTAGTGCAAATATGGACTGTTTATTGGTATGATTATGACCAGGAATTGTATATTGGTATAATCATAACATTTAATGCTACCGATAAGGTTTGTGGTGAAAGTCCTCTTTGAGCCGTAGTGCATAGATGGACAGGTGTTTGGCATGATCACGACCACTGATGATACGAATGAATATCCTTGGCCCGTAGTGCATGGATAATTCGTTGATTCGAAATATTTATTGAATGATGTTACAGGGATAAAATATTAGTGATGGACTTTTAAATCATAGAAGATAGTAGATATCATGCTCTACTTGACTCTTCTAATAGATTGTTGTTTTCGCTGCGGTTGTTGATCTAAAACTTGTTGTTTATTATATTCTATCAGTTTTTCCCTATTGAGGACTAAGGATAATTTGTTCTACATTATCTTAGTCATAATATTTTTTACTGAGCTAGTTGAGCTCACCCTTTTCCTTTTTGTTCTATTGTTCTTCTCAGGAGGCGAGAATATAGTTGGGACTAGTCGGGGTGTGGAGTGATGGTTCAAGATAGTTATTATAGCAGTCCTCATTATTTTGTAAAATAGTGTATCAATAATTATAATTAATGAGGATTTTATTTGAGTTTGGATATTGTCTACAAGACAATATTTGTACTAAAACTCACAACACATGTGTTGTCATAATTTGCACGATAATTGTATTAATGACGTTTGTATTTGGTTTTTGTACCATATATTTGGTGACTCAGAATGATTTGTGTGGACCTTTTTTGGGGGCTTCACTGTTGGTATCAGAGCTTAGGGATATGATCTCTGATGGAGATCTGGGGTTAGAACTAGGAAGGGAGTGACGAGTAAATCCTTCGCTAGTGTGTCCTAACTAAGCTTATTTGTTATTTGTTATTAGTCAGTCAGAATATGGGGTTAATATGTGGCATGTGAATTTCTTTATTTAACCCTTATTTTGTGGTAGTATTTGAGAATGACATCTAAAAATTTTGAGATGATCAATGGAGCACATGCGACCATTGAGACACCGAAAATCAACAACCAGGATAATGTGCATCAAGAGAGAAATAATCCTCCTGTAAACAACAACACTGACCAAATAATGAATGATGAGAATAATCCTCATATTCAAAATGCAGGTGGAAACAATGGTAACTCACGGTTTGTCACTACCAAGCAATTCAAGGAGTTGGGATCGCCAGAGTTTTTGGGAAAGGCTAAGCCACTTAAGGCAGAGACATGGATTAAGCAGATTACCAAGATATTTGATGTCTTGGGATGCACTAAAGAGCGAAAGGTTCCATTCGTCACCTTTATATTGCGCGGAGAGGCAGATTACTGGTGGGAATCTATAAAACGTACTCATTTGTCCGCACTTAAGATGTCTTGGGAGAGGTTCCAATAATTATTCAACGACAAGTACTTTCCAAAAAGTATTTGTCACATGAAGGAGGTGGAATTCATAAAACTGGAGAAAAATAATATGACTGTATCGCAATACGAGGCAAATTTTATAGAGTTATCCCGATTTTCATCTCATTTGGTAGATAACGAGGAGCGAATGACGCAAATATTTCTAAGAGGTTTAAATTCCGAAATTCATCAACATCTTATCTCTCATAAAATTTGCTTGTATTTAGATGTAGTGAATAGGGCTCCAGTTATTGGAGTGGGATTATGAGTCAGCTCAACCAAAAGACAGCAACCGGTAGCATGAGAATAGTCATACCAGTGGCAACAATCATCGAAGCAGTGATAGCCAACGTTCTAGAAATGGTAACCACTTCGGTGGTAATCATAGCCAAAATAATAGAAGAAATGATTCAAGTGGAAATTTCAAGAAGAGAAGATTTAACAATGACTAAAAGACATCGACAACAGCACCAGCAACAACAACAGTTTCTAAGGGAGGAGAATGACCGCCAGTTAAATGCTACAGATGCGAAGAGGAGGGACACATAAGTCCAAACTATTCACAGCCTTCCAAGGTGTGTTTTAGTTGTGGAAAAGATGGTCATATAGCTCGATTTTGTCTGGAAGCGAAGTCAAGTCCAGCTGGGATGGTGGCACCAAAGGCGGCTACGGACAAAACAAAGTCGGTGATTCAAGGGAGAGCATTTTTTGTGACGTCCAAAAAGGCGAGGAACCCGAAAGAAGTTATCACAGGTAAGCAAATCGTAAACTCTTGTGAAGTATATACCCTATTAGATACTGGTTCTACCCATTCTTTTATTTCTCCTGTTTATGCTCAACGTTTGAACTTGACCCCTGAGAAATTAGACTTTGACATATTTGTTGAAAATCCATTAGGAAAAATCTTCATTACATCCACTGTTTATAAATCTTGTTTGATTGAAATTGGCACCCTCACATTACCTGTTGATCATATCTCTTTAAAATTACTTGCATTTGATGTGATTTTAGGGATTGATTGGTTAACTACTCATCATGCTAAAATTGATTACTTTTGTAAGGTTGTTAGTTTTCATATTTTTAACCAACCTGTTATGCGAATTCAAGCAACCAAACCACTAAGGTCAATCACTTTCATATCAAGCCATAAATCCATTCGTTTATTGAAAAATGGATGTTAAGCTTTCTTAGCCCATGTCATGAACTTGAACAAAAATACGTCAGATTTGAATAATATTTCTGTTGTTAATGAATTATTGACGTGTTTCTTGAAGAACTTTTTGTCCTACCCCAGAGCGTGATATAGAATTTTTTATTGACCTTGAACCCGGTACAAAACCCATTTCTAAAATCCCATATCGAAAGGCTCTTATTGAACTTCAAGAGTTAAAAACCAAACTACAGTAGTTGTTAGATATTGGTTTCATTTTTCCTGGTACATCTGCTTGGGGTGCTCCTGTGTTATTCGTAAATAAGAAAGATGGGAGTATGCGACTTTGCATTGACTATCGGGAGTTGAACCATGTCACCATCAAAAATAAGTACCCGTTACCTCGCATTGATGACCTATTTGACCAGTTTCAAGTTGCTAAATAATTCTCAAAGATCGATCTTCATTCCGGATATCATCAGTTAAAGATTAAAACTAATGACATTCCAGAGACTGCTTTCAGAACTTGGTACATGCATTACGAATTCCTAGTCATGTCTTTTGGATTGACAAATGCTCCTGAGGCTTTCATGGATATGATGAAATGAGTATTCAATGAATATTTGGATCATTTTGTGGTGGTTTTTATTGATGACATCCTCATCTACTCCAAAAGCCGTGAAGATCTTGAGCAACACTTGAAGTTGATACTCTAAAAGCTTCGTGAAAACAAGTTATACGCAAAGTTGAAGAAACGTGAGTTTTGGCTTGAGGAAGTAGCATTCCTTGGGCATGTGATATCAAAGTATGGAATATCAGTGGACCTGGCAAATATTGAAGCAATACAAAGTTGGGAGCAACCTAAGTTAGTAACCAAAGTACTTAGCTTTTTGGGCTTAGCTAGTTATTATCGGAGATTCGTGGAAGGATTTTCTCGAATCGCTACTCTATTAACTTAGCTGACTCGAAAAGATACAAAATTTGGATGGAGCGAGGAATGTGAGAAGAGCTTCTAAGAACTCAAGAGGAGACTCATTTCAGCACATATTCTGACAATACTATCAGGTTTGGAGGGATTTTTCATCTACATCGATGCTTCAGGCAGAGGTTTAGGATGTGTTCTCATGCAACATGGGAAAGTCATAGCCTATGCCTCAAGACAACTCAAAGAATATGAGAGGAATTATCCTATTCATGATCTAGAGTTGGCAGCAGCCGTTTTTGCGCTAAAGATCTGGAGGCACTACCTCTATGGGGATTAAGTGGAGATCTATACAGATCATAAAAGCCTCAAATATTTCTTGTAACGATCCAAAATTTCAAATTATAATTTTAAATATTTATTGAAATATATAAATATTTATTTGAGGTGTTTATTGTTGAATAAATAATTATTGATGTGATGGTCGTTAATAAATATTTGTAAATTTGAATTTATTAGAGAATTTTCTAAATTAAATTAATTTATAATTTAGAGATGTGTATTATAACACGAGGTGTGTTATATTGTGATTAATAATTTAATATGGTATGATATATTAAATTATCAAATAAAATTATAACATAAAATTATAATTTTGTGGTATTTGATAAAGGGGGAAATATTTATCTAACATATATTATGTAATTATAATCATAAACTAAAGTGTTTATTAAAATAAATTAAAAAAGGTTTAATTTAGTTTTTGCCAAACAAGGCTTAAAAGTATTTTAATTCTTTAAAATTTAAATGGTTTGCCAAAAAAGCCTTATGGCTTTTGACATTTCTAGTTTTGAAAATCAAATCAAATAAATAAAATAAATTAGAATAATAATTATAATATATATACGTTAGTTTTGTAACTGCCATTTTAATTAAGTTGGCATATTAAGACTATCAATTTATTTCCTACGCTGGCTATCAGTTTTGTATTTTGGTTAATACGCATATTGGTTATCAGAATTTTCATTCTAGTTGCTAGCCTAGAGAGCTTCAGAGAAAATTGAGAGAGAAGTTGTGAGGGAATTGAGAGAGAGTCTCAAGAATTTTCACGGCAAATTCTAGTGAGATAACAAGGATTGCAAGCAAATTCAAGGTATTTTTACACAACATTAGTATTATATATATATATATATATATATGTTTATGAGTATTACGGCAAACTTTTATATAATCTGTGAATTTCAATTGTTGAATTGTTGCTATACAATGGGATTACTTGTGATTATATGAGTATATGATGACTGGAAGTTGTGCTAATATGAGAAATTTATGCTAATTTCGGATATGAGTAGAAATTTTGTCAGTATATAGGTATGTTTTCATATGTAGCTATGTAAGTACCAATTTTGATGGTCAAATTGCATTCTAAGATGTTAATTGAGTTTTGTTTATGTTAGTTTGTTGAGATACGAACATAACGTAATTTGAATGAGATGATTTGATCATGTATTGAATTCACAGTGATGATTTTTAGGATGATTGTCAAGAAAATTGAGTTTTTCATGAAAACATGAAAATTGAGAAATTAAAATAGTTTTAGTGGTTGTAAAATTATGTTAAGTGGTTGTATGTGTTAGCAACCATGTCTATGATAGTTGTATATTTATTTTACGTGTTAATATCACTGTTTGATGGGTGAAATTCGTGTTAGTTGGCTTACGAAAAGTGCCGAAGCTCTGTTTTGAAAAACTGAGTTCTGCAAGTCGTGCGGCCATGAGGCCCTTGGGAGCGGGCGCGCGGCATCCCCATACAAAACTCGCGCGGCCGCGTGAGTGCCCATTTTCAGACACTGAAGTTTATTTGTTCTGCAGACTTTGGTCGTTCTTTGTAGCTTAGCCTAAGGTTATGGTAATGTGAGAATCATGTAACAACAAGGTTAATTAGAGTCATGTGATGTGGATTAGGAATTCAAAATTTTAAAAAAATGATTAGTAAATCGAGAACGCATTATGTGATGTTTTAGTATACACATTGAATGTTAGACAAGTGTTGCGAAGTAAACACTTGGAATTTCTGAAATGTAAATGATAAAGAAAGACTTGTGCTAAAATGGTAAGTTTAGCTAGAAATGTACATGTTATAGTATGTTAGCATATCTAATAGATAATGTTGTTTTAAACCAATGTGTAGGTGAACGTGAGTTTAATATTGTAGCTTACGTTTGAGGCAAGTTTCTAAACCCTATCGTTTTACATTGAGAAAGTTTCTAACTCTGCACTTTCGTTGAGTTAGTTCTATTACTATATTGTGTAACTTTATTCTTTTGATTAAGTAAGCTTTCTATCTTAGCTATTGTTAAATAAGTTAATTGTTCCTAACATTTATTCAGGTAAACTTTAACTCTAACGTTATTTGAAATTCTCCTTTGGTTGATTCATTCTAACTTGTTTATAGTTAAGCAAATTTCTTAAGTTAAATTCTTGTGTAATGAACACAACTTAAACTCTCGTCTCTATTATTGAACTGTTCTTAATCCTTGCATGAATTAATACCATGTTGGGCAAGTTTTAAGTTTCCAGCTTGCAGTAATTTCATTTCTAATGTTATAAGACTCTAACCTTAGCTTATTTACTGTTCAAGCAAAGGTTTACCACTTTATTCATTTTGTTGAGTACTTATGCTCTATAGTTATTTCAAGCATGAGTTTAATATGTATAATCAGTTCATTTATGATTCTCAATTGTTCTATGCTATGTTGTAATTATCAAACACTATTGATTCAACTAGTCCTCTAGTTGATGTTCGTAAACTTCAAATTACCCTTGAAAGCTTATCCAAACCAAACTTTCTTTGGTACGGACTTGTACTCTAAATATTGAGATGAACAACCCTACTATTATTAGGGGATAACTTACGCATAGCGTTAAAATGTTTGTGCACAATACATTGTACGAAGGGCAGATCCCCCTAAGTACGAGGAGTCCTTATACTCTTATGACTGTTAAAGTTGGAGTTGAAAGATTACTCGCAACTGTGGACATAGTTCATGGTCTTATGACCCTCAGTTATGTATATTCCGTATTTTGGATTCCAGTTCCTGATTATCATTGATAGAGTACTATTCAGTTTTGATGAGCCTATTCATTGGCAGTTATTATTGTTATTTTCATGTTGATTCTTGTTATATTCAGTGAGCAATTGTTTTGCTCACTCTTGCATATTTATATACTCATTGCAGCTAAAGTGGAGAAGGTAGATGAACCTTCAACTAGTAAAGGAAAGGGAAAATTGTACAAGTGTTGCTGATTTGTATTTTTATTTATTATGGTGATTTTAGACTTTTTAATAATGATGTGATGTAATAAATTTTATTTCCGCACTTGAATGATGTTTAAAGGTTAGATAACCTGGGATTAATTTTGAATGTAACCCTATTTAAGGGAAGGGTTTATGATTTAAATATTATTTATTTGGGGTAGATAGTATGAATGTTTGGATAGTGAGCACCAAATCTTGTGGGAATGAAGTACCTAGTTTTGGGGGTGTCACATTTCTTCACCCAAAAGGAGCTCAACATGCGGCAATGACATTGGCTCGAGCTGTTGAAAGATTACGACCATACCATTCAATACCATCCTGGAAAAACGAACGTGGTAGCTGACGCATTGAGTAGAAGATCATATGCGGGTACGAGTGCGATATTGTCAACACAAAGGCCCATTTTATATGACTTACAAAGGATGGAGATAGAGTTAAAGACTCCAAGTACCCACGTGATGATGGCAAATATACGAGTAGAACCGACTTTAATCAATAAAGTTAAAGGTGCTCAAGCTACAGACCTGGAGCTAATGAGTATGAAGAAGAAAGTACAAGAAGGTGTTATTCCATAAGCAAGAATCGACGAAGAAGGAATACTTCGAATCAACTCAAGACTTTGTGTTCCTAATGAATCTGATTTGAAATACAAAAATCATAATGGAGGCACACCACACACCTTTTTCAATCTATCCTGGAAGTAATAAGATGTATCGTGATCTTTGACATATATTTTGGTGGAGCAATATGAAGAGAGAGATTGTAGAGTTTATCTCAAGGTGTTTATCGTGCAACGTGTCAAGGTGGAGCATCAAGTACCAAAAGATCCATTGCAACCACTTGAAATTCCAGAATGGAAGTGGGAACACATCTGTGATGCCCCAAAAATAGGTATACATCATCCATTCTGAGTCGCTAAATACATGGTACAGAAAATAAATACAAACTTAATTATACAACATGAGCTGAGAGTTTTAACACGAATATTGTCTTCTAGACAATAACCAAACTCAAATGGAGTCCTCATTACAATTATTATCACACTATTTTATAAAATAGTGAGGACTACTACAGCCACCATCTCGAACCGTTACTCCATTCCCCGACTAGTCCCGGTTACGTTCTCATTTCCTGAAGAGAACAATGAAAGCAAAAGGGTGAGCTCAACTAGCCCAGTAAGAAATATTATGACTAAGATAATGCAGAATAAATTATCGTTAGCCTTCAACAGTGTTAAACTGATAGAATACAATAAACAAAAAATTTAACTGCAGCGGAACAAGCAATCCATTAGAAGAGTCAAGTAGAGCAGGATATCTACTATCTTCTATAATTTAAAAAGTTTATCATCAATTTTATCACTGAGACTCAGCTTAATAAATATTCCACATCACTAAATTATCCATGCACTACGGGCCAAGGATATTAATTAGTATCACATTCACAAATTATTCATGCACTACGGGCCAAAGATAATCGTGTTATCACCAATGGTCATGATCATGACAACAACTGTCCATCAATGCACTACGGGCCAATGAGGACTTTTATCACATCATTTGTAATATTACAGGTTATGATTATACCGAATAATCCATGGTCATAATCATACCAATCAACAGTCCATCTATGCACTACGGGCCAAAGATGACTTTTATCACAATATAAACATGATAATGATGACAATGATATAAGCATTAATCAACGAAATCAAGGATAAATATTAAAGATTTTTAATTTATCCAGAGTTTAAAAATATCCAAATTGTCAACATGATAATTGCTTTGTGGAGTAAAATTCAAAAATCATATTCATGTATCAAAATAATTTAGACTGAAAAGAAATTAATTTTTGTCATGAATAGTACCCTGGGTGAATAGTACCCGAGTGAATAGTGTCCCATGAAAATTGCTTCATGAATAGTACCCTGTGAATAGTACCCCGACATGAAAAGATTAAAATTTAACAAGAATGTTCAGAAAAATATCCTTGTGAAACGATAATAGATGAAGCGCAAATTTTAAGGATATTTTACTAATTTCAAGGAGTATAGAAGCAATACTTAATAAAATGAGTGTAAAATTCGGAACCTAAAACGAAATAATATTACTTACATACTACAGAGTATGGAAGAAAATATTATTTCATAAGAATATGGAACAAAAATAATATCCCTTACCTTAAAAGGAGAGTACTTCTGACTGGTATAGCGGGGATATTCTTGAAGAAAACTTGCACTGTTTTTTACACTCAAAACTTCCTTAAACTCTAAAGAAATACGCTCAATATTATAGAAGAAGAATTCTCTAATTCTGGTGTGATTTTAAATTCTAAACTAAGCACTCTATTTATAGGATAATGGAAGGATACTATTTAGAAAAGGAAGCACAGTAGAAAGGATCACGGGCGAAACTTTTTCATGGGCAAAATTTTAAAATTTCACATGATTTATTATGCAAACATTATGAAGACACTATGTAAACACTATACATAATAAAATAAAATATATTTTATTTTTCATAAAAACAAAACTTATTATAATATATATAATATTAATAATAATAATAATAATAATAATAATAATAATAATAATAATAATTTAGTACTCTAAGTGACAAAACATGTTTCCCTCCCCCCCACCAAAATCAATTAATATATATATATATATATATATATATATATATATATATATATATATATATATATATATATATATATATATATATATAAGCGAGATAACTTCTAAAGCCGGTTTTGAAAAATGGGTAAATGGAGGTCCAAATAATAAGACAAATTTATAACAAATACTTCATAAAAATCCCCTCTATTTATCTCAATTTACTTGGCTTCACAAAACATATTTTTGTAACAATAATTATTCATCATTTATAACTTGCAATATTAACAACCAGATCATTCCCAGGAAAGAGGGGCTTTTCAAAAAGGATTTCTCCTTATTGGCGCGTAATTAGGTGACCAAACCCCTTTCCTCGATAGAACTTTCTCGACATTGTCAATAATGCAAATAATAATATAAATAACTTTTTCGTTTCAATTATTGAATTAATATAAAATATTGTGACAATAATTGAATAAATAACGTGAGATATTATGCAGCAATTACGTCGTAATAATTGAATATAACTGAGTGACTTCTCACGTAAGCATCAATAATCAATACCATATGCTATTATGCAACCACGCGTATTACTGTACTTTTATCACCGGGTATTTCGACAGTTAATGGTAAAATTTTTGCCGTTATTTTTATAAAAAGATATTTCTGTCATTTTCTAGCTCCGAAAATAATTCCGTTATGGGGTCCAACAATGATTATGTCATCGTACGAATATTCTCTGTTAAAACGAATATTTCTCAACCAATCGAATATTTTATAACAACTTGTTTTACTTTGCAAAATTTATAATATTACCCACAACTATAACATTATATCAAATCCACACCATAATATTCAAAAATATATCTCGAGAAATTAAATCTTTATTCATAAAAGTTGGGGTCTTACAACATCACCATGAATTTTGTTACCGGTGTTCCCAAGGTTTCTCAAGGCATAGATGCAATTTGGGTCATTATCGATAGATTAACCAAGTCTGCTCATTTCTTGCTTATACGAGAAACTTATTCACTTGAACGCCTTGCTCGTATGTACATAAATGAGATTGTGAGATTGCCAGTATCCATAGTTTTTGATTGAGACCCAAGATTCACTTCATGATTTTGGGTTAGCTTGCAAAAAGCTATGGGCACTGATTTAGGATTTAGTTTTGAATATCATCCTCAGACAGACGGGCAATCGGAGAGGACTATTCAAACTCTTGAAGATCTATTAAGACTCTATGTCCTAGAATTCAAAGGAAGTTGGGACAAGTACTTGTCATTGGTGGAATTTTCCTACAACAACAGTTATCAAGCAAGTATAGGCATTGCTCCATTCGAGGCATTGTATAGACGAAAGTGCCGTTCTCTAGTATGCTGAGACGAGATGGGTGAAACAACGTTGTTGGGACCAGAAATGGTATGCATGACTATGAAAAAGATTCAAATGATCCGACAACGTATACAAACCTCACAAGATCGACAAAAGAGTTATGCTGATCTTCATCGAAGGGACGTAGAATTCAATGTTGGAGATCATGTATTGTTACGTGTTGCTCCATGGAAAGGAGTTACGAGATTTGGAAAAAGGTGAAAGCTCAATCCTCGATTCATTGGTCCATTTGAAATCCTCGACCGAGTAGGAACTGTAGCCTATAGACTCGCTTTACTGCTAATTATGTCTCGTGTTCATAACGTTTTTCACATATCCATGCTACGTAAATATGTGAAAGACCCGAACCAAATTATTAAATTAGAACCAGATGAGATAGCAGAAGATTTAACTTACAAAGAGGTACCTGTTAAAATCTTGGATAAGAAGGAACATATTCTACGCTCAAAGGTTATACCTCAAGTCAAAGTTTTATGGAGAAACCACGATATTGAGGAAATAACCTGGGAGTTAGAATTTGATATGAAAATAAGGTATCCTTACCTCTTCGACATACCAGGAGGGGAGGTTGTAAGACCCCAACTTTTTATGAATAAATATTTAATTTCTCTAATTATTATTTTTAATAATATGGTGTTGATTTGATATAATGCTTTAGTTATGGGTAATGTGCAAATTTTACAAAGTAAGCAAGTGTAAGACCCTGACTTTTATGAATAAAGATTATTTTTTTCTTGAAATATATTTTTGAATATTATGGTGTGGATTTGATATAATATTATAGTTGTGGGTAATATTTATAAATTTTGTAAAGTAGGCAAGTTGTCATAAAATATTCGATTGGTTGGGGAGTATTCATTTTATCCAGAAATATTCGTACGACGACACAATCATTGGTGAACCCCACAACAGAATAACTGTCAGAGTTAGAAAATGACAGAAATATCTTTTTATAAAAATAACGGTGAAAGTTTTACTATTAAAGCTATTTGAAATACCGGTATAGTAAAAGTATAGTAATCTGGCGTGGTTGCATAGTAGCATTACGGTATTATATACAAGTATCTTTGATTATTGATGCTTACGTGAGAAGTCACTCAGTTTTATTCAATTATTTCCACAGTAATTGATGCATAGTATCTCTCATATTATTGATAAAATTATTATCATAGTATTATCTGCATAATATTTTATATTATTCAATCAATAATTGAGACGACAAAGTTATTCATATTATTATTTGCATTATTGATGAAGTCTAGAAATTTCTGTCGAGGAAAGGGGTTTGATGACCTAATTGCGCGCCAATAGGGAGAAATCCTTATCGGAAAGCCCCCTCTTTCCTGGGAATGATCTGGTTGTTAATATTGTGAGTTATAATATTAATGATGAATAAGTTCGTGTTGATTAAAGATAAGAATAATAATTAATGAGTGAAAGATGTTTGTTCATTTAGTTTTCTTTAATTCTTCCGTGACCCAATTACCCTCAAAGGAGGTAATTCTGTGATTGGCTGGTTTTGTTATTTTTGACCAAACGGGTAATTAATCGGATACATAAGCAATTAATTTCTATTAGTTCATATGCAAATAAATATTTGTTCACATGCATGGAACTATTGGTTCGCATGCATGTACTATTAGGGGAGGTTGTCCAAGATTGATAATACTTGAAGGACTAAATTAAAAAGGGAGGCAAAGATGAAGGTATTAAACTGTAATAATTCGAGCTCCTAAACGTGTAATTATCGAAACTATGTTTTGCTATAAATAGAAGCTCATTTCTTCTTTCATTCTCACCAATTCACTAAGACTCACAAGAGAAACTATATAGAGGAAGAAGAAGAGTATTCTGCTACTTCACTATTGCAGTATCCAGTCTTCTACTAAGGTAAGGGATATTATTTATTTCATATTCGCTTACGATATTATTTTTCGTATTCGTAGTAAATTTTATTTTCGTGCAATATTCATAAGAAATATTATTTTCGTTCAATATTCATAAGGATTATTATCTTCGTTCAATATTCGTAGGAATATTATTTTCGTTCAACAGTTGTAAGGGATGTTATTTTTGTTCAATATTCGTAAAAAATTATATTTTCTTCCAAACTCTGTAGTATATAAGTAATATCATTTCATTTTAGATTCTGAATTCTACACTCATTTTGTTAAGTATTGCTTCTATACTCCTTGAAATTAGTATATATCCTTGAAATTTGCGCTTCCTCTAGTATCTTTTCATGAAAATATTATTCTGAGCATTCTTGATAAATTTTAATCTTTTCATGTGGGGGTATTATTCACAGGGTACTATTCTCGAAGTACTATTCACGGGGTACTTTTCACTCAGGTACTATTCACCCGGGGTACTATTCATGACAAAAATTGATTTCTTTTTTGTCCAAATCATTTTTGATACAATATTATTCTTGAATTTTACTCCACAAAGCAGTATCATGTTGACAATTTGGACATTATTAGATTCTAGATAAATTGAATTATAAATCTTTAAAATTTATCCTTGCTCTCATTTAATTGAATTCATATATCATTGTCATCATCCTCATGCTTATATTGTGATAAAAGTCATCTTTGGCCCATAGTGCATAGATGGACTGTTGATTGGTATGATTATGACCAGAGATTATTCAGTATAATGATGACTTGTAATGTTACAAATGATATGGTAAAAGTACTCATTGGCCCGTAATGCATTGATGAACAGTTGTTGGCATGATCATGACTATTGGTGATTACACGAATATCCTTTGCCCATAGTACATGAATAATTTATGGATGACAGATGTATAATTAAGTTGTATTTATATTCAGTATCATGTATTTGACGACTCAGAATGGGTGATGTATAACTATTTTTGGGGGCGTCACAACAAGTGGTTATAAAATATTTGTTTGGTCGGGGAATATTCTTTTTGTCAAGGAATATCTGTACGATGGTGCAATCATTGGTGGACCACATAACAAAATAATTGTCGGATATAAAAAGCGACAGAAATAACTTTTTTATAAAAATAACGGAAGAACTTTTACCGTTAACTATTGGAATACCCGGTGATAAAAAGTACAGTAACACACGTGCTTGCACAGTAGCACACGATATTGCACAATGTTTTTGGATTATTGATTTTAACGTAAGAAGACACTTAGTTTCATTTAATAATTGCCACAGTAATTGTTGCACGATATCTCATATTATTGATTCAATTATTGTCACAGTATCATCTGCACAATATTTATATTATTAAATCAATAATTGACACGACACAATTATTCATATTATTAGTTAGCATTATTGGCAATGTCTAGAAAATTTTGTTAAGAAAAGGGGTTAGGTTATCTAATTGCTCTCCAATAAGGATAAATTCTTATCGGAAAGCCCCCTCTTTCCTGGAAATAATCTGCTTGTTAATATTGTGAGCTTATAATATTAATTATGAATAATTATTATGTGGTGGATATTGGTTCAATTTTGATATAAATGAAGGAATTTAGCATGAAATATTTGTTGAAAGTTTGGCAATTATTTTCTTTGATAAAATATTCATTCAAATATATTATTATAATATTACAATTTTTTTATATTTTAAATGGTAATATTATTATAATAATATATAATTTTTAGCATGTGAATAAAAGTGGAGTGAATGTTATCATTTTATTTTTTCTTCCGTGCACCTCTGCGCATCCTTTTCTTTTTGGTGGCTTGTTAATTTTGCATGCAAAGTTGGTTATCTCAAAAGTGGACCCTCAATCTTGGAATTGGGTGGTTAGGCAGAGAAAGTGATGGTTAGGCAAGGAAAAGAGAAAGAAATGGGATGTTAGGCATGTTAGGAAGAGGAGGAAAGAAAAAAAAAGTTAGGCAGTTATTTTTAACTTTTCTCCCTCTATTGCGCTATAAATAGGGGGTAACCCCTCCTTCCTAAAACACACCTTCAATATCATAAATTCTTATTTTATAGTATTGTGAGTATCTTTCATGAGTATAAGAATACTTTGAGCGTAACTTTTTGTGCAAGATTTTCTCAAAATAATATCAGATATTCCAGTCAAATTCAGTTTCTACTAAGGTAAAGGATGTTATTTTTTTGCAATACTCGTAAGAAATATTATTTTCTTTCATACTCCATATTATGAAAGGGATATTATTTTATTTTGTATTCCTAAATTTAAACTTACTATGGTAAGTATTACTTCTATAATTCTTGAAATTAGTAGAATATCCTTGAAATTTGCGCGTCATCTAGTATTGTTTCAGAAAACTATTTTTCTGAACATTCTTGTTAAGTTTTAATTTTTTCATGATGTGGTACTATTCACGGGGTACTATTCACGAAGTACTATTCACGGGGTACTACTCACTCGGGTACTATTCACCAGGGTACTATTCATGATAAAAATTGATTTCTTTTATGTCCAAATTATTTTTGATACATGAATATTATTCTTGAATTTTACTCCACAAAGCAGTTATCATGTTGACAATTTGGACATATTTGAACTCTGGATAAATTGAATTAGAATTCCCTAATATTTATCATTTATCTCACTTGATTCAATCTTTATATCATTGTTATCATCCTCATGCTTATATTGTACTGGAAGTCATCTTTGGCCCATAGTGCAAAGATGGACTGTTGATTGGTATGATTATGATCAAGAATTGTATATTGGTATAATCATAACCTTTAATGTTAGAGATAAGGTTTGTGGTGAAAGTCCTCTTTGGTCCGTAGTGCATAGATGGATATGTGTTTGGCATGATCATGACCACTGGTGATACGAATGAATATCCTTGGCCCGTAGTGCATGGATATTTCGTTGATTTGAAATATTTATTGAATGATGTTACAGGGATAAAATATTGATGATGAACTTGTAAATCATAGAAGATAGTAGATATCATGCTCTACTTGACTCTCCAAATGGATTGTTGTTTCCGCTGCAGTTGTTGATCTAAAACTTGTTATCTATTGTATTCTATCAGTTTTTCCCTATTGAGGACTAAGGATAATTTTTTCTACATTATCTTAGTCATAATATTCTTTACTGGGCGAGTTGAGCTCACCCTTTTCCTTTTTGTTCCATTGTTCTTCTCAGGAGGCGTGAATATAGCTGGGACTAGTCGGGGTGTGGAGTGATGGTTGAAGACAGTTATATTTGTACTAAAACTCACAACACATGTGTTGTCGTATTTTTCACGATAATTGTATTAATGAAGTTTATATTTGGTTTCTGCATCATGTATTTGACGACTCGGAATTGGTTGTGTGGACCTATTTTGGGGGCGTCACATATAGACTTCGCAAGAATTTATGATTAGCTTACCCGTGATAACCTCGTTCGGGTTCTTCACTTTTTGGGAGGTCACGACAAACGCTCTCCCTTCAACTATCGGCTTTGACTTGTCTGGGACGGCCTTCGGTGTCTCCATACCAGCTGGACTTGACTTCCATACACGAAAAAATCGAGCTAGGTGACCTTCTCTTCCGTAATTGTAACATACTTTGGATTGCCACGTATAGTTTGGACTGCTGTGTCCCTCCCCTCCGCATTTGTAGCATATGATCTATGGTCGTTCTCCTTCCTTGAAAACGGGTGCTGGTGCTGCTGTCTTTCCATCATTATTGAACCTTATCTTCTTGAAATTTCAACTTGACTCATTTCTTCTATTATCATACCAATCAACAGTCCATCTATGCACTACGGGCTAAAGATGACTTTCATCACAATATAAACATGAGGATGATGACAATGATATAAAAATTCAATTAAGTAAGAGCAAGGATAAATTTTAAAGATTTATAAATCAATTTATCCATAATTCAAAAATGTCCAAATTGTCAACATGATAACTGCTTTGTGGAGTAAAATTTAAAAATCATATTCATGTATTAAAATAATTTGGACAAAAAAGAAATTATTTTTTTGTCATGAATAGTTCCCCGGGTGAATAGTACCCGAGTGAATAGTACCCCGTGAATAGTACTCCGGCATGAAAAGATTAAAATTTAACAAGAATGTTCAGAAAAATATTCTTGTGAAATGATACTAGATGAAGCGTAAATTTCAAGGATATTCTACTAATTTCAAGGAGTATAGAAACAATACTTATCAAAATGAGTGTAGAATTCAGAATCTGAAACGAAATAATATTACTTACATACTACAGAGTATGGAAGAAAATATTATTTCATACGAATATTGAACAAAAATAATATCCCTTACCTTAAAAGGAGAGTATTTCTGACTGGTAGGGTGGTGATATTCTTGAAGAAAATTTATACTGTTTTCTACGCTCAAAGTTTCCTTAAACTCAAAAGAAATACGCTCAATATTATAGAAAAAGAATTCTCTGATTCTGGTGTGATTTTTATTTCTAAACTAAGCATCCTATTTATAAGAGAATGGCAGGATACTATTTGAATTTAGAAAATCACGGGTGAACACAAAAATTTTCACGGGCGCTTCTTCGGCTGAAACTTTAATTTTTTTTGATTTTACTATGCAGTACTATGCAAATAAAATATAATATATTCTACTTTATATAAAAAAAACTTATAATATATATATATATATATATATATATATATATATATAACACTACATACACACACACTCACGGGTGTACACTTGTGATAAATATATATATTATATACACACACCTTATGTGACGCCCCCAAAACAGGTATACATCACCCATCTTGAGTCGCCAAATACATGGTACAGAATACAAATACAAACTTAATTATACAAACGTCGTGTAATATATGACAAAACATATGCTATGAGTTTTAATACAAATATTGTCATCTAGACAATATCCACACTCAATGGAGTCCTCATTACATTTATTATCACACTATTTAACAGAATAGTGAGGACTACTAATGCTATCATCTGGACCATCACTCGGTTCCTCGACTCGTCCATTTATATTCTCATTTTTAAGAAGAAACGGTGAAAGAAAGGGTGAGCTCAACTAGCCCAAGAAGAAATATTATGACTAAGATAATGCAGAATAAATTATCATTAGTCTTCAACAATGTTAAACTGATAAAATACAATAGAAATCAAGTTTAACTGCAGCGGAATAAAAAATCCATTAGAAGAGTCAAGTAGAGCATGATATCTACAATCTTCTATGATTTAAAATATTTTCATCAATTTTATCATTGAGACTCAGCTTAATAAATAAACCACATCATCGAATCTTTCCTGCACTACGGGCCAAGGATATTCATTAAATCACCAATGGTCATGACTATACCGAATAATCCCTGGTCATAATCATACCAAAAACTGTTCATCAATGCACTTCAGGCCACTGAGGACTTTCACCACATTATTCGTCACATTAAGGTCATGATTATACCGAATAATCCCTGGACATAATCATACCTAGTCCATCTATGCACGTAAGCCAAAGATGACTTTCATCACAATATAAGCATGAGGATGATGACAATGATATAAGCATTAATCAAACGGAAATAAGGATAAATATTAAAGACTTTAAATTTATCCAAATATTATCAATCACTTAATAAACTCATAATCTAATATTATTAATATTATAACAATATTTTAATCACTACTTAAATTTATAAACAATTTATTTTAATTGTTTACACTTTACCAAATAATGCATTTAATCATTCAAAAATGTCATACTCATAAGATTTCATCACTAATGATCAAAACCCTTATCAAAAATCTGCATATACCCTATATAGGATTCCCAAGCCATAAAATCCTATTTTTTAATTTTGTTACTTCACAAAACATATTTAATTCATTTACTCATAACTAGTTCATTTTCATGAAATATACCAAATCAGTCCCAAAAATATTTCTTTTCTGGGATTTAGCAGAATATAGTCTCATATTGAACATATATTTTTCTCGGAATTTTTAAAATTCATTTACTATTTTTCATATGGCCAAAACTGCCGAATATTTAGACATTTATCATAAATTGTACTTTTGTCCAAAAATTCCGAAATTTACAGGGTATACTTTTGTTATATACATGTACTCCCAATAAAAATTTCACCAATTTTGGAGTTAAGCACAAAGAGTTATAAGGGTTTACTTTTAAAATAGTCTTTTTCCATAAAATTCATAACTCTTAATATATACATCCAAAAATTGTCATTTTTGGACACAATCTAGAAAACTCGTCAAATTATCATTTCAAACTTTTCCAGAATTTTTGAGAGTCAAAAAAATTACGAAACTGCCCCTGGCAGAAACCCCTTTTGAATGAAAATACTATTCATATGAATACAAAGGATCAATTACCATGCATACGGTAATCCACATAGACAGGTTATTCCAACAGAATAATAAAGAATGAAATAACAGAAGAATTCACCATGCATGCGATAGACCGCACAGACAGGTTATTCTCAACAGAATAATAAAGAATGGAACCAAATCATGCGTAAATCGCGATAGGCGAGGATATTCAACGAGAATAATAAAGAATGGAACCGAGTCATAAAGAAACCGTGGCAAATGCATGTGGGATATTTCAGCGAGAAGAATTTCACCATGAATGCGATAGACCCTTGCAGACGAGGTTATTCCAACAGAATAATAAATAATGGAACCAGGTCATGCGTAATACGTACAGACCGGATATTCCAACAGAATAATAAAGAATAGAATAACAGAAGAATTTCACCATGTATGCGGTACTTCGCATAGACAGGTTATTCCAACATAATAATAGGGAATGGAATAACAATAGCTCTCTTCATGAAGATGAAAGAAATAATACCCTTTTCCTCAAAAGAAGACTAGATACTGGAATAGTGAGGTAACAAACTTCTCTTCTTCTTTCTCTCTATAATTTCTCTCTATAATAATTGCTCTATAGCTTAGTGAATTGGTGATAAATGAAAGAATAATTAGCTTCTATTTATAGGAAAATATAGTTTCGATAATTGCACATTTTGGGGCTCGAAATATTATACATACCTTCATCTTTTCCTTCATTTTTAATTTAGTCCTGCAAGTATTATCAAACTTTCACCACCTCCCCTAATAGTAAACCATGTGACTTAATAGTAAATCATGTGACTCAATAGTTCTAAACATGTGAAAAAATTAATTATAGTATAATACCTTCATCTATACCTCCATTTTTAATTTAGTCAAGCAAGTATTATCAATCTTGCACCAACTCCCCTAATAGTAAATCATGTGAATTAATAGTACACACATGTGAACACATAGTTATAAGCATGTGAATTAATAGCAATTAATTGCTCATTTATCCGGTGAATTACCCGATTGATCAATATAACTTCCAGACATCAATTATTATCGAAATAAATGTCAATTTCCAATAACACTAATAATTCCAACACAATGGAACTATCAATTTCATCTTTAATCAACATAAACTTATTCATCATTAATATTATAACTCACAATATTTAACAACCAGGTCGTTTCCAGAAAAAGGGCTTTCAGATAAGGATTTCTCCTTATTAGTAGCCATGATTAGGTGACCAAACCTCTCCTTGACAGAACTTCTAGACATTGTCAATATTACAAATAATAATATGAATAACTTTGTCGTCTCAATTATTGATTTAATAATATAAAATATTGTGACAATAATTGAATAAAACTGAGTGATTTCTCACGTAAGCATTAATAATCAATACAGTGTGCTACTATGCAACCACGCGTATTACTGTACCTTTATCACCGATTATTTATGACAACTTGCTTACTTTGAAATTTTTTCAAATATCACCCTTAACTTTAACCTTTTATCAATTTAACCATTTATGAAATAAGAAAATTGAATACTTTCATTTCATAAAATTCGGGGTCTAACAATCTCCCCTCCTTATGAATTTTCTCCCTCGAAATTTACGTACCTGGTAGTTCGAAGAGATGAGAATACCTTCCCGGTTATTTCTTCTGTATCATGATTTTCCCATTGCTCATCTCCTGTATTTCAAATATCATTCTAAATTACATCTTCAAAACAAAGGTTAATTGACATATCACATATTATCCCTATACTCTGACCGACCAATTAAATACCAAATAAACTTAGGTAGGTCATACTAGAGAAGGAATTTCCCGTCTCTCCCCTCCTAGTTCTTATCTCATATCTCAGCCAGGGATCATATCCCTAAGCTTTGATACCAACTGTGACGCCCCCAAAACAGGTATACATCACCCATCTTGAGTCGCCAGATACATGGTACATAATACAAATACAAATTTAATTATACAAACGTCGTGTAATATACGATAAAACATATGCTATGAGTTTTAATACAAATATTGTCATTTAGACAATATCCACACACAATAGAGTCCTCATTACATTTATCATCACACTGTTTAACAGAATAGTGAGGACTAATAATGCTATCATCTGGACCGTCAATCCGTTCCCGACTCGTCCCCAATTTATATTCTCATTTCTGAAGAAGAAACGGTGAAAGAAAGGGTGAGCTCAACTAGCCCAAAGAAGAAATATTATGACTAAGATAATGCATAATAAATTATCATTAGTCTTCAACAATGTTAAACTGATAAAATACAATAGACATCAAGTTTAAGCTGCAGTGAATAAAAATCCATTAGAAGAGTCAAGTAGAGCATGATATCTACTATAAATACATGATTTAAAATATTTTCATCAATTTTATCGTTGAGACTCAGCTTAATAAATAAACCACATCATCGAATCTTTCCTGCACTACGGGCCAAGGATATTCATTAAATCACCAATGGTCATGACTATACCGAATAATCCCTGGTCATAATCATACCAAAAACTGTCCATCAATGCACTTCAGGCCACTGAGGACTTTCACCACATTATTCGTCACATTAAGGTCATGATTATACCGAATAATCCCTGGACATAATCATACCTAGTCCATCTATGCACGTAAGCCAAAGATGACTTTCATCACAATATAAGCATGAGGATGATGACAATGATATAAGCATTAATCAAACGGAAATAAGGATAAATATTAAAGACTTTAAATTTATCCAAATATTATCAATCACTTAATAAACTCATAATCTAATATTATTAATATTATAACAATATTTTAATCACTACTTAAATTTATAAACAATTTATTCTAATTGTTTACACTTTACCAAATAATGCATTTAATCATTCAAAAATGTCATACTCATAAGATTTCATCACTAATGATCAAAACCCTTATCAAAAATCTGCATATACCCTATATAGGATTCCCAAGCCATAAAATCCTATTTTTCAATTTTGTTACTTCACATAACATATTTAATTCATTTACTCATAACTAGTTCATTTTCATGAAAAATACCAAATCAGTCCCAAAAATATTTCTTTTTCGGGGGATTTAGAATATAGTCCCATATTGAACATATATTTTTCTCGGAATTTTTAAAATTCATTTTCTATTTTTCATATAGCCAAAACTGCCAAATATTTAGACATTTATCATAAATTATATTTTTGTCCAAAAATTCCAAATTTTATAGGGTATACTTCTGTTATATACATGTACTCCCAATAAAGATTTCACCAATTTTAGAGTTAACCACAAAGAGTTATAAGGTTTATTTTTAAAATAGTCTTTTTCCATAAAATTTATAACTCTTAATCTATACATCCAAAAATTATCATTTTTGGACACAATATAGAAAACTCATCAAATTATCATTTCAAATTTTTCCAAAGTTTTTGAGGGTCAGAAAAATTACAAAACTGCCCCTGGCAGAAATCCCTTTTGAATGAAAATACTATTCATATGAATACAAATGATCAATTATCATGCATGCGGTAATCCACATAGACATGTTATTCCAACAGAATAATAAAGAATGAAATAATAGAAGAATTCACCATACATGCGATAGACCACACAGACAGGTTATTCTCAACAAAATAATAAAGAATGGAATCAGGTCATGCGTAAACCCCATAGACAAGATATTCCAACAGAATAACAAAGAATGGAACCAGGTCATGCGTAAACCGCATAGACAGGATATTCCAACAGAATAATAAAGAATAGAATAACAGAAGAATTTCACCATGCATGCAATAGGCCAAATGCAGAAAAGTTATTCCAATGAGAATAATAAATAATGGAAACTGTGTCATGCGTAATACATACAGACATGATATTCTAACAGAATAATAAAGAATGGAATAACAGGAGAATTTCACCATGTATACGGTACTTCGCATAGACAGGTTATTCCAACATAATAATAGGGAATAACAATAGCTCTCTTTATGAAGATGAAAGAAATAATACCCCGTACCTCAAAAGAAGACTAGATACTGGAATAGTGAGGTAGCAGACTTCTCTTCTTCTTTCTCTCTATAATAATTGCTCTATAGCTTAGTGAATTGGTGAGAAATGAAGGAAGAATGAGCTTCTATTTATAGGAAAATATAGTTTCGATAATTGCATATTTTGGGGCTCGAAATATTACAATATAATACCTTCATCTTTTCCTTCATTTTTTAATTTAGTCCTGCAAGTATTATCAAACTTGCACCACCTCCCTAATAGTAAATCATGTGACTCAATAGTTCTAAACATGTGAAAAAATTAATTATAGTATAGTACCTTCATCTATACCTCCATTTTTAATTTAGTCATGAAAGTATTATCAATCTTGCACCAACTCCCCTAATAGTAAATCATGTGAATCAATAGTACACACATGTGAACACATAGTTATAAGCATGTGAATTAATAGCAATTAATTGCTCATTTATCCGGTGAATTACCCGATTTATCAATATAACTTCTAGACATCAATTATTATCGAAATAAATGTCGATTTCCACTAACACTAATAATTCCAACACAATAGAACTATCAATTTCATCTTTAATCAACACAATAGAACTATCTTTAATCAATTTCATAATCTAATATTATTAATATTATAACTCACAATATTTAACAACCAAGTCGTTCCCAGGAAAAAGGGGGCTTTTCGATAAGGATTTCTCCTTATTGGCGCGCAATTAGGTGACCAAACCTCTCCTTGACAGAACTTCTAGACATTGTCAATATTACAAATAATAATATGAATAACTTTGTCATCTCAATTATTAATTTAATATTATAAAATATTGTGACAATAATTGAATAAAACTGAGTGATTTCTCACGTAAGCATTAATAATCAATACCGTGTGCTACTATGCAACCACACGTATTATTGTACCTTTATCACCGATTATTTATGACAACTTGCTTACTTTAAAAAAATTTCAAATATCACCCTTAACTTTAATCTTTTATCAATTTAACCATTTACAAAATAAGAAAATTGAACACTTTCATTTCATAAAATTCGGGGTCTCACACCTTATATATATATATATATATATATATATATATATATATATATAAACAAAATTGAGATAATTTTCTCCCGATAATTTTGAAAAATGGGTAAGTGGGGGTCCATATAATAAGCCAAATTTACAACAAATACTTCATAAAAATCCCCTCTATTTATCTCAATTCACTTGGCTTCACAAAATACATTTTTAATAACAATTATTCATCATTAATATTATAACTCGCAATATTAACAACCAGATCATTTCCAGGAAAGAGGGGTTTTTCGATAAGGATTTCTCTTTATTGGCGCGCAATTAGGTGACCAAACCCCTTTCCTCGACAGAACTTTCTAGACATTGTCAATAATGCAAATAATAATATGAATAACTATGTCGTCTAAATTATTGATTTATTAACATAAAATGTTGTGCAGATGATACTGTGATAATAATTGAATCAATAATATGAGATACTATGCAGCAATTACTGTTGTAATAATTGAGTAAAATTGAGTGACTTTTCACGTAAGCATCAATAATCAAAGATATACTGTACAATACTGTGTGCTATTATGCAACCAAGCGTATTATTGTACTTTTATCACTGAGTATTTCAACTGTTAACGATAAAACTTTTATCGTTATTTTTATAAAAATTATTTCTGTCGTTTTCTTACTCCGACAGTAATTCCGTTGTGGGGTCCACCAATAATTGTGCCGTCGTACGAATATTCTCTGATAAAACGAATATTTCCTGACCAAACGAATATTTTATGATAACTTGCTTACTTTGTAAAATTTGTAAATACCCACAACTATAACATTATATTAAATTCACACCTTAATACTCAAAATGATATTTAGAGAAAAATTAATCTTTATTCATAAAAGTTAGGGTCTTACATAGTACTTTATAAAAGAATGGTAGATTGTATTCAAAGAACTATTTGCAAGCCTAGCTATGGGTAAAACAAGTATAGTTAGTTTATTGTAAGGGGAAGACCTATAAAAAAGGGGCAACACCACATCTGCATCCTCACAAGCTATAAAGATATTAGCTAATAGTATTAAAACTGTGCAAAATAAAGGAAGGGTTATGATTTGAAGAAGGATGTAGATTATCACAAACTTTGTTTTGTAATGGTTCTTGGTATCTCTAGTGTGTATCTGACTATTTCTTACCCAGTATGTAAGACCCCAACTTATTATAAATAAAATTGAATTTCTCTATTTATTATCTTGAAATAATAAGGTGATAATTTGATATAATTTGATATAATACTTTGGTTATGGGTGAAATGTGCAAATTTTGCAAAATAAGTAAGTGGTTATAAAATATTCATTTTTGTCAGGGAATATTCGTTTGGTCATGGAATATTCTTGTTGTCGGGGAATATTAAATTTGACGGTAGCGAGCCCAATTGTGGGGCCCATAATGTAATAACCGGGCTCGGATGAAGAAAATGACAAGTTTGAGTTTTTATAAATAACGACGTAGTTGTTACCAATTAACACTTGTTGGAATACCCGTTGGTTAAAAATACAATAATCTGGCGTGGCATGCAAGAAAGTAACACCAGATTACATGATATTTTTGAATTATTGATTCTTACGTAAAAGGCACTACTCAATAATTGTTACAAAGTAATTCTCGCTCAATATTTTATTTTATTGATTCAACAATTCTTTGCGTTGATATTTTATATTATTGTTGTTTCAATAATTTTTTTTGCAAGATTTCCCATTATCAGATCAATAATTCATATTATTTGAATAATATTATTAGATAGCACTATTGGCAATGTCTAGAAAGTTCTATCAAGGAGAGATTTGGTCACCTAATTGCGCGTTAGTAAGGAGAAATCCTTATCGGAAAGCCCTCTCTTTCCTGGGAACGGCCTGATTGTCATTATTGTGATTCTGTAATATTATTTGTGAATAATTATTTATTGATTTATATGATAAGGAAATATTTATTTTATGTGGATATAATTGAAGGAAATAATGTTGAGGTATTTTATCAGTATTTTTGTCGGAATGGAGGTATTAAAAATCAAATCAGTGTTCTTAAAGCTCTATAACGTGAGTTATATTTTTAATCCGACCGTTGGATCGTTGTGATTTTTGGATATGGTATACATATATAAGTTGAGTATATGTCCACAAATTTTGAACCGTTAAAAATTAACGTATGATTTGTTATGAATTTTATGAGGTATTGAAAATCATCCGTTTGTGGATCGGAAATTTTCTGTTTGGAATTTGGAAAAAGTTTCTTCTGCAAAGTTGTAGAGAATTCGATTTCGTATGGAATGGACATAAAATTTGTATTTTTCTGATAAAGGGGCTATTTTTTTTATGAATTATTGAAGTTTCAGAAATTAAAATATTTTTATTAAAATTAGGTGGGACCCACTTTTGTTTTTAAAACATGTGGGCTGCTATTTTTTTGTTCCAAGATGGCTGGCTTGAAAAGGAGGAGGCGTAGGAAGAAAGAAAGAATATATAATATATTTTTTTATTAATTTAGTCTGCTTTGGCGTTCTAGCATTTTCCTATAAATAGGCGCTTAAGTTAGAATTGAAAATCACACCAGAAACATAAGTTTTTTCTCTCTATATTGTCGAGCGTATTTTTGTGAGTATTTAGATACTTTGAGAGTTTCTATTCAGTGTAAGTTTCCTTCGGCTTTACATTCGATATTCCAATCAAAAATATTATTATTTTGAGGTAAGGGATGTTATTTTCTTCGTAAATGATATTATTTTCTTCAATATCATTATGTTGAAATACTGACATAAATTTTATTGTGGAATTTCTACCTTTTTGTGTCGGAGTTACTATTCACGTATATGGCACTATTCACGAATACGACACTATTCGCCGAAAAATGAAATTTTCTCTTTTTCGTCTCAGATGTCTTTTATGGTTACTATCTTTGATTGTATCCATGTTTTGATCTTTATTTTTGAATTCTACTTCACAATTGGTTATTATGAAGTATTATTGAATTTGGATAAACCGAAATACGAATCCCTAATATTTGTCCTTCTGTCTCACTGGATTCGTTCTCTAAAATGTTTTTCATCATCCTCAGTCCTTAATGGTGATACTTGATGAATATCTTTGGCCTATAGTGCAAAGATGTATGATTACCTGATGAATATCTTTGGCCCGTAGTGTAAAGATGAACAGGTGTTGAGATGAACATGACCAACTGGTGATACAAATGAATATCTTTGGCCCATAGTGCAAAGATGAATATTTGATTCAAGATGTATATTGATTGATGTTACAGGAATAAAATATTGATGATGGACTTTTAAATTCATAGATGATATTAGATTTCATTCTCTACTTAACTCTTCTAATGAATTGTTGTTTCCGCTGCAGTTGTTGATCTAAAACTTGTTGTCTATTATATTCTATCAGATTTTTCCCTGTTGAAGACTAAGGATAATTTGTTATATATTATCTTAGTCATAATATTCTTTATTTGGCTAGTTGAGCTCACCCTTTTCCTTTTTGTTCTATTTTTCTTCTCAAGAAGCGAGAATATAGCAGGAACCAGTTGGGGTATAGAGTGATGGTCCTAGACAGTTATTTTAGCAGTTCTCACTATTTTTGTAAAATAGTGCATCAATAATTGTAATGAGGACTTTATTTGGGTGTAGATATTGTCTAGAAGACAATATTTATATTTAAACTCACAGTATGTGTTGCCGTATTTTGCACGACAATTGTAATAATAAAGTTGTAGTTGTTTTCTGTACCATGTATTTGGCGACTCAAAATGGGTGATGTATACCTATTTTGGAGGTGTCACAGTTGGTATCAGAGCTTAGGGATATGGTCTCTGGCGAAGATCGGGGAATAGAACTAGTAGGGGAGAGACGAGTAAATCCTTCGCTAGTGTGTCCTACCTAAGCTTATTTGTTGGTCGGTCATAATATAGGGATATTATGTGATATGTTAATTTGTGTAATTAACCCTTGTTTTATGGCAGTTTTTAAGAATGGCAGCTGAGAACGTTAACAATGGAGTGTATGAGACTGTGGAACAACCTTTAGTCACAAACCAGGAGAACGTGCAACAAGAAAGAAATATTCCTCCTGTAAACAACGCTACCGAGCAAACGATGAATGATGGAATGTTTAGGAGCTTTTTGCAGTTCATGCAAAATCAGACGAGGGAGACTCGTGTACAAAATACGGGTGGAAATGATGGCAACGCGCGGTTTGTCACGGCGAAGCAGTTCAAGGAGTTAGGACCACCAGATTTCTGGGGAAAGCCCGATCCAATTAAGGCGGAAACGTGGGTCAAGCAAATTACCAAGATATTCGATGTCTTGGGATGCACGGAGGAACAGAAGGTTCCATTCACCACCTTTATGTTTCGTGGTGAGGCAGATTACTGGTGGGAATCTATGAAGCGTACCCAGCCAGCCGCACTTAACATGTCTTGGGAAAGATTTCAGAAACTGTTCAATGACAAGTACTTTCCAGAAAGTATTCATCATATGAAAGAGGTAGAGTTTATTAGATCGGAGTAGAACAATGACAAAGGTGTCTCAAAGACGAGGCTTAAGTTTACAGAGTTATCCAAGTTTGCACCTCATTTGGTAGAGAATGAGAAACGTATGACGCGGATGTTTCTGAGAGGTCTAAAACCCGAGATTCGTCAATACCATCTCTCATAAATTTTCTCTGTATTCAGATGTTGTCAACAGGGCTCAATTATTAGAGCGAGATAATGAGTATGTTCAACGAAGGGACCACAACCAGGGTCATACCGGTGACAGCAGTCATCAGAGCGATGATAACCAGCGAAGAGGGAAAAATACGGACAAAAGTGGTAACCACTCTGGTGGTAATCGTGGCCATAATAATAGGAGATGTGAGTCAAGTGGAAATTTCCAAAAGAGGAGATTCAACAATGCCAGGAAGACATCAGCACCAACAATAAATTCTAGTGGAGGAGAATGACCGCCAGTTAGATGCTACAACTGCGGAGAGGAGGGACACATAAGTCCAAACTGTTCACAGCCTTCTAAGGTGTGTTTCAATTATGAAAAAGACGGTCATATTGCCCAATTTTATCCGATAGCGAAGTCAAGTCCAACTGGGACGACGACACCAAAGGCGAATACGGACAAAACAAAGTCGGTGGTTCAAGGGAATACGTTTGTCGTGACTGGCAAAAATGCGAGAAACCCAAACGAGATGATCACGAGTAAGCTAATTTTGAACTCTTGTGAAGTTTATACCTTACTAGATACCGGTTCTACCCATTCTTTTATCTCTCCTGCTTGTGCTCAACGTTTAAACTTGACTCCAGAGAAATTAGACTTTGACTTATCTGTGGAGACTCCGTTAGGAGATACCTTTATCACATCCACTGTTTATAAATCTTGCTTGATCCAAGTTGGCACAATCACATTACCTGTTGATCTTATCTCTTTAAAGATACTTGCATTTGATGTGATTTTAGGGATTGATTGGTTAACCACTCATCATGCCAAAATTGATTGTTTTTGTAAGGTTGTTAGTTTTCATATTCCTAACCTTGACTGTATATACTAATTCAAGCAAATAAACCACTAAAATCACCATTTGTCATATCAAGCCATAAAGCTATTCGTTTATTGAAAAATGGATGTCAAGCTTTCTTAGCCCATATTATGGACTTGAACAAAAATACGTCAGATTTGAATAATATTTCTGTTGTTAGTGAATTTCCTGACGTATTTCTTGAAGAACTTCCTGGTCTACCCCAGAACGTGAAGTTGAATTCTTTATTGATCTTGAACCGGGTACAAATCCCATTTCTAAAACCCCATATCGAATGGCTCCTATTGAACTTCAGGAGTTAAAAGTCCAACTACAGGAATTGTTAGACATCTGTTTCATTCGTCCTAGTACATCTCCTTAGAGTGCTCCTGTTTTATTTGTAAAGAAAAAAGACGGGAGTATTCGACTTTGTATTGACTACCAAGAATTAAACCATGTCACCATCAAGAATAGGTATCCCCTACCTCATATTGATTACCTATTCGACCAGTTGCAAGGAGCACAATTCTTTTCAAAGATCAATCTTCGTTCTGGATATCATCAGCTAAAGATTAAAACTGAGGATTTTCCAAAGACTGCCTTCAGAACTCGGTACGGGCATTATGAATTCTTAGTCATGTCTTTTGGATTGACTAATGCTCCTGCTGCTTTCATGGATATGATGAATCGTGTATTCAAGGAATATTTGGATCAGTTCGTTATTGTCTTTATTGATGACATCCTCATCTATTCCAAAAGCCGTGAAGATCATGAGCACCATTTGAAGCTGGTACTTCAAAGACTTCGTGACAACAAGCTATATGTCAAGCTGAAGAAATACGAGTTCTGGCTAGAATTCCTTGGGCACGTGGTGTCAAAACATGGAGTATCTGTTGACCCGACAAAGATTGAAGCAATACAAATTTGGGAGCAACCAAAGTCGGTGACCGAAGTGCGTAGCTTTTTGGGCTTAGTTGGTTATTATCGAATATTTGTGGAAGGATTTTCTCGAATTGCTACTCCGTTAACTCAGCTAACTCGGAAAGATACAAATTCGTATGGAGCGAGGAATGCGAGAAGAGTTTCCAAGAGCTTAAGATGAGACTCATTTTGGCACCTGTTCTAACAATACCATCTAGTTCGGATGGATTTGTTATCTACAGTGATGCTTTAGGCAAAGGGTTAGGATGTGTTCTCATGCAACATGGGAAAGTCATAGCATATGCCTCGCAACAACTCAAAGAATATGAGAGGAATTATCCTACTCATGATTTGGAGTTGGCAGCAGTCGTTTTTACGTTAAAAATATGGAGACACTACCTGTATGGGGAGAAAGTGGAGATTTATACGGATCATAAAAGCCTTAAATATTTCTTCACCCAAAAAAAACTCAACATATGGCAACTACGTTGGCTCAAGCTGTTGAAGGATTACGACCATAGCATTCAATATCATCCTGGAAAAGCAAACGTTGTAGCTGACGCATTAAGTAGAAGATCGTATGCGGGTATGAGTGCGATGTTGTTAACACAAAGACCCATTTTGTACGACCTACAAAGGATGGAGATAGAGTTAAAGACTCCAGGGACCCATGTAATGATGGCAAATATTCGAGTAGAACCGACTTTAATCGATAAAGTTAAAGCTGCTCAAGCCACGGACCCAAAGATGATACGTATGAAGAAGAAAGTACAAGAAGGTGTTATTCCAGAAGCAGGAATCGATGAAGAAGGAATACTTCGAGTCAACTCCAGACTTTGTGTTCCTAATAATTCTGACTTGAAGCATAGAATTATGATGGAGGCACATAACACACCATTTGCAATCCATCCTGGGAGTACCAAAATGTATCACGATCTTCAATATACATTTTGGTGAAGCAATATGAAGAGAGAGATCGCGGAGTTTATCTCGAGGTATTTAACCTGTCAACGTGTAAAGACGGAGCATCAAGTACCAAAGGGTCCATTGCAACCACTTGAGATTTCGAAATGGAAGTGGGAACACATTACCATGGATTTTATTACAGGTCTTCCCAAAGTTTCTCAAGGCATAGATGCGATTTGGGTTATTGTTGATAGATTAACCAAGTCTGCTCATTTCTTGCCTATACGTGAGACTTATTCCCTAGAACGTCTTGCTCGTATGTACATGAATGAGATTATGAGATTGCATGGCATGCCAGTATCCATAGTTTCGGATCATGACCCAAGATTCACTTCACGATTTTGGGTTAACTTGCAAAAAGCTATGGGCATGGATTTACGATTCAGTTCGACATACCATCCTCAAATGGACGGGTAATCAGAAAGGACTATTCAAACTCTTGAAGATCTATTAAGACTCTATGTCCTAGATTTCAAAGGAAGTTGGGATAAGTACTTGTCACTAGTGGAATTCTCTTACAACAACAGTTATCAAGCCAGAATAGGCATGGCTCCATTCAAGGCGTTGTATGGACGAAAATGTCATTCTCCATTATGTTGGGATGAGGTGGGAGAAGTAACGTTGTTGGGACCAGAATTGGTACGCATGACTACAGAAAAGATTCAAATGATCCGGTAACGTATAAAGACCTCACAAGATCGACAAAAGAGTTATGTTGATCTTCATTGAAAGGACGTGGAATTTAATATTGGGGATCATATACTGTTACGTATTGCTCCATGGAAGGGAGTTACAAGATTTGGGAAGAGAGGAAAGCTCAATCCATGATTTGTTGGTCCATTTGAGATTCTTGACCGAATAGGAAATGTGGCCTATAGACTCGCATTACCTCCAAGCATGTCTCGTGTTCATAATGTTTTTCATATATCTATGCTTCGTAAATATGTGAAAGATCCGAACCACATTATTGCGTTAGAACTAGACGAGATAACCGAAGATTTAACATACGAGGAGGTACTGTGAGACCCCGAATTTTATGAAATAAAAGTATTCAATTTTTTTATTTTGGTAAATAGTTAAATTGATAAAAGTTTAAAGTTAAGGGTGATATGTGAAATTTTTTTCAAAGTAAGCAAGTTGTCGAAAATACCCTAGTAGTAAAAAAGTACAAGTAATATGCGTGGTTGCATAAGTAGCACACCAGTATTAATTATTGATGCTTACGTGAGAAGTCACTCAGTTATACTCAATTATTGCTACAGTAATTACTGCATAATATTTCTCATATTATTGATTCAATTATTGTCACAGTATTTTCTGCATAATATTTTATATTATTAAATCAATAATTGAGAAGGCAAAGTTATTCATATTATTATTTACAATATTGACAATGTCTAGAAGTTCTGTCAAGGAGAGGTTTGGTCACCTAATTGTGCGCCAATAAGAAAAAATCCTTATCGGAAAGCCCCCTCTTTCCTGGGAACGATCTGGTTGTTAAATATTGTGAGTTATAATATTAATGATGAATAAGTTCGTGTTGATTAAAAATAAAATTGATAATTCCATTGTGTGGGAATTATTAGTGTTAGTGGAAATCGACATTTATTTCGATGATAATTAATGTCTGGAAGTTATATTGACCAATCAGGTAATTAATCGGATAAACAAGCAATTAATTGCTATTAATTCACATGCTTATAACTATGTGTTCACATGTGTGTACTATTGATTCACATGATTTACTATTAGGAGAGTTGGTACAAGATTGATAATACTTGCATGACTAAATTAAAAATAGAGGTATAGTTGAAGGTACTATACTGTAATTAATTTTTTCACATGTTTAGAACTATTGAGTCACATGATTTACTATTGATTCACATGATTTACTATTAGGGTAGGTGGTGCAAGTTTGATAATACTTGCAGAACTAAATTAAAAATGAAGAAAAAGAGGAAGGTATTATACTGTAATATTTTGAGCCCCAAAATGTGCAATTATTGAAACTATATTTTCTTATAAATAGAAGTTCATTCTTCCTTCATTTCTCACCAATTCACTAAGTCTCACAAGAGCAATTATAGAGATAGAAGCTATAGAGAGAGAAGCTATAGAGAGAAAGAAGAAGAGTAGTCTGCTACTTCACTACTCCAGTATCCAGTCTTCTTTTGATGTAAGGGTTATTATTTATTTATATTCTGAAGAGATATTATTTTTCGTATTCGTATGAATATTATTATCGTTCAATATTCATTATATTCGTTTAATATTCGTAAGGAATATTATTTCCGTTCAATATTTGTAAGGAATATTATTTTCGTTCAACCGTTGTAAGTAAAGGGTTTCTTCCAGGGGCAGTGTAACAATCCAGAATTTTATTTATAATTTTAAATATTTATTGAATTAAATAAATATTTTTAATTAATGTGTTTGTTGTTTAGTAGATATTTGTTGGATTATTTATTAGTAAGTAAATAATTCGTGAGTTATAGAAATTAACTTAATTAAGATAAAGAGTGATGAATTAAATTTATGAGATAATACTCTAATTTAACTCAATAACTAAATTAGAGAGTTATTAAGGATTATATGGTTTGTTATAATGTTATTCAATTTAATTTTTGTAATTAAAGTGATGTGTTAATTTATTAAATAAAATTATAATTATAATGAAAATTATACTTTTATTGTATTTGTTTATGTGATAAATGGATTTAATAAATTGTTATTAGATCTAATTTAATTTGAGTATGAGAATTTATTTAAATAAAGTGTGACAATAAATATGACTTATGAAAATAGATTAAAAGAGTTTTAATTTGGCTTTACCAAACAAAGCCTTAGAGTTTTTTTAAAATTCTTATTTTAATCTTGTTTTGTCAAATAAGGCTTAAGGAATGATTAAGTCATTATTTTAATAGGTTTTGCCAAACAAGGCCTTATGGCTTGTAAGTTTAAAATAGAAAATAACTGATAGGTATTTAGTAGCCTTATTATTATACGTCAGTTTATTTTTTTTTATGTTAGCGTCTGTTTTAGTTTTAAGTTGTCTTAAGCCTAAGAAAGAACAGAAGGAAGAAAGAAGAGAGGAAGAGAAGAAGTTCTCTGTAAATTGAAAGAAGGAATTTGTGAGGGTTATGAAAGGAAGAAACAAGAATATTGTTCGAAATTTTATAGCTAATCAAAGGTAATAATCTAATTTTGAGTTTTTAGTATTATACTTCTTGAGTTTTCTTTGAAAAGTTGGATTTCTATGGTTAGATTGTTAAGAGATTGATCATATATGTTAATTAGTATGTATAATTTGTTATACGTAATCTATAACAGGTTTTCATGTAATCAAATTCGTGGAAACAAGTGTTAGATGAAAAAATTTGGTTTATGGCTTAGTATATGTATTTTGGTCTATTTTGAGGCTTAAATTGATGGTTAGATCATGTTTTTAATCTTAATTTGATAATAGATGTTGTTAGTACATTGAAAAACGAAAAGAACAAAACTTGAACGAACCAATTTGGTTGATAAACGAATTCGTAGTGAATGAATTCGCTAAATTTGTCAAACATGAACAATTAGTATGAACGTTGAGTTCTAAATCCATATTTGGGTTAGTTAATATTTATGTTAGTTGATGGATAATTGGTATGTTGTAGCTTTATGAGTTACGAACCCATAGAATCGAAAACGGACTAATTTGGATGTATATAACTCAAGTTATGAAGGTTATAAGGAATATTTGGCATGATAGTTCATAACAGAGAACAAAATCCGAGTTCAAGAAGAATACTATTTTGCCGGCGTGCTATTTTGAAAAGCATAACCCGCCCGCCGGGTGTGTGTGTGTTTGCTGATGGTGATTTGACCTATTTTGGTAAAACGGCCATAACATTTTCATACGAACTCCGATTGAGGTGATTCAAGATGATCCAGAACGAGGACGAATAGACCTAAAACTTTTATGCATTAAGTTTTTGAATTTGAGGTCGAAAACGGTAGTCAAAATGGTCATCTTTAGGACTGTTGTGTTTTTCAGAGGCAATCGGAGGGCGTCGGGCATGCACGTATGCAAGTGTAGTGCTCTTGACAAAAAAAATTATTGTTCTAAGTTGTAGAACATGAATATTATGAATTATAATGTTGCTTAACATTAATAAATGATATATTAGATAAGTTGAATACGCATACTAAACACACACAAGAGAGGCAAATTGGGCGTGTGACGAATAAATGTCGAAACGCCGTGATAAGTGTTAATGAACGTAAAAAGTGTTTTAAATCAAATGAAATAAATATTATAAGATATTGAATAGGGTTAATATAAAACTAATAAGTAGTCCTAGCAAGACTTAAACACTTGAATGAACTTCAAATATGAAAGATATAAGTTGAAAGTTAACACAATCAAATTGAACATTGTGTATTGATTAATAGGAAGGGTTATAGGACGTAAATTAAAGTTTACATTACAACTACTACGCGTTGCTATGTGACTAATAGTTGATGTGCATGATTATATAATTGTGTTAGGCACGTGAAGTGCAGATATCTGTAAGCTATTAAATTGTTATTGGTAAACAACGATCAAGGCAAGTCTTTCAGTTCCTATTTGCTATGTGAGCTTGATGATTAACTGTTTTAAATATTTGTTGCAAAGAGTATGATGTGCATATATATGTTGAATGAATGAAATGTTAAAGTCAATTTATGACTACATTGTTTGACTAAAGCATGCTGATTGAGTAAGGAACTCAATCTTTATAATTGTTATATGAATTGTAGCATGTATGTTATAATAGTCCGATGTTCATGATATATATTTTGAGCATGTTATTATGTGCTACGTGATGCATGAAAATTGTTAGATTTTGTTGGGCTGCCGAGCTCAACCTTGCAAATAACCACTTTTGCAGGTTAAATATTTAAGGTAAGGATATGTGCTATGTGAAATATAGAGATCCATATTCACGAAGATTGCTTATGTTTTATGGGAAATGTATTTAATATTTTGAATGTAACATGTTGTTGAATTATAAGTTGAGTTATCCGATGTATATGGATACTTATTTATGATGTAAGACTTTGTATAGTTATTTTGTTGTATCGATTCACAATATAAATTTGAATCGAAGAGATGTAATGTAAAGGTTGCGATTTAGGGCAAAAAAGAAGAAGGAAATGTATAAAAGTTTTAATTATTCCGCAAATTTTAATGGTTGTATTACCGTTTAATGATGTAAACTTAGAGGTTGATTGTATTATTAACGACCGAAGTCGAGAATTAAGTTGTATGAATTTTGGGGTCGTTACAGTTGGTATCAAAGCTGTAGGTTATAAACCTTAGGTAGGAGTACCGTAGGCTATAACCTTAGAGAAGGAATATGAAGATAATGAAAGAATACGCTCAAATAGAGTTTGAAAAATAAGAAATAATTTTTTAAAAAAAAATTATACAGAAGGGATTAAAACATGCGTGAAAGGATTCAAAGAAGAATCTCACAAAGTTATAAGGAGTGTGAATGTAGGGTTACCCAACTCCAATAATAAGGATGTAAGGTGATAATAAATAGACAATGTCTATAAGAATAGGGTGATAAAGAAGTTAAGAATCAAAAAGTTATATTTAAGTATGGTACAATTGTACTCTTTAATAGTTGATGTGTGGTATCTGGACTAAACAATTCCTTCATAGAGCGGAGGTATATACGAACTAGCAACTCGGAACCTAGTTTGTTGCTTGTTTGTGGGAAACCACTCAGCGTACCATATTGAAATTGTTAGAGACTCGATGTGTACCAAGTATAGACATGGATACGTATGATGAAAAATGAAAGAAAAAGGATCGTAAAACAAAACCATCACGAGTTAAGAAAAGAATTTTAAGGGAGATGATTATAGAATAAGGTCACGACATGATCTATTTAAGTTATAAAAGAAAAATGGTCTGCAATATTTCAATAATTATATCTTGATGCTATGAAGTTAATGTACTATGATATAGTACAAGATAAACTCACAAAGAGTAATAGATAATGTGATACGAGGAATTCGTATTAAGCAAGTTAAGAGCAAGATAGAGTTAGGTGGGATTTCAATTGAGGACTCATGTGATGATTGAGTTGTATAAATCTTTGTATGAGCGAGGATTTTGTGCTTGCACTCAGTTTATCACATTGATAATCATTGGAATGTTGGTGTCGCACTATCAATATGTATGTGGCGAAAAGGTGATTCTTTTCTCATGTGTATATTTGATAGTTAGAAACTATTAAGATTAGTCAGATATTATTAGGATTAGGTGCGGTTCTTAAAACTAATGCATATGGTAAGTTTATGACTTAAAATAATATGGTATGTTTTGAACCCCTCAGCGAATGGACGCTTATGGTCTGACTAGGACAAGTTCTTAAACTCATATTATTGTGGCAGGTTCCTGAACTTCTAATGTGCGGTAAGTTTGATGAACTGGGGTATTACTTAAGTATGAATTGAGTATTGAGGATGATAAGAATAGATAGACCTATTAAGCAATAGATCATTGTAGAAAGTGGAGTTGATGATGGGAGCATAGGTATTCCAAATCTTCTAGCTATGCTAGACTTTCGAAATTTATTGACTTCGTGTTGATGTTTGCACTTATATTTTCTTGAAAAACATTGGATCAAATGATGAAACCAATGAGTTTTAAAAAAAAACAATACCATTATTCGTATGTCTATGCTAATTGCTTCGGCTAGACAAAAATGATTTGAAATATATCAAAATGTATTTTTTTATATCATCAATGCATCATGGAACCTGGTGCAGAGATGATAAAAATGATGGAGTCATCAATGCAGTATTACTTGGTGTTAGATGTGATCTAAGGATCGTCAACCCACTATGGTATGATGTAGTATGATAAAATCACCAAATGACGGAATCCTCAACTGATTTGAATATACTGAAGCGGCATCATGACATCATAAAAATATTTTTGAGATTTCTTTAAGATATAAGAATATATATATATATATATATATATGTATATTTCGATTGATGTCCGAATTGTTGTAGAAGTCTATGCTATTTGATTCAGCTAGACAAATATTGAAAGATGTTCATGAAATTCAAGCGTTTCTTGAAAAGTTATGCCAAACCAAATTATTTTAGTGTGGATTCAGATGTTGAAAAGCTGAGATGAACAACCCTTTTATAGGGGATTACGCATAGTGTTTAGATGTTTGTGCACAATACATTGTACAAAGGGTTGATCACCCTAAGTACGGGGGTCCCTATAGTCTTATGACTGTTAAAGTTTAAGTTGAAAGATTACTTATAACTATGGACATGCGCATAACGTTTAAATGTTTGTGCACAATACATCGTACGAAGGGCTTAACACCCTAAGTACGGGGGTCCTTATAGTCTTATGACAATTAAAGTTGAAGTTGAAAGATTACTTGCAACTTTGGATATAGTTCGTGGTCTTATGACCCTCAGTATGATTTGGAATCTTCGAAATTCCAGTTACTCATATTGCTTCCTAATTATTGAACAATTGTGGAAGATTCTTGCTATTCTAAAAGGTGAATGTGGTCAGGATGATATTCCTTAAAAAGAAGTAAGTCGTAGAATGCGACACTGAATGATGAATATATTGAATAAGTGAGAAAAGAAATTTTTAAATGAGAAGGAGATGAGTTATCAAAGAATAATGTAAAACTTTTAATAGAAAAGTTTAATAATTATAGAAAGATCTTTGTGGAAAGAAGTGGTTATAGAACCCAATTGAATGAATAAAGTATTGACATAAAATCTATTTTTTATAGATTGAATGAATGAAGAGTAATAAATAAAATTTCGAGGACGAAATTCTTAGAAGAATGGGTGAATGTAATATCCTGAGTGTTCATGATAACGATCCTTAAAGAAGGAAATTAATGGGTTAAAGAATATGTAATACTCAAATATAATTGAGTCTAAGTAAATGTTATGAAATAAAACTTACAAGAATTTATTATCAAGAATGTTGGGAGTAGGAAATATAAAACCTATATTAAGGTAATGTGTTGAAGTTATTCAACGAAGAGATTTGGTAAGAAACTTGAGGAAGGTAGGGTTTCGGTGATTCCGAGGACGGAATCCTTATAAGGTGGGAAGAATGTAACAATCCAGAATTTTATTTATAATTTCAAATATTTATTGAATTAAATAAATATTTTTAATTAATGTGTTTGTTGTTTAGTAGATATTTGTTGGATTATTTATTAGTAAGTAAATAATTCGTGAGTTATAGAAATTAACTTAATTAAGATAAAGAGTGATGAATTAAATTTATGAGATAATACTATAATTTAACTCAATAACTAAATTAGAGAGTTATTAAGGATTATATGGTTTGTTATAATGTTATTCAATTTGATTTTTGTAATTAAAGTGATGTGTTAATTTATTAAATAAAATTATAATTATAATGAAAATTATAATTTTATTGTATTTGTTTATGTGGTAAATGGATTTAATAAATTGTTATTAGATTTAATTTAATTTCAGTATGAGAATTTATTTAAATAAAGTGTGACAATAAATATGACTTATGAAAATAGATTAAAAGAGTTTTAATTTGGTTTTACCAAACAAAGCCTTAAAGTTTTTTTTTAAATTCTTATTTTAATCTTGTTTTGCCAAATAAGGTTTAAGAAATGATTAAGTCATTATTTTAATAGGTTTTGCCAAACAAGGCCTTATGTCTTTTAAGTTTAAAATAAAAAATAACTGATAGGTATTTAGTAGCCTTATTATTATACGTCAGTTTATTTTTTTTTATGTTAGCGTCTGTTTTAGTTTTAAGTTGTCTTAAGCCTAAGAAAGAACATAAGGAAGAAAGAAGAGAGGAAGAGAAGAAGTTCTCTGTAAATTGAGAGAAGGAATTTGTGAGGGTTATGGAAGGAAGAAACAAGAAGATTGTTCGAAATTTTATAGCTAATCAAAGGTAATAATCTAATTTTGAGTTTTTAGTATTATACTTCTTGAGTTTTCTTTGAAAAGTTGGATTTCTATGGTTAGATTGTTAAGAGATTGATCATATATGTTAATTAGTATGTATAATTTGTTATACGTAATCTATAACAGGTTTTCATGTAATCAAATTCGTGAAAACAAGTGTTAGATGAAGAAATTTGGTTTATGGCTTAGTATATATATTTTGGTCTATTTTGAGGCTTAAATTGATGGTTAGATCATGTTTTTAATCTTAATTTGATAATAGATGTTGTTAGTACGTTGAAAAATGAAAAGATCGAAACTTGAACGAACCAATTTGGTTGAGAAATGAATTCGTAGTGAATGAATTCGCTAAATTTGTCAAACATGAACAATTAGTATGAACGTTGTGTTGTAAATCCATATTTGGGTTAGTTAATGTTTATGTTAGTTGATGGGTAATTGGTATGTTGTAGCTTTATGAGTTACGAACCCATAGAATCGAAAACGGACTAATTTGGATGTATATAACTCAAGTTATGAAGGTTAGAAGGAATATTTGGCATGATAGTTCATAATGAGAGAATAAAATCCGAGTTCATGAGCAGCTATATGCCTCCCCTGCGGGATATTTTTATATATAACCCCGCCCGTGGGATGTGTGTTCTCAGAATGACTGATTTGAGCTATTTTGGTAAAACGGCCATAACGTTTTCATACGAACTCCGATTGAGGTGATTCAAGATGATCCAAAATGAGGACGAATAGACCTACAACTTTTATGCTTTAAGTGTTTCAATTTGAGGTCGGGAACAGTAGTCAAAATGGTCATCTTTAGGACTGTTGTGTTTTTCAGAGGCAATCGGAGGGCGTCGGGCATGCACGTATGCAAGTGTAGTGCTCTTGACGACAAAAGATGTTCTAAGTTGTAGAACATGAATATTATGAAGTATAATGTTGCTTAACATTAATAAATGATATATTAGATAAGTTGAATACGCATACTAAACACACACAAGAGAGGCAAATTGGGCGTGTGACGAATAAATGTCAAAACGCCGTGATAAGTGTTAATGAAAGTAAAAAGTGTTTTAAATCAAATGAAATGAATATTATAAGATATTGAATAGGGTTAATATAAAACTAATAAGTAGTCCTAGCAAGACTTAAACACTTGAATGAACTTTAAATATGAAAGATATAAGTTGAAAGTTAACACAATCAAATTGAACATTGTGTATTGATTAATAGGAAGGGTTATAGGACGTAAATTAAAGTTTACATTACAACTACTATGCGTTGCTATGTGACTAATAGTTGATGTGCATGATTATATAATTGTGTTGGGCACGTGAAGTGCAGATATCTGTAAGCTATTAAACTGTTATTGGTAAACAACGATCAAGGCAAGTCTTTCAGTTTCTATTTGCTATGTGAGCTTGATGATTAACTGTTTTAAATATTTGTTGCAAAGAGTATGAGGTGTATATATATGTTGAATGTATGAAATGTTAAAGTCAATTTATGACTACGTTGTTTGACTAAAGCATGCTGATTGAGTAAGGAACTCAATCTTTATAATTGTTATATGAATTGTAGCAATGTTATGATAGTCCGATGTTCATGATATATATGTTGAGCATGTTATTATGTGCTACGTGATGCATGAAAATTGTTAGATTTTGTTGGGCTGTCGAGCTCAACCTTGCAAATAACCACTTTTGCAGGTTAAATATTTAAGGTAAAGATATGTGCTATGTGAAATATAGAGATCCATATTCATGAAGATTGCTTATGTTTTATGGGAAATGTATTTAATATTTTGAATGTAACATGTTGTTGAATTATAAGTTGAGTTATCCGATGTATATGGATACCTATTTATGATGTAAGACTTTGTATAGTTATTTTGTTGTAACGATTCACGATATAAATTTGAATCGAAGAGATGTAATGTAAAGGATACAATTTAGGGCAAAAAAAAGAAGGAAATGTATAAAAGTTTTAATTATTCCGCAAATTTCAATGGTTGTATTACCGTTTAATGATGTAAAATTAGAGGTTGATTGTATTATTAACGACCGAAGTCGAGAATTAAATTGTATGAATTTTGGGGTCGTTACAGGCAGTTTCATAATTTTTTCGACTCTCAAAAATTCTGGAAAAATTTGAAATTATAATTTGATGAGTTTTCTAGATTGTGTCTAAAAATGTTAATTTTTGGATGTATAGATTAGGAGTTATGAATTTTATGGGAAAAGACTATTTTAAAAGTAAACTCTTATAACTCCTTGTGGTTAACTCCAAAATTAGTGAAATTTTTATTGAGAGTACATCTATATAACAGCAATATACCTTGTAAATTTCGGAATTTTTGGACAAAAGTACAATTTTTGATAAATGTCTAAATATTTGGCAGTTTTAGTCATATGAAAAATAGTAAATGAATTTTAAAAATTCAGAGAAAAATATATGTTCAATATGGGACTATATTCTACTAAATCCCAGAAAAGAAAATTTGTTTGTACTGATTTGGTATTTTTCATGAAAATGGACTAGTTATGAGTAAATGAATTAAATATGTTATGTGAAGTAAGAAAATTGAAAAATAGGATTTTATGGCTTAAGAATCCTATATAAGGTATATGCAGATTTTTGATGAGAGTTTTGGTTATTGGTGATGAAATCTTATGAGTTTGACATTTTAGGATGATTAAATGTATTAATTAGTAAAGTATAAACAATTAAAATAAATTGCTTATAAGTTTAAGAAATGATTAAAATATTGTGGTAATATTAATAATATTAGATTATAATATTATTAAGTGATTTATAACATTTGGATTAAGGTGTTATAAATATTGATATGGATTTTATTGTGAAACTTTATCCTTTTGTGTCGGAGTTACTATTCACGTATACGATACTATTCACGATACTAAGACTATTCATGTATATGGCACTATTTGTGTATATGACATTATTTATGTATACAGATACTATGTATTTAACACGAGTACTATTTATGAGTTACTATTCACGAGTTACTATTCACGGGGTACTATTTACCTGAAAAATATATTTCTTTTCTGTCCAAATTATTTTTGGTACATGAATATTATTCTTGAATTTTACTCCACAAATCAGTATCATGTTGACAATTTGGATATTTTTAAACTCTAGATAAATTTAAAGTCTTTAATATTTATCCTTGATTTCGTTTGATTAATGCTTATATCATTGTCATCATTCTCATGCTTATATTGTGATGAAAGTCATCTTTGGCTAACGTGCATAGATGGATTATTGATTATTGGTTTTACAGTTGTATATCTTTGGCTTACGTGCAAAGACGAATTGTTGATTATTGGTTTTATAGTTGTATATCTTTGGCTTATGTGCAAAGATGGACTGTTGATTATTGGTTTTACAGTTGTATATCTTTGGCTTACGTGCAAAGATGGACTGTTGATTATTGGTTTTACAGTTGTATATCTTTGGCTTACGTGCTAAGATGAACTGTTGATTGATATCTTTGGTCGTAGTGCAAAGATGAACTGCTAATTGATAGCTTTGGCCCGTAGTACAAAGATGGACAGGTGTATGACATGATCATGACCACTTGTGATACTAATGAATATCCTTAGTCGTAGTGCAGGGATAATTCGATGATGTGATTGGAAGGATCATGACCATTAGTTAACAGATTGAATGTCTTTGGTAGTAGTGCAATCGACAGTAATTGATTGGTATGATCATGACCATTGGTTTTATAGTTGAATATCTTTGGCCAGTATTGCAAAGATAGATAACTGATTGGTATGATCATTGTTATTACATTTGAATATCTTTAGCCTTTGGGGTAAGGATATTGAGTAAATGTTCTGTTAAGCCTTTGTGACAAGGAGAAATTGTTGATTCACATTATTATAAACATAAATTGTGAATTTAACTAACATCTTTGGTGGTTTAGGTGAAGATAGGTTATGAAAGTTCTATTTGTCTTGGGTATAACAAAGAATGTTGTTGAGTATTACAGGAATGAAATATTAACGATGGACTTTTAATCTAGAAGAGATAATAGACATTATGTTCTACTTGACTCTTCTAATGGATTGCTTATTCCGCTGCAGTTAAACTTGATGTTTATTGTATTTTATCGTTTTTACTTATTTGTTGAAGGCTAAGGATAATTTATTCTGCATTATCTTAGTCATAATATTTCTTACTGGGCTAGTTGAGCTCACCCTTTTGCTTTCATTGTTCTCTTCAGGAAATGAGAATATAGCCGGGACGAGTCGGGGAACGGAGTGACGGTCCAGATGATACCATTAGTAGTCCTCACTATTTTTATAAAATAGTGTGATAATAATTGTAATGAGGACTCCATTGAGTGTGGATATTTTCTAGAAGGCAATATTCGTGTTTAAACTCTCAGCTATGTTTTGTCGTATTTTGCACGACAGTTGTATAATTAAGTTTGTATTTGAATTCAGTACCATGTATCTGGCGACCCAAGATGGGTGATGTATACCTGTTTTGGGGGCATCACAGTTGGTATCAGAGCTTAGGGATATGATCCCTGGCTGAATGTGAGACAAGAACTAGGAGGGGAGAGACGGGGAATTCCTTCGCTAGTATGACCTACCTAAGTTTATTTGGTATTTAATTGGTCGGTCAGAATATAGGGATAATATGTGGCATGTCAATTTACCCTTATTTTGAAACTATATTCTAGAATGATATCTGAAATACAGGAGATGAGAAATAGAAAAATCATGATAGAGAGGAAATAACCGGGAAGGTACAATCCGAAAAGAAAGCAAGGTATTCTCATCTCTTCGAACTACCAGGTATGTAAATTTCGAGGGCAAAATTTCATAAGGAGGAGAGATTGTGAGACCCCGAATTTTATGAAATAAAAGTATTCAATTTTTCTATTTTGGTAAATAGTTAAATTGATAAAAGTTTAAAGTTAAGGGTGATATGTGAAATTTTTTTCAAAGTAAGCAAGTTGTCAAAAATACCCAGAGTAAAAGTACGATGAATGGCTGTGGTTGCGTAGTAGCACAAGATTAATTATTGATGCTTACGTGAGAAGTCACTCAATTATACTCAATTATTGCTACAAAGAATTGGCTTTGATGATATCTCTCGTATTATTGATTCAATTATTGTCACAAAGATCATCTCGCATAATATTTTATATTATTAAATCAATAATTGAGACGACAAAGTTATTCATATTATTATTTGCAATATTGACAATGTCTAGAAGTTCATCAAGGAGAGGTTTGGTCACCTAATTGCGCGCCAATAAGGAGAAATCCTTATCTGAAAAGCCCCCTCTTTCACAGGAACGACACGTTGTTAAATATTGTGAGTTATAATATTAATGATGAATAAGTTCGTGTTGATTAAAGATGAAATTGATAATTCCATTGTGTGAAAATTATTAGTGTTAGTGGAAATCGACATTTATTTCGATGATAATTAATGTCTGTAAGTTATATTGACTAATCGGGTAATTAATCGGATAAATGAGTAATTAATTGCTATTAATTCACATGCTTATAACTATGTGTTCGCATGTGTGTACTATTAATTCACATGATTTACTATTAGGGGAGTTGGTGTAAGATTGTTTATACTTGCATGACTAAATTAAAAATGGAGGTATAGTTGAAGGTACTATACTGTAATTAATTTTTTCACATGTTTAGAACTATTGAGTCACATGATTTACTATTGATTCACATGATTTACTATTAGGGGAGGTGGTGCAAGTTTGATAATACTTTCAGGACTAAATTAAAAATGAAGAAAAAGATGAAGGTATTATACTGTAATATTTCGAGCCCCAAAATGTGCAATTATTGAAACTATATTTTCTTATAAATAAAGGCTCATTCTTCCTTCATATCTCACCAATTCACTAAGTCTCACAAGAGCAATTATAGAGATAGAAGCTATAGAGAGAAAGAAGAAGAGTAGTCTGTATCCAGTCTTCTAAGGTAAGGGTTATTATTTTTTTTATATTCTGAAGAGATATTATTTTTCGTATGAATATGAATATTATTATTGGGACGCCCCCAAAATAGGTATACATCACCTATTCTGAGTCGCCAGACATCACACAATAAAAATCATTTACAAACTTCATTTATACAACTGTTGAACTTTCGTGCAACATACGACCATTGTTAAACTTTGTGTTTTAATACAAATGTATGTAACTCTCATGGTGCCTCAACCACAACCTTACAATGGTACTTTACATAAAAGTACAGTCAATAACTGTTTTAGAAATTAAAATCTTTAGAAAATACTCAAAGAAACCTTCGTACATGGTAGGCCATGCGTCTAGGTTATGATAGATATCATATGTCCGCAGAATTATCCTTGGTTGACCCAATAGTCCCCAAAGAAAAACAAGAAGATTACTATCATCTTCTTTCCAATTGTGAGTCTTCTCTTGACATATAATTATCTCTGTTTTCTCCAATTGAGAATTATATTTCAAACAAACTCCAAGATCATATAGCTAGTGCTCGTAGATATACTCATCAAGTGGATGTGCACAATCCTGTCTTATGATAACACGAGGTTGTATGTCATTAGACATCTTGTATGATAGTGGCAAAACACCCTTTCAAAGTTGGGTTCACCTCACCCTATTCGGTTCATCAAAATTAAATATCAAATGACGTATACAATACGACACACTTATCTAAAGTTTTCAATAAAATTATTTCCATACTATTTAGGGAGAACCTCAACAGCTATAGACCATCGTTCTATTCTCCGTTATTTCGATCGACCCAAATTTACACTCTTATTACCTAAAAAAAATTGTGAAGCAAAAAGGGTGAGCACAACTAGCCCAGTAAAGAATATCATGACTAAAGATAATTTACATCATCAATAGCCTTCATCAGTAGTAAATCAGAGATTTAGATCATATGGTAGATGATAAAACTTTTCAACCATAGTTGCAGCGGAACGAGCAATCCATTAGAAGAGTCAAATAGACCATCCGATCTATTATCTTCTCCATGTTAAAAGTCCACCAATAATGTTTTATCCCTGTAACATCAATCAACAATTCCTTTCCACAATCATATGAATAACTTATAATCATAATTGTGATTCTAAATTCCTCTTCGTACCCAAGACGAATATAATTTTCATCACCTATCTTCACCTGAAACATCAAAAATCATGATTATACCAAATTACAATTCCTGCTCATAATCATACTAATAAATTCATCTTTGCACTATGGCCAAAGATATTCATTAACAATTCATCTTTGTACTACAGGCCAAAGACATACAACTGTATTTTAGAAGAGTCAAGTAGAGCATTATATCTACTATCTTTTACGAATTAAAAGTGTCTAATCAATATTTTATCGCTGAGACTCAGCTTAATAAATAATCCACATCATCAAATCATCCCTGCACTACGGCCAAGGATATTCATGTAATCATCAATGGTCATGATTATACCGAATAATCCCTGGTTATAATCATACCAATAATTGTCCATCAATGCACTACGGGCCAATGAGGACTTTTACCACATCATCTATAACATTACGGGTCATGATTATACCGAATGATCCCTGGTCATAATCGTACCAATAATGTGAGACCCCAGATTTTATGAATAAATATTTAATTCTCTCGAAATATTTTTTTATATTATGGTGTGAATTTGATATAATGTTATAGTTGTGGGTAATATTTATAAATTTTGCAAAGTATGCAAGTTGTTATATTATATTCGATTGGTCAGGGAATATTCTATGTATCGGGGAATATTCGTACGACGGCAAAATCATTGGTGGACCCTATTAACGGAATTATCATTCGGATTGAGAAAACGACAAAAATATTTTATGAAAATAACGACGGAAGTTTTACCGTTATTATCTTGTTGAACTACTCGGTAGTAAAGTACAAAGAATACATACTGGTTGCATAAGTAGTACACCACGGTATTGATTATTAATGCTTACGAGAGTCACTCGGTTTTGTTCAATTATTCATTGTAGTAATTGTTGCATAGTATCTCACGTTATTTGATTCAATATTGTCGATATTTTATATATTATTAAATCAATAATTGAAATGACAGAGTTATTAATATTATAAATTGCAATATTAATGATGTCTAGAAGTTCTGCCAATGAGAGGTTTGGTCACCTAATTGTGCGCCAATAGGGAGAAATCCTTATTGGAAAGCCCCCTCTTTCCTGGGAACGACCTGGTCGATTAATATTGTGAATTATAATAATAATGATAAATGTTGTTAAAAATATTGAAAGGATTTTTATGACGTAGTTGTTGTAAATTTGGCGCATTATTTAGACCCCCATTTACCTATTTTTCAACATTATTGGTAGAAAGTTATTTAAATATAATGGGATCCTGTGATTATGACATGTTGGGGGGAATATTTGGTTTATACGGAGGGAGTATTATTATATATATATATATATATATTATATATAATATATTTTATTTAAAAGATTTTGTTTTAAATATGGACCGTCCGATTAAAAGTAAATCAATCTGGACCGTTCATGAATTAGTTGATATGCAGTTCATTCTTCTATAAATAGAAGCTCATTCCTTCATTATTTTCTTACGAATTCACTGAACTCTGGAGAGAGAAAGTTATAGAGAGAAATAAGAAGAGAAGTCTGCTAACTTTCTTTTTCTTTATCCAGTTTTTTTATGGTAAGGGATATTATTCTTTTGTATTCAAGAAGAGAACTTCTGTTATTCCATTTCTTTATTATTCTGTTGGAATAACCTGTATACGCGGAATACCCTATACTTGGTGACATTCTTTTATTATTCTGTCTTTATTATTCCGTTGGAACATCCATTTCAGGCTTTTACTTGGGACTGGTTCCCGCTTCTTTATTATTCTGTCTTTATTATTCGTTGGAATATCACGTCGTGTGTTTTACACCGGACTCGGTTAAAATCTTTATTATTCTCGTATTTATTATTCTCATTGGAATAACTCGTCTGGCGCGGCAATACCGCATGCATGGTGATTTCTATTGTTATTCCATTCTTTATTATTCTGTTGGAACATCCCGCTTGGTGTGATTTTCACCGACCGGTTCCGTTATTATTATTCTTGTTGGAATAACTCGTCTCATGCGAAGCACCGTGCATGGTGATTTCTGTTGTTATTCCATTCCTTATTATTCTCAGTTGGTTAAAATTTTGACTTCTATACTCCATGAAACTAGTGGAATATCCTTGATATTTGCGCTTCATCCAGTATTTTTCGTGGAAATATTCTTCTGAGCATTTTTGAATTTTACTCTACAAAGCAGTATCATGTTGATAATTTGGACGTTATTAGTTCCTGAATAACTTAATTCTTGAACTTGTTTTATTGAATTCTTATATCATTGTCATCATCCTCATGTTTATATTTTTTGAAAGTCATTTGTGGCCTGTAGTGCATAGATGGACTTGGTATGATTATGACCAGGGATTATTCGGTGTAATCATGACCGTAATATTACAAATGATGTTATAAAAGTCCTCATTGGCCCATAGTGCATTGATGGACAGTTGTTGGCATGATTATGATCATTGATGAATACACAAATATCCTTGGCCCGTAGTGCATGGAATTTGTGATCATGACCCTAATGAATATCTTTGGCCGTAGTGCAGGGATGATGTGGATTATTTATTAAGCTGAGTCTTAGCGATAAAAGTGATGAAAAACCTTTTAAAACATAAAAGATAGTAGATTTTATTCTCTACTTGACTCTTTTAATGGATTGCTTGTTCCACTGCAGTTAAACTTGATGTCTATTGTATTTTATCAGTTTAACATTGTTGAGGACTAATGATAATTTATTCTGCATTATCTTAGTCATAATATTTCTTGCTGGGCTAGTTAAGCTCACCCTTTGTTTCACTGTTCTCTTCAGGAAATGAGAACGTAGCTGGGACAAGTCGGGGAACGGAGTGATGTTCTGGATGATAGTGTTAGCTAGTAGTCCTCACTATTCTATTAAATAGTGTGACAATAAATGTATTGAGGACTTATTCTGAGAGTGGATATTGTCTAGAAGTCAATATTTGTATTAAAACTCACAAAGATGTATTTTGTCGCATTACTTTTACATTGTTGTATAATTAAGTTGTATTTGAATTTTGTACCATGTATTGGCGACTCAAGATGGGTGATGTATACCTATTTTGGGGCCATCACAGTTGGTATCAAAGCTTAGGGATATGATCCCTGGCTAAGATGTGAGATAGAACTAGGAGGGGAGAGACGGGGAATTCTTTTGCTAGTATGACCTACCTAAGTTTATTTGTTATTTAATTGGTTGAACAGAGTATAGGGATAATATGTGATACGTTTTTTAACCCTTGTTTTGTGACAGTATCTGAAAATGGCATCCGAGAATGTTGAGAACATCAATGGAGCACAGGAGACCGTTGAGTCTCCACAGATCAATAGTCAGGATAATGTACATCAGGAAGGCGACAATCCTCAGGCAAACAACACCACTGACCAAATGATGAACGATGGAATGTTCCGAGGCTTCATGCAATTCATTCAACAATAAGCGAGAGCGGCTCTGGTCCAAAATGCAGGTGGAAACACTGGCAACTCTCGGATGGTCACCGCCAAGCAGTTTAAGGAACTGGGACCACCGGAATTCTTTGGAGAGCCAAAACCACTTAAGGCGGAAACGTGGATTAAACAGATCAACAAGATATTTAATGTCTTGGGATGCTCAGAGGAGCAAAAGGTTCCCTTTTCCACCTTCATGTTGCGTATAGAGGCAGATTATTGATGGGAATCTGTAAAACGTACTCAACCTGCCGCACTGAAGATATCTTGGGAGAAGTTCCAGGAACTGTTCAACGACAAGTACTTTCCCGAAAGTATTCGTCACATGAAAGAGGTAGAGTTCATCAAGTTGGAGCAAAATAACATGACCGTGTCGCAGTACGAAGCCAAGTTTGCCGAGTTGTCCCGATTTGCGTCCCATTTGGTTGATAATGAGGAGAGAATGACACGAATGTTTTTAAGAGGTTTGAAACCTGAGATACGTCAATATCTTATATCTCATAAACTATGTTTGTATTCAGATGTTGTTAATAGGGCTCAGTTATTGGAGCGTGATAATGAGTCAACCCAACCAAAAGAGAAGCAATGTAAGCAAAATGACAATACCAAGGTGATACAATATCAAGCGGTGGACAACAAGCGTGGAGGGAATCAACAGCCGTAAATGGTAACCACTTCGGTGGTAATCAAGGCCAAAACAGTAAGAATGGACATTTCAAGAAGAGGAGATTCAATAATGATGGAAAGACGTCAAGACCAACAATTGCTAGGAAGGAGAGAACACCACCTATTATATGCTTCAAATGTGGAGGGAGGACACATCGGTCAAAGCAGCGATGCCGCCCAAAGCATGTTATAATTGTGGAAGAGAAGGTCACCTAGCCCGATTTTTTTCATTCACCGAAGACAAGTTCAATTTAGGATGGAAGCACCAAAGGTCAGTCCCGGAAAAGTCAAAGCTCAGTAGTCAAGAGGGAGCGTTTGTTGTGACCTCTCGAAAGCAAGGAACCCGAACGAGGTCATCACGGGTAAGCTTATCATAAACTCTAAATAAGTTTATACTTTATTCGATCTTGGTTCTACCCACTCTTTCATTTCTCCTACTTGGGCTCAACGTTTAAATTTGACTCCGGAGAGATTGGACTTTAATTTATCTGTTGAAACTCCGTTAGGAGAAACCTTCATTACCTCCACGGTTTAAAAGTCTTGTTTAGTTCAAATCAGCACCCGCACGTTACCTGTCGATCTTATTTCATTGAAAATACTTGCATTTGATGTAATTCTAGGGATTGATTGGTTAACTACACATCATGCAAAAATTTATTGTTTTTGTAGGGTTGTTAGCTTTCATATTCCTAACCAACCTATTATGCGAATTCAAGCAACCAAGCCATTAAAATCAATCACTGTCATCTCAAGCCATAAAGCTATTCGTTTATTGAAAAACGGATGTCAATCTTTCTTAGCTCATGTCACGGATCTAAACAAAAATACGTCAGTTTTGAATGATATCTCTATTGTTAATGAATTTTCCGACGTATTCCTCAAGAACTTCTGGCCTACCCCAGAGGCGTGAAATTGAATTTTGTATCGAATTTTGAACCCAAAGACAAAACCCATTTCCAAAGCCCCATATCGAATGGCTCTATTGAACTTCGAGGAGTTAAAGATCCAACTGCAGGAATTGTTAGACATTGGCTTTATTTATCCTAGTACTTCTCCTTGGGTGCTCTCTGCTCTATTCGTGTGAAAAGAAAGATGGGAGTATGCGACTTTGTATTGATTATCTGGAGTTGAATTATGTCACCATCAAAAATAGGTACCCATTGCCACGTATTGATGACTGTTTGACCCGGTTGCAAGGCGCCAAATTCTTTTCAAAGATTGATCTTCGTTAGGATATCACCAATTGAAGATTAGAACCAATGACATTCCAAAGACGGCGCCGTAACTCCAGACGGCACTATGAATTCCTAGTCATGTCCTTTGGATTGACTAATGCTCCCCGCCGCCTTCATGGATATGATGAACCCAAGTATTTAAGGAATATTTGGATCACTTTGTGGTCGTTTCTTTATTGATGACATCCTCATATATTCCAAAACCCGTGAAGATCATGAGCAACATTTGAGGCTGATACTCCAAAAGCTTCGTGAATATAAGCTTTATGCCAAGTTGAAGAAATGCGAGTTCTGGCTTGAGGAAGTGGCATTCCTTGGGCACGTGGTATCAAGTCATGGGATATCTGTTGACCCAGCAAAGATTGAAGCTATTCAAAGCTGGGAGCAAACTAAATCGGTGACCAAAGTACGTAGCTTTCTCGGTTTAGCTGGTTATTATCGGAGATTCGTGGAAGGATTTTCTCGAATCGCTACTCCATTAACTTCATTGAATTCGGAAAGATACAAAGTTCATTGGAGCGAGGAATGTGAGAAGAGTTTTCAAGAACTCAAGAGGAGACTCATTTCAAAGACTGCTCGACAATATCATCTCGCTCGGAGGGATTTGTCATATACAGTGATGCTTCAGGCAAAGGGTTAGGATGTGTTCTCATGCAATATGGGAAAGTCATAGCCTATGCCTCTCGACAACTTAAAGAATATGAGAGGAATTATCCTACTCATGATCTAGAGGCATTTGTTGTCTTCGCACTAAAGATTTGGAGGCATTACTTGTATGGAGAGAAAATGGAGATCTTTACGGATCATAAAAGCCTCAAATATTTCTTCACTCAAAAGGAACTCAACATGCAACAACGACGTTATTTGAACTATTGAAAGATTATGATCATACCATCCAATACAACTCGGAAAAGTTTAACGTGGTAGCGACGATCGAGTAGAAGATCATATGCGGGTACAAGTGCGATATTGTCAACGCAAAGGCCCATTTTGTGTGATTTGCAAAGAATGGAGATAGAGATAAAGACTCCAGGGACCCATGTGATGATGGTGACTATACGAGTAGAATCGACTTTAATTGATAAAGTTAAAGCTGCTCAAACTACAGACCTAGAGCTGATGCGTATGAGGAAGAAAGTGCATGAAGGTGCTATGTCGGAAGCAAGAATCGATGATGAAGGTATACTTCGAGTCAACTCCAGACTTTGTGTTCCTAACGATCCTGAGTTAAAGTATAAAATCATGATGGAGGCTCACAACACACCATTTGGAATCCATCCTGGGAGTACTAAAATGTATCGTGATCTTCGTCATACAATTTGGTGGAGCAATATGAAGAGAGAGATAGCGTTGTTTATCTCAAGGTGTCTAACTTGTCAACGAGTCAAGGTGGAGCATCAAGTACCAAAATGTCTATTGCAACCACTTGAAATTCCAGAATGGAAGTGGGAGCACATTACCATGGATTTCGTTACTGGTCTTCCCAAGGTTTCTCAAGGCATAGATGCAATTTGGGTCATTGTTGATAGATTGACCAAGTCTGCTCATTTCTTACCAATACGAGAAACTTATACACTTGAACGTCTTGTTCGTATGTACATAAACGAGATTTTAAGACTGCATGGTATGCCAGTATCCATAGTTTCTGATCAAGACCCAAGATTTACTTCACGATTTTGGGTTAGTTTGCAAAAAGCTATAGACACGGATTTACGATTTAGTTCGGCATATCATCCTTAAACGGACGGACAATCAAAGAGGACTATTCAAACTCTAGAAGATTTATTAAGACTCTGTGTCCTTGACTTCAAGGGAAGTTTGGACAAGTTCTTACCATTGGTGGATTTTTCCTACAACAACAGTTATCAAGCAAGTATTGGCATGGCTCCATTCGAGGCGTTGTATGGAAGAAAGTGTCGTTCTCCAGTATGCTGGGATGAGGTGGGTGAAGCAACGTTGTTGGGACCGGAGTTGGTATGTATGACTACGGAAAAGATTCAAACGATCCGACAACGTATAAAAACCTCACAAGATCGACAAAAGAGTTATACTGATCTTCATCGAAAGGACGTGGAATTCGATATAGGAGATCATGTGTTGTTACGTGTTGCTCCATGGAAAGGAATTACAAGATTTGAAAAGAGAGAAAAGCTCAATCCTCGATTCATTGGCCCATTTTTAATCATCGATCAAGTAGGAACTGTGGCCTATAGACTCGCTTTACCGCCAAGTATGTCTCGTGTTCATAACGTTTTTCACATATCCATGTTATGTAAATATGTGAAAGACCCGAACCACATTATTGAGTTAGAACCAGACGAAATAGCGGAAGATTTAACGTATGAAGATGTTCCTGTTCAAATCTTGGATAAGAAGGAACATATTTTACACTCCAAGGTTATACCTCAAGTCAAAGTTTTGTGGAGAAACCACGATGTTGAGGAAATGACCTGGGAGTTAGAATCTGAAATGAAATCAAGGTATCCTTACCTCTTCGATATACCAGGTACGTACTCTAATTTCGAGGGCGAAATTTCTTAAGAAGGGGAGATTGTGAGACCCCAGATTTTATGAATAAATATTTAATTTTCTTGAAATATTTTTTTATATTATGGTGTGAATTTGATAAAATGTTATAGTTGTGGGTAATATTTATAAATTTTGCAAAGTATGCAAGTTGTTATATTATATTCGATTGGTCAGGGAATATGAATAGTACTTAAGGAATAGTACCTCGTGAATAGTACCCCGGCATAAAAAGTACCCCAAATACCCGAGTGAATAATATTTGAGTGAATAATAATTTGGTTGAATAGTAACCCGTGAATAATAACTCGTGAATAGTACTCCGACACGAAAAGTGCCCCGAATACCCGAGTGAATAATACTAGAGTGAATAGTAATTGGGTGAATAGTAACTCGTGAATAGTAACTCAAAAAAAATACCAAAGAAAATGATATTCCATGACGAGTACAAAAGAAATGATATCTCATACGAGTATAATAGAATATATGAAACTGCAAATGGATTTTAACCCGCCATGCGGTAATCCACGTAGATAGATCATTTCCACAATTTAATAAAGAATGAATACAAAGGATCATTCACCATGCATGCGGTAATCCACATAGACAGGCTATTCTAACAGAATAATAAAGAATGAAATAACAGAATAATACACCATGCATGCGATAGACCGCCATACATCTGAGTTATTCCCAACGTAATAATAAAGAATGGAACCGGTCACGCCGTAGTCCACATTACGCATGAGGATATTCCAACGGAATAATAAAGAATGGAATAACAATGAATTCACGGGCATGCGCGATAGAGCGCATTACAGATAGGTTATTCCAATGAATAATAAAGAATGGAATAATGAAGAATTTCACCATGTATGCGGTATCAGACATGTAGAAAAGTTATTCCAACATAATAATAAAGAATGGAATAACAAAAGAATTTCACCATGTATGCGGTACTCAGACAGATAGGTTATTCCAACATAATAATAAAGAATGGAATAACAGAAGCTCTCTTCATGAATATGAAAAAAATAATACCCCTTACTATAATAATAATATCCCTTACCTTAGATGAAAACTGGATACTAAAATAATGAGGTAGCACACTTCTCTTCTTCTTTCTCTCTATAATTTCTCTCTATAATAATTGCTCTATAGGTTTAGTGAATTGGTGAAAAATAATGAAGGAATGAGCTTCTATTTATAGGAAAATATAGTTTCGATAATTGCACGTTTTGGGGCTCGAAATATTACAGTATAATACCTTCATCTTTTCCTTCATTTTTAATTTAGTCATGCAAGTATTATCAAACTTGCACCACCTCCCCTAATAGTAAATCATGTGAATCAATAGTAAATCATGTGACTCAATAGTTCTAAACATGTGAAAAAATTAATTATAGTATAGTACCTTCAACTATACCTCCATTTTTAACTTAGTCATGCAAGTATTATCAATCTTGCACCAACTCCCCTAATAGTAAATGAATGTGAATACATAGTACAAACATGTGAACAAATAGTTATAATCATGTGAATCAATAGCAATCAATTGCTCATTTATCCGATTAATTACCCGATTAGTCAATATAACCTCCAAACATCAATTATTATCGAAATAAATATCGATTTTCACTAACACTAATAATTCCAACACAATGGAACTATCAATTTCATCTTTAATCAACACGAACTTATTCATCATTAATATTATAATTCACAATATTTAACAACCGTGTCGTTCCTGTGAAGAGGGGCTTTCCGATAAGGATTTCTCCTTATTGGTGCGTAATTAGGTGACCAAACCTCTCCTCGATGTAACTTCTAGACATTGTCAATATTGCAAATAATAATATGAATAACTTTGCCATCTCAATTATTGATTTAATAATATAACATATTATGCAGATGATACTGTGACAATAATTGAATCAATAATATGAGAGATATGATGCAGCAATTACTGTAGCAATAATCGAGTATAATTGAGTGACTTTTCACGTAAGCATCAATAATTAATACCGTGTGCTACTATACAACCACGTGTATTACTGTACTTTTCTACCGGATAGTTCAACAGTTTTAACGGTAACACTTTCGCCGTTATAAAAAGATAATTCTGTCGTTTTCTTACTAAGATAATACATCCATTGTGGGGTCCACCAATGATTGTACCATCGTATGAATATTCCCTGACCAATCGAATATTATATAACAACTTGCTTACTTTGAAAAAATTTTACATATCACCCTTAACTTTAACCTTTTATCAATTTAACCATTTACTAAATAAAATAATTATAAGAAAATTGAATACTTTCATTTTATAAAATTCAGAGTCTCACAATCTCCCCTCCTTATGAAATTTCGCCCTCAAAATTTACGTACGTACCTAGTATTCGAAGAGATGAGAATACCTTGCTTTTCTTTTCAGATTGTACCTTCCCGGTTATATCCTCTTTATCATGATTTTTTCATTGTTCATCTCCTATATTTCAGATATCATTCTAGAATATATCTTCAAAACAAAGGTCAATTGACATATCACAAATTGTTAACTTATCAAGTAAAAATTTTGGCTTAGGTAAGTCACACACTAGCGAAGTATATTACTCGTCTCTCCCCTCCTAGTTCTAGACTCATATCTCCACCAGCGACCATATCCCTAAGCTCTGATACCATTTGTGATGCCCCCAAAAGAGGTATACATCACCCATTCTGAGTCACTAGATATCACACTATAAAAATCATTTACAAACTTTATTTATACAACTGTTGAACTGTCGTGCAGAATACGACCACAGTTAAACTCTGAGTTTTAATACAAATGTATATAACTCTCATGGTGCCTTGACCACAACCTTACAATGGTACTTTACATAAAAGTACAGTCAATAATTGTTTTAGAAATTAAAATCTTTGGAAAATACTCAAGGAAACCTTCGTACATGGAAGGTCGTGCGTCTAGGTTATGATAGATATCATATGTCCATAGAATTATCATTGGTTGACCCAATAGTCCCCAAAGAAAAACAAGAAGATTACTATCATTTTCTTTCCAATGGTGAGTCTTCTCTTGACATATAATTATCTACGTTTTCTCCAATTGAGAATTATATTTCAAACAAACTCCAAAATCATATAGGTAGTGCTCGTAGATATACTCAGCAAGTGGATGTGCACAACCCTGTCTTATGATAACACGAGGTTGTATGTCATTAGACATCTTCTATGATAGTGGCAAAACACCCTTCCAAAGTTGGGTTCATCTCACCCTATTCGGTTTACCAAAATTAAATATCAAATGACGTATACAATACGACACACTTATCTAAAGTTCTCAATAAAATTATTTTCATACTATTTAGGGAGAACCTCAACAGCTATAGACCATCGTTCTATTCTCCTGTTACCCCCGCTCGACCCAGATACACTCTTATTACCTGAAAAGAATTGTGAAGCAAAAAGGGTGAGCACAACTAGCCCAGTAAAAAATATCATGACTAAAGATAATTTACATCATCAATAGCCTTCATCAGTAGTAAATCAGAGATTTAGAACATATGGTAGATGATAAAACTTTTCAACCATAGTTGCAGCGGAATAAGCAATCCATTAGAAGAGTCAAATAGACCATCCGATCTATTATCTTCTCTATGTTAAAAGTACACCAATAATGTGTTATCCCTGTAACATCAATCAACAATTCCTTTTCACAATCATATGAATAACTCATAATCATTATTGTGATTCTAAATTCCTCTTCGCACCCAGGACGAAGATAATTTTCATCACCTATCTTCACCTGAAACATCAAAAATCATGGTTATGCCAAATCACAATTCCTTCTCATAATCATACTAATAAATTCATCTTTGCACTACGGCCAAAGATATTCATTAACAATTCATCTTTGCACTACAGGCCAAAGACATACAACTGTATTTTAGAAGAGTCAAGTAGAGCATGATATCTACTATCTTTTATGAATTAAAAGTGTATAATCAATATTTTATCGCTGAGACTCAGCTTAATAAATAATCCACATCATCGAATCATCCCTGCACTACGGCCAAGGATATTCATGTAATCATCAATGGTCATGATTATACCGAATAATCCCTGGTTATAATCATACCAATAACTGTCCATCAATGCACTACGGGCCAATGAGGACTTTTACCACATCATCTATAACATTACGGGTCATGATTTTACCAAATGATCCCTAGTCATAATCATACCAATAAACAGTTCATCTATGCACATAAGCCAAAGATACTCATCAATCAATAGTTAATCTTTGCACGTAAGCCAAAGATATACAACTGTAAAACCAATAATCAACAGTCCATCTTTGCATGTAAGCCAAAGATATACAACTGTAAAACCAAAAATCAATAGTCCATCTTTGCACGTAAACCAAAGATATACAACATTAAAACTAATAATCAACCGTCCATCTTTGCACGTAAGCCAAAGATGACTTTCATCATAATATAAGCATGAGGATGATGACAATGATATAAACATTAATCAAATGAAATCAAAGATAAATATTAAAGACTTTAAATTTATCCAGAGTTTAAAAATATCCAAATTATCAACATGATACTGCTTTGTGGAGTAAAATTAAAGAATAATATTCATGTACCAAAAATAATTTGGACAGAAAAGAAATATATTTTTCGGGTAAATAGTACCCCGCAATAATACACTATAAATAGTACTTCAGGAATAGTACCTTGTGAATAGTACCCCGGCATGAAAAGTACCCCAAATACCCGAGTGAATAATATTCGACTGAATAGTAATTTGGGTGAATAGTAACCCGTGAATAATAACTCGTGAATAGTACTCCGACACGAAAAGTGCCCCGAATACCCGAGTGAATAATACTAGAGTGAATAGTAACTGGGTGAATAATAACCCGTGAATAGTAACTCAAAAAAAATACCAAAGAAAATGATATTCCATGATGAGTACAAAAGATTTGATATCTCATACGAGTATAATAGAATATACGAAACTGCAAATGGATTTTCACCCGCCATGCGGTAATCCACGTAGACAGATCATTTCCATAATTTAATAAAGAATGAATACAAAGAATCATTCACCATGCATGCGGTAATCCACATAGACAAGTTATTCCAACAGAATAATAAAGAATGGAATAACAGAATAATTCACCATGCATGCGATAGACCGCACATACAAAAGTTATTCCCAGCGTAATAATAAAGAATGGAACTGTGTCATGCCAGAATCCGCATGCACAAGATATTCCAACAGAATAATAAAGAATGGAACCAGGTCATGTGTAATCCGCATAGACAGGATATTCCAACAGAATAATAAAGAATAGAATAATAACATAATTCACCAGGCATGCGATAGACCGCACAGACAGGTTATTCCAACAGAATAATAAAGAATGTAATAATAGAAGAATTTTACCATGTATGCGGTACTTCGCATAGACAGGTTATTCCAACATAATAATAAAGAATGGAATAACAGAAGAATTTACCATGTATGCGGTACTTCGCATAGACAGGTTATTCCAACATAATAATAAAGAATAGAATAACAGAAGCTCTCTTCATGAATATGAAAGAAATAATACTCCTTACTATAATAATAATATCCCTTACCTCAGAAGAAAACTGGATACTGGAATAGTGAGGTAGCAGACTTCTCTTCTTCTTTCTCTCTATAATTTCTCTCTATAATAATTGCTCTATAGCTTTAGTGAATTGGTGAAAAATAATGAAAGAATGTGCTTCTATTTATAGGAAAATATAGTTTCAATAATTGCACGTTTTGGGGCTCGAAATATTACAATATAATACCTTCATCTTTTCCTTCATTTTTAATTTAATCATGCAAGTATTATCAAACTTGCACCACCTCCCCTAATAGTAAATCATGTGAATCAATAGTAAATCATGTGACTCAATAGTTCTAAACATGTGAAAAAATTAATTATAGTATAGTACCTTCAACTATACCTCTATTTTTAACTTAGTCTTACAAGTATTATCAATCTTGCCCCAACTCCCCTAATAGTAAATGAATGTGAATTAATAGTACACACATGTGAACAAATAGTTATAATCATGTGAATCAATAGCAATCAATTGCTCATTTATCCGATTAATTACCCGATTGGTCAATATAACCTCCAAACATCAATTATTATCGAAATAAATGTCGATTTTTACTAACACTAATAATTCCAACACAATAGAACTATCAATTTCATCTTTAATCAACACGAACTTATTCATCAGTAATATTATAATTCACAATATTTAACAACCTGTGTCGCTCCTCAGGAAAGAGGGGCTTTTCGATAAGGATTTTCTCCTTATGGCGCCGCAATTAGTTGATCAAACCTCTCCTCGATGTAACTTCTAAACATTGTCAATATTGCAAATAATAATATGAATAACTTTGTCGTCTCAATTATTGATTTAATAATATAACATATTATACGAGATGATATTGTGACAATAATTGAATCAATAATATAGAGAGATATGATGCAAACAATTCATCGTAGCAATAATTGAGTATAACTGAGTGACTTTTAACATAAGCATCAATAATCAATACCATGTGCTACTATGCAACCACGCGTATTACTGTACTTTTACTACCAGGTAGTTCAACAGTTTTAACGGTAACATTTTCGCCGTTATAAAAAGATAATTCTGTCATTTTCTTACTACGATAATACATTCGTTGTGGGATCCACCAATGATTGTACCATCGTACGAATATTCCCTGACCAATCGAATATTATATAACAACTTGCTTACTTTGAAAAAATTTCACATATCACCCTTAACTTTAACCTTTTATCAATTTAACCATTTACTAAATAGAATAATTATAAGAAAAATGAATACTTTCATATCATAAAATTCGGGGTCTCACAATTATCATTCAATATTCATTATATTCGTTTAATATTCGTAAGGAATATTATTTCAGTTCAATATTCGTAAAGAATATTATTTTCGTTCAACCATTGTAAGTAAGGGGTTTCTGCCAGGGGCAGTTTCGTAATTTTTTTGACCCTCAAAAATTCTAGAAAAATTTGAAATGATAATTTGATGAGTTTTCTAGATTGTGTCTAAAAATTGCGAATTTTGGATATATAGATTAGGAGTTATGAATTTTATGGGAAAAGACTATTTTAAAAGTAAACCCTTATAACTCCTTGTGGTTTACTCAAAATTGGTGAAATTTTTATTGGGAGTACATCTATATATGAGTATATACCTGTAAATTTGAATTTTTGGACAAAAGTACAATTTTTGATAAATATCTAAATATTGGCGAGCTTTTAGACATGTGAAAAATAGTAAATAAATTTTAAAAATTCTAAGAAAAATATATGTTCAATATGGGACTATATTCTGCTAAATCTCAGAAAAGAAAATTTGTTTGTACTGATTTGGTATTTTTCATGAAAATGGACTAGTTATGAGTAAATGAATTAAATATGTTATGTGAAGTAAAAAAATTGGAAAATAGGATTTTATGGCTTGAGAATCCTATATAAGGTATATGCAAATTTTTGATGAGAGTTTTGGTTATTGGTGATAAAATCTTATGAGTTTGACATTTTAGGATGATTAAATGCATTAATTAGTAAAGTGTAAAAAATTAAAATAAATTATTTATAAGTTTAAGAAATGATTAAAATATTATGGTAATATTAATAATATTAGATTATGAGATTATTAAGTGATTTATAACATTTGGATTAAGGTGTTATAAATATTGATATAGATTTTATTGTGAAACTTTATCTTTTTGTGTCGGGGTTACTATTCACGTATACGATACTATTCACGTATACGACACTATTCATGTATATGGCACTATTTGCATATATGACATTATTTATATATACGGTACTATGTACAAATACGGAGTACTATTTACGAGTTACTATTCATGAGTTACTATTCATGAGTTATTATTCACGGGGTACTATTTACCTAAAAAATATATTTCTTTTATGTCCAAATTATTTTTGGTACATGAATATTATTCTTGAATTTTACTCCACAAAGCAGTATCATGTTGACAATTTGGATATTTTTAAACTCTAGATAAATTTAAAGTCTTTAATATTTATCCTTGATTTTTTTGATTAATGCTTATATCATTGTCATCATCCTCATGCTTATATTGTGATGAAAGTCATCTTTGGCTTACGTGCATAGATGGACTATTGATTATTGGTTTTACAGTTGTATATCTTTGGCTTACGTGTAAGAACGAATTGTTGATTATTGGTTTTATAGTTGTATATATTTGGCTTATGTGCAAAGATGGACTGTTGATTATTGGTTTTACAATTGTATATCTTTGGCTTACGTGCAAAGATGGACTGTTGATTATTGGTTTTCTGAAGAGTATATCTTTGGCTTACGTCTTTAAGATGAACTGTTGATTGATATCTTTGGTCGTAGTGCAAAGATGAACTGTTAATTGATAGCTTTGTCCCGTAGTGCAAAGATGGACAGGTGTATGACATGATCATGACCACTTGTGATACTAATGAATATCCTTGGTCGTAGTGCAGGAATAATTCGATGATGTGATTAGCAGGATCATGACCATTAGTTAACAGTTGAATGTCTTTCGTCAGTAGTGCTTCGACAGCAATTGATTGGTATGATCATGACCATTGGTTTTATAGTTGAATATCTTTGGCCGAGATTGCAAAGATATAGAAGGCGATTAGTATGATCATTGTTATTACATTTGAATATCTTTAGCCTTTGGGGTAAGGATATTGAGTAAATGTTCTATTAAGCCTTTGTGGCAAGGAGAAATTGTTGATTCACATTATTATAAACATGAATTGTGAATTTAACTAACATCTTTGGTGGTTCAGGTGAAGACAGGTGATGAAAGTTCTATTTGTCTTGGGTATAATAAAGAACTGTTGATGAGTATTACAGGGATAAAATTGATGATAAACTTTTAAATTATAGAAGATAGTAGATATCATGCTCTACTTGACTCTTCTAATGGATTGCTTATTCCGCTGCAGTTGTTGATCTAAAACTTATTGTCTATTGTATTCTATCAGTTGTTATACTGTTGAAGGCTAAGGATAATTTATTCTTCATTATCTTAGTCATAATATTTCTTACTTGGCTAGTTGAGCTCACCCTTTCTTTCATTGTTCTTTTCAGGAAATGAGAATATAGCTGGGACGAGTCGGGGAATGGAGTGATGGTCCGAGATGGTGGCTATAGTAGTTTTCACTATTTTTATAAAATAGTGTGATAATAATTGTGATAAGGACTCCATTGAGTGTGGATATTGTCTAGAAGGCAATATTCGTGTTTAAACTCTCAGCTATGTTTTGTCGTATTTTGCACGACAGTTATATAATTAAGTTTGTAGTTGATTTATGTAGTGTGTATATGGAGACCCAAGATGGGTGATGTATACCTATTTTGGGGGCGTCACAGGTACCTGTCAAGATATTGGATAGGAAAGAGCATGTCCTACGAACAAAGGTTATACCACAAAGTCAAAGTTTTGTGGAGGAACCATGCTATTGAAGAAATGACCTGGGAGTTAGAATCGGAAATGAAAGCGAGGTACCCTCACCTTTTCGAAACACCAGGTACGTACGTCAATTTTGAGGATAAAATTTCATAAGGAATGGAGGTTGTAAGACCCCAACTTATTATAAATAAAATTAAATTTCTCTATTTATTATCTTGAAATAATAAGGTGATAATTTGATATAATACTTTGGTTATGGGTAAAATGTGTAAATTTTGTAAAATAAGCAAGTGGTTATAAAATATTAATTTTTGTTGGGAATATTCGTTTGGTCGTGGAATATTCTTGTTGTCTGGGAATATTAAATGCTGACAAGCACAACCAATTCATGGGCCCCATAATGTAATAACCGCTTCGGATGAAGAAAATGACAAGTTTGAGTTTTTATAAATAATTGGCGTAGTTATTCTGCTATTAATTGTTGGAATACAAATTGTGGTTAAAATACGATGTCTGGCGTGGATGCACAAAGAAGACGGTAGCGATATTACAGTATTTTGAATTATTGATTCTTACGTAAAAGGCACTACTCAATAATTGTTATAGTAATTATTGTTCAATATTTTATTTTATTGATTCAATAATTGCTGCGTTGATATTTTATATTATTGTTGTTTCAATAATTGTCACTGCACAATATTTACCATTATCAGATCAATAATTCATATTCTTTGAATAATATTATTAGATAGCACTATTGGCAATGTCTTGAAAGTTTTGTCAAGGAGAGATTTGGTCACCTAATTGTGTGCCAGTAAGGAGAAATCCTTATCGGAAATCCCCATCTTTCCTGGAAACGGCCTGGTTGTCATTATTGTGATTCTGTAATATTATTTGTGAATAATTATTTATTGATTTATATGATAAGGAAATATTTATTTTATGTGGATATAATTGAAGGAAATAATGTTGAGATATTTTATCAGTATTTTTGTCGGAATGGAGGTATTAAAAATCAAATCAGTGTTCTTAAAGCTCTATAGCGTGAGTTATAATTTTAATTCGACCGTTGGATCGTTTTGATTTTTAGATATGTTATACATATATAAGTTGAGTATATGTCCACAAATTTTAAACCGTTAAAAATTAACGTATGATTTGTTATGAATTTTATGAGGTTTTGAAAATCATCCGTTTATGGATTTCGGATATTTTCTGTTTAGAATTTGGAAAAAAATTCTTCTGTAAAGTTGTAGAGAATTCGATTTCGTATGGAATGGACATAAAATTCGTATTTTTCTGATAAAAGGGCTATTTTTATGAATTATTGAAGTTTCGGAAATTAAAATATTTTTATTAAAATTAGGTGGGACCCACTTTTATTTTTAAAACATGTGGGCTGCTATTTTTTTGTTCCAAGATGGCTGGCTTGAAAAGGAGGAGGCATAGGAAGAAAGAAAGAATATATAATATATTATTTTATTAATTTAGTCTGCTTTGGCGTTCTAGCATTTTTCTATAAATAGGCGCTTAAGTTAGAATTGAAAAGCACACCAGAAACATAAGTTTTCTCTCTCTATATTGTCGAGCATATTTAGATACTTTGAAAGTTGTTATTCAGTGCAAATTTCCTTCGGCTTTACATTCGATATTCCGATCAGAAATATTGTTATTTTGAGCTAAGGGATGTTATTTTCTTCGTAAATGATATTATTTTCTTCAATATCATTATGCTAAAATATTGATAAAAATTTTATTATGAAATTTCTATCTTTTGTGTCTGAGATTCTTATTCACGATACTAAGACTATTCACGAATCTGACACTATTCACTGAAAAATGAAATTTTCTCTTTTTCGTCCCAGATGTCTTTTATGGTTACTATCTTTGATTGTATCCATGTTTTGATCTTTATTTTTGAATTCTACTTCACAATTGTGACACCCCCAAATCCGTGTAATCATCGATTACAGAACTTGGTGCTCACGATACAACATACACCATCATCTAACTAAGTAAACCTTAACAATAAGGAATAATAATATTAACTATTACATAATTATTCAAAATAGAAATTCCAAGTCTTTACAACCTTAAAACATACTGGAACTTAGTCTTAGCGTTTATCGCTACAATACACATATGCGAAAATAATTATTTTATTACATAACCATTAGCATCACTTCATCTTGGACTTTCCTTGTCTCGCTTTTAGAACCTCACCTTCTCATCCTTATCCTTAATGAAAGGTTTAAACAAGAATGAGCACAAATTGCCCAAAGTATCTACGGAATAAATGGGAAATATACATCAGGATAAAGGCATTTGAATTACTATATCTCAACAGTTGAAAGATTATCAAGTGTTAAAGAAGAACATAAAAAATAAGAATTTAAGAATTTTCAATATCATACTAATGGGTGTAGACTGTAAACGATCTCTGCAAGTACGTCAGGTGATCAGCCCATTGTACCCTACGTTGTGCACAAGTATTAAGTTTTAAGCTGCATAAGCAAAATGGGACTATTTTCCCGACATCTGTTTGCCCGTTTATTCGGGTTGTTCATCTTAGTAATCATGTGAGACCGCACCAAAGCAATTTGGATCGGTAAACATTTAATAGCTTCGAAAGATTTGTTTTAAATCACTTTTTCCATCAATAAAAACTAGCCGGAAACAAAGGCCAGGAATATACTTAGAACTATTCGATAATGAAATGAAATTTAAACATATGGCAGTTAAAATAATAACTGAATAATCATCGATAAGCTTGCAAGATAATTGAAGTTTGTATGACTTTTCAACGAAGAAACTTGCTAATAAATAACTAACACAAGTCCAATACTTACCCTTCACTGCGATAATATTAGTAAGAATTTAATAAATACCCAAAAAAAATTAGGGTTAGGAAACTTGCCTGATAAGCTTGCTACAATTAACGCTAGTGATTAACCTGCACATAACCTAATCACATGTGTCTCGTTAATCACCATTCATACACAATCTAGTTTGAAGTAAAAGGGTCTCCTATTGGATATGCTATAAACATCATAATAGAATATATTTAGAAAATATATGCCACCCATTTTAGATATCATAGGCGACCCAAAATGTAACTTAAAAATGCCCAAACATAACGCTTTTTATATTTTTTTCTCACTTTACCATACCTCGCTAAAACAGTCATAACTAATTCGTTTTAAAACATTTTTGAGCGATTCTTGCGCCCACACGAAGCTAACTTCTGGGGCTACAACTTTCGTTCATGGACCATCTTCAAATTCCAAGCACAAAATTCCAGAAAATCCGTGCAAGGAGATCGCTTGAATTTGTTGGATGATTTGACTTAACTACTTTGAAAAGTAATAACTCCTTGCTCCGAAGTCGGAATTAGTCCGTTCCAGAGTCTATGGAAAGCTTATTTAGTGTACTATAATAACCCAAAAGCCCAAAATTTTCTGGAAAATGTAGCTTGCCCCGAATTTGTCCTTAGGGTCAGCAGATCGCAATTTTTTTAGGTTTCTAACATGTTTATTTCTGCGACCTTACGATTTTCATATCTCACTCAATATAGCTTCGATCCGAATGAAATTTGGACATGTTATACCTCATGCTACATACTATTTTATAAAATTATTACATGCAACAAATGGATTATCTAAGACATGATTTCGAGTGACCAAAAATCCTGAAAAATCATGCAAACTAGTTTAACCCAACTTTTGAGAAAATCATGATTTTGATTCTAGCATGCATGGATTTGATTCCTACTGTCCAGGCCACATTTACTAACATATATATACATGTTACAACAATTCATTTCTCTAAATTTTCATGTTTTGATCAAATTAGCAACTAAGAGGCATAATATCAAACACTTAGCATGCAAGGCATAACTCTTTGGATTTTTAAAGCATACATGGCATGATTTGTCCAGAACTTATGTTCTTATTACACCATAACAATCAGACCACAATTATCCAATATCACATACTCCAAAACAAACCATTTATAAAGGTCTCCTATGCATATTCTCTCATAGTTTTGGAAGAACATAGAGAATGGGTTCATAGCTTACCTCTTTGGCGAATTCCTCTTGATTTAATCTGTTAGAGACTCACTCCTTGCTTGCTTAGACTCTCCAAAATCTCCAGAAGTCACCACAACATCTATTACTCTCAATATTTTCTTCTCTTTTCTTTATTTTTGCTCTCTAGTTAGAAAGTTGTTGTGAAAGAAAGAAGAGGCTTAGATGGAATGTATATACCTCATATATAGTGTAATGAAACTGAAATCTCCAGCCCATTACAACTCCCCCATGATCAGATATCATTACCCTCACAATTCATTAGGCTAATTATGGGTAGGAGTTAAGAAAATAAAAGGTTTCTGTTTAATAACACAAGAGTAACCCCCCCTCCCTCAATAATCCTTATAGTACGTATACTCCCTCCCTTGTCCCATATAGATTGTCACAAGAACTCCCAGCAACTGAACTTCACGAAAATAAAAATATTATTTTAATCATTTAATCAATTAACAAGTCATTTTGACCATTTTGCCCTCTGTAGTCAAACGTGTCGATACTTATATCGATTCTTACTAAAGTCGATGTCCGGACGTCATGGAACTCTCCGTTTAAATCCAAACACAACTTCAAAATTAAGTAGTTGACAATTAAATCCGCTCCAAAGTGTGCTTGGGCTAAATTTAAGATAATATTATATCTAATAAAGTTCCAAGAGAAGATATTTGACTGTATGTGATATTTTACGTGATGAAACTTCCAAGTCCATATTTCTATAAATAAGAGCATTGTAAAAGAGAATGGTGGATATATAAAAATATTATGAGGCATGTCTCATTTTCGTGACACATTTAAAAATATTATGAGACATGTCTCATTTTCGTGACACATTTTCGTGGTTACGATCTATATCTCGCCTAATTTCGACGTTTGGGACTCAAATAAATACGCAGATCAAGCGCCTCTAAATTCGCCCAAACTCAAACTCATATTTGTAAGTCATCGCATACGACATTAATTAGAATTAATTCCATCCTTAACCAATTTAAATAATTGGCCTAACCGTAACAACCATTAAAATGCATCTTATCACATAACATATAATAAAAATAAATAATTCATCTAAAAATAATTGTCACATAAGAATTTCACATAAGTTTGTTTATTGAAATTGTTTAATTACATGGAAAAATCTAGGATATTACAACAATTGGTTATTATGGAGTATTATTGAATTTGGATAAACCGAAATACGAATCCCTAATATTTGTCCTCTCCATCTCCTTTGGATTCGTTCTCTAAAATATTTTCATCATCCTCGGTCCTTAATGGTGATACTTGATGAATATCTTTGGGCTGTAGTGTAAAGATGTATGATTACGATGAATATCTTTTAGTAGTGCAAAAGATGAGCAGTGTTGAGATGAACATGACTAAATGGTGATATAAATGAATATCTTTGGCCCGTAGTGCAAAGATGAATATTTGATTGAAGATGTATATTGATTGATGTTCTGAGGATAAAATATTGATGATGGACTTTTAAATTCATAGATGATAGTAGATTTCATTCTCTACTTAACTCTTCTAATGAATTGTTTGTTACCATTGCGATTGTTGATCTAAAATTTGTTGTCTATTATATTCTATCAGATTTTTCCCTGTTGAAGACTAAGGATAATTTGTTGTATATTATCTTAGTCATAATATTCTTTACTGGGCTAGTTGAGCTCACCCTTTTCCTTTTTGTTCTATTTTTCTTCTCAAGAAGCGAGAATATAGCAGGAACCAGTCGGGGTATAGAGTGATGATCCTAGACAGTTGTTTTAGCAGTTCTCACTATTTTTGTAAAATAGTGCATCAATAATTGTAATGAGGACTTTATTTAGGTGTGGATATTGTCTAGAAGACAATATTTGTATTTAAACTCATAGTATGTGTTGTCGTATTTTGCACGACAATTGTAATAATAAAGTTGTAGTTATTTTCTGTACCATGTATTTGACGACTCAGAATGGTATACCTATTTTGGGGGCGTCACACAGTAAGTGGTTCCTAGATGAATACTTTATTGGGTTTTGGTGTTGTAATATATCATCTTGTTAAAATTTCATCTCCGCCACCATTTTCATCTTGTTTCTATAATGGATACTTACTTTACCTTTATGGAATGCAACCATCTTGGTATGACTAACAAAACTTATTAAGAATTGCTTCTAATTTTATATATAAATAATTATGCACTTGTGGGAATGTTTAAAAATGATAAAATTACTTCTAATTCTATATGTAAACAATTCTATATGTTCATGAGAACTATGCAGAATATGTAAAGAAGTATGAAGAAGATACACTGCTAAATTCAAGATGTAAACTAGTTTTTCTTTTGACTGCTATTCATCTGTGGTTTTTCTACATCTGTAGTTTGAAATTCCTCATCTACTAAACAAAGGGAACATCGGTTGTTTGATATTGCATATATACTCAATAGTATCGATTGTTGATACTATTTGAATTATTTTATTGATGATAGAATTGAGACAATTGACCCAAAAAGTATATTTGTTTATAGTAGATTTGTTTATTGTTAGGATTAGAATCTCTAAATTCATCCTTTTATTTGTGTTAGGCATGGAACAATCGGGTGAAACTCAAAATCAAAGAAAATCAAGAGTGAGTTGGAGAAATAAAAATGTAATGAAAACTTTTCTTGAAGCATGTATTGGCGAGGTTACAAAAAATGGTAGGCTAGGGCATGTCAATCTACGTGACCAAATTGCTCGTGAACTATAAAGCAACTCACTGAAATTAATGTAATTTTATTATTATGTTGACATGTTTGTTTAACTCGTTACATTTCTTATTTTCTATGAAACTTGGGTTAAAATTGTTTGAATTATTCAATACTTTGTTTAATAATTTATTTGAATTATATATTTTTATTTGTTGTACAATGAATATTGTATTTAATTTTTTTAAATATGTCCAGACAAAATTATATACTTGTTGAGCATAGTTAGAGGGGTAAAATAGTAAAATATTATTATTCAGATATTTCAGACATCAATTAACAAACAACTTTTTTCATTCAAATTCATATTCATATTCAGCTCATTCAGATTCAGATTCATTCAGTTTTTATCAAAAACAACCCCTTATTTAACTAACCCAATGACTCATGTTAACGCCAAGATCTTCTGCCACGTCCCAATCACGTAAGATGTCCTGATCCTGCACAATAAACAAGATCAACACCAAAAGCTTGACGGCTTCTACCGTCAGGGGATAGCTCAGGCATGAGAGTCAGTACAGGCAATCACAAGGGTTAACTATAGAGGATAAAATATCTAGTGTATTGAGAGAGATAAAATTATCAGTTACCTTTTCTTGGACGACCTCCTCGCTATGTTATACTATCCTGCCCGGTTAACCGTGCCTCCTACCACCGTCAGACACAACTCCCCACTCCTTAGTGATCTCTGCCGACTGCGTGCTTGTTTTGTCACCTTTGAGCATCGCTTTCTACCAATAATGACTATAATCCCATCCACATTAATGATCTGCAGTCTCTCGGTCAACAGCTATATCTGTTTCATCATTACCGGTCAAAGATAGAGATATTTAATATCTAATGGGTCGGACCAATAATTAGGTCCAAGTATATCAAGATCCGATCAAGAGAATCTAATGACTCGGTCCAAATGGCAGAGCCCAATAAAAATGACCCAAAAGATTTAATTAAATGAATGGGCCCGAACCGATCAGCCCAATAAATGAAATATCATGGCCCAACATTGCCCCCTAGTTTTTTATTAAACAGGATGTTTAATAAGAAACTACAAACGGTCCATGATATAAGGAATTTGTTAAGAGTGAAATAGGCCCAAACTGAAGCATATTAAGGCCCAAATGATAAGGAATTAAAATGAGAGGATGAACTAAAATCGGAAGCCCCAACTGAAAAGCCCAATCCGATAAATATCTGAGACTTAATCCGGACGCTACCCATTCAAATTCCTCATTATTACCAGAAATTAAATGTGCCGCCTTCGTAATTCGTGCAACTGTCAATATAAAAAGTAAATTTCTCCAAATTTGACAGTTTTACCTGTCAATTTGAGATTCAGACGCTAGAGTTCTCTTCTTCTCTCTCGAACTTTTCTTCCCTTCTCTGCAAAATCTCAACAATGGTAACCCTAAATACGAATCAGAGTTCTCCTCTTCGTGTACCTCCAACCACATCTGTTCCACCTAGCCCTAGCCCCACTAAAGAAGCCTCAAGCTCTAACCCCAAGGCTACCACTCTGAGTAAGAACCCACCTCCGAAACCCCTTCCTACTCCTTCTACATTCTTCAGGAATAAAGAACAATATCCTCATACCAATACTCCTTCTACTGTCACAGAAACGGAGCTAAAAAGGGTTTGGACTCGCTACCAGATTCCTGCTACCCACTTAGTGAGAGCTCCTAGATCTGAGGAGAGAATTTACCAACGGACAGAAGGATGGACGACCGTTCTAGTGACTATTCTTGAAAAGGGGGTCCGATTCCCTCTCCATATCTTCTTGGTAACCCTTCTAGGGTTTATCAGCGTTGGGTTTGCCCAATTGGTACTGAATTCGTATATTCACATCCTAGCCTTCATAGAGTTCTGTCATGAAGTTGGAGTTGAACCCACTCTGGACTTCTTTTTCTCTGTCTACAAAGTAAGTTATACCCGAGAGAAGGGTTTCAAAGTTTTGGGTAAATAGTCGCCGAAGGCAGGCAAAAAATTTGAAAGAAGATCACTGGTTTCCACCCCTTCCAGTAACAAAGGATGGCATAAGGGGTGCTTTTTCGTCAAGGGGCCAGAGATCTCTTCTTTGTCGGACTGGACTACGCAAGATAAGGTCTCTGCTGATTTTGGTGATATTCCCGAGGAGCGGATAAACGAAATGATTGAGCTCTTCGAGAATTTCCCATCGAAAGAGTGGGATTATGGTCTTCTTACCAAACAGGCATGGTTATATAATCACAAATGTAAGTTCTGAATCACTCTGTTGCATAATAATTTAAAATTTTTAGTGGCATAAATATTAATATGTGATGTTCTGTCTCTTTGCAGTGTCCTTGATTAAGCCAACATCTTCGGATGTAAGAGATTTTGAAGATTTCTTGGCCAGAAAGTCTGTAGAGGCCATTATCGAACCTCCATAACTAGAAAACCCACCCAAAAACAACCCAACCAATGAAACTCATATTGATGAACCCCAGATAGATGAGGTAGAAGCTGATGATCTCATTCAACCAGAAGAAACCCTTCAGCCATGCCGAAAAAAGAGAGCCATCCAGAAACCTCGATCAATTCCCACACCAACAGATCCTGAACCCCTCCCAGAACCTGAACCAACCACCAACCCATCCTCAGTCCGAGGGAGTCTACTCGATCTACCAGTAGATGATCGAAAATGACTCCTTCAGGTCAAGAAGTTAAGGACTAAGATTACCCCTTTGACCACCGAAGAGCTTAGAGTGCCTCCTTCTTCAACCGAGCTTCCTCCAATAGTTCCAGTTGAGATTCAAGTCCCTGATGATGAAGAAGAGGCTGAAACCGCTCCAACATTATCCCAAAAAAGAAAGCATCCTTCTGATAGTCACCCAAGTTCAGCGTCTGCTCGATCACCACCCCGAGAACCCCTTCCAATTCGATCTCCATCCCCCAAAAACGTATACACCGATCCATCCCCACCTCGCGATCAACCCATGCCCTCTCCTCCGGGACATACATCCCATGAGTTTTAGAATGAGGCTATGGCGTCGCCGACTCTATGGCCTCGATTTAATGCCAGCTTCCCCTTTCAATTGTTTAACTCATTCGTTCGAAAAACTGACGACCACCGGTTCAGTAACAGCTCGATCGGGGATCTACTAGATGAAGGCATGAGTTACCTAGCACAGGTAAAGGACTTTCTCCATCTTCATACTTCTTTTCATGCTTGGATTAAATATCTTGAATTTGATTGGTTAATACTGAATGTATATAAAGCCAACGTCTTGTTTTTTGAATGATTCTGACCAAAACATCTCAAGCCAAAGCAAGCTAAGAAGAAGCGGCCAGAAAAGAGAATGTGATATTACAGTCTGCCTTAGTGAAAGCGAGGCACGACTGTGATATTGCTCTCTACAACAATGAACGTCTTCGGGAGGATCTACCTCAAACCAAGGATGAATTGAAGACGTCTAAGGAAGAGCTAAAGATGACCAAGGCCAGTCAACAAGATCTGACTAACATGAACGTCGATCTTGTTGAAAAGAATGAAGTTCTAAGGGCCAGAAATGAAGAACTTTCCATAGCCAATCAGAGCTTGGCAATACAAGTGGACGATCTTCAGGTGAAGGCCCGGGAAGATAAAGAAAGGCACCTGATCAGACGCCGAAAACTCCAGGATAAGCTGAAGGCCTTGAAAGAGCTAGGTCCTCCCCTGACTGAAGAACTCCAAAAGGAAATCAAAAAAGAGTACCGGGAGAGATTCTGAAGGTATACTCTGAAGGTTACAAAGTTTGTCGGGGCCGAGGCAAGGAAAAGTTAACTACAGCTCAACTAGATCTGGCTCTGCTCGACTCCGATGACGAAGATAATGTCTAAATCTTATATTGCTTCATTCTAGTATTAGGACCTTTATGTAAAAATTTCTATCTTTTTATGTAAACATTTGAATATTAACGAAATATCAACTTTGTTCATCATGACTTCTGTTCAATTCATTTCTTGTCAATAATTCAGTATCAATCAATTTGAAAATTGAATAAGATGTTTTAGAACTTAACTTTAATTGTGAATCAGATAAGGCATATACCAGTTAAGTTAAGAAATGATATAAAATCGACTTAATGAACCGAACTCAACACTTGAACAAAATAAATTAATGCATACTTATCGTTTCCGAAGTGTGAGACAGATCATGTATAAGGTGAATTTGGCTGATCCTCCTTGCACCATCAAGATCTTGTTTACCACTCGGGGTAGAAAAATTTTATAAGGACCATGAAATTTGTTTACCACACGGGGTAGAACAAGTTCATAAGGACACACCTAACAATAAGGCTACCATCGAATGGCCAGCAAGTCCACCCGAACCTCCTTACTTCGGTGCATTTTGTTTACCACTCGCGATAAAACAAAATTAAAAGGACTATGGAATTTGTCTACCACGCAGGGTATAACAAACCCATGAAGACACTCCTACCGAAAAGGCTACCATCGAATGGTCAGTGAGTCCACCCCGTCCTCCTTACACCGATGAAGTTTTCCTACCATGAAGGGCCTGACAAATTCATAAGGACCACCTGCCAAAAAGGCTACCATCGAATGGTCAGCGAGTCCCCCCCCCCCCCCCCGTCCTCCTTACACCATTGTGAATTTAAGACCAATAAGAAGAAGATCAATTGTGAAAAAGTGAATCTTTTATTGATGATTACCCAGCATTTACAGACTTCAGGGATACTGACTCGATCTCTACTGAAAATACTTCCGAAGTCTACCAGCATGCCAAGTGTTCTTGATCTCGGATCCGTCCAATGCCCTTAACCAATAAGTTCCTGGCTTCGGAACTTCAACTACTTCATACGGTCCTTCCCAGTTCGGCATCAGCTTTCCCAAGTTCTGAGGTGTAGAAGCTTCGACTTCTATGAGGACAAAATCTCCCACTTCAAATCTATGAAGTTTTACCCCCTTAATGTAATGTTTAGCCACTCTTCGCTGATAGGCTACTAATTTGATCAAAGTTGTCTCTCTGACTTCTTCCAGCAGATCCATGTTAATCTTCAGCCCTTCATCATTGTAGATCGCCTTAAACTGACTGACCCGAAGACTTGGAGATCCAATCTCAACTGGGACTAAGGCATCAGAACCATAGGACAGCCTGAAAGGTGAATCCCCTGTTGTAGTCATCGGTGTAGTCTAATAAGCCCATAACACACTGAGCAGCTCTTCCGGCCATCTTCCTTTAGCTTCATCCAATCTGTGCTTAATCCCATTCAGCAGCGTTCTGTTGGTCACCTCGACCTGTCCGTTCGACTGTGGATGAGCCACCGAAGTTTTTCTGTGCTGAATCCCCAACTCCTTCAGAAATCCTTCAAACTTTAATCCCACGAACTGGCGTCCATTGTCTGATATCACCACCTTAGGAATTCTGAAATGAAACACTACTGATTCCTTCATAAACTTCAAGCATTCTTGTTCCGTTATCAACCGAAGTGGCTTCGCTTCTACCCATTTGGTCATATAATCAATAGCGATTATAATAAAACTGACCTGACCCTTAGCTTTCGGCAATGGACCCATTATATCTACCCCCCAGACAGCAAAGGGTATAGGAGATAAGATTGAGTATAGCTCTTCTGGTTGCTGATGTGGGATCGGACTGTTGAGCTGACACTTCTCGCATTTCTTCATGTACTCCGTAGCTTCCTTGAAGATAGTAGGCCAATAGAATCCCTGATGAAGTACTTTATAGGCTAATGACTTAGCAGCCATATGGTCGCCAGATGCCCTCGTGAACTTCCCGAAGAGCATATTCGGCCTCGGATGGAACCAAACACTTCAATAATGGAGAAGAAAAGGCCCTTCGATAGAGATCCCCATCAATAAGAACAAAATTAGCACTCTTATACTTGATCTTCTTTGCCAGCATCTGATCCGAAGGAAGGACGCCATCTGCCAGATATTCTATGTATGGATTCATCCAACAGTTAGAACGTTCAATACACATCATCGCTTCATCTTTGGATACTCTATTTCCGCAAAATCTCCGAAAAACGATGATCCATCAAAATTGTTGGCGTCCGTAGTGGCCAGCTTCGACAAGGCATCAGCAATAGAATTGTCATTATGGTCTATGCCCTGAAATTTATAGGAGATGAAATACTAAAGTCAATCCTTCAACTCTGCTAGGTACTTGATCATTCTTGAACCTCGAGCTTCGTATTCCCCTGAAACTTACTTGACGACCAACTGAGAGTCACTGTAAATAATCAGCTTCTAAACCTCGAGACTCTTCGCCAGTCGAACCCCTGCCAAAACTGCTTCATACTCTGCCTCGTTGTTCATTATTCGAAGCTAAATCGATGGCTTTCATTGCACCTTGAATCCTCTCCGGACTTGTCAAGATAATCCTCGCTCCATCGACGTCAAGTAGTAGAAGATCCATCTGCATCTGGCGTCCATGAACTCGCTTGTCTTCAAGAATCTGCAATCGCTCGGTCGGACACTTCACCTCTGGCAACTCTGCATCGACTTACGAAAATGAACACTCCACCATAAAATCGCCTAAGGCTTGCCCTTTATAGTCTATTCAGGATGAAATTCGATGAAAAATTGGGACAATTCCATTGTCCATGCAGCCATTCTCCCTGAAACTTCTGGTTTGCTAATCACCTTCTTCAGCGGTTGATCCGTGTAAACGACCAGGAGCCGACCTTGAAAATATTGTATAAGCTTTCGATTGGCTATTATCAAAGCAAAGGCAAATTTCTCAATATTGAATTTTTTGCCAAAGATCCTTAGAACATGTAGGCGTAGTAGATCGGATCTTCGCTTCCCCCAATTCTCGAACTAATACTGGCTCCCTTCGCCAATGAACTTGCTGCCAGATACAGGTATAATGGCTCAGTAGGAACTGGCTTTACCAGCAAAGGTGCCGAAGATAGGTACGTCTTTATGCCTTGGAAGGCGTCTTCACATTCTAAAGTCCATTGGAACGTCTTGGCATTCTTCGGTCCTTTCAACATGCTAAAAATTGACAAACACCTTTCTACCGACTTGGACATGAACCTCCTCAAAGCTGCAATCCTCCCTGTTAGGCGCTGAATATCTTTGAATGACTGAGGAGTCTTCATGTTCAAAATAGCCTGGATCTTCTTTGGATTAGCTTCGATACCCCTTTGACTGACCAGATAGCCCAGAAACTTCCCTGCACCGAGCCCGAAGGTGCATTTGGTGGGATTGAGCCTTAATTTGTGATGACGAACCGTCTGAAAGCATTCCTCTAGATCATCCACATATACCTCCATATTCCTTCCTAGCTGCTTTTGAAAGATAAAGTTCATCATTCTTTGATAAGTGGCTCCAGCATTGATTAAGCCAAATGTCATCTTCTTGTAAGTGTACACTGAACGGTGCGTGATGAAAGCTGTCTTCGGAATATACTCTTTGCACATAGAAATTTGGTGATAACCTGTAAAAGCATCCATAAAGCTTAGTAGTGCATACCCCGAAGTCGCATCGATAAGTTGATCAATGTGAGGTAGAGGATAGAAGTCCTTCGGGCAAGCTTTGTTCAGGTCCGTGTAGTCGATGCATACTCGCCACTTTCCATTCTGCTTCTGCACCAGCACGACATTGGCCATCCACTCCGGGTAATCTATTTCAAAGATGAAGCCAGCAGCTATCAGCTTTGAAATTTCTTCATCAATGATCCTCTGACGCTCAGGTGCAAAAATACGCCTTTTCTGCCGAACTGGCTTCTTTGAAGGATCCACGTCTAAACGGTGCTCGGCAATCTTTTGGCTGACTCCCGGCATGTCCTGAGGCTCCTATGCAAAAATATTTGCATAACAGTGAAGAAGTTCCATAAGGTTTGTCCGAAGAGGTTCCGGTAGACCCGAACCTATCTTCACTATTTTGTCTTTCTTCCCAAGAACCAGCTCGATCTCCTCCGTCTCTCCTGCGAGCATAACCAATGGCTCCGAGCTGCTTTCAGTGAATGGCTCAATCTCTATCACCATGGTCTGCTTTTGCTTGCTGACCCCTACTCCTGAGGCTATAACAACATTTTGATAACAGCGTCGGGCTAGATCCAAGTCCCCTGCTACCTCTCCAACTCCATGTGTCGTTGGGAACTTGATCTTGAAGTGAGGGATGGAGATCACTGCTTGGAGAGCAGTCAAGGTAGGTCGTCCCAATATGGCGTTGTAGGCCGAATCTACATGCACAACATAAAATTTACACGTTATTTCTACCTGTTGTGGAGCAGTACCAAAGATGACTGGTAGCTCAATAGTTCCTGCCACTTTGACCGGATCGTTGCTGAAGCCATATAAAGGAGCCTCTTGCCCCCACCTCTATCTTTCGTCCATCAAGATGCATCCTCTGATAAGCATGATCGTACAGAATATCAACAGAAGACCCGTTGTCGATCATCATTCGCTTCATATCTACCGAACCCACTTGTGTTGTGATCACCAGTGCTCCTTCATGGGGTTCGATGGGTTCTGAAGGATAATCTGCATCAATGAAGGATATAATTGTCCCTGGAAATGGTCTATCGATCTTCGGGGGAGCACCCGCCACGGACATGACCGAGTCCAGATATCCTCTCCTCTTCTTCCCCACCAATTTTCCTGTCGTCCCACCGGTTATTACATCAACGACGTGCCTTGGCGGCTGATTTGGAGCAGGTTGTACGGGTGGAACGGGTTGAACCACTTGAACAGTCCGATCTGCATTCTGTTGTTCTTATTGATGATCCCTCCCGGCCACATACTGAACCAACATACCGCTCTGAACCTTCCTCTCTACAAAGTCCTTAAGATTACAGCACTCATTTGTATCGTGACCTGCAGCTTGATGATACCCACAATATTTCCGAGCATTGCCCTGTCCTGGCTTGAAATTATCACGAGGTGGTTCAAAGAAAGGTTGGTTTCTGATCTAATCCAAAATTACCGACCTATCCGTGTTCAGTTTGGTGTAAACTTTATTCACCTTCTGGGTAGGAGCAGGTGGGCGATTACTTCCCTGTCGCCATGTGTTATTGTACTTTTTTGAGCTTCTCTCTAGCCGATCATTATTCCACTCCCCTTCTTCTGATCGCCTTCAGCCTTAGGAGTATCTGCTTCCTTCATTCGGTCCGAAGAAGGACATTTCAGGTTATTCATAGCCTCCTCCACCACAATATAGCCTTTGGCTTTATCAAAGGCTTTGGCCAAATTCTTCGGATGGTGAAACATCAGCTTCTTCACCAACTTCTCCAATTTTACCAAATCCAACCCATTCTGAAATAACCCGACAACTTGGAGATCATTGAGGTCTGCCACTTGGCCAACGGCTTCCTTGAACCGCTTCACATACAAACCCAAAGACTCATTGGAAAACTACCGAACCTGAGCCAATGAAACCGTAGGCTTTCCCCTCCTTCGATTGCTCCCAAAACGAGCGTGGAATTTATCACATAGCTCGGACCACGAAGAGACTGAATCAGCTGGCCCATCCATTGCCTCGCATCCTTCCTCAACGTCGTGACAAACGTGTGACACTTGGCAGCATCGGTGAAATCATAATAGTCCATCAGCCTATCGAATGCTTGGTTGTGGTCATAAGGGTCCCCCGATCCATCATAACTCTCCATGTAAGGCAACTTCTTGGTGGTATCCGCCTTCTCCTTAAGAATATCTGAGGAAAAAGGAGACGCCTTTTTTCCCAGAGTATCTTTCACCTGCTGAACTTCGGCTAACTGCTTCCGAAGCTCCTTCAACTCCTTCACCAAGAAATCTACTCCTTCTGGCTGTGAAGAAACTTCCTTCTCTAGAGACGCTTTTTTCTTCTGAGTGGATCGACCTCCTCTATCCGACCCCACTGCCCTTGTTGGACTTCTGGATCTACTCCTACATGTAACTTTATCCTCATGATGAGAATATTCACGTTGATACTCTCTCCTTCTATTCTCAGGTGCATACTCTCTCGACCGACTTCTTTGTCTACCTCCATCATGACCTTGGGACTCGATAACCAGAAATGCTTTCTTCGACACCTCAGGGGTTCTGCTACTTGATCTCCTTCGCTCCTGAGGTCGCCCCTGAGACACATGACCAGAATGGACAGGCTCTTTTCCTTCTCGCTGTTGCACATCCTTAGGCCTACTACGCCTCTCGGACTGCACATAAGTGGACGCTTCATGTTTCAGATCAGCCATCCGAAGCATCTGGACGGTTATATCCTCCATTTTCTTTAAAAGGACCTCCAAGGCTTTATCTGCTTCATCCGCCATCTTCGCCAACTTAGCAGCCTTATCCTCCCGACCACTTCGGTGATGAGTTCTTTGTGGCGAACCCTCCACCTGCTTCTGGTCCTGGTCACGACCTTTATCAGCGGCAAATACCAACCTCCGTCTGGCTTCACCATGAGCTCTCGAATGAGAACCCTTGGAATCATGCTTGGAAGCAGTGCTCTCACTCTCATGAACACTCTTTGAAGGACCCAGACGATCCTTAACAGAAATATGTTGGACAGATGAGCTCACAGCCCTCGGCTGTCCTTCCGGTGTATCTGCTCTACTCCTCACCATCTTTTCCGACGTAGAACAAATGAAAGTTTGTGATTGAAAACTACAAGACACTAGAACACGGGCCCCTCCTTCTAGCGCCAATGTTAATGCCAAGATCTTCTGTCACGTCTCAATCACGTAAGACGTCCTGATCCTGCACAATAAACACGATCAACACCAAAAGCTTGACGGCTTCGACCGTCGGGGGATAACTCAGGCGTGAGAGTCAGTACAGGCGATCACAAAGGTTAACTATGGAGGATAAAATATCTAGTGTATTGAGAGAGAAAAAATTATCAGTTACCTTTTCTTAGACGACCTCCTCGCTATGTTATACTATCCTGCCCGGTTAACCATGCCTCCTACCACCGTCAGACACAACTCCCCACTCCTCAGTGATCTTTGCCGACTGCATGCAGGCTGTCACCTTTTGGGCACTGTTTCTACCACCGGCCGACTATAATCCCATCCACATTAATGATCTGCAGTCTCTCGGTCAACAGCTATATCTGTTTCATCATTACCGGTCAAAGATAGAGATATTTAATATCTAATGGGTCGGACCAATAATTAGGTCCAAGTATATCAAGATCCGATCAAGAGAATCTAATGACTCGGTCCAAATGGCCAAGCCCAATAAAAATGACCCAAAAGATTTAATTAAATGAATGGGCCCAAACCGATCGGCCCAAAAATGAAATATCATGGCCCAACAACTCCCATACTTACCCTACTTGTATAGCGGATCACATCTTACTTTCAGAAATCATTTTGCTTAAGCGATGAATCTCAGGCAGTATTAAATACAGATGATCATATTTGTTTACAAGTATTATAATTTCATAATTATATTCTTAACGATTATAATTTTAAGATTATTAATCTAAAAATTAAATAGTCTTAATTGCATATTTATTTTTTATGAAATTATTTATATAATAACTTAAAATAATCACATGTTATGTTTATTTTATCTAAAATTATTTAAAGGATTGGATAAAAACTTACCATTTGGACTATTATACCTTTACCACTCATAACAAAGATATCATATTCTCATTAGTTTGAGTAAAGATAGATATGATAAGATACATCGGTCTTTTTAAATAAAGTTAATTTTGTCCACAAATTTTTAGTCTTAAATGGTAGAGATAATAATACCTAATTGAACATGATATTAAATAGCCTCTTCTTTCAAGTCATTTTATTATCCTATGACTAATAGACTTAAGTCTATTTTAAAAAACAAACAACAAATTTGAGATTAATAATCAAATTCCAAGTGTAAGAGCATCTCCAACAACCCATTCAACCACTTTGGGATACTCAAATAGGTGAGTCACTTCAGAAAAATTATCCCAAATAGCCTCTCTAAACTTAGTCATCAAATCTGCAACTTCATTCTCTCTCTTCAGAACTGGTACTAAGTTGATCTTGCCTCTTCAAAACATTTATTTTATTTTACGAGAATCAAAATTATATGAAAAGGGCTAAAAACATTCATTTTGCTTAATGAGTTTGATGTACAACTCATTTTAAAATTTAATATCATTCTTTTTTATTGTTTTAAGTCAAATACTGCATTAATTGAATTGAAGAGACTGATGAAGCATAAAATATTATAGTAACAAATAATGTTCTTCAAATTACCACGTATGTCAACAAACTTCCATTTGAAGAATTTTTTTGCTACTACTATTGAAGATACTCTAATATTTTGCTAATTTTCGTGCAGACAAACACAAAGAATACTCACACACCCAAAGAATCGAACCCTTAACCTCATGGAATCATGAGGCAAAAGTTATCTACGGCGTGACAACACAAATCTTCTAATTGATGGTGACTAACTTCGAAAATTAATTATAATGGTGACTAAATTTAAAAAAAATAAAAGTTAGACAAAACCTGGCCCTTAAAATTTTCTTTATTTTAAATTGTTTTTAAAAAATATCGACAGTAGGTATACAACTACGTTCAAAATTACGAGAGTGCAAAATTCATTGATTTGATGTGTAAAGCACTATTATATTTGTGCAAGATAAATATTTTTTTCCAGTTCAAATTTGTTTTTTTTAGTAATATAATGTTATTAACATATAACACCAAGTCGAATGAAAATTCGCATGTGATCATATTTTGCATGTTTTTGCTTCCATACAGTTACATTTTTTTATATAAAACAAATACTATATATAGACGAAATTTTTAACCCTATATTATTTTTGAATGTCATACCAGTGAATGTCTTAAAGCCTAAATCAAAATTTTCAAGAGGACGGACAGAGTATATATATGGATCGGTTTGTTAGCAAACCTATATATAGAATTCAGTTCAATCCGTTATTATAATATAAAGTTCGACACTATATATTTATGGCGACAGTTAAATCCATCATCACTATAACTTAGAAAATCGATAATTCTGTGATTTAGCAACGGCGTTTGTTTGCTAAAGAAATTTTTTGGTATATATATGCGTGTGTGTATATATATATTCATGTTTTTTTCATTTGAAAGATGTATTGGTATTTACTCTCTGTTTCAAAATTAGAGATATAATTTAATATATAATTTAATTTTAAAGTTTAATATGCCGTCGTTTGACTTTAAAAATTAAATTGTATCTCTAATATTGATACAAACTTAATACATGATAAACTAAATTGACATCCTTATTTGACCCTAATTCTGTCAATAACTAAAAGGATGGAGGAAATTATATATATTTGTGCCAATACATTGACAAGTTCTAGGGATTTGAATGAACTTATAGCATTTTCCTTATCTTATTATTTACTCTTTTGAAAGTTTATTTGGCTGGATAACTTGTAAAGATGATCCATATGTATGAGATATACATAAATTATTATTAATAGGAAGAGAGATAAGATTAGGAACTTCATAGCAACAAATATGCAAACATTCAGATCTGGCAGAGGTGGCTTGTGTATCATCAAGCTTTGAATTTCTCAGTATCCTCCGCGTAACATTTGGGAGCACATGTTTCATATTTTATCCCTCAATTTTTACTCCTTTTTTTTATTCTTTGGTCCAAAAAAATATTTATTATAACCCAAAATAATTCAAATTTCGTGAATCGTTTTATTTTTTCCTTATGGTTACGTTTGTCAACCAAGGTTGTGAAATCAAGACTGAACCGACGGTTGAACCGGTTAAAATTGAAACGGGTCGGCACTCTGGTCCGGATTTAGATCAATTATTAAGTTTTGGTTAAAACCCGGATTGAACCGGTTGACCATCGGTCGAACTGGTGGTTCAACTGGTAAAACCAGTTAAGTTGACTCAGTGAACCAATTTTTAATTATTTTTTAATATTTTTTAGTACCAATTTTTTTTATTAAAATTAACTACTTTTAATAATATTGTAACTCAATTTTATTATGTTTTAGTTAATAAAAACGATATATTTTTAAAATTTTATTAATTACTAATAATATATATTTTTATATATTTATGACGTTACCGATTTAATAACGGTTCAATCACTTATTGAACCAGTGACTCATCCACCCGATAATTTTTTTGGTTCGATGGCCAGCCCGAGTCTAAAATCATTGTTGTCAGCGACATTAAATATCATATTTTAGGGCCATAGGCCCATAAGCCAGCTAATATAATACTACCTCCATTCCATAATAATTATCTTTTTAGTTTCATGCAAATAAATTAAGAATTCATTTAATACTATCATTTAAGAATTAAAATTTGTAAAAAATTTCATCACTACCCCTTTATAGAAAAGTAAAAACTAGTAATATAAGGGAGAAAATTTCTTGAGACAATGATAAAAGTTAGGGGTAATATAGGATAATAAATAATTTATTCTTTTAAAAAATTGTAAATGACAAATAAATTAAAAAAAAATTTCTAAAAACACAATTATTATGGAACCGAGGGAGTATCAAGTTCACCTTGGTCCTTATGTTTGAAGAAAACAAGCATTGTACGTACTTGAGATTTTGTGATGAAACTTTGAAAGTGATTATAATTTTGGAGTTTTTATGGTAATTTTTATTTTGTCATTTTCATATTTTTTTTAATTTAATCCTTTAAATTTTATAAATTTATATTTTACACCTCATAATTTATAGACGCAACACCACCAATGACATGACACGGTACTAATTTTCAGAAATTGGGGCAGGTCATTTGAGAATAGTACCAAGACGTGGCTATCTTTGCTGGCTTAACTTTGGTACAATTTTTTCTACTTGACAAATGCCTAATTTGACCCATATGTGAAATAATTATCATTATCATTTAGCTCACTTGTTCTCCTGTAATTGACCATTTCTAGGATTTTGGTTTTCAGACCCAAAGAAATTTATTTTTGGGTCCTTTACACTAATATACAACATTTAAAAAGTAATTACAAAAATAAAACACGCACAACATAATTACAAAAATAAAACAACATAATATAAAATTGCTAAAATCACGTATATGTCAGTTATGGACTCTCCTATATGCAACTAACCACCCCTAAAATCAAGTTTAATCGAACAAAACATGCGACTTTGATGGGAGAAATCCAAATCTTCACCACCGCTGCAGACACACCACATGAGATCGGTGAAGACGAAGTTTTTAATGCGACACACCACCGCAGATAATCTTGCATCTCTAAGAAGAAAGCTGTTGTCGCATGATTTAATCGTAAGATCGAAAATAGCATACAAAATCAACGCCGCCTTCAAGATCAGTAACCAAAAACATTGTTGCAGTGATTGTTGAATACAAAATCAACATCAGCTTTGATTCAAATACTGTGGTATGTAAGTTTAAAACTTATAAGCATATAGATACTTATAGTTACTACGAATTACTAAATTGATTATCTTTCTTAAGTTTTTCGAACTTAAATTGTTACAAAGTTTGAATACTGAATGTTGTGCTTGCAAAATGTATTTGAAAACATGTTTTATATTATGGTTACTAAGGTTATATAAATTGGTTACTGTCTAATGTTGGTTTGGTTACTGATTATTTTGTATTGGTTACTGTGTAACATTATACGAAATCTAATGATGTCTTAATTCTTGACTAATGTTATTTTAGTTCTTGCATAATATTACTAATTAATCTTTGACTTGATTCTTGACTAATGTTGATTTGGTTACTATGTAATATTATATTGGTTATCGACAACATTGACTTGTTTTCTTGTGTAAACACTATAATGGTTATTGACTAATTACGAATTAGTTCTTTGTATAAAATTATTATAATGCTGACTTGGTTACTGTGTAAAAATATTATTTAGTGACTCATGCTGACTTGGTTACTGAATAATGCAAACTTAATTACTGCAGTGATTAATTGGTTATCAGATTATTAGTTCTTTGAAGCATATTAATGTACACTTCTACTTATGTTTTTTATATTAATGGTTACTTGTTAGCCAAAGTGGTTACATTCTTACAAAAGTCTGCCTTTAGTTGGTAACAAATAAATTATACTGGTTGTTTTTTATTGTAAAATGCAAGGAAAATCCTATTTTTACTGGTTGTTTTTGGTTACTGATTAATGCTAATTCGGTTACTGTGTAACATTATATGGTTACTGAATATTGCTGAGTTGGTTGCTGTGTAAAATTATAATGGTTACTGACTAATACTGACCTGGATACTGTTTTACATTATATTGGTTACTGTCTAATGCTGACTGTTACTATGTAAAATTATAATGGTTACTCAATAGTGCTGACCTGGTTACTGTGTAAAATTATAATGTTATATTCTTTTGTAATTGTTTCATTTATATTGGATGTTACTTATTGACTACATTGTATTGGTTACATGGACTAATAGTAACCAATACACCAAATTTGATGTTTGGACTAATAGTAACCAATACACCTTTAAGTACATATTGATATTTTTTATATTATTTATTTTTTCGTGTAAAATCTTTGTCAAATATGTTTTATGTTATGGATACTAAGTAAATATATGTTAGTTCTTTGTCTAATCTGGATTTGGTTAGTTTATAATCTTTGACTTGTTTCTTGTGTAATATTACCATGGTTACTACATAATATTCTTGTGTTTTATCTTTGATTTTTTATATTGATGGTTCTTGATTAACTACATTGGTTACCTTTATACACTGTTAGTCTTTAATTTGTAACAAAGTCATTCTTGATTATTTTGGTTGTAAAATGAATGTAAAAATATTTTTATAATCTTCGCTACTAATTACATATATCTTGAGTTCTTTGTATAATATGTATTTAGATTTTGAAAGGTGTTTATTTGGTTACTCTATAATGTTATTGAGTTTTATAATTGTTTATTTTATATTGGTAGTTACTTATTGACCACATTGGTTACCTTCATACAATTTGTTAAATATTGGTTGTTGTATACTATTTAATTAGTTCTGATATAATGTTTATTTGGTTGCGTTGACAATTTGACAATTTTTCTGTCAAGTTTGGAGTGTCGAATTTTGGCGTTTTTAGAGCCTAATTTTATTGGAAAGCGTCAACGATCAAAAGTCACTAGCTTTCTTTGGTGAACTCGCATGGTTTTTTGGTCGAATTCCATCATTTAGGCCTTCAAATTTGCATATAAAATTTGGTTTATTTAAGTTACTAATATTATGTAATTTGGTTATCGTCTAATATTGATTTGGTTACTTTATAATGTTTATTAGGTTGTTAGACAATGGAGAGCGATAAAGAACCAATACAACAAATCTAATTGTTTACAGGAATATATAATTGTTTACTGTTAGTAACCATTAACCACATGGTTGGTAACATTTTTGATGGTGTACAGTAACCAAAATTGATGTTGATTAATATTTTTATTTTTGATTCCATCATGAGTTATCAATATAAAGTAAACATATACAAGCTTTATAATATTCTTGATACAAGCTTATAATAGTCTTGATACAAGCTTATAATTATCTGGTTACTAACAAGCTAGTAACTATCTATGATAATTATCTGGTTACTAACAAGCTTGTAGATAAATAGGACACTCACACATGTACATTTAACAATTAATGTTTGTCCTGATACAAGCTTGTAACTATCTGGTTACTAATAACAGTAACCATAATGTAACATAATAAAACAGTGACCATATAATTATATGATAGTAACCAGAACATGTTTTAATGGTAGCCAAAACAGAAACATCATGTAATAAAACTCAGTTTAAGCAATCCATGTATACTATAACCATAATGTAACATAATAAAACAGTAACCATATAATTATATGATAGTAACCATAATGAGTTTTAATGGTAATCAAAAGCAGAAACATCATGTAATGAAACTTCGATTTAAGCAATCCATGTATACTAAACAATTACATATTAACCAGAATAAAAAAATAAAAGTATCCGAAATCCCACATTGAGGACACAATAATAGTAGCCAAACCATAAGGTAACAGTAACCAAAACATAATAAAGAAGTAACCAAATAGTTATATGAAAGTAACCAGAACATGTAAGATGTGTTTGTGGAAATGGAAGTAGAAATAGAATAGCATAAACCTTGTAGAATATATTTGAAGGAATTTACAAAAATAATACATCAATGTATACTAAGCAAATACATGGTTTATTATGACTTGGGTTTATTATTTACAAAATAATACATCCACAAACTAATGATGCCTTAAACTTCTTCATTTATCTTGGGTTCAATTTCTTGGTAATAATGTCGGGGACTTCCATGTCACACCAATATATAACTTTTCCAATGAATTTTCTATTGCATTCCCCATAGTAAAGATTCCATAACTGCAAATAAAAAAAATCAGATTTACACAGTCATTAGTAACCAGATATAAACAATATTTATATAATAAACAGTTTACCAAATAAATACATTGTAACCAAAACAACATATAAAAGTAACCAAAATCTCAATTGAGGAAAAAAGAATAGTATCCAAATCATAAGCTAATAGTAACAAAAAATATACTAATGAAGTAACAAAACAGTTATATGTTAGTAACCAAAACATATATTAATGGTAACCAATACATAAACAACATATAGACCAAACAAAGTTTAGTCAACCCATATATTAAGCAAATATATTGTAACCAGAATAACAAAAAACAGTAAGCAAAATCCAACTCGAGGAAACAAAAATGGAATCCAAATCGAAACTAAAGAATAAAAAACATATACTAAATAAGTAACCAAATATTTATATGATAGTAACCAAAACATATTTTAATGGTAACCAATACATAAACAACATGTACACCAAAATCAGTTTAGTCAACCATGTATACTAAGCAAATAAATGGTAACCATAACAACATAAAAAAGTAACTAAAATACCAAATCAAGGTAACAAACATGGTATCCGAATCTCAAGCTAACAGTAACCAAAACATAATGCAGAAGTGACCAAACAGATATATGATAGTATCTATTTTTTATTGCTTGACGTATCTACAACGTAAACATTACATCAAGCCCCCATAAATTAGTCTAGTATACTAAACAACATGTAGTCCAAACTCAGTTTAGTCAATCAATGTATACTAAGCAAATACATTGTAACCAAAACAACATATAAAAGTAACCAAAATCCCAATTGAGAAAAAAAGAATGGTATCCAAATCATAAGCTAACAAAGTAACAAAAAATATACTAATGCAAGAACAAAAACAATTTATATGTTACTAACCAAAAATAATGTACATGTGAGGGTACATAATGTACATGTTAGAATAAAAATAATCAAACAGTTATATGCTAGTAACCAAACTATGTTTTAATGGTAACCAACACATAAACAACATGTAGACCAAACCCAGTTTAGTCAACCAATGTATACTAAGCAAATACATTGTAACCAAATCAACATATAAAAGTAACCAAAATTCCAATTGAGAGAAAAAGAATGGTATCCAAATCATAAGGTATGAGAATAAAATCATCATTGCATTATTCACGAAGAAAGATTATCAATTTCTTGGTAATAATGCTGGGGACTTTCATGTCACACCAATATATAACTTTTCCAGTGAATTTTCTGTTGCATTCCTCACAGTAAAGATTCCATAACTGTAAATAAACAAAATTAAATTTACACAGTCATTAGTAACCAGATATAAACAATATTTATAACATAAACAGTTACGTAGTGACCAACAAATAAAAGCATACTAACCAAAACATAATATAACAATTACACAGTAGCCAAAATAGACTATAACAAATAACCAATATCCCACATTGACTGCACAATAATAATTATCATATCATAATAACATTAACCATACCATAATAAAGTAGTAACCAAAAAGTTATATTATATAATCTAATGGTGACCAAAATATAAACATGTAGTACAGACCATTTTATGTAGTAAACAAACAGTTATATATAATATTAACCAAAACATAATTTAAAGGTCACCAAAACAAAAACATGTATACCAAAAAAATATACTAAAGAAGTAACCAAACAGTTATATACTAGTAACCAAACCATGTTTTAATGGTAACCAACACATAAAACAACAAGTATACCAAACCCAGTTTAGTAAACCAATATATACTAAGCAAATACATTGGAACCAAAACAACATATAAAAGTAACCAAAATCCCAATTGAGGGAAAAAATAGTTTCCAAATCATAAGCCAACAAAAAAAAATATACTAATGAAGTAACCAAACAGTTATGTGTTAGTAACCAAAACATATATTAATGATAACCAATACATAAACAACATATATACCAAACACAATTTAGTCAACCCATATATACTAAGCAAATACATGGTAACCAGAACAACAAAAAACAGTAACCAAAATCTCAACTCAAGAAAACAAAAATAGAATCCAAATCAGAAACTAACAATAACCAAAAACATACTAAAGAAGTAACCAAATATTTATATGATAGTAACCAAAATATGTTTTAATGGTAACCAATACATAAACAACATGTACACCAAAATCAATTTAGTCAACCATGTCTACTAAGCAAATACATGGTAATCATAACAATATAAAAAAGTAACCAAAATACCAAATCAAGGTAACAAAAATGGTATCCAAATCACAAGCTAACAGTAACCAAAACATAATGCAAAAGTAACCAAACAGTTATATGATAGTAACAATAACAAAATTTAAATTAGCACACCTTTAAAAATTTTTGGGTTGAAAATATCTTCTGGCTATGAACTTGATCAGCTTCTGTCTTAATCACCATCTGTGATTCTTTTTCTCTTTCCATCCTTCTTCCTTGTATCAACCATTCTATATAAAACATAAAAATAACATAAACCCAAACAATCAATACCCATTCTGTTAGAAACATAGCGTATATATATGATCATATTGACAATTAATTAGTAAAATGAGAATTAACAGAAATTAGAACCAAACCTTAGAGAGAGAAACCAGAAACCAGAGAGTTGGCGAGAGAAATCACGTATTCAACTGTCAGAGTTGGAGAGAGAAAGTCACGTATCAACCTGAAAACATAGCCTTTCACGTATTGCTCGCGACGGCGGCGGAAGAGGACGACGACGAGTGGCTTCGAGAAGAGAGAGAGAGTAGTAAGGGAGAGAGAAGTAGTAAGAGAGAAGAGAGAGAAATAGTAATGGCGGATAGAGAGAAACTGAAGGAAGATGAAGACTAATTTGCTATGTATGTCACCATTAATATTAATCCCTTAATTTAAGGAATTTTAATTGTATTAGGATTGAAAATAAAAATGATGAAGTGTATTATTTTTGTAATTATTTTATGACTGTATGATTTTTGTAATTATTTTTAAAAATGTACTAATATATGTAATTGTTCCTTTATTTTTTTATTTTTTATTGTAAGCAGTCTCTTAAAAAATATATATATATAGAGAAAAATATATATACACAGTTGTGTAGTATACAATCATCTATAGTGTCGATTTTTTTGGGTTATAGCGACGGTTCGTCGCTATAACTATCCTGGTCTATAGCGACGGGTGAACCATCGTTATAGCCCAAAAAAACTATCGACATAAACGACTGTATACTACACAACTGTGTATATAGATATAATCCAATATATAAAAATTAATCTGCAACATTAAATTGGATTTGGAAACAGTCAAAAATAAACAACTTACTTTTGAATAATATAATGGTCAACTGTGAAAGTTGCATTGACAAAGTTGGTAAAATAATAAAATTATTAATAATTATAAATTATCCAAATTTATAGTAGGTCATTTTGAGTCGTTATCATTTCCCTCTATTATGAAGTATATGATTATTATTTTTTCAAGACAATATAAAATATATTAATTCACAATCAATGTGATTCATTTAATTTAATATGAGAAAAATAAATCTTCATATTAATATTATTTTTAGAATTTTCATAATGTAGTGTCCTTTTTTCGAAGCCATAATGTAGTGTCTAAGTGTAAATAAATTTATATCAATTTTATATTTAAAAATATTTCAAATAAAATTTAAAAATTAAAATTGGACCTATGTATATATATTAACATACATTTTAAATGGATTAATTAATAATATATATATAATACATATTTTAAAATTTAGAATGATAATATTTAGATAAGTTTTACATACTAATATTCAAAGAGATCCGTGTCACCTACTGCTTCTTATTTCTTACTAACAATATAAAAAAATAATTTTATGTTTTACTTATAACTTAATTTTATAAGACCTCATTTTTAACTATTTAACTAAGTGAAGGAAAAATATGTTCCATGTAGAGACATACTTACACAAAAAATAAAATTAAATTGTACCTTCTGAAGTATGATATAACTTTTTTGGCGCGGAAAGATTTTTGCAATTGATTGTCCTCTACAACTCAACGGTGTCTCCAAACTACGATACGAGAATGGAGCTCAAATTCACGATTCGTAACAGTTAGGTTTTTCTATATTGGGAGACTACTGATATTAGGGTTTTTTTGGCCAACTAATTAATCGTGATGCACTGAAGGAGAGGAGACATGAAGTAGGTGAACCACTTTCCTACAATATCTCTAACTCTCCAACTCTCAAACTCTTGGTTACGTAAAAATATTTAATCAATCACATAAGTTGACTAATAAATCAAATAGATCGGACTCTTTATGGACGCCCCCATTTGAATACTCAAAATCCAACACTAAGTTTCACTTGCAATTTCTTAAAATTTAGAAAGACTTATTGATTATATTATGGGAGAAAAAAATCAGGTTATAATTAAAAGAAAACTAGTGTTTATAATTTTAGAGTTTTTGCAGACAATCGAATTTATAAGAATATAAGATAAGTTACAGCTTAGTAATCTAACAACTTTTTTTAAAATTTATTTTTTAAAAAAATCATTTTAGAGTTTTTATAAACTTTAAGAATAGAATGTGAGATTGTAAGGTCTTAATTTAAAATTTTATTTCTAATTATCAAGTTAAAATTTCACTGATCTTAATATGTAAATACAGTCATTACGAAAGTTTCTTACACAACTATAATTGTGAAATATAGCGATACATGCGATTGAATATGATTATAAAGATAACCAATTATATTATATATTTTTAAAAAAATCCATATAAATGTCAACTAAAACTAAAAGGCAATACATAAATTCACAATATATATCATTTTTCATGTAAATAAACATAACTTTGCCAAACCAACAAAAAATATTTTTAATTCATTACATAGATAAGAACTAGATATATAATATATAATATACTAAGTTAGAGGAGGCCGGCTTGATGTAAATAAATTTCTGAAGCCTCTTTTTTCTTCCAAAAATGCCCTTCAGCTTTTATCATAATTTATATTTTTTTTTTTTTTCTATTAATTTAATTATTATTTAATTCTTTAAATTTAATAAAATTCTTATTTTACTTCATATAAGAGAGTGTTAACATAAAGTGAACTTCACAGTAAGTTCACTTCATTACTAATACAATGTTAACACACAGACAAAAAAATTACTCTCTCATTTATATATCAGTATTATATTATATATAAATTAAATTTATTATAAAATTTATTTCATACTAACCGTATATGTGGTGCTACTTTTCATGAAGTGGCGCTCGTCATTTGAGAATAAGTACCTAGACGTGGCTACCTTGGCTGCCTCAACTTTGGTACAATTTTTTTGTACTTGTGAGGATGCCTAATTTGATCCTTGACCAAGTCAACCTTTATAATATTTCCTCCGATATTTACAATATTATACTCTTTTTATTATAAATTATTTGATCATTGTTTATTTTAAAAATTAATTTAAAATAATTTTAAACTAAAAATTAAGATGACTCATTAAAAATTATGAAGCAATAAAACTTACAATGAGTAATACGTTTTAGATTGTTTACAATATTTATTATTGTATTGATTAAAATTTTAAAATATATATATATATATATATATATATCAGTTTTAAATTTAAAAATTTCTTAAATTAACATTAAAAAATCAACAATAAACAAATAATATGAAGCAGATGGAAAATTATTCAACCCATACGTGAAAGAGTTATCATTTTTCTCACTTATTTTCCTCTAATTGACCATTCAATTCCTAGTATTTTCGTTACCACCCCACATGGCCTAATCCAACATCTTAACAATAGACGTTAACGGTAAATTAATTAATTGATCAATATAGTGCTGACACGCAGAGAGATATTACCTTTCGATCTGTTTGTCGATATTATATTAATTAATTGACTAAAATTAACTTTATGTTAACCACTCCCTCTTAGAAAAAAGGAGGCAGCAAAGAAAGTGAAAGATAAAATCATCTATTAAAATATCTATATCTATACTATATATAATACTCCCTACGTTCCTTAATATAAGTCGTTTTAGATAAATATTTTTGTTCCTAAATATAAGTCGTTTGAGAATTTCAAGTAAGCATTAATAGCTTAGTTTCCAATATTACCCCAAATAATAAATATAACTATGGTTCTCTCACTATTTTTTGCCCAATAAATAACACTCTCTTTTTTCAATACAAGGGCAATATAGACAATTGATAGTATATTTAATGCTTTATAATCATTTCTTTAATACTTGTGCACAATTCTAAAACGACCTGTATTAAAGAACGGAGGGAGTACGGAGAACAACTAAAAAAATAGCTGAATTAATTGAATTTTTTTGATTGGTCAAAGTTGACTCGTGACTAAATATATATTTATTTTTTACTTTTAATTAACACTTATGTAATTATTTTTATTAAAAATATATTTATTTATTAAAAATATATTTATCTTTAAATCTTTATATGAGATAATGGTTTAGAGCCATAAAGAAAAAGAGTCCAAATTAAAAAAAAAAAACAAATTTTGATTGATTACAAGTATTAAATTTTATCTCCCACAAATTAATAAAGTTGTATCATTTATAGGATATATTTCATACTTATTATATTAATGGGTCATATTATCTACTCTAACAAAAGAATATTTTTTTTATTTTTTTTATGACAAATGTGTATATATTGATTCTCTACTTGTTTAAAGTGCATGATAATTAAATATCTAAAGATTTTAATTTGTATGGCACTTATGCGATAGACATTACCGAACTTAACTCTTTATTTTGGATACATATATACTTAACCTTATATAACCTTAATACAAATTACTCCAAAATCTTTATAGGCTATTTAATGTGTAATTTGATATTATTTTCAACGTAGTCATATGCTTTAATTTGGACACCGTAATAGGTCATATAATAATATGGCCTTTTTACATATTAATCCCTCCATCAAGAAAAATACATTTTGTAATTTATTGCGAGGACCTAGTAGGGTAGTTTTACTATTCTATATATATATATATATATATATATATATATATATATATATATATATATATATAAGTAAATTTCTTTAAACACTCACTCTCCTCTTGACATGTCAAGGATGGAACTCCCAACCTCATGGTTACCGTGAGTTGGATCGTACCATTAGTTCAAGCTTAAAATTGAATTAATTCATTAAAAATTATGAAATAATAAATTTTACAATCAGTAGTATTTATTAAATAGTTTATAATATTTATCATTGTATTAACTAAATTTAAATGAATAAATCTATATTAATTTTGAGTCAGAAAATTTTTTAAATTGACTTTAAAAAATCAATTATGATATTATATTTTGAAATAGATGAAATATATTCTTTCTTGTGGGTTAATGATGGACTCCATGGTACGCTTGCGTGATATGGTCGTTGCCGGATCGTTTCCAGCAAAGTTGTATGGTGAGTTGCTCGCAACACCTTAACCCAACGCCTATATGTAGACGGTAATCTTGGTACAATTGCTCGCATTCGGAAATCTGCGTTGAATAGATATCAACGACACTTTGACCTCTCGCTTATATTAAAGCGGTAATCTTGGTACAATCAACGATTGATGCGGTAGAATACGTCACACCCAACTATATATTGTTGAATGATAAGTCAATAATGAATCTCAAGAAAATTAAGAACAAGTCTAGGAATTCTTAAAGAATCAAAAGATGAAGAAATTTCATAAAGTAATTTTATTTATCAAAAATTGCTATCTATTACATCAGCTATGTAATCTATTTATAATAATGAAAGAAATCTTAATTCTATAAGAAATCAAAACCCTAAATCCTATCAGGAATAAGAATTCATTGGGAAACCAAATCCCAACTTGCAAGTATCCTAATTACAATGTAAATCTAAAATGATACTGAAAATAGCTAATTAAGAAATTAATTTCGCATCCAACTCAACAAAAACGCGTAAAAATAAAACTGAGATTTCATCATGCACGACCGCCGCTTAGATTTATCTTGAGACGCGGTGCACTGCTATTGGTAGCAAAACCAGCATAAAAGGGTACGCTATTTGAGGCGATTCTAAAAGCGTCGGGGAGGAGAAATACAGAGAGGAACTCGTCGGGGCGAGTTCGTTAAGCCTGTTAAGTTCGCTGGGGCGAACTCCTTATTATTCCAAATCTGTAGAGCGGCGCGGGCGCGCTGCTTTTGACCTGGAACACGGCGTGACTGCTCGTAACCCAGAAGATCAAATCATTCCCTTTTTATCTTCTGGTTCAACACGTCCACTTGAGAAATCTTCATGAGCTTCATAGGCTTGGATTCCCACCTAACCACCTCTGAAGTTGATCCAACTTTGTTCCAAGCTTCGTCAATCAATCCCCATGATGAACGCCTTGTCGCGTAGTTTAAATTCTCTCCTTGTTGTCCAATTGAGTTGAACTCTAAATATAGCATTTTTGAATCAATCTCAACCCAATTACTTGTAATCATTCGTTGACTTCCCGAAACTTGAATTGTTGTTGTCAAATGACCACAACCACAAGACATTTGACAAAACAAGTCAATGAGTTCTTTTTGTCTAATAACCAAGAAATCAAATAATTCACTTGCATAATCTACTAGAATGTCTTGTGGTCAAGACCAGGCTCGCGTCAAACAACAAGGTAGAGAAATTTTGGGGTGAGTTCGTTGACTTCCTGACCACGGCCACAAGACATTCCTAAGGCATCCAAGAACATAAAGGAAGACATCATAGAGGAGTGTCGCAAGGGATTAGAGGATTGTTGGATGCAGATACAAAATACTTCTAAGGCGCAAAAGGAACAATTTTAGCCGAGGGAGGAAGAAGATATAATTGAATATGCAGTCCAAAGAGAGCTATTGGGTTCTAGTGTTCACGATGATATCCATGATCAAAAGCAAGTTGGTGAATAATCGAAAGAAAGTGATCAAGAAGATGAGTTTGTAAAAGAAAGTACATGTGAAAATAATCAACAAAAAGAAAGTATTCAAAAGATTGATATTGCAAAAAAAAGATTGAAAAGAAAAGAGAGATTAAAAAAAATGAGTTTGAAAATAAACGAGAGGGTGAGCATAAAGAAGAGAGAAGAAATATGTGACTATGAAAAAGAAAATGAGTTGGAAAGTGATTTGTATTTTGAAAAGCCAATAATTGTATATTTCCTACAAGACGACGCTTTTGAATACTACCAAGGATAACTCTTCTTTGTCTAGTTCTGTTTTATCTCTTGTACAGGTTGTTGATTGTAAGACCCCAACTTTTATGAATAAAAATGAATTTTCTATAAATATCATTTTTGAATATTATGGAATAAATTTGATATAATGTTATAGTTGTGGGTAATATTTATAAATTTTGCCAAAGTACGCAAGTTGTTATATAATATTCGATTGGTCGGGGAATATTAAATGACGGCGACATAATCATTGGTGGACCCCATAATGTAATTATTATTTCGGATTGAGAAAACGACAAAAATATTTTTTATAAAAATAACGGCGGAAGTTTTACCGTTGATCTTTGTTGAACTACTCGGTAGTAAAAAAGTAAAGATGTCTGGCGTGGTTGCATAGTAGCAATACGGTATTGATTATTAATGCTTATGTGAGAAGTCACTCAGGTTTGATTCAATTATTGTCGATATTTTATATGTTATTAAATCAATAATTGAGATGACGAAGTTGTTAATATTATTATTTGCATTATTAACGATGTCTAGAAGTTCTGTCAAGGAGAGGTTTGGTCACCTAATTCCGCGCCAATAGGGAGAAATCCTTATTGGAAAGCCCCCTCTTTCCTGGGAACAGCCTGGTCGATTAATAGTGTGAATAATAATAATGATGATGAAGTTTTGTTTTATTCGTATTATTAACGTAATAAAACAGAAAAACTTTTTATATAAAACATAATACTTTTATAAAGTTATTCGTTTTATTAGGCTAATAGTAAAATCTTTTTTATATAAAATGAATACTTTTATAAAGTTTCTGCATTTTATTAGATAATAATTAGAATATATTATATTTTATTATGCATAGTGCTTGCATAGTGTTTGCATAGTAAAATCTTTTTAAAAGTTATTCGTTTTATTAGATTATAAATAGAATATATTATATTTTATTTAAAATATTTTTCTTTAAATATGGACCGTCCGATTAAAGTAAATCAACTGGACCGTTCATGGATTGAATTCTTATTCATTCCATTCTTCTATAAATAGAAGCTCATTCCTTCATTATTTCTTTAATTCAACCGATACTCTAGAGAGAGAAACTATAGAGAGAAACTATAGAGAGAAAGAAGAAAAATATTCTCGCTACTTCACTACTCCGATATCAAGTTTCTTTTACGGTAAGGGTATTATTTCTTTGTATTCTCAAGAGAACTTCATTATTCCATCTTTATTATTCTCGTTAGAATAACTTTTGTATACACAGGCTACCTTATATTTGGTGAAATTCTTACGTATTCCATTCTTTATTATTTTATTAGAATATATCCATGCATGCGTTTATCTGGGACTGGTTTAAATCTTTATTATTCTCATTGGAATATCATATACGTGTGTTTCTACTTAGGACTGGTTCATCTTTATTATTCTCGTTGGAATATCTCATTCAGGCTTTTTACGCAGGACCTAGTTAAAATCTTTATTATTCTCGTTAGAACATCCTGTTGGTGTGAATTTCACCGACTTCGGTTCCGTTATTTAGTATTCTGTTGAATAACTCAATACTCGCGCAATACCGCATGCATGGTGATTTCTATTGTTATTTCATTCTTTATTATTCTGTTGGAACATCCTGTCGGTGCGAGTTTTGGATGACCTGGTTCCGTCATTTATTATTCTGTTAGAATAACCTGTCTATGCGAAGTACCGCATGTATGATGATTTCTTTTGTTATTCCATTCTTTATTATACTCAGTTGGTTAAAGTTTTGACTTCTATACTCTATGAAATTAGTGGAATATCCTTGATATTTGCGTTCGCTTTTCCACGATAGTATTGAATATGATCTTCTACTCAATGCGTCAGCTACCACGTATATTAGCATACGATCTTCTACTCAATGCGTCAGCTACCACGTTCGCTTTTCCACGATAGTATTGAATGGTACGATCGTAATCTTCAATAGCTCGAGCCAACATCTTTGGCGCATGTTACGTTCATTTTGGGTGAAGAAAATATTTGAGGGTTTAAGAAATGGGTTTTGTACTGGGGTCAGTACAAAATTCGATTTCACGTTCTGGGGTAGGCCAAGAAGTCTTCAAGAATACGTCAGGAAATTTATTAACAATAGAATTATCATTCAAAACTGTGACTCTCATCCAAGACTTGGATAGCACAAGTAATGAAGGTTTCTCCTAACGGATTTTCAACAGATAAGTCAAAGTCTAATCTCTTCGGAGTCAAATTTAAACGTTGAACGCAAGCAAGAGAGATAAAAGAATGGGTAGAACCGGTATCTAATAAGGTATAGACTTCGCAAAAATTTATAATTAACTAACCCGTGCTAACTTCGTTCAGGTTACTCGCTTTTTGAGAAGTCACGAAAAACGCTCTTCCTGAAACCATCAACTTTGTTTTGTCCGTATCCACCTTTGGTGCCACCATCCCAGCTGGACTTGACTTCACTATACGACAAAATTGAGCTAAATGACCTTCTCTTCTTGAAATTTCAACTTCTATTATCTTGGCCATGATTACCACCGAAGTGGTTACCATTCTTAGCATGATAATTTCCCCCATGATGGTCATCATTGTTCCGATGGTCGTTGCCACTGGTACGATTATTATCGTGTTGTTGGTCGTTACCTTTTGGTTGTGCTAACTCATTATCGCGCTCCAATAACTGAGCCCTATTCACAACATCTGAATATAACAAATTTTATGAGAAATGAGGTATTGACGCATATCGGGTTTCAAACCTCTTAGAAATATTCACGTCATTCGCTCCTCATTATCGACCAAATGGGATGCAAACCGGGATAACTTCGCAAACTTAGCCTCGTACAGCAATACGGTCATATTATTTTGCTCCATTGCTTATCTCAACATTTTCGGATGCCATTTCTAAATACTGTAACAAAACAAGGGTTAATTAACATATCACATATTATCCATATACTCTGACCGACCAATTAAATACCAAATAAACTTAGGTAGGTCATACTAGGGAAGGAATTCCCCATCTCTCCCCTCCTAGTTCTTATCTCATATCTCAGCCAGGGATCATATCCCTAAGCTTTGATACTAACTATGACGCCCCCAAAACAGGTATACATCACCCATCTTGAGTCGCCAAATACATGGTACAAAATTCAAATGCAAACTTAAATATACAACTGTCGTATAAAATACGACAAAACATAAACTGAGAGTTTAAACAAAAATATTGCCTTCTAGACAATATCACCCTCAATGGAGTCCTCATAGACAGTATACAAACTCAAATTCAATCCTCATTACATTTATTGTCACACTATTTAACAGAATAGTGAGGACTACTAATGCTATCATCTGGACCGTCACTCCGTTCCCCGACTCGTCCCAGCTATATTCTCATTTCCTGAAGAGAACAATGAAGGAAATGGTGAGCTCAACTAGCCCAGTAAGAAATATTATGACTAAGATAATGCAGAATAAATTATCATTAGTCTTCAACAATGTTAAACTGATAAAATATAATAGACATCAAGTTTAACTGCAGCGGAACAAACAATCCATTAAAAGAGTCAAGTAGAGAATAAAATCTACTATATTTTATGATTTAAAAAGTTTTTCATCACTTTTATCGCTGAGACTCAGCTTAATAAATAATCCACATCATCAAATCATCCCCCGCACTACGTGCCAAGGATATTATTTAGTATCACGACCACGAATTATCCATGCACTACGGACTAAAGATAATCGTGTTTTCATCAACGGTCCTGATCATGCCATAAAACAATTCATCTTTGCACCCTTGGCCGAAGAGAATCCATAGCCATAATCATACCAAAAATTGTCCATCAATGCACTACGGTCCAATGAGGACTTTTTCCACATCATTTGTAACATTACGGTCATGATTATACCAAATAATCCTTGGTCATAATCATACCAAGTCCATCTATGCACTACAGGCCACAGATGACTTTCAACATAATATAAACATGAGGATGATGACAATGACATGATAATTCAATAAAACAAGTTCAAGAATTAATTTATTCAGGAATTAATAACGTCCAAATTGTCAACATGATACTTCTTTGTAGAGTAAAATTCAAGAATAATATTCATGCACTAAAAATAATTTGGATAGAAAAGAATCAATTTTCTGTCGTGAATAGTACCCCATGAATAGTACTTCGAGAATAGTACCTCGTGAATAGTACATCGACATGAAAAGTACTCCAAATACCCGAGTGAATAATATTCGGGTGAATAGTAATTTTGGTAAATAGTAATTTTAGTGAATAGTAACTCGTGAATAGTATTCCGGTATGAAAAGTGCCCCAAATTCTCGAGTGAATAATACTAGAGTGAATAGTAACCGGGTGAATAGTAACCCATGAATAGTAACTCGTAACAGAAAATACCAAATAAAATGATATTTCATGAGACGAGTATAGAAGTCAAAACTTTAACCAACTGAGTATAATAAAGAATGGAATAACAAAAGAAATCACCAGACATGTGGTACTTCGCATAGATAGGTTATCCCAACAGAATAATAAATAACGGAACCAGGTCAGGCGTAATACGCACTGACAGGATATTCCAACAGAATAATAAAGAATGGAATAACAATAGAAATCACCATGCATGCAGTACTTCGCATAGACAGGTTATTCCAACAAAATAATAAATAACGGAACCAGGTCCGGTGTAAAATGTACAGACAAGATATTCCAACAGAATAATAAAGACGGAACCAGGTCCGGCGTAAAATGCATAGACAGGATATTCCAACATAATAATAAAGAATGGAATAACAACAAAATTTCACCATGTATGCTAGATCAGATAGACAAAAGTTATTCCAAAGTGAGAATAATAAATAATGGAATAAATGTAAGAATTTCACCAAGTATAGGGTAGACCGCGTATATAGGTTATTCCAACAGAATAATAAAGAATAGAATAACAGAAGTTCTCTTCATGAATATGAAAAAAAATAATACCCCTTACCTCAAAAGAAGACTGGATACTAGAATAGTGAGGTAGCAGACTTCTCTTCTTCTTTCTCTCTATAATTTCTCTCTATAATAATGAATCTAAAGCTTTAATGAATTGGTGAGAAAAGAAGGAAGAATGAGCTTCTATTTATAGGAAAATATAGTTTTGATAATTGCACGTTTTGGGGCTCCAAATATTACAGTATAATACCTTCCTCTTTTTCTTCATTTTTAATTTAGTCCTGCAAGTATTATCAATCTTGCACCAACTCCCCTAATAGTAAATCATGTGAATCAATAGTAAATCATGTGACTCAATAGTTCTAGACATGTGAAAATATGAATTACAGTATAGTACCTCCATCTATACCTCCATCTTTAATTTAATCATGCAAGCATTATCAATCTTGCACCAACTCCCCTAATAGTAAGTGAATGTGACTCAATAGTACACACATGTGAATAAATAGTTATATAACCATGTGAATAAGTACCAATTAATTGCTTATTTATCCAATAAATTACCTGATTTATCAATATAACCCCCCAGACATCAATTATCATCGGAATAGATGTCGACTTCAACTAACACCAATAATCCCAACGTAATGGAACTATCAAATTCATCTTTAATCAACACGAACTTATTCATCAATAATATCATAACTCACAATATTTAACAACCAGGTCATTCCCTGTGAAAGAGGGGCTTTCAATAAGGATTTCTCCCCTATTAGCGCTTAAAATTAGGTGACCAAACCTCTCCTCGATGTAACTTCTAGACATTGTAAATATTGCAATTTAATAATATGAATAACTTTGTCGCCTCAATTATTGATTTAATAATATATAAAATATTATGCAGATGATTTGTGACAATAATCGAATCAATAATATGAGAGATATGATGCAAAGAATTACTATAGCAATAATTGAGTATAACTGAGTGACTTCTCACGTAAGCATCAATAACCAATACTGTGTGCCACTATGCAACCACGAGTATTACTGTACTTTTACTACCGAGTAGTTCAACAGTATTAACGGTAAAACTTCCGGCGTTATTTTCAATAAAATACTTTTGTCGTTTTCTTAATCCGACAATAATTCCATTGTAGGGTTCACCAATTATTGTACCGTGGTACAGATATTCCCCGACACAAAGAATATTCCCCGACCAATCGAATATAATATAACAACTTGCATACTTTGCAAAATTTATAAATATTACCCACAACTATAACATTATATTAAATTCACACCATAATATAAAAAAAAATTCGAGAAATTTAAATCTTTATTCGTAAAATTTGGGATTTTACAACGGAGTGATGGTCCGAGATGGTGTCTTAGTAGTCCTCACTATTCTGTTAAATAGTGTGATAATAAATGTAATGAGGACTAAATTGAGTGTGGATATTGTCCAGATGACAATATTTGTATTAAAACTCACAGCATGTATTTTGTCGTATTTTACACGACTGTTGTATAATCAAGTTGTATTTGAATTTAGTACCATGTATTTGGCGACTCAAGATGGGTGATGTATACCTATTTTGGGGGCGTCACATTGATGATATACCCCGAGCTATCCTTCCGTACCGCTCAGCTAATAGTATTCCCGAGGACACGACGGAGTTATTGAGGCGGGTTGGAGAGTTGGTGAAAGTGGGTATCTTGAGAGAAGGCATGAGTTTGTGTGCTAATTATGAGATCATAGTACCTAAGCAGGATGGGACAATGAATTTGTTCATCAATTTTGAATTGGTAAATAAGTATCGTTATTCTTTTCTTTGTTTAGATAATATGTTTGATAAATTGCATAATATTTGTGTTTTATCTAGATGTAATGATCATGTGATGACAATGCCTAATCAATTTAGCATGAGAAAATGTGATAAATGGGAAATTATTTTATCATGTGAATTGTACAGATTAATAGTTATTTCTGTTAGATTAACTAATGCATCTGGTATTTTCATGAGTTATTTAAAACATGTTTTACATGCTTCAATTGGGAAATTTTTGTTTAGTTATTTTGATGGTAGAATCATCTTTATCATAAACTATGGTGTATATTTAATCTTTTTTGAGTTAGTTTATGATCATGATATATATTCTCGTTTTCAAGGTTCGTACTTGCATGAAATTCATTCTAGATTTTCTTATCTATATGTTGAGTTAGGTTTTCATGCTAGTCAATCTTTACATAAGATTTCGTTAGTTGACAATGGTAGTAATCATGGTGTTTCGTTAGAGCAATCTTCATTACATGATTTGTTATTATATGGTTCTGATTCGAGAAGTGTTTATCATCAAGATGGGTTGAGATATGAGTTATTTGCATGTTTAGTTAGTTCACTTGGATTAGCTAGAGCGTTGCATACTTCCATGAGGTTGTTGAATCATATTTTGCATTCGATCATAGAAAAACTTGTTATTATCTGTTTTGATGATATTACAGTTTTTGTCAAAATTTTATAAAATTCTTTAGCACATGTTGAGTTTGTTTATCATGATAAATATGTTATTGAGTTTTCATTATGTGAAGTGGGTTGTGACCTTTTTACTTCGTTGAAAACATTAGTTGATCTTGATTGTGTTAATGCCAATGGAAAGAGAAAGGTTGGTTGTGTTTTACAGATTCGTGATAAGATCATATTCATCAAGGGACTCGTGGATCGTGCAATTCAATTCGATCCATGCATTGAGAGTCTACAAGGAAGTGTTTTGAATATTATTCTAATAAACTATGCAAGTGAATTATTTTATTTCTTGGTGATTAGACAAAAAGAACTTGTTGACTTGTTCTGTTTTGTGTTAAATCCAGAAATTCAAGAGAGTCTGCGGTTGCAATGTGATAAGTTTCGAATATTGATATTTGACCCAAGTGCATTGAAGGATGTGTTTCTGCGAAGGGTCAAGATTATCATATTGGTTTTTGATCTGGGAATTCATACAAGGATGGCTATGCTGCGTAAAGAGTTCTTTATACTAATATTTGTTCCAGGAGAAGATGGAACTTTTCATATTTGCATTACATTCATGTTTATTTTAGTAGATAGTAGATTAGTTTATATAGTTAGTATTTGGGAAGTAACTGGTCTACGAGTTGAAGGGCATCGTGTTGCTATATTCTTGGCGGGAGTTGGAGTTTTAAATGATTCTTTTCATAATTCTGTTTGCATTATTGATATTCTTTTATATGTTATTTGCAAGTTGAATTTTGGGATTATAATTCATTTGATGCTACTGATGTGACGCCCCCAAAATAGGTATACATCACCCATCTTGGGTCGCCAAATACATGGTACTGAATACAAATACAAATTTAATTATACAATATGAGCTGAGAGTTTTTACACGAATATTATCTTCTAAAAAATATCCAAACTCAAATGGAGTCCTCATTACATTTATTGTCACACTATTTTATAGAATAGTACTATAACACCATCTCGGACCATCACTCTGTTTTTTGAATAGTCCCGACTACGTTCTCATTTCCTGAAGAGAACAATGAAAGCAAAAGGGTGAGCTCAACTAGCCCAGTAAGAAATATTATGACCAAGATAATGCAGAATAAATTATCATTAGTCTTCAACAGTGTTAAACTGATAAAATACAATAAATATCAAGTTTAACTGCAGCGGAACAAGCAATCCATTAGAAGAGTCAAGTAGAGCATGATATCTACTATCTTCTATGATTTATTTCATCAACTTTATCGCTGAGACTTAGCTTAATAAATAAACCACATCATCGAATCATCCCTGCACTACGGGCCAAAGATATTCATGTAATCATCAATGGTCATGATTATACCGAATAATCCCTGGTCATAATCATACCAACAACTGTCCATCAATGCACTACGGGCCAATGAGGACTTTTACCACATCATTTATAATATTACGGGTTATGATTATACCGAATGATCCCTGGTCATAATCATACCAATCAATAGTCCATCTATGCACGTAAGCCACAGATGACTTTCATCACAATATAAGCATGAGGATAATGACAATGATGTAAAAATTTAATTAAAAGAAGCAAAGGATAAATTTTAAAGATTTATAATTTAATTTATCCAGAATTCAATAATCTTCAAATTGCCAACATGATACTGCTTTATGGAGTAAAATTCAAGAATGATATTGTATCAAAAATGATTTGGACCGAAAAGAAATTAATTTTTGTCATGAATAGTACTCTGGGTGAATAGTACCTGAGTAAATAGTTACCCATGAATAGTACTTTGGGAATAGTACCCCATGAATAGTACTTTGTGAATAGTACTCGTGAATAGTACTTCGTGAATAGTACTTTATGAATAGTATTCATGGATAGTACTCCGACATGAAAAGCTTAAAATTTAACAAGAATATGCAAAAAATATCCTTGTGAAACGATACTAGATGAAACGCAACTTTCAAGGATATTCTACTAATTTCACAGAGTATAGAAGCAATACTTTAAGAAAATGAGGGTATAATTAGGAATACGAGACGAAATAATATTACTCACATACTACAGAGTATGGAAGAAAATATTATTCCTTATGAATACTGAACAAAAATAATATTCCTTACCTCAAAAGAAGACTGTATACTGGAATAGTGAGGTAGCAGACTTCTCTTCTTCTTTCTCTATAGCTTCTCTCTCTATAATTGCTCTTGTGAGTCTTAGTGAATTGGTGAGAATGAAAGAAGAATGAGCTTCTATTTATAGGAAAATATAGTTTCAATAATTGCACGTTTTAGGGCTCGAAATATTACTGTATAATACCTTCATCTTTTCCTTCATTTTTAATTTAATCATGCAAGTATTATCAAACTTGCACCACCTCCCCTAATAGTACATCATGTGAATCAATAGTACATTCATGTGAATCAATAGTTCTATACATGTGAAAAAAAAAGTTACAGTATAGTACCTTCATCTATACCTCCATTTTTAATTTAGTCATGCAAGTATTATCAATTTTGCACCACCTCCCCTAATAGTACATGCATGTAAATCAATAGAACACACATGTGAACAAATAGTTATAAGTATGTGAATTAATAGCAATTAATTACTCATTTATCTGATTAATTACTCGATTGGTCAATATATCCTCCAGACATCAATTATTATCGAAATAGATGTCGATTTCTACTAACACTAATAATCGCAACACAATGGAACTATCAATTTCATCTTTAATCAACACGAACTTATTCATCATTAATATTATAACTCACAATATTTAACAACTAGATCATTCCCAAGAAAGAGGGGGCTTTCCGATAAAGATTTCTCCCTATTGGAGCGCAATTAGGTGACCAAACCTCGCCTCGACAGAACTTTCTAGACATCGTCAATATTGTAAATAATAATATGAATAACTTTTTCGTCTCAATTATTGATTTAATAATATAAATATTGATATTGTGACAATAATTGAATCAATAATATGAGAGATATTATGCAGCAATTACTGTAGTAATAATTGAGTATAAGTGAGTGACTTCTCACGTAAGAATCAATAATCAATACCGTGTGCTACTATGCAACCACGCGTATTACTGTACTTTTACCAACGGAGTTCAACAGTTTAACGGTAAAACTTTCGCCGTTATTTTTATAAAAAGATAATTCTGTCGTTTTCTAACTACGACAATACTTCCATTGTGGGGTTCACCAATGATTGTGTCATCTTACGAATATTCTCTGTTAAAACGAATATTTCCCGACCAATCGAATATTTTATAACAATTTGCTTACCTTGCAAAATTTATAAATATTACCCACAACTATAAAATTATATCATATCACACCATAATATTCAAAAATATATTTCGAGAAAAATTATTCTTCATTCATAAAAGTTGGGGTCTTACAACCTTCCCTTCTTATGAAATTTTGCCCTTGAAATTAGGGTACGTACCTGGTATGTCGAAAAGGTGAGGATACCTTGATTTTATTTTAGATTCTAACTCCCAGGTCATTTTCTCCACACCGTGGTTTCTCCATAAAACTTTGACTTGAGGTATAACCTTGGAGCATAGAATATGATCCTTCTTATCAAAGATTTTAACAGGTACCTCTTCATACGTTAAATCTTTTGCTATCTCGTCCGGTTCTAATTCAATAATGTGGTTCGGGTCTTTCACATATTTACGTAACATAAATACAGTAAAACCTCTATTTAGGAATAAACTTGTGACCAAACTATTTGTATTCTAATTGAGAGGTTATTACTAAATAGAGGTATTGGTACAAAATATTTTCCAAACACCCAAAAATATCCATTTTAACAAAAATATAGATTTTATAACAAAAATTAAAGAAAACATAAATTGTTTAGATTTTCAAACTAGGAAAATGTAGCCTTTTATAGAAAACGTAGTCTTTTATAGGAAAATGTGGTCTTTTATAGGAAATGTAGTATTTTATAGGAAAATGTAGTCCTTTATAGAAAATGTAGTCTTTTATAGGAAAATATAATTCTTTATAGGAAATGTAGTGTTTCATAGAAAATGTAGTCTTTTAAAATTAATATTGTCTCTCTCTCTCTCTCTCTCATATATATATATATATAAATTATTACTATATAGAGATATAGTTTCTTAATACGAAACTTAAAAAGTATATAACATGTTACAATTTAGAGGTTATTCCTATTTATAACTGGCCCAAATTGGGACCAAATTTTTTTATAATATTGTAAAAGTTATTCTTATATAGATTATTCCTAAATAGGTGTTTTACTATATGTGGAAAACGTTATGAACACGAGACATACTTCGCGGTAAGGCGAGTCTATAGGCCACAGTTCCTACTCGATCGAGGATTACAAATGGGCCAATGAATCGAGGATTGAGCTTTCCTCTCTTTCCAAATCTCGTAACTCCTTTCCATGGAGCAACACATAACAACACATGATCTCCAATATTGAATTCCACATCCTTTCGATGAAGATCATCATAACTCTTTTGTCGATCTTGAGAGGTTTTTATACGTTTTCGGATCATTTGAATCTTTTCCGTAGTCATACGTACCAACTCTGGTCCCAACAACGTTGCTTCACCCACCTCATCCCAGCATACTGGAGAACGACACTTTCTTCCATACAACGCCTCAAATGGAGCAATGTCAATACTCACTTGATAACTGTTGTTGTAGAAAAACTCCACCAATGGTAAGAACTTGTCCCAACTTCCTTTGAAGTCAAGGACACAGAGTCTTAATAAATCTTCAAGTGTTTGAATAGTCCTCTCTGACTGCCCGTCCATTTGAGGATGATATGCCAAACTAAATCGTAAATTCAGCCCATAGCTTTTTGCAAACCAACCCAAAATCTTGAAGTTTTTGCAAACAACATCTCAGACCATCACTCCATTCTCCGACTAGTCCCGGCTACGTTCTTATTTCCTGAAGAGAACAATGAAAGCAAAAGGGTGAGCTCAACTAGCCCAGTAAGAAATATTATGACCAAGATAATGCAGAATAGATTATCATTAGCCTTCAACAGTGTTAAACTGATAAAATACAATAAACATCAAGTTTAACTATAGTGGAACAAGAAATCCATTAGAAGAGTCAAGTAGAGCATGATATCTACTATCTTCTATGATTTAAAAAGTTTTTCATCAACTTTATCGCTGAGACTCAGCTTAATAAATAAACCACATCATTGAATCATCCCTGCACTACGGGCCCAGGATATTCATGTAATCATCAATGGTCATGATTATACAGAATAATCCCTGGTCATAATCATACCAACAATTGTCCATCAATGCACTACGAGTAAATGAGGACTTTTACCACATCATTTGTAATATTACGGGTCATGATTATACCGAATGATCCTTGGTCATAATCATACCAATCAATAGTCCATCTATGAACGTAAGCCACAGATGACTTTCATCATAATATAAGCATGAGGATGATGACAATGATATAAGAATTCAATTAAAATAAAGCAAATGATAAATTTTAAAGATTTATAATTTAATTTATCCAGAATTCAATAATGTTCAAATTGCCAACATGATACTGCTTTGTGGAGTAAAATTCAAGAATGATATTGTATCAAAAATGATTTGGACCGAAAAGAAATCAATTTTTATCATGAATAGTACTCTGGGTGAATAGTACCCGGGTGAATAGTACTTCAAGAATAGTACCCCATAAATAGTACTTTGTAAATAGTACTCGTGAATAGTACTTCGTGAATAGTACTTTATAAATAGTACTCATGAACAGTACTCCGACATGAAAAGCTTAAAATTTAACAAGAATGTGTAGAAAATATCCTTGTGAAACGATACTAAATGAGCGCAAATTTCAAGGATATTTTACTAATTTCACGGAGTATAGAAGCAATACTTTAACAAAATGAGGGTATAATTAGGAATACGAGATGAAATAATATTACTCACATACTACAGAGTAAGGAAGAAAATATTATTCCTTATGAATACTAAACAAAAATAATATCCCTTTCCTTAAAAGAAGACTGGATACTGGAATAGTGAGGTAGCAGACTTCTCTTCTTTTTTCTCTCAATAGCTTCTTTCTCTATAATTGCTCTTGTGAGTCTTAGTGAATTGGTGAGTGTTAACGCCAAGTTTTACCGGCGCGTCCAATCACAGAATCCACGCCCTAGAACCTGCACAATAACAGATCACACAGAAGTTTTACGGCTTATGCCGCCAGGGGATAGCTCCGGTGTGAGAATAAGTACAGGCCATTCAGAAGGTTTAACAATGGAGGCTAAGTGTTTAGTGCTTAAAAGTAGGTATTACCTCATAATTGTACCCTAGGCCTTGTATTTATAGTGCCTTATCACCTTAGAATCCTTCTTCGAGTCGGATTAGGACTCCTAAATTATGGCAGTTATAATAATTTGGGTCCAACACAATCTTCTTAAAAGGTGGAAGTGGAATCCAATCCAATCACTACCTTTGGAGTTACCTTATTCAAATACGGCTGGGACTTTAGACTCAGACACAGATGCCCCATCGCATGACAGCCCAATCCAACCGAGCTTCATCGCAGTTCGGACTTTGGCCTAGAAGGCTCGAAGACCCGACCTCAAACTTCTCCTTCTCAAAATAGGGTTCCATCCTATAGGACTCGGATACCCGAACCCGAACACCATATCTCGAGTGAGACTCCGGTCCAGAGGACTCGGATGTCCGAACCCCTTCAACACCCTTGAGGGCCTCGGCCCAATGGACTCATCACTCCCTTCTAGCACCAGGCCTTCGGCCCATTCACAGATCGGTAAAACGCTCCCGAACATTGCCCCCCAGTCTCTTGTTATAATATATTTATAATTAGAGACTTGAAAGGTCAGAAATTCGATGAGTCACGACAGCTAATGATGAGTTGCCTAGGGAACCCAAGCGATCTATCCTCGTTTCTCGAAACGTTGCATGCCTCCCTACGCCGGACCCACTTTGTTCATTTAATAGCCGCCTTTGGGTCTCGTGCCACCCGACTTATAAAAACCCCCTTTCCCCCATCATTGTCACTTTTCCCAGACTCCTTCACTTCAAAAATCTATGTTCAAATTTTCTGGCAAGGCGATTTCCGGCGAGCTCACTTCTTCCCCAAGCTTCACTGATTTTATCTACTCTGCGTGTTTTTGAACCTCATTTTTGTTTGCTTTATTCTCAAAACCTCACATTTGTGTCTCCTTCCCCTCGATCAAATGACTAATTCTAGCATTCCACCCCCTGCCATTGAACCAACTCCCCCCTCCGTCACTACCGGCGATCTGGTTCCGGTAGAACTTCTGACAGCCTCTACCGATATCATCCCGGTCAATGTTGAAGGTAGAATTCGAAGCGTCTACGCTTCAGCTACTAACTTCTCGCACATCAACACCCAATCAACCATCCTTTCCTCTCAAATTTCAGACATCCGCGTGTTATTCAACATCCCGAGGGAGTACAAGCTTCGGGTGCCTACCCCCAAAAAGAGGATGTTTTGGAGGCCGGAAGGTGGATGGGTCACCGTACCCCTATACCTCCTTAAATATGGGATTCGGTTCCCACTCCACGAATTTATTTCAATTTTTCTTGGCTTTGTGGGGATTGGGTTCGCACAACTTGTGCCGAAATCGTATATCCACTTGATTTCCTTCATTGCCATCTATCACGAGATCGGGATCACCCCCGGTCTTGATTTCTTCTTTGCCCTATTTACCGTCGGTCGATCCAAAGAGCCCGGCCTTCGACAACTAAACAAGCAAACCCAACCGAACCGTCCAAATCAAAACTCCCTCAAGTAACAAGGGTTGGCATCCGCAATGGATCTTCGTGAAAGGAACCGACCTTAAACTCCTCCCGGACTGGGCCCACCCCGAAGATCCCATCGCCAAAGTGTCCAAATTCCCGAAGGACCGGGCTGGTGCCTTCAAAGAATTTTACAAGAAATGGAGCAAGATCGAATGGAACCTGAAGGTCTTGTCCAATGAAAGTTGGCTGTACCAACACGGGTGTAAGTGTCCTGCTCTGAACATCTCCATGCCTTTGCTAACTTTAGTTATTTTTTAGTCATTTTGTACTAACTAATTATCTAACTCCCTCCTCGTTACGCAGTGATAATTTTCAAGCCCGAAGGGGCAGCTGAATCCCTAATTCCTCTCCCTATCACAATCGATCCGATCCGCCTTCCAATCACCGACGAGATGGCCGAGGAAGAAACCATCCAGATTATGGAACTTTTAATCGGTTCTACTTCGGGCCCTGCCCCTCCGACTTCTTTTGCCGAACCCGCCACCAAGAACGTTCTGAAGATGAGCTGGGCGAAGAAAGCAGCTCTGCTAAAGAAAACCAAGAAGCCTTCCGCAAGAGTTCCTGCCAAGTCCACCTCGGCAGTTGTATCGAAACTGACTCCCCCACCTCCTACACAAATGGAGGTGGTCGAGGATTCGGAGGAAACCAAAGAGGTTCCTCTCGAATCCCGACCAAAGAAGCAATGCACGACTGAAGTTCCTGAGCAGCCGATTACTGAGCAGCCCGTTGGGGAGGCCGAACCCCTTCCTACTCCAACTCCCACTTCCCAATCGAGCTCTTCTCTAGGAACGTCGAACACTTGTTGGCCGAAGAGCCCTTCGGAGGTGTTTCCCTTCAACTTGTTCGATCACTTCAAAATGTCAGGTGATGATGAGCGGTTTAAGGGTTTCTCCTCCGAAGAGTATCTGATTGCTTATATCCTCGCCCAGTGCCAGGTAAACCCTCAATTCTTCGAGTCACTTGTGCTATTTTCATGCTTTATCCCACATTGTTGATATGCCTTCCCATCAGAAATAACGTTATCCTTGCCCAAGCTATTCCACCTCTAGCGCGAACGACATAAAAAGAAGTTCAATTGAGGACGGATGTGCAGCTGCTTGAGGCGAAGGTTCGGGGCCTGAATTCGGACTTATTGAAAGAGAGGGATCTCCATGCTGAGACCCGAAATAAAGCAACTAGGGCTGAACGTCAGGCCGATGAGCTCAAATGACAATATTTGCTTTGAGGAGTTCGTTGGCCTCAAGGTCGTGTAAAAAAAGTCTTTGGAGGAGAGGACCATCTTTAGAAGAGAGTAAGGAGCGCACAAAGCGCTTCACCAACTCGAGGCAAAGTTCGATGGGATTCATAAGAAGATGATGTATCTGATCCGAGAAAACAATGCCTTGAAGGAAGAAAGCGCCGATGCCAAGCAGCGCACCATAGAGGAATATGAAGAGTCCCCCGCCTTGACCAAAAAGATTATGGCCCAGTTCGCTGAAGGTTATGAGACTTATCGGGAAGAGGCTCGAGCCAAATTGAATGCTGCTGGACTCGATGCTTCCGTTCTTGACTCGTCGGATGAGGAATCCAAAGCTGGGGATGAGCCTCCTCCAGAATAGCTTCTGTTAAGACTTGTAATTTTGTAACTTTCATTTTCCTTCTTTATTTGTACTTTGCCCGAATCTTATACGATCGGGGTTTGTAAAAATTTGAAGATATGAAATACAAAAAGTTTTTATTTGTAAATTTTTGCGATCAGTTATACTCGTGACTTATCTCGATCAGTTATGTCTTCCCGAACCTTCTAATCGAATTGTGCCCGAAGTTTGTCTAATTAAATTTTTTTTTATTGTTTTCTCAATCAGTTATACCCGCGACTTCTACCGATTAGTTATGTCATCTCCGACTTTCTGATCGGTTTAAGCCCGATGTTTATCTGATCGAGTACCAAAATTCAAATGAATTCAGATGGAGATAAACATTTTCGAAGAAAATTCTTATTTATTTCGTTTGAAATCAAAATGGTTAAATGGATAAAGAAAAGAATGACATAACTATTACTGGTAAAATTTCCTAAGTCTTCCAGCATGTCATGTATTCTTTACTTCCGAACCATCCATTGCTCGAAGCCGGTATGTACCTGGCTTCGGTACCTCTACCACTTCATAAGGTCCCTCCCAGTTAGGCATCAGCTTACCGGTGTTCTGGGGGGGTTGATGCCTCCGACTCCCGGAGGACCAAATCTCCCACATCAAACCTCCTCCGCTTCACCTTCTGATTATAGTGTCGAGCTGTTCTTTGCTGGTAGATTGCCAACCTTATCAGAGCTGAATCCCGAACTTCTTCAAGAAAATCCAAATTTGTTTTCAAGCCCTCATCATTGTACAACTCCTTGTACTGACTGACCTGAAGGGTAGGAGACCCGATCTCCACCGGTATGAGTGCATCAGTTCCATACGTCAATCTGAATGGTGAATCTCCTGTGGTCGTTCTCGGTGTAGTCCGATAAGCCCATAAAACACTGAGCAGCTCTTCTGGCCAATGACCCTTTAGCTCGTCTAGGCGCCTTTTAATCCCGTTGAGCAGGGTTCGGTTGGTCACTTCCATTTGACCATTCGATTGAAGATGAGCAACTGAGGTCTTGCGGTGTTGAATGTCCAGCTCTTTCAGAAAACCTTCGAATTTGGATCCCACAAATTGTCTGCCATTATCAAAAACCACTGCCATCGGGATGCCGAAGCGATAAACAACTCCTTCCTTGAAAAACTTCAGGCATTCTTGTTCGGTGATCTTCTGCAGTGGCTTGGCTTCGACCCACTTCGTCATATAGTCAATAGCCATGATCACAAAATTAACTTGTCCCTTGGCCTTCGGTAAAGGCCCCAAAATGTTGATTCCCCACACAGCGAACGGGATCGGGGATAAGACCGAGTACAACTCTTCAGGAGGCTGATGCGGGATAGTGCTGTTCAGCTGACACTTGGGATATTTCATGATAAATTCTTTGGCCTCCGTGTAGATAGTCGGCCAATAATACCCCTGCCGCAGAATCTTGTGTGCCAGGGACTTGGCCCCTATGTGATCCCCACAAATCCCTTCATGTACTTCCCGAAGTGTATATTCTGCTTCAGAAGCACTTGAGCAGTGGGGAGCTAAAGGCCCTTCAGTATAGGTCTCCGTCAATAAGGACAAAATTCGAACTCCTGTGCTTGATTTTTCTTGCTAGGATTTTGTCCAAAGGTAGAACCCCCTCTACCAGATACGCGATATATGGCGTGAGCCAGCAATCAAGTCGATCTAAAGCTAGCACATCTGTCTTCGATACACTTGGCCGTTCTAAGACTTCTAGATACACCGATCCGTTGAAGGAGCTTTCTTCGGTGGTTGCCAACCTGGATAGGGCATCTGCTACCGTATTATCTGACCGATCAACTCCTTAACAGCTGTGTGATGCAAAGTATGTGAGCTTATCTTTCACTTCGACCAGATACTTCGACATTCTTGCCCCTCGAGCCTCATACTCTCGATAATCGCTAACTACCAATTGTGAATCCAGAGATAACTATCTTTCAGACTTCCAAGCTTCGGGCCAACCGAAGTCCGACTAGTATGGCCTCGTATTCTGCTTCGTTGTTTGTGGCCTTGAACTGAAACTGAATCGCCTGTTGGACTCTGAAGCCTTTGGGACTCGTTAGAATGAATCCTGCACCACTGACGTCCGAAGTCAATGACCCGTCCACGTACAAAGTCGACGAGGTTTGTCCCTGTTGAGCTTCGGTAACCGTACTCACATCCAGTTCCGTAAAAGAGCATTCCACTATGAAGTCTGCCAATGCCTGAACCTTGATTGCCGTCCGGGGATGATATTCTATAGCAAATTACGTTAACTCCATCGCCCATGCTGCTAGACGACCCGACACTTCTGGCTTGTACAATACTTTCTTTAACGGCTGATTCGTGTATACCACCACCAGCCGACCCTGGAAATAGTGCCGAAGTTTCCTGCTTGCAATGATCAAGGCATACGTGAATTTCTCCAGGTTCGGATATCTTGTTTCTATGTCCCGAAGAACATGGTTGACATAGTATACCGGGAACTATTTTCCTCCCTTGTTCCTCACCAAAGCCGCCCCTACTGCCATCGGGCTTGCAGCCAAGTATAAGTATAAAGGTTCCGAAAGAATCAATTTCATCAATAACGGTACCGAAGACAAATATTTTTTAACCTCTTGGAACGTGTCTTCGCATTTTGATGTCCATTGAAAACTCTTCTCATTCTTTGGCCCCTTGAGAGTGTCAAAGAAGGGCAAGCATCTCTCAGCTGATTTTGACACAAATCTCCGAAGGGCCGCAATGCGCCCCATCAACCGTTACACATCCTTATATGTCTTCAGCGACTTCATGTCCAAGATCGCCTGTATCTTTTCCAGATTTGCCTCAATGCCCCTCTTACTGACCAGGTAACCGAAAAACTTCCCTGACCCCAAACCGAAGGTGCACTTGGTCGGGTTCAATCTCAACTTGTGTCTTCTTACCATTTCGAAGCAGTCTTCTAGGTCCTCCAGATGATCTTGGACTGACATGCTTTTCACGATCATGTCGTCCACGTATACCTCCATGCTTCGGCCCAGCTGTTTTCTAAATATAAAGTTCATCATCCGTTGGTAAGTTGCCCCAGCGTTGAGTAGTCCGAAAGTCATCTTCCTATACGCATATATGGCCCGATGTGTGATGAAGCTTGTCTTCGGGATATCTTCCTTATTTATCAAAATCTGATGATATCCCGAGAAAGCATCCATGAAGCTCAACATGTCGTACCCCGATGTGGCATCAATCAACTGGTCTATGTTAGTCAAAGGGTAAAAATCCTTCAGACAATCCTTGTTCAGATCAGTGTAATCGATGCATAACCTCCACTTTCCATTCTGTTTCTGAACCAGAACCACATTTGCCAACCATTCGGGGTAGTCAATCTCGAAAATGAACCCTGCCTCCAGCATTTTAGTGATCTCTTCATCTATGATCTTCTGCCTTTCCGGGGCGAAGATACTTCTTTTCTGTATCACTGGTTTTCTCTTCGGGTCTGTATGCTGCCTATGTAGTGCTACCGACTCACTTACTCCTGGCATATCGCTAGGCTCCCAAGCAAAGATGTCGGCATACACCCGAAGCAGGTCCACCAGTCCTGTCCACAGAGGTTCTGTTAATCCTGCCCCAATCTTGATCAATTTTTCTGTGTTGTTGGGGATTAACTCTACATCCTCCGTCTCCTCGGCGGGTAAGGCCATTGGTTCGGTACTGCTCTCAGTGAATGGCTCTATCTCAATGGCCATTGTTTATTTCTATTTGCTGACTCCGATTCCTGAAGAAATCAAGGTATTCCGATAGCACCTTCAGGCAATGTCAAGATCGCCTTTTACCTCCCCAATCCCATTCGGTGTCGAAAACTTAATTTTAAAGTGTGGTATGGATGTTACTGCTTGTAGTGTTGCTAGCATCGGCCTTCCCAAAATGGCGTTGTATGCCGACTCCACCTGTACCACAAAAAACCTGTCTGCTGAGGGGTTGTGTCGAACCTGACAGGCAACTTAATGGTGCCCGAAACATGTACTGGGTCCCCACTGAACCCATACAATGGACCCTCTCCTCCTAACTCCATCTTTTTTCCTTCTAGATCCATCCTCTGATAGGCGTGCATGTACAGTATGTTGATTGAGGACCTGTTATCGATCATCATCCTTTTCATATCCACTGGCCCAACCTGTGCCGTTATCACCAACGCCCCATCATGCAGTTCGATGTGGTCGGTAGGGTAATCTTCATTTGGGAAAGAGATGGAAACTCCTGAGTAGGCCCTGTCCTTTCTGGGTGATGAACTTGTTACTGATAATACAGCCTCGAGGTGCCACTTCTCTTCCGTCCAGTTACACGCCCTACCGACCCGTCAGAAATTACGTCAATCACGCCTCGGGGTTGCGGGTTCGTTTGCGGCTGTGTTTCACGAGTTGGCCCCCTGTTCTTCTCTCGAGGTGCTTCTGAACCTTCCCGACCCACCACGTACTGTACCAGCTGTCCGTTCAAGACATTCTTCTCTATCAAGTCTTTCAAATCGTTACACATCTCCATCGTATGCCCTCGACATTGATGGTATTCACAGTATTTGTCTCGACCCCTCTTTCTAGGCTTCGGGATCGTCGGGCATGGCTCAAAGAAAGGTTTATTTCTCATCTCTTCCAATATCTTCGCCCGGTCAGTGTTGAGTGCGGTGTAGACTTTGTTGACATTCCTGTTTGGGAAAGGTGGTTATTCGCTACCCGAACCTCCCCCGTTGTAGCTTTTCTTGCCATAGTTGTCAGACTTCCCCTAGTTATCCGACCGTTGAGAGTTATGCTTATCCCAATCGTTGGACTTCTCGAAATACTGGGAGTGGGGTTTAAAATTTCCCATTACCTCCTCTATTGCTATGTATCCCTTGGCTCAGTGGAAGGCTTTTGTCAAATCTCTTGGAGGGTTGATCACCAAGTCCTTCATCAGCTTCTTCGACTTTCCAATGTCCAACCCGGTTGTGAAGAAACCCAGGGCTTGTGGGGAATTTAGCTCTGCTACCGACCCCACAGCCTCTCGGAACCTCTTGACGTACTGTCCCAGACTCTCATCTGATTTCTGCCGAACTTGCATGAGGGAAGCTGTGATCTTTACCCTCCTCATGTTGCTTCCGAAACGGGCATGAAACTTCTCTGAAGATCATTCCATAAATTAATTGACCCTGCCGCCAAGGTCCCCATCCATTCTCGGGCGCTCTTCTTCAGAGTGGTCGTGAACATATGACATTTGGCAGTGTCCAAATGTTCGTAATATGTCATCAGTCTATCGTATATGTCGGAATGATCGTACGGATCCCCCAGCCCATCATATGTCTCCATCAGGGGCATCTTCTTCTTGGGATTGGCAGTAACATGATTTATCTCGGGTGAGAAGGGCGAACCCATACAAGCCGAAGGTGTTCCCATTACATTCTTCGCCGCCAACAACTTTTTCAGTTCTGCCACCCTTCGAGCGAGGGGGTCAGACTCCTTATGGGGGGGGACGATCGGGGTTTGTCCCTCTCATATTCAGGAGACTCGTCCCTCCTCCTCTGTCCTGACCTACCCGGATGGTCCGATCTTGATTCAGCTGAAACGACTCCTTCTTCTACTTTGGTTGTCCGAGATCGACTTTGTGTTCCGCTCTTTTCTCTTTCACCTCTCCTATCGAGGTGGCCGGATCGACTCAAGCGTCTCAGACCGTCTTGAGGAGGCTTCCTGCTCTCCAGCCATTTTTGCCATCTTCTGTTCAAGTTCATCTTGCTAAAGACGCAAGGCCATCATGGCATCTCTATTCTGTTACATCTTCTTCTGCAAGATAAACTCCCTCTGATCTCGGCTGTCCTCTCCTCGGTCCTTTCCACATACCTCCAGTGCCCGAGAACGATTCTCATCCGCACGACTAGCCAGGTTGGGGGTATGATGGTTGTCATGGAAGAGCCTCCGTCAGAGGGAAGCGACCAGTTCTTGCTAATCACCTTGGATTTTGGAACCCAATCTGTCTTTGACCGACCCTCTCACCTGAGTGGTCTGGTGTGTTTTTGCCTTTTTCTGGTTAGAAATGATGTTCTCCCTGCTCGTCATAGCCTCTTATCAGAAAAGTCAGTTGTGATTGATTAAAGCACTAAAACCCTTCCTTCTAACGCCAATGTTAATGCCAAGTTTCGCCGGTGAGTCCAATCACAGAATCCACGCGCTAGAACCTGCACAATAACAGATCACACAGAAGCTTGATGGCTTATGCCACCGGGGGATAGCTCCAGTGTGAGAATAAGTACAAGGTTTAACAATGGAGGCTAAGTGTTTAGTGCTCAAAAGTAGGTATTACCTCATAATTGTACCTAGGCCTTGTATTTATAGTGCCTCATCACCTTAGAATCCTTCTTCGAGTCGGATTAGGACTCCTAAATTATGGCAGTTACCATAATTTGGGTCCAACACAATCTTCTTAAAAGGTGGAAGTGGAATCCAATCCAATCACTACCTTTGGAGTTACCTTATTCAAATACGGCTGGGACTTTAGACTCTGTACGCAGGACAGCCTAATGCACAAGCCCAATCCAACCGAGCTCACTGCACAGTTCGGACTTCGGCCCAGAAGGCTCGAAGGCCCGACCCCGAACTTCTCTTTCTCAAAATAGGGTTCCGGCCCATAGGACTCGGATACCCGAACCCAAACACCATATCTCGAGTGAGACTCCAGTCCAGAGGACTCAGATGTTTGAACCCCTTCAATACCCTTGAGGGCCTCGGCCCAATGGACTCATCACTCCCTTCTAGCACCAGGCCTTCGGCCCATTCACAGATCGGTAAAACGCTTCCGAACAGTGAGAATGAAAGAAGAATGAGCTTCTATTTATAGGAAAATATAGTTTAAATAATTGCACGTTTTAGGGCTCAAAATATTACAGTATAATACCTTCATCTTTTCCTTCATTTTTAATTTAGTCATGCAATTATTATCAAACTTGCACCACCTCCCCTAATAGTACATCATGTGAATCAATAGTACATTCATATGAATCAATAGTTCTATACATGTGAAAAAAATAGTTACAATATAGTACCTTCATCTATACCTCCATTTTTAATTTAGTCATGCAAGTATTATCAATCTTGCACCACCTCCCCTAATAGTACATGCATGTGAATCAATAGTACACACATGTGAACAAATAGTTATAAGCATGTGAATTAATAGCAATTAATTGCTTATTTATCCGATTAATTACTCGATTGGTCAATATATCCTCTAGACATCAATTATTATCGAAATAGATGTCGATTTCCACTAACACTAATAATCCCAACACAATGGAACTATCAATTTCATCTTTAATCAACACGAACTTATTCATCATTAATATTATAACTCACAATATTTAACAACCAGATCATTCCCAGGAAAGAGGGGGCTTTCCGATAAGAATTTCTCCCTATTAACGCACAATTAGGTGACCAAACCTCTCCTCGACAGAACTTTCTAGACATCGTCAATATTGCAAATAATAATATGAATAACTTTATCGTCTCAATTATTGATTTACTAATATAAAATATTGATACGGTGATAATAATTGAATCAATAATATGAGAGATATTATGCAGCAATTACTGTAGTAATAATTGAGTATAACTGAGTGACTTCTCACGTAAGAATCAATAATCAATACCGTGTGCTACTATGCAACCACGCCAGACATCGTATTTTACCAATTAGGGTAGTTCAACCGGTAAAACTTTCGCCGTTATTTTTATAAAAAGATAATTCTGTCATTTTCTAACTACGACAATACTTCTGTTGTGGGGTCCACCAATGATTGTGCCGTCGTACGAATAGTCCCCATTAAAACGAATACTTCCCGACCAATCGAATATTTTATAAAAACTTTCTTACCTTGCAAAATTTGTAAATATTACTCACAACTATAACATTATATCATATCCACACCATAATATTCAAAAATATATTTCGAGAAAAATTATTCTTTATTCATAAAAGTTGGGGTCTTACAACCAACTTAGTTTTTTTTGTAGGAATAAGTTTTTGGTTCGTTCCATTTCAAGCGAAGGAGGTATTGGATTTGAGGACAAATCTTTTTTAAGAAGAGGGAAATGATACAATCCTGACCAAGCTCGTGTTAGACAACAACGACTCAATTCGAGATACGGGAAGTCAACAAATGATTATAAGTAATTGGGTGGAGATTGATTCAAAAATGCTATATTTAGAGTTTAACTCCATTGGAATATAAGGAGAGAATTTGAGCTACGTGGTAAGGCGTTCATCATGGGGATTGATTGACGAAGCTTGGAACGAGGTTGGATCAACTTGAGAGGTGGTTAGGTGGGAATCCAAGCCTATGAAGCTCATGAAGATATCTCAAGTGGACGTGTTAAACCAGAAAACAAAAAGGGCGAGATTCAATTTTTTGGGTCACGCGCAATCGCACCGTGTTCCAGGACAAAAGCAGTACGGCCGCGACGCTCTGCAACTTTGGATTATTAAAGGGTTCGCCTCAGAGAATTTAACAAGCCTAACGAACTCACCTCGGTGAGTTTTTCTCTGGATTTCTCTTCCCCGACGCTTTCTGAATCCGCCCCAATGCGTACCCCTCTGTCTGGGTTTTGCTACTAGCGCGGCCTCGCCGTGATAAAATCTCAGTTTTATTTTTACGCATTTTTGCTAAGTTGGATGCAAAATTACTTCCTTAATTAACTATTTTCAGTGTCTTTTTAAATTTACATTGTAATTAGGATACTTGCAAGTTGGGATTTGGTTTTCTAATAGATTCTTATTCCTTATAGGATTTAGGGTTTTGATTTCTTATAGAATTAGGATTTCTTTCATTATTATAAATAGATTACATAGCAGATGTAGTAGATAAAAAATTTTTGATAAATAAAATTACTTTGTGAGATTTTCTCATCTTTTGGTTCTTTAAGAATTCTTAGACTATATAGTTTTTAGTTTTCTTGATATTCATTATTGACTTATCATTCAAAAATATATAATTGGGTGTTGCGTCTTCTACCGCATCAATTGTTGATTGTACCAAGATTACCGCTTTAATATAAGTGAGGGGTTAAGGTGTCATTGGTGTCCATTCAAAGTAGATTTTTGAATGCGGGCAATTTTACCAAAATTATCGTCTACATATAGGGAATGGGTTAAGGTGTTGCGAATAACTCACCATACAACTTTGCTAGAAATGATCTGGGCGACGACCACCTCACGGAAGCGTGCCGTGAAGTCCATCAATTAAAAGGGAAATAAATAATTGAGATATATTTATATGAACTAGCTAGTAGAATTGTAAAGGCGATGGCGATTGCCGATGATGTCTTAACCTAGTGGTTAAGACTGACGTGGTATTGTATCCTTTAGATCTCATGTTCGATTTATGTGAGACTTGTTTGTAAGTTTTATTTGTTCCTTCTTTGGTAATGTTTGATTGGTTCTTGATGACGTAATTGATTCTAAAATTATATTGTACTCTCCAAAAAATGAGACTTTTAAAAAAAAGTCGATGCCGATGCGTGTGAAAAAAATAATTTATAATAAAAACATAGATATTATAATATATTCCTTTGTGCTTCAATTTTTTTTCTATTTTAAGTCGATTAAATCTATTTTGAAATTTTAAGGTGGGGAAAAGATAAAAGGAAATGGGTTATTTACACTTTATAGTACATTTTTAGAAAAAATTACAACAAAAGTGCATTCAAAAAATATTTACAAAATTAATACATTTTTAATATTTTATTTACAAAATTAGTGCATTTGGTATCCCTTTAATTTAGTTAGGTGTTTTAATGGGTTGTTGATGTGACAAATCAGTTTTGTAATTATGTAATTCTTCCCGGTTGTTTCTCTTCGTTGTGACAATTTAAATTGCATGCCAAACCCAAGTAGTCGTGCATTCTGTATATAGTGCAGTTGGTAACCAAATTTTTCATACAAAGGTAACTATTTTAGTTTACGTGGGTAACCAAATAGTCATAAAAAAAATTTAGAACAGTTACCAAGTGTTACATGTATTTATTTTCTTTATCTTGTTAAACCATGATAAAATCAGAGAGTAGTCGCGTGGTTTTTCTCTTACTTAATGTAAGAAGAAAAAATGTAAAATATTATTCAATATTGTGTAAAACAATCTCGGTTACCTTACATAAACAAAAAGGTGCAGTTGGTAACCAAACCTTCATACAAAGATAACCATTTTAGTTTTTGTGGGTAACCAAATAGTCATAAAAAAAAATTCAGAACAATTAACAAGTGTTACATATATTTGTTTTCTTTATCTTGTTAAACCATGATGGAATCCGAGAGTAGTCGTGTGGTTTTCCTCTTACTTAATGTTAGAAGAAAAAAATTCAAAATATTATTTAATATTGTGTAACACAATCTCGGTTACCTTACATCAATAAAAAGGTCCAGTTGGTAGCCAAACCTTCATACAAAGTTAACCATTTAAGTTTTTTTGGGTAACCAAATAGTCATAAAAAATTTTCATTCTCAGTCGAACGAAGAGTCGTCGAGAGGATACTGAAGCTAGAAGGCCATCTCGTCTTCCTGCATAAATAATTGATGGTTTGCCATCGTTTCTTCCTCCAATCGGAGCTCTCCTTGCTCGGCGGAGGCTCTATTTTCTTGTGGAACGAATCTTCTCCTTCTTCTCATTAGCATTTTAGACAACGGTTTCGAGTTCTCATTGGCGGCATAGGAGTAGGGTGAAGGGGAGGAGAGAGGAGGCGGCAAAGAGGAAGATGAAGGGGATGAGAGAGGAGGTGACAGAGGATCGGAGGATGAAGGGGCGACAAAAGAGGAGGATGAAGGGGATGACAGAGGAGGCGGCAGAAGAGGAGGATGAAGGGGAGGAGAGAGGAGGCGGCATAGGTGGAGGATGAAGGGGCGACAGGGAGGAGGATGAAGGGGAGGAGAGAAGAGGCAGTGAGAGAATGGGCAGATGAGAGATGTAGGGTTTAATATGTTTAGTTATTGTGTTGTATTCTTTTTGTAATTATTTTGTGGATGCATTAATCTTGTAATTACTTTCTAATTGTTGTATAGTAGTGTAAAGAACCCAAAGAAAATTGTATGGAAGTAAATTCAGACTTTCCCAAATTAACAACAGGGCTTTCAATGCCCCCAACTAAAACCAGACCCACCTTATGATGGGATATATTGGCCCAAGTCCAAACCTAAGAATAAAAGGCTAACCCATGCCAAACAAGCCTAACCCATACATATTCCTAATTTTATAGGGTATCTCTTATTTTGACATAACTAAAATTCTCTCTGTTATTTAAATAACATTAATATTTTTTTAGGGAATTATTATTTTTACAAAGAAAATTTAATATTTTCACAAGGCATACTCACATTAACATGACTCATTTAGTATGGAAATTGATATTTCCGCAACACTTTTTCTCATGAAAAGTGTCGCTATAGATGTATAGCGACAGTTTTCACCGTCGCTATATACTATAGGATCTATAGAGATTGTTTTCATGTGAAAATATCATTTTCTGTTGTGGATTTATCAGTTCTTTTATTATTTATGTGAGAAACATTATGTGGAACTATAAAATTCCCTTCTTTTTATTAGTAATATCTGTTATTCTCCATGTCTCAATACAATGACTCCAAATGTTTTTTTTACTTTAAGACTATGTTTGTTTGGAAGGATTATATAGGAATATTAATCTCAAGTATCTTGTTTGTTTTCAAATTTAGACTTGGGACTATTAGTCATGGGATTATAAAATGACTTAAAAGTCTTGAGATTATAATTATAATTGTAAGACCCCAAATTTTATGAAATAAAAGTATTCAATTTTCTTATAATTATTATTTTATTTATTAAATGGTTAAATTGATAAAAGGATTAAAACTAAGGGTGATATGTGAAAATTTTTAGCAAAGTAAAGCAAGTTGTTATAAAATATTCGTTTGGTCGGGGAATATTCTTTTTGTCGGAGAATATTCGTACTATGACACAATCATTGGTGGATCCCACAACAGAATTATTATCGGAGTTAGAAAAGGATAAAATTATCTTTTTATAAAAATAACAGCGAAAGTTTTACCGTTAACTGTTGAAATACCCGGTAATAAAAGTACACTAATACGCGTGGTTGCATAGTAGCACACGGTATTGATTATTGATGCTTAAGTAAGAAGTCACTCAGTTATACTCAATTATTGTTACAGTAATTGTTGTATAGTATTTCACGTTATTGATTCAATTATTGTCATAATATCATCTGCACAATATTTTATATTATTAAATCAATAATTGAGACGATAAAGTTATTCATATTATTATTTATATTATTGACGATGTCTACAAAGTTCTATCGAGGAAAGGGGTTTTGTGACACCCCCAAAATAAGTATACATCACCCATCGTGAGACGCCAAATATATGGTACAAATTCAAATACAACTTAATTATACAACAGCCGTGTAAAATACGACAAAACATAATTTAAGAGTTTTAATAAGAATATTGTCATCTAGACAATATCCACACTCAATGGAGTCCTCATTACATTTATTATCACTTTATTTAATAGAATAGTGAGGACTACTAATGCTATCATACGGACCGTCCTCTGTTCCCCGACTAGTCCCGACTACGTTCTCATTTCTGAAGAAAACGGTGAAAGAAAGGGTGAGCTCAACTAGCCCAAGAAGAAATATTATGACTAAGATAATGCGAATAAATTATCATTAGTCTTCAACAATGTTAAACTAATAAAATACAATAGACATCAAGTTTAGCTGCTTGTTTGAATAAGCAATCCATTAGAAGAGTCAAGTAGAGCATGATATCTACTATCTTCTATGATTTAAAATGTTTTCATCAATTTTATCATTTGAGACTCAAATTTTAATAAATAAACCACATCATCGAGTCATCCCTGCACTACGGGCCAAGGATATTCATTAAATCATCAATGGTCATGACTATACCAAATAATCTCTGGTCATAATCATACCAAAAACTATCCATCAATGCATTACAGGCTACTGAGGACTTTTACCACATCATTTATAACATTACAGTCATGATTATCTTAGAATAATCCCGGTCATAATCATACCAAGTCCATCTATGCACGTAAGCCAAAGATGACTTTCATCATAATATAAGCATGAGGATGATGACAATGACATAATAATTCAATAAAAACGAGTTTAAGAATAAATTTTAAAGATTTATAAGTTAATTTATCTTGAAATCAATTACGTCCAAATTGTCAACATGATACTGCTTTGTGGAGAAAAATTCAAGAATGCTTAGAAGAATATTTCCATGAAAAGATATCGGATGAAGCGCAAATATCCAGGATATTCTACTAATTTCATGGAGTATAGAAGCTAAAACTTTAACAAAATGAGTATCATAGAAAATATGAAACTACAAATGGATTTTCACCCGCCATATGGTAATCCATGTAGACAAATCATTTCCACAAGTTAATAAGGAATGAATACGAAGGATCATTCACCATGCATGTGATAATCCACATAGACAGGTTATTCTAACAGAATAATCAAGAATGGAACCAGGTCATGCGTAATCCGCACAGAGAGGATATTCCAACAGAATAATAATAAAGAATGGAATAATACAAGAATTCACCATGCATGCGATAGACCGCACAGATAGGTTATTCCAACAAAATAATAAAGAATGGAACCAGGTCTAGCGTAATTCGCACAGACAAGATATTCCAACAGAATAATAAAGAATGGAATAACAAAGAATTCACCATACATGCGGTACTTACGATAGGCGGAGTTATTCCAACGAGAATAATAAAGAATGGAACAAGGTCTACAGCGTAATCCGCATGCATGCATGAGGATATTCCAATGAGAATAATAAAGAATGGAATAACAAAGAATTCACCATACATGCGGTACCAGATGTAGGCAAAGTTATTCAAAGCCCAGAATAATAAAGAATGGAACCAGGTCTAGCGTATTCCGCACAGATAGGATATTCCAATAGAATAATAAAGAATGGAATAACATAAGAATTTCACCATGTATGCGGTACTTCGCATAGACAGGTCATTCCAACGTAATAATAAAGAATGAAATAACAGAAGCTCTCTTCATGAATATAAAAGAAATAATACCCCTTACCTTAGAATAAAGCTAGATACTGGAATAGAGAGGTAGCAGACTTCTCTTCTTCTTTCTCTTTATAATAATTACTCTATAGCTTTAGTGAATTGGTGAGAAATGAAGGAAGAATGAGCTTCTATTTATAGAAAAATATAGTTTCGATAATTGCACATTTTGGGGCTCAAAAAATTACAATACAATACCTCCCAACTTTTCTTTTATTTTTAATTTAGTCCTGCAAGTATTATCAAACTTGCACCACCTCCCCTAATAGTAAATAATGTGAATCAATAGTTCAATCATGTGAATCAATAGTTATAATCATGTGAAAATATGAATTACAGTATAGTATCTTCAACTATACCTCCATTTTTCACTTAGTCATGCAAGTATTATCAATCTTGCACCAACTCCCCTAATAGTACATGAATGTGAATCAATAGTACACACATGTGAACAAATAGTTATAATCATGTGAATTAATAGCAATTAATTCCTTATTTATCCATTAATTAATTGCAGATAACTTCCAAACATCAATTATTATCGAAATAAATGTCGATTTTCACTAACACTAATAATTCCAACACAATGGAACTATCAATTTCATCTTTAATCAACACAAACTTATTCATCATTAATATTATAACTCACAATATTTAACAACCAGGTCGTTCCTAGGAAAGAGGGGGCTTTTCGATATTGATTTATCCTTATTGGCGCGCAATTAGATGACCAAACCTCTCCTTGACAGAACTTCTAGACATTGTAAATATTGCAATTTAATAATATGAATTCGTCTCAATTAGTGATTTAATAATATATCATATTATGCAGATGATACTGTGACAATAATCGAATCAATAATATGAGAGATATGATGAAGCAATTACTGTAGCAATAATTGAGTATAACTGAGTGACTTCTCACGTAAGCATCAATAATCAATACCGTGTGCTACTATACAACCACGCGTATTACTGTACTTTTACTACCGGGTAGTTCAACAGTTTAACGATAAAATTTCCGCCGTTATTTTTATAAAAAGATAATTATGTCGTTTTCTAACTATGACAATACTTCCGTTGTGGGGTCCACAAATGATTGTGCCGTCGTACGAATATTCTCTGTTAAAACGAATATTCCCCGACCAATCGAATATTATATAACCACTTGCTTACTTTGCAAAATTTATAAATATTACCCACAACTATAATATTATATCAAATCCACACAATAATATTCAAAAATATATTTCGAGAAAATTATTCTTTATTCTTAAAAGTTGGGGTCTTACAACCTCCCATTCTTATGAAATTTCATCCTCGAAATTAGGGTGCATACCCGGTATGTCGAAGAGGTGAGGATACCTTGATTTTATCTAAGATTCTAACTCCCAGGTCATTTCCTCCACATCGTGGTTTCTCCACAAAACTTTGACTTGAGGTATAACTTTAGAGGGTAGAATATGATCCTTCTTATCCAAGATTTTAACAGGTAACTCTTCATACGTTAAATCTTCCTCTATCTCTTCTGGTTCTAATTCAATAATATGGTTCGGGTCTTTCACATATTTACGTAACATAGATATGTGAAAAATGTTATAAACATGAGACATACTTGGTGGTAAGACGATTCTATAGGCCACAGTTCCTACTCGATCGAGGATTAAAAATGGGCCAATGAATCGAGGATTAAGCTTTCCTCTCTTTCCAAATCTTGTAACTCTTTTCCATGGAGCAACACGTAACAACACATGATCTCCAATATTGAATTCCACGTCTTTTCGATGAAGATCAACATAACTCTTTTGTCGATCTTGTGAGGTTTTTATACGTTTTCGGATCGTTTGAATCTTTTTCGTAGTCATACGTACTAAATCCGGTCCCAACAACGTTGCTTCACCCACCTCATCCCAGCATACTGGAGAACGACACTTTCTTCCATACAACGCCTCAAATGGAGCCATGCCAATACCTGCTTGATAACTATTGTTGTAGGAAAACTCCACCAATGGTAAGAACTTGTCCCAACTTCCCTTGAAGTCAAAGACACAGAGTCTTAATAAATCTTCAAGAGTTTGAATAGTCATTTCCGACTGCTTATCCGTTTGAGGATGATATGCCGAACTAAATCGTAAATCCGTGCCCATAGCTTTTTACAAACTAACCCAAAATCTTGATGTGAATCTTGGGTCTCGATCAGAAACTATGGATACTGGCATACCATGCAATCTTATGATCTCGTTTATGTACATACTAGCAAGACGTTCAAGTGTAAAAGTTTCTCGTATCGGTAAGAAATGAGCAAACTTGGTCAATCTATCAACAATGACACAAATCGCATCTATGCCTTGAGAAACCTTGGGAAGACCGATGCTTGAAATCCATGGTAATGTGCTCCCACTTCCATTCTGGAATTTTAAGTGGTTGCAATGGACCTTTTGGCACTTGATGCTCCGCCTTGACTAGTTGACAAGTTAGACAGCTTAAGATAAACCCCGCTATCTCTCTCTTCATATTGCTCCACCAAAATGTATGTCGAAGATCACGATACATTTTGGTACTCCCAGGATGGATTGCAAACGGTGTGTTGTGCGCCTCCATCATGATTTTATACTTCAAGTCAGAATCGTTAGGAACACAAAGTCTGGAGTTGACTCGAAGTATTCTTTCTTCATCGATTCTTTCTTCCAGAATAGCACCTTCTTGCACTTTCTTCTTCATACGCATCAGCTCCAGGTCTGTAGTTTGAGCAGCTTTAACTTTATCGATTAAAGTCAGTTCCACTCGTATATTTGCCGTCATCACATGGATCCCTGGAGTCTTTAACTCTATTTTCATCCTTTCCAAGTCATACAAAATGGGTCTTTGCGTTGACAATATTGCACTCGTACCCGCATATGATCTTCTACTCAATGTGTCAGCTACTACGTTCGCTTTTCCAGGATGGTATTGGATGGTATGATCATAATCTTTCAACAACTAAAGCCATCGTCGTTGTTGCATATTGAGTTCCTTTTGAGTGAAGAAATATTTGAGGCTTTTATGATCCATATAGATCTCCACCTTCTCTCCATACAGGTAATGCCTCCAAATCTTAAGTGCAAAAATGATTGCTGCCAACTCTAGATCATGAGTAGGATAATTCCTCTCATATTCTTTAAGTTGTCGAGAGGCATAGGCTATGACTTTCCCATGTTGCATGAGAACACATCCTAACCCTTTGCCTGAAGCATCACTGTAGATGACAAATCCCTCGAGAGCGGATGGTATTGTCGAGCAGTCTTTGAAATGAGTCTCCTCTTGAGTTCTTGAAAAATCTTTTCACATTCCTCGCTCCAATCGAATTTTGTATCTTTTTGAGTCAGCTGAGTTAATGGAGTAGCGATTCGAGAAAACCCTTCTACGATTCTCCGATAATAACCAGCTAAGCCGAGAAAGTTACGTACTTCGGTCACTGACTTAGGTTACTCCCAGCTTTGAATTGCTTAAATCTTTGTCGGGTCAACAGATATTCCATGATTTGATATCACGTGCCCAACGAATGCAACTTCCTCAAGCCAGAACTCGCATTTCTTCAACTTGGCATAAAGCTTGTTTTCACGAAGCTTTTGGAGTATCAGCCTCAAGTGTTGCTCATGGTCTTCGTGGGTTTTGGAGTATATGAGGATGTCATCAATAAAGACGACCACAAAGTGATCCAAATATTCCTTGAATACTCGGTTCATCATATCCATGAAGTCAACAAGAGCATTAGTCAATCCAAAAGACATCACTAGGAATTCATAATGCCCGTACCGAGTTCTGAAAGCAGTCTTTGGAATGTCATCAGTTTTAATCTTTAACTGATGATATCCGGAATCAAGATCAATCTTTGAAAAGAATTTGGCTCCTTGCAACTGGTCAAACAGGTCATCAATGCGAGGCAACGAGTACCTATTTTTGATGGTGACATGATTCAACTCCCGATAATCAATACAAAGTCGCATACTTCCATCTTTCTTCTTTACGAATAGAACAGGAGCACCCCAAGGAGACGTACTAGGATGAATGAAACCGATGTCTAACAATTCCTGTAGTTTAGTTTTTAACTCCTGAAGTTCAATAGGAGCCATTCAATATGGGGCTTTGGAAATGGGTTTTATACCAGATTCAAGGTCGATACAAAATTCAATTTCACGCTCTGGGGGTAGGCCAGGAAGTTCTTCAGGGAATACGTCAGGAAATTTATTAACAATAGAAATATCATTCAAATCTGACGTATCTTTATTTAAATCCGTGACATGGGCTAAGAAAGCTTGACATCCATTTTTTAATAAACGAATTGCTTTATGACTTGATATGACAGTGATTGATTTTAGTGGTTTGGTTGCTTGAATTCGCATAATAGGTTGGTTAGGAATATGAAAGCTAACAACCTTACGAAAATAATCGATTTTAGCATGATGAGTAGTTAACCAATCAACCCCTAAAATCACATCAAATACAAGTATTTTCAAAGAAATAAGATCGACAGGTAACGTGCGGTTACCGATTTGAATCAAACAAGACTTATAAACCGTGGATGTAATGAAGGTTTCTCCCAATGGAGTTTCAACATATAAGTCAAAGTCTAATTTCTCCGAAGTCAAATTTAAATGTTGAGCTCAAGTAGGAGAAATAAAGGAATGGGTAGAACCGGTATCAAATAAAGTATAAACTTCGCTAGAGTTTATGATTAGCTTACCCGTGATCACCTCGTTCGAATTCCTCGCTTTTTGGAAGGTTACGACAAACGCTCTCCCTTGAACTACCAATTTTGTCTTGTCTGGGACACTCTTTGATGCCTCCATCCCAGCTAGACTTGACTTTAGTGCACGAAAAAATCAGGCTAGGTGACCTTCTTTTCCATAATTATAACACGCTTTGGACTGCATCGTGCAGTTTGGACTTATGTGTCCTTCCCCTCCACATTTGTAACATACGACCGGTGGTCGTTTTCCTTCCTAACAACAACGGTCTTTGGTGCTGACGTCTTTCCATCCTTGTTGAATCTCCTCTTCTTAAAATGTCCACTCTTATTGTCATGGCCATGATTACCACCGAAGTGATTATCATTTTTGGCATGTTGATTCCCTCCACGTTTGTTATCACCACTTCGATGACTGCTACCACTGGTATTATCAACTTGTCAGTTGCTCTCTCTTGGTTGGATTGACTCATTATCGCGCTCTAATAACTGAGCCCTATCCACAACATCTGAATATAAACACAGTTTGTGAGAAATTAGGTATTGACGTATCTCAGGTTTCAAACCTCTTAGAAACATATGCGTCATTATCTCCTCATTATCAACCAAGTGGGACGCAAACCGAGATAACTCGGCAAACTTAGCTTCGTACTGCGCCACGATCATATTGTTTTGCTCAAGCTTGATGAACTCTACCTCCTTCATGTGGCAAATACTTTTAGGAAAGTACTTGTCTTTGAACAGCTCTTGGAACTTCTCCCAAGACATTTTGAGTGCGGCAGGTTGAGTACGCTTTACAGATTCTCACCAGTAATCTGCCTCTGCTCGCAACATGAAGGTGGCAAAGGGAACCTTTTACTCCTCGGAGCATCCCAAGACATCAAATATCTTGTTGATCTGTTTTATCCACGTCTCCGCCTTAAGTGATTTTGGCTCTCCAAAAAACTCTGGTGGTCCCAGCTCCTTGAACTGCTTAACGGTGACCATCCGAGAGTTGTCAGTGTTTCCACCTGCATTTTGGACAGGAGCCGTTTTCGCCTGATATTGCATGAATTGTATAAAGCCTCTAAACATCCCATCGTTCACCATTTCATCGGTGTTATTGTTTACATGAGGATTATTGTTTACATGAGGATTATTGTCTTCTTGTTGCACATTATCCTGGGAATTAATCGGTGGTGACTCAACGATCTCATGTGCTTCATTGTTTATCTCAACATTTTCGAATGCCATTTTCAAATACTGCCATAAAACAATGGTTAATTAACATATCACATATTATCCCTATACTCTGACCGACCAATTAAATGCCAAATAAACTTAGGTAGGTCATACTAGCGAAGGAATTCCGCGTCTCTCCCCTCCTAGTTCTTGTCTCACATCTCTCACCTGGGATCATATCCTAAGCTTTGATATTAACTGTGGCGCCCCCAAAATAGGTATACATCACCCATCTTGAGTCGCCAAATACATGGTACAAATTCAAATACAACTTAATTATACAACAGTCGTGTAAAATACGACAAAACATAATCTAAGAGTTTTAATAAGAATATTGTCATCTAGACAATATCCACACTCAATGGAGTCCTCATTACATTTATTGTCACACTATTTAATGAGAATAGTGAGGACTACTAATGCTATCATCGGACCGTCACTTTGTTCCCCCATTAGTCCCGACTACGTTCTCATTTCTCGAAGAACAAAGGTGAAAGAAAAAAGGTGAGCTCAACTAGCCCAAGAAGAAATATTATGACTAAGATAATGCGAGAATAAATTATCATTAGTCTTCAACAATGTTAAACTGATAAAATACAATAGACATCAAGTTTAACTGCAGCGGAATAAGCAATCCATTAGAAGAGTCAAGTAGAGCATGATATCTACTATCTTCTATGATTTAAAATGTTTTCATCAATTTTTATCTCTGAGACTCAGCTTAATAAATAAACCACATCATCGAGTCATCCCTGCACTACGGGCCAAGGATATTCATTAAATCATCAATGGTCATGACTATACCAAATAATCTCTGGTCATAATCATACCAAAAACTATCCATCAATGCATTACAAAGACTCACGAGGACTTTTACCACATCATTTATAACATTACAGGTCATGATTATACCGAATAATCCCCGGTCATAATCATACCAAGTCCATCTATGCACGTAAGCCAAAGATGACTTTCATCATAATATAAGCATGAGGATGATGACAATGACATAATAATTCAATAAAAACGAGTTCAAGAATAAATTTTAAAGATTTATAAGTTAATTTATCTTGAAATCAATTACGTCCAAATTGTCAACATGATACTGCTTTGTGGAGAAAAATTCAAGAATGCTCAGAAGAATATTTCCATGAAAAGATACTGGATGAAGCGCAAATATCCAGGATATTCTACTAGTTTTATGGAGTATAGAAGCTAAAACTTTAACCAAATGAGTATCATAGAATATATGAAACTGCAAATGAATTTTCACCCGCTATACGGTAATCCACGTAGACAGATCATTTCCACAATTTAATAAGAAATGAATACAAAGGGTCATTCACCATGCATGTGATAATCCACATAGACAGGTTATTCCAACAGAATAATAAAGAATGGAACCAGGTCATGCATAATCCGCACAGATAGGATATTCCAACAGAATAATAATAAAGAATGGAATAACAGAAGAATTCACTATGCATGCGATAGACCGCATGGACAGGTTATTCGAACAAAATAATAAAGAATGGAACCAGGTCTAGCGTAATCCGCACAGACAGGATATTCCAACAGAATAATAAAGAATGGAATAACAAAGAATTCACCATGCATGCGGTATTGCATGACAGACGAGTTATTCCAACGAGAATAATAAAGAATGGAACCGAGTTTAGCGTAATCCGCATGCAGCATGTGATATTCCAAATGTAATAATAAAGAATGGAATAACAAAGAATTCACCATGCATGCGGTACTTCACATAGACAGGTTATTCCAATAGAATAACAAAGAATGGAACCAGGTCTAGCGTAATCCGCACAGACAGGATATTCCAACAAAATAATAAAGAATGGAATAATAGAAGAATTTTACCATGTATGCGGTACTTCGCGTAGACAGGTCATTCCAACATAATAATAAAGAATGGAATAACAGAAGCTCTCTTCATGAATACAAAAGAAATTATACCCCTTACCTTAGAATAAAGCTGGATACTGGAATAGAGAGGTAGCAGACTTCTCTTCTTCTTTCTCTTTATAATTTCTCTCTATAATAATTGCTCTATAGCTTTAGTGAATTGATGAGAAATGAAGGAAGAATGAGCTTCTATTTATAGAAAAATATAGTTTTGATAATTGCACATTTTGGGGCTCAAAAAATTACTGTACAATACCTCCCAACTTTTCTTTTATTTTTAATTTAGTCCTGCAAGTATTATCAAACTTGCACCACCTCCCCTAATAGTAAATAATGTGAATCAATAGTTTAATCATGTGAATCAATAGTTATAATTATGTGAAAATACGAATTACAGTATAGTACCTTCAACTATACCTCCATTTTTAACTTAGTCATACAAGTATTATCAATCTTGCACCAACTCCCCTAATAGTACATGAATGTGAATCAATAGTACACACATGTGAACAAATAGTTATAATCATGTGAATTAATAGCAATTAATTCCTCATTTATCCGATTAATTACCCGATAACTTCCAGACATCAATTATTATCGAAATAAATGTCAATTTTCACTAACACTAATAATTCCAACACAATGGAACTATCAATTTCATCTTTAATCAACACGAACTTATTCATCATTAATATTATAACTCACAATATTTAACAACCAGGTCATTCCCAAGAAAGAGGAGGCTTTCCGATAAGGATTTCTCTTATTCTTTGCCTGATTAGATGACCAAACCTCTCATTGACAGAACTTCTAGACATTGTAAATATTGAAATTTAATAATATGAATAACTTTGTCGTCTCAATATTGATTTAATAATATATCATATTATACAGATGATACTGTGACAATAATCGAATCAATAATATGAGAGATATGATGCCGCAATTACTGTAGCAATAATTGAGTATAATTGAGTGACTTTTCACGTAAGCATCAATAATCAATACTATGTGCTACTATACAATCACGCATATTACTGTACTTTTACTACCGGGTAGTTCAACAGTTTAACGGTAAAACTTCCGCCGTTATTTTTATAAAAAGATAATTTTGTCGTTTTCTAACTACGACAATACTTCTGTTGTGGGGTCCACAAATGATTGTGCCATCGTACGAATATTCTCTGTTAAAACGAATATTCCCCGACCAATCGAATATTATATAACCACTTGCTTACTTTGTAAAATTTGTAAATATTACCCATAACTATAACATTATATCAAATCCACACCATAATATTCAAAAATATATTTCGAGAAAATTATTCTTTATTCATAAAAGTTGGGGTCTTACAGGGTCACCTAATTGCGCGCCAATAAGGAGAAGTCCTTATCGAAAAGCCCCCTCTTTCCTGGGAATGATCTAGTTGTCAATATTGTGAGTTATAATATTAATGATGAATAATTGTTGAAAGATTAAGAAAATGTGTTGATTGAAGATAAAATGATTTGTAGTAAATATTTATTCAATCTTTGATATAAATAAGAAGTCTGTTATGAGACGTTTGTTATAAATTTGGTTTATTCTATAGGGCCCATATGTCATCATCTAAGAATCACTTTCGCCAATAGTACTTGCCTTTACTAAACGTCAAACCACTTGTCGTTTCATATTACAGGCGTCGAACCATTTGTCGTTTCATATTACAGGCGTCGAACCACTTGTTGTTTCACATTACAGGCGTCGAACTACTTGTCGTTTCACATTACAGGCGTCAAACCACTTGTTGTTTCACATTACAGGCGTCAAACCACTTTTCTTTTCACATCATCAGTCATCAAGCCACTTGCCTCTTCCCATTGTAAAGGCTAAGCTGGAAATCTTCTATAAATAGAAGCTTATTTCTTCTTTCATTCTCACCAATTCACTACGACTCACAAGAGAATTCTATAGAGAGAGAATCAGATAGAAAGAAGAAGAGTATTCTGTTACTACACTATTGCAGTATCCAATCTCCTACTAAGGTAAGGGGTATTATTTCTTTCGTATTCGTAAGGGATATTATTTCTTTCGTATTCGTAAGGGATATTATTTCTTTCTTATTCGTAAGGGCTATTATTTCTTTCGTATTTGTAAGGGGTATTATTTCTTTCGTATTCATGAAGAGAGTTATTTCTTTTAATACTCGTAAGGGTTGTTATTCCATTCTTTATTATTTTGTTGGAATAACCTGTCTACGCGGACTATCGTATGCATGGTGAAATCCTTTTGTTATTCCATTCTTTATTATTCTGTGGGAATAAACTGTCTACGCGAACCACCGCATGCCTGGTGAATAACCCTTCGTATTCATTTGTTATTAAATTATGGGAATGATCATCTCACGCGGACTCACCGCATGACGCTTGAAAATCTATTTCTTGATTTCATATATTGTTCATTTCAGATTCCTAACTCTAAACTTACTATGGTAAGTATTGCTTCTATAATTCCTGAAATGATCAGAAATTCTTTGATATTTGCGCTTCATCTAATATCTTTTCATAGAAATATTATTCTGAGCATTCTTGATAAGTTTTAACCTTTTCATGCCAGAGTACTATTCATGGGGTTACTATTCCCGAAGTTACTATTTATGGGGTACTATTCACTCAGTTACTATTCACCCGGGGTACTATTCATAACAAAAAAATGATTCCTTTTCGGTCCAAATCATTTTTGATACAATATTATTCTTGAATTTTACTCCACAAAGCAATATCATATTGATAATTTAGACTTTATTGAATTCTGGATAAATTAATTATAAATCTTTAAAATTTATCCTTTGCTTTCATTTAATTGAATTCTTATATCATTGTCATCATCCTCATGTTTATATTGTTATGAAAGTCATCTTTTGGTCTGTAGTGCATAGATGGATTTGTTGATTGGTATGATTATGACCGAGAATCATTTAAGTATAATCATGACCTGTAACGTTACAAATGATGTGGTAAAAGTTCTCATTGGCCCGTAGTGCATTGATGGATAATTTTTGAGATGAACATGACCATTGGTGATAATAATGAATTTCCTTGGCCCGTAGTGCATGGATAATTCAGTGATGTGGATTATTTATTAAAATTTGAGTCTCAAATGATAAAATTGATGATAAACCTTTTAAATCATAGAAGATAGTAGATATCATGCTCTACTGACTCTTCTAATGGATTGCTTGTTCACCGCAGATTAAACTTGATGTTTATTATATTTTATCGGTTTAACATTGTTGAAGGCTAACGATAATTTATTCGCATTATCTTAGTCATAATATTTCTTATTGGGCTAGTTGAGCTCACCCTTTGCTTTCATTGTTCTCTTCAGAAATGAGAATATATTTGGGACTAGTCGGGGAACAAGAGTGGCGGTCCAGATGTTTACATTAGTAGTCCTCACTATTCTCGTGAAATAATGTGATAATAAATGTATTGAGGACTTATTTTGAGTTTGAATACTGTCTAGAAGATAATATTTGTATTAAAACTCACAGCTCATGTTGTATATTTAAGTTTGTATTTGTATTTTGTACCATGTATTTGGCGACTCAGAATGGGTGATGTATACCTATTTGGGGGACGTCACAATAATCCCAGGATTATAATCATAAGATTAATAGTCTTGAGATTATAATTCAATGTATTATAATATCGGAATTATTATCCTTACAAACAAACATAACCTAAATGTAGAAATAATTATGTTACTTTTTTTAAATACACAAATACGTGAAAAAGAGTTTTAAGGCCATGAATATTTTTCCATTCTCCTTCATCAAACCTTTAGGTTGTACATAAACTTTTATAATGATTTTTCGCAATCTGAACAGGTCATTCATTTTCAAAAAAAATAATAATTTATATCTCATAAAAAGTAATACAATAACATGAGCATCATGCTGATGGATTTAGATATAGAGTTCTTCTATAAGGACATGATAATTGAACATAAAAATTGGACTTGAGTGCTTTACAATTTCGCCTATTTGTATTTTTACCCTCTATTGGGGATCAAAATTCAAATAGGTGAAATTATGGGGGTAAAAATATAAATAGGTGATTGTAAAACACTTATATCCAATTGTTAAGTCTAATCATCATGTCCGCATAGAGTTTTTCTTTAGACATGACAACGATCTGTATGCAAGTCGAGTTTAAAGTTATTTAAATTTAACGAGTTTAAAAATTTTGTAGATGACTTCAAGCTTAACTCAAACTAATTATTGAGGCTCAATCTCAACTAAAATAAAATCAACTTGAATTTGAAATTTTAAAATTTTTAGTTTTATAAAAGTAAAAATTTCTCTTTAATTTTAAACATAAATTTGCTGATTTTATAAATTAATAATCCGAAAATAATTTTACAAAAATTTCAATTAAACTCTTTTATATGAGGAACTACTGAACTCAATCACTTGTTGTCGTTACTCTTCAGTATTTATATATATGGATTCTTATAGGGTATATGTAATACCCGAGAATTTTATAAATAATTTAGTAATAAAATAAAGGTATTTGTAATTATTTGTGTGCATATATATATATATATATACAGAACCGATCAGGTGAAGGCTCCTTTACTTTGTTAAAATGCGAACTTTTTTTTTTTTTGTTTTTTTTTAAAACAACTAATTTTTTTTTAATATTTTATGGAACTGGAATTTTTCCATAATACAATGTTTTGGGCTTGATTTGGATACCTATACCAAAAAATCTATATACAGTCTGCACAGACTGTACAAACCTTTTTTGTTATACGTATCCAAATCACATCCAAAACACTATATTATGAAAAAAATTCAGTTCCATAAAATATTAAACTTTTTTTTAGTTGTTTTTTTAAAAAAAAAAACTCAAAAAAAAAAAGTTCGCATTTTAAGAAAGTAAGGGTTCCCTTACAGGAACCGGACCCTATATATGTGTGTGTGTGTGTGTGTGACATGTGACTACTAATTCAATACAAATTAAATCATGTATGAAAGGATTAAGAAATATATTGATAATGTTGATAAGCTTGGTTATGATTAATTAAGCTTAAGTGTTAAGCCTTTTGTGACATAATTAATTTCTTAATGAGATTAATTGATGGATAACTTAATGAAGTGTTGGATCTATGATATATCCGAGCCCAACATTAATAATGTAACATACTTGCATAACTTGGGAGTTTAGCCCAAGAAATTGAATTGGTAGACTAATGTTTAGCCCAATGTATAGTGTGGAATAAAGAGGGGTAATATACTTACATTATATGTGGGTGTGTAGGTATATATATATATATATATGTGTAGAGAATTATATGAATATTTATACAATTAGGAAGCAAATAAGCTAGCATGTTGTACAAAAGAGCAAAAATAAAATGTAACATAGGGCAACAAGCCCCATAACCGACCATTCCCTTTCCCCTTGCCAAAATATAGATTTTTTAGCTAATTGAGCTCACAAGCAAAGTCCATGTGAGGGAAATGATGGTGCAAGTACTAGGAATAGTGTGGGTTGGTAGAAATTTGCACCAACTCCACTTTTAACTTTGGTTAATACCCCAATTATTGGATAATGATTTTCCTATAAAGAGAAGTCTTAGATATGTTGGTGAAATTTGTCATATTTCATTTGCTAGTCCTAATATAAGAAAGCTAGAGAGAGTTAAGAGGGAAGAAGAAAAACCTAGGAAGCTCTTGTTGTTTGGGAAGACAGTATCTAGGAGGAACGACTGTGAAAGCATAAAGGTATAACCTTGTTACCTTAAGCATTACCTATCAATTTTAGCCAGTTAGTTTATTTTGGGATAAGTAATGTAATATGCATATGAAAGAGTTTTATTGGTCGTCATGATAGTTGTACCCAAGACCAAACGATATAAGCATTAAATTGACTAATAACTTGAATAAAGTGATAAGTTGGCTATCAGTGTACCCATGAATAACCTCAACAAACCGAAGAACTTAGGCTCTGCCGAAGTAAAATAGACCCAAGCTAACTGCATGGCATGCCTCAGAAACTGTTTTGATTTATTTTATTTATCATTATTATTATTTTTCCTTACGGGTCCTTGCCTCCTAGTTAGCAAACCAAACTAGATAAATCTTGTGAACTTTTGAATAATAAGATACTGTATGCCTCTAGAGATAACCGACATGATCACACGTCTAGTTAGACACGTAGTACAGCTAGCTATGGAGTTTGAGGAGGAGTTAGATAGGAGTCGAGATAGAAGAAGCGATCATAATCTCCAAAGACTGAAGTTGTCTCGAAGAGTTGGGTTCGTAAATGTCTTTGAGTTCGGAGATGATGTCTTCGACTTCGAAAGATATCTTCGGGTTCGGAGTTGATGTCTTCGACTTCGGAAGATATTTTCGGATTCGGAGATGATGTCTTCGACTTCGGAAGATGTCTTCGGATTCGGAGATAACATCTTGACTTTGGAAAAGGATAGATTAATGTGATAAATATTATTATTTAGATATAAATATAAACTACTCACGCATGAACTAAAATGAGTTTTTAAGTAGAGAGTTATACTAGCTACGTGCAAATAAATCTAATACATACAAGCATGCGTAGGAAAGGTTGTTTAGCATTGTTGTGTGGTTTAATGAATGCTATGGTTAGCCTTGACACAATGAACTTTCTTAAATTGTAAAATAGAAATTTTATGAGTAAAACGAACAATTGTTGAAAGTAAATAGAAAAGACCAAACCTAGTTTAAAAGTTCCTTAACATATATGAGTGAAACGACTTGAACTAGAATATGTGACTTTAAGTAATATTTCACATATAAAAACATGAGATAAGTATATGGGACTAAAATTTGCTAAAATGTTTTTAAGATTTTCAAGAGTAAGAACAATGTGGGTTTTACATCTATGAGTTATAATGTGTATAGCTTACATGGATAGAAAAATGTGTGATAAATGCATGTTGATATATATGTCAAAGTGTGTGTGACTAACGAATACCTATACCTACATAAATAGGATAATATAGTTCATTGAGGTGATTTTATGCTATAAGTGGTAATCAACGCAAAAGGCAAGCTTCCTTAACTCAACTCGAGTTATTATTTTTCAAAGTACGTTAGTGGATGATTATTGTTGATTAGTCCACATTCAACAATTATTATTGAATATTCGTATTTATTGCAAGTCTCTAACCTTAAACTTCCTTCATTATTGCAAGTTTCCTAACTTCATTCTTATAATTGAATGCAAGTATCTAGGCCTTATTTCTTATTGTGAAACTTCAAATTATTGTTATATCAAACATACTTATACTGAACAAATATCTATATTCGTATGATTATTATCCCTAATCGGAAATTGATTTTTATATCTCAACTCATGATTACAAGGATTTGAACTTATTGTTTCTAAGGATTGTCTAAGCTATTTGATTCGGCTAGACTAAATAATATGTGTTTGAAAGCTATCCAAACCCATTGACTTGGTGTGGGCTCTCATAAACTTACTAAGATGAACAACCCTCACTGAAGGGGAAATTATATAACTGTCGGGGAACCGACGTGTGCACATACTAACATGTTTAAATGTTATGTATAACGTAGGGTACTTTAGGCTGATCACCTGTTGTACTCGTTTATATGGATTTGCAGTATAATATAGTTAATTCTAGCAAGAGTTCTTAGTCCTTAGTGACTGCTCAGTGTTCATTCTTATTGAACCTTAAAATGATTAAACCTTTGAATCTTGTCGATATCCTTCAGTCTATAGCAACACTTATTGAGAACTATTGATACTTCTTGTTATCCTTGAACTATCATTTACTGTTATACCTTTGAGATTCAAACTTTATAACTATTTATTCTTATAGCTATATTACTTGCTGGGAAAACTTGTTGATCATTCTTGCTTCCCTAAAAACATTATAGTTAAGGCAGAGCAAGACGGTACTTTAGTAAAAGACAAAGGAAAGAGCAAGACTACGAAATAGCTTAGTCCTTATTGTGTAGGAGAACTATTATGATTATTTTATAATTATGTATTAATGATGATTAATTTATGTTTAAATTTAATCGTTGGAATGTTGTAGTAACGGTCACGAGACCTTGGGACACGAATATTTATATTATATCAATGTAAATTATTATATTATTCCGTTGTTGATGATTTTAATGATGATATTAGAAGTTGCACGTGATGCGCCAAATTCGAGATACAAATGTCTAAATTTGGGGGCGTCACAGTATACATCATCTATACCATTGAAAACAAGAAGAAACGATTAGCATTAGAAACTCAAAATTGACGTCTGCTACTATTAGTAGTGGACGATAAAAAAAAACTTAGCATCCGCTACTATAAATGTTTCAGATTGGTTAACCATCGTTTAAGGTTTATAAATCAGACTAGGGTTTAATGTGTATTAAAATCCTAAACCCTTTAGTTAATAAACTCTAAATCCTAGTTAATAAATCATAAATCCTGGTTAATAAAGTCTTAACCCTAGTTAATAAATCATAAATCCTGATTAATAAAGTCTAAACCCTAGTTAATAAATCATAAATCCTAGTTAATAAATCTTAAACTCTAAATATTTATTGATAAAGTCAAACTCTTATTATGATTAGCGTCCATTACAATGATATGTGTTTTTTACCGTCTGCTATGTACTAAGAGTTGCGATTAATTTCTCTTTGGGTCATTGAAAATAAGGAAGAACGACAATGATTAAAAATTGAAAATCAACGTCTTAGCGGACGGTAAAAAAACACATATCATCCACTACTAATAGAACGCTAATCAAAATAAGAATTTACCTTTATTAACTAGAGTTTAAATTAATTAACTAAAATTTAGAATTTATTAATTAGAGTTTAAAATTTATTAATCAAGGTTAAAGGTTTATTAATCAAAGTTTAGAATTTATAATTTATTAATCAAAATTTAGAATTAACCAAAATTTAGACTATATAAACCCCAAACCCAAACTCAAACCCAAACCCAAACCCAAACCCAAAATAATAAATTTTAAACTCTATATATAATATATTTCCATTGAGATTTTAATATTCTTCTGTTGCCTCCCGCGCCGATTACGCGGAAACTATATTTTACAGTTATTATTACCTTTATTTATTCCCGAGGCAAAAAATTCCAATTTTTCGAACTTCGAGACAAAATTCAATTTTCAATTTAGTACTACAAATACATAAATTCACAGGAAGTGTAGTTACTGTAGTTGTATTTTGTGTGATGATGAATGCACAAATGGGTTACCATGAACAATCGCTCTCTCCTTCTATTCTTTCAGGTCAGTTATACGTTCAGTTTATGCCTAATTTCAACAGTATGTTAATTAGTTTATTATTTATTTGAGTTTAATCTGTTATGGTGGTGGTGGTGTTGAATTTTGAATTTGTGGATTTTAGTTAAAAATCAACTTTGGTTATTTATATTAATGGGTTCTGTTTGATTGATGAGAAACTGTGGAGATATGCAATGTATTATGTAGTTAATTGTTTTTAATTTTGTTTTAGAATTCATGTCGTTAGGATTTTAAACCCTTTACTTGTTAGGAGCAGGATATTTGTAATTTAGTTTAAAATTGTAGGATTGTGATAATATGAATGTCGCATCTTTGCGTACTATAATGTGTTATAATTTGGAGGAACTCTTTGATTCTTGCTTGAATGAAAATTGATTTATAGATATAATGGTGTTCATTAATCTAAGTTTTGTTTTTGGGACCTAAGTTGTGGGTTGTATTTAACATGAAGCAATTCTAGAATTGTTTTGTTGGGATATTTCACATGAATCCCACATTGGATAAATTCAATAGTATAGATGGGTTAATAAGTTTGGTAGAGCCTCAACCTAATAGGTTAACCTTTTAGGTAAGGAGGTGGTCCAACATACTTATTGGGTCAGTCTACACAGGTGTGCATTGCATGGTGATGAATTGATGTGGGATGGATCGTACAATTCCGCTACAAAATGGTATCAAAACTCATGGTTCGATGGGCCCAAGAACAACTCCAAGGTGCGAGGGGAGTGCGAGGGTAAATTCGCAGGCTTCGTGGGTGGAGCAAATAAAGTGCGAGGGTAAATTCGCTGGCCTCGGAGTTGAATCAGGTGGAGTACGGGATGATTTGTGTCGGGTGGAGCGGGCTTAGGATGGCTCTAGGGAAGTTGCTGAGACACGTTCGAGTCGGGTGGAGCGAGCTTAGGATGGCTCTAGGGAAGTTGTTGAGACACGTTTGCCCCGGGCGTGGTGGAGTAATATTAGAGTCAAGCAAAGCTCTTGAAGGACTCAAAGGCGAAGTATTTGAATCAGGTGGGGCTTAGGATGGCTCTAGGGAAGTTGCTGAGACACGTTTGCCCCAGGCGTGGTGGAGTAATATTAGAGTCAAGCAAAGCTCTTGAAGGACTCAAAGGCGAAGTATTTGAATCAGGTGTGGAGTAGGGCTCAGATGGCTCTAGGAAAAATTACTGAGACACGTTTGGCTCTGGCGTGGTGGAGTAGTATTAGAGTCGAGCAGGCTCTTGAAAGGATTCAAAGAAGGTGTGCTTAATAGTGAATACTCTAGTATGATACTTGTGATGGGTATTCAAGTGAAAGGTGGATATTGTTGGGACATTTCACATGAATCCGACATTGGATAAATTTAAGAGTGTAGATGGGTTAATAAGTATGGTAGAGACTCAACCTAATAGGTTAACCTTTTAGGTAAGGAGGTGGTCCAACATACTTATTGGGTCAGTCTACACAGGTGTGTGTTGCACGGTGATGAATTGATGTGGGATGGATCGTACAATTCCGCTACATGTTTGTTAGAGTTGCTCAAGTTGTGGTTTGCGAATTAACAAACTTGCATAGTTTAATGTGGTGAAGTCCTCTTGATTTCCTTTGGATGATTCTAATTTATCCAGGAATTCATGAGAAGCACCAACGAGAAATAGAGCTTCTGACATTAACGACACAACCTCTAAAGACGTTAAAACTTTTCAGTTTGGCTGTAATTCAGTATCTGCAGCGACCAATGCTTTATATTAGCAGAAAGTGTGGTTGGTTTATGCTTCTAAGTATTTTGGGAGGAGTCGTGATGAATTGATGTGGGATGGATCGTACAATTCCACTACATGTTTGTTAGAGTTGCTCAAGTTGTGGTTTGCGTATTAACAAACTTGCATAGTTTAATGTGGTGAAGTCCTCTTGATTTCCTTTGGATGATTCTAATTTATCCAGGAATTCATGAGAAGCACCAGCGAGAAATAGAGCTTCTGACATTGACGACACAACCTCTAAAGACGTTAAAACTTTTCAGTTTAGCTGTAATTCAGTATCTGCAGCGACCAATGCTTTATATTAGCAGAAAGTGTGGTTGGTTTATGCTTCTAAGTATTTTGGGAGGAGTCGTTCTTGTTATTACAAACAGCAGAGCTCATCGAGAGGTATTACCATTTTGCATATTTGTAAGTTACTTTTTTACTCTAATGTTTTTACATGTTTTCAAATTCTAGGCTTATTTCATTAACCAAAAGGTCCAAAAGTATAATTATGTTATCACAAAGGAGTATAAATCTCTTTTTTCTTTCTTTTTATAAATATTTTGTGGATATAAAACACAAATTTATACTCACTTTCCCAGATTTGTGTTGGATACTATTTAACTAACATATTTTAGCACTTTGATGATGATGCAGAATGTTATGGAGCTTGTTAATTATCTTCATTTTGGACTGTGGTGGTTGGCCCTTGGTGTAGCATCGTCAATTGGTCTTGGTGAGTTAAATCAGATGGCAAGTATGGGTCTAGTGGCCATGATAAATTGATAATATTATAGCACTCTGGAGATATTTTGTTCAGTATCCCCATGTGCATGTATTATGCTTGAAAGAGGTGATAGGAATCTGGATTTATTTGTAATTTTCCATTAGGAACCTTTCTTACCTCTTAGGAGTTAGGACATTGTAAATTGTTTTATTGTAATAATTGACCAGGTCTTGAGCCTTCACAAACTGTTGATATACTTAGATCTATCAGTTGGAAAGATTTTGTTAATATGAGGAAAGTTCCTTTCTTCCATAAGTTGCTGTATCGTTAGTTTGTTACTGCTTAAGGAGATATATGTGTCAATAATGGGATCTGAAAACTAGTGATGTACTATGCCTATTACCTAACTGGTGTGAGCTGTAGGTTGAACTCTTCATATACCGCTAGAGTTCCGCTCTTCTCACAAGTTATGAAGCATTGCACTGCTGTTTTAACTAGTATTACATATTCTGGAGAGGTAAAATCTATCCCAATAATTGCCGGTAGTCATAGTGAAAACAGGAAGGCATTGTCCATTAACTGGATTTTTTTGGGTTTTTTTGGTGAACATTGACTAGATTCTATGTGCAACCAGAGGATATTAGCTTGTCAAAATTTCTATTTATGCATAATGACATTTTTGCCTGATACCTGCAAATTTAGTGCTCAGTCTTCTTTTAGTAACTTATTTAGTTGTTACTGGTTATAAGGCTTGATTGGGTTGTGCTTGGGCATTTGCAGGAATTTCTGATTATCTTACACCTCTCTGCTATTGTTTGTTATTGCAGGATCTGGTTTGCATACATTTGTCTTATATTTAGGTCCACATATTGCCTTATTTACAATGAAATCTGTGCATTGTGGCCGCGTTGACATAAAAAGTGCCCCATATGATACCATTCAACTGAGGAGGGGTCCTTCATGGCTTGACAGAGATTGTTCTGAATATGGACCACCAGTGTATTCATCACCTGGTTCACGGGTTCCACTAACTAGCATACTGCATCAGGTTCAGTTAGAAGCTATCATTTGGGGTGTTGGAACTGCACTTGGTGAGCTCCCTCCATATTTCATATCAAGAGCAGGTAACCCCTCCGAATTATGTCCTGATACTATACAGGTTTGACTATGTATCTCAGTTAACAAGTTAGGTTTAGCTTCAATGGGGATAACAAATTATTTGTAGTACTTGTTGTTGGTTTTGTACAAAAACTAATTACTAATAATATAACATCCAAAATGTCTTTCATTTTCTATCTGATTATGTATTTGATGCATAAGTAATACATTCTATTGCAAAGTTACTTTTGAAGGTGAAAAGGTTTGTTGATAGGGAAGTGTGTATGTCGTCAATTTGTTCTCAGTTACGTTGCATAAAGTATAATCAAACACTACAAAGATAACCCTTAGCTCTGACATAGACATGTTCTTGTACTAGTGGGCCCCATCAAATCCCTTGCACATCGCATCTCAATTTAGTACTAAAAGGATAGTGTGTTCTTGCAGCAGTGAGATTCACGAACTTTTGAATGAGCAGAATCAAATTGAAACAAAGTAAAAGTGACAATATTTGTGAGAGGGATGGAGTGTTTTTGTTGTTAGTAATGACTGAGTTAAATGTTAATAGGGGATGTTTTCTCTTTGCTCCATTCTCAACAATTTGTAATTAGTTGTAGGAGATAACCAGATTTAGTGCAGAATGATGTAGTAAGCTCAAAACTGCAGGACTCCAACTTAATTTGATCCAGACTAACTTATACACGTGTCATGGATGCAGCTTGCATATCAGGTAGCAAAGCGGAAGTCATGGAAGATTTGCATTCTTCTGCAAAGGAAGATAGTGGATTCATGGGTAGTCATCTAAAACAGATCAAACAGTGGCTCCTTTCTCACTCTCAACATCTGAACTTCTTCACAATATTGGTTCTTGCTTCGGTAATTATAGTTGTTGTGTTATTTGTTTTAGTGGTGCAAAACCTCAGTTCGTGAAAGTGTTACTTTCATTTTTTTTGTTTTTCCTGAATGCTGTTTCCTGTTCTCGATCTGCAGTGTCATATATTTTCCCATTGGTATTGTGTATTTATGTTTCTAGTTTGTACTTCTCTGGGATCTGTATTTTCTCGGGTTCCTCATTGCTTTTCTAGCGAAGAAGTATCTTACTTTCCTGTTCCCATGCTCCATCAGTTACATTTTTTTCTACAATATATATATACAACACGGATCCTGTCCGGACTCCCGGACAGGTCCAAAATCCGGACCTTGAATTTTTATTTTTTTTTGTAGAACAACTAAAAAAAAAATTATGGAACTGAAATTTTTCCATAATATAATGTTTTGGGCGTATTTTGGATACCTATACCAAAAAATGTATGTACAGTCTGCACATACTGTACAAACATATTTTGATATATGTATCCAAATTATACCCAAAACACTGTATTATGTAAAAATTCAAGTTCCATAAATTTTTTTTTTTTTTTTAGTTGTACAGAAAAAAAAGGTCCGGACGCTACTAAAATGCAGGCGTCCAGACCGGAACCAGACTATATATATATATATATATATCTGGCTTACTGGTTATAGGATGTGAATCAAACTTGCTACCTTTAAATAATTCTGTTTGTTTTCTGCTTGCAAACTGGCCCTGCTTTTCTTACCATTAAAAAGTGCTCGTCACATTAAGGTTTAGACCATTTACATTAGTTAATTTACTACTATTGTCTTATTGTTCCAAGCCATGTATATATGATTGCGTAAAGTATATCTGCCTGTCATAAAAATGAATGGATATATGAGCACAATTTTAACCATGAACCTGACGGGATTTGATTCATCTCACATTCCTTGTGTTTTAAATTTCTTCTCTTAGTTTTCATCCTGCCATGCTTTTGTTGTGCATTTTATCTCGATATCTTTGGCATTCACTACCCTGCACTTCAAAATTTGCTTTCTTCACCCCATGTGAAATACTTGCAGGTGCCAAATCCTCTGTTTGATCTTGCTGGAATCATGTGTGGGCAATTTGGCATCCCATTTTGGAAGTTCTTTTCAGCAACAGTGATTGGAAAGGCAATTGTTAAGACTCACATTCAGGTTTGTCAACCTCTAACATAAATGCTTTCTTTTATAAGACAAATTACTGCAATTTACTGCTTGATGGTTGCTCCTTCCTCGCTCATGCGGTAGTTATGCTGTGCTTGCAACAAGAATGCTTTCTATTACTTTCATGAACATATATTAAGAAATATGAACGTACCAATAGAGAAAGGGAGAAAGTGTGGATATAGAGAGAGCATGACAAAACAATTAATTATTGGTGAGGATGCTAAAGAAGATGCAGACTAGTTCACTAGTGCCAAACAAGGAATTCTTAATTTGGACTTTAAGATCCTAAAAAATAGTGCTATAAACAAAAAAAAATTCTTATATATTCGAAAAGGAGATGGAGTGTTATTGGTTAAGAAAAATGCATTCTGGAATGTCCTCTAACTGCCCCTTGCTACGATTGTATATCCAGCCAGTGACCCCCCCACCACCCCCCTCAAGGGTGAAGTATTGTTGATATAACAGTAGGAATTGGAACTGGGTAATTACTTAATAAGAAGGGGTATGATATGAGTCTTTCCATTGTGCCTCTAGCTTTAAGTATAGTCTTAGATTTCCAATGTAATGTTGAATAGAAGCTGCTTTTGATTCTGGATAACCTAATTATCTGAACTACCTTTTGCATTTCGATCTATCGACTTCTTCAGCATGATATTTTTCTTTTAAGTTGCATTAAGTAGGTGCTTAGTTCAATACTACACTAGTCTTTGAGGAAGATAAAGGCTCAATAAAACCTTGAAGGCAGGGATCTTACTAGCAAATTGAATATCAGCTACTTATATAGAGAACCTATCTAGTTCTCAACATTTTGGTTATTGACGTAATAAAACTTTGCCTCTATTATTGCAGACAGCTTTCATTATCTCAGTTTGCAACAATCAACTTCTCGACTTGATAGAGAATGAGTTGATTTTGATGCTCAGCTTTATCCCTGGAATTGCTTCTATCCTGCCCAGCCTCATTGCTAAACTACACATTGCCAAAGAGAAGTACATGACATCCTCGCATCCAGTTTCTTCAAATATTAAGGTAATACTTGTGTGATTTTCACTTTTGAATTTATTTTTAAAAAAAAACCTTGTTTATTTGTTAGACTGTTTGGGTTGAAGGGCCATTCTCTGGCAGTATGAGAAAACTGTTCTAAACTGTATTTTGGTAATAGCAAAAAATTGGATGAGTAATAATATCTCAAAAAGATAAGGATTTGAACGGGTTAATTGAAGTTTTGGTCACTGTACTATGGGTCTATTTTCATTGTAGTTGTCGAATTTTTTTTTGTTACAAACACATTATTATACTAAAAAAAGATACAAAATGGTCATTGCTTAACATTCCGTCCAAAAAAGTGAACGGAAGTGTTGACTAGACTATCGGTTAACAGGTGTTAATTATGTGGAGGTGACGTGGATCGGATGTTTTGATCATCGTACTAGTGGTCGATTTTCATTTTGGTTACTGAAATTTTTCTTGTTACATTCTCATTATCAAAGTACCAAAAATTTTACAAATTAGTGATTTTATAATTTTTCGTCCAAAATATTAACGAAAAAGCTTACTTGGTAAACATTTGATATATAGATGTGGAATATTCTAATGAGGTAGTATGTGTGGGTCAGCTTGTAGAAATAAAATAAAATGTTCACCTAGAAGAAAAGAAAAAAGATAAAATCAGACTAATTATTTTAATACTCCATAATATTATAAGATAATTAAAGTTTTAAGAAAAAAATACATGATTTAAAGAAACAAAATCAATTAAAAATCAAAGTTCATCTTCCTCTTCTAACCACAAACGAATGACTTATCGGAAAAAATGGTGTTCTACACCTTATTTACATCAACTCTTTCTCTCATCGTAGACCAAGTTGGAACTACATCTTCTTGTCGAAAATCTAGAAAATAGGTCCCTCTTATACCTCTGTATACTCGCCGAAAAATGGAGAAAAGAAGAGTGACAAATTGACGATGGTGGCATCTACAACTACTTGTTTCACTTTGAAATGAGAGTAAAATAGTTTCTATTAAATCAATTTTTACAGTAGTTGGCAAATCTGAGGGAGTTTATCGGGCTAATTTTTTCATTTATTTTGTAGTTTGGTTTGGTGTTTAGAAGGTTCCAATTTTCAAATTAAATATGATTTTAAAATTTTTATGGATTTAAATTAGCTATGATGTACTTTCTCTTCATACATGTAATATTTTGTAATAAAATCACTAATTTGTAATATTTTTGGTATTTCGGTAACAAGAATGTAACAAAAAAAGTTTCAGTAACTAAAATGAAAATTAACCCCTAGTACAATAACCAAAATATCAATTAACGTGATTCACGCCACCTGTCACATAAAACACTTGTCAACCGTTAATCTAGTCAGCATTCCGTTCAATTCTTTGGACAGAATATTAAACAATGACCATTTTTTAACCTTTTTGTAGTGTAGTAATGTATTTGTAACAAAAAAAAGATTCGAAAACCACAATGAAAATCGATTCCTAGAAAACATCAATTAACCCGGATTTGAACAAGTACTTGCTTGTTGTTGATGCACCCCCTGCATTCGAATGCATATAGGTGTTTGTGTTGATAATTCCCTTATTTTTTAATTTGGAATTTCAGGTTGCTATGTGTCTGTTCACAATGCTGTCTATATTTAAATGAAAATTTTCCTTTTTGCCTCAGACGGAGAAGTGGGACTTTTCAATTGCTTTGATTTGGAATACTGTTGTGTGGCTGGTGCTCATTAATTTCTCTTTCAAGATCGTGACTGCGACTGCCCAGAGCTTTCTGAAGTAACAGCAGGAAAAGGAGTTGGCTACATTGACCAACTGCCTAAGTGCTTCAAACCCAACAAGTGGTGATACCAAGCCCAAGCCTCCCTCTGGCTAAGCTCTGCCTGTTCCACCTCTATCTTTCAATATGTTTCATGTTTCTAGGGAGCTGAGAAGTTATTAAGTTTTTAGTGTTGGAATCATAAATGTCATCATTAGAGGTATGAGAGACTTCTTAGTTTTCGGTAATGTAGCATCCTAATCTAGGTGTAGAGTGCCATTGAAACATGGTGGAACTTTTAGTTTGGTTCATTTTAAGGACCCCATGAGTAATCTTTTATATACTTGTGGGTCATCAATCCACCATTCTTCTCCTGAGGTCAAACCTTCGGTGGTTTAATTTTTCCATGATGCAATGCCAAATTTCCAGAAAAATTGATTCTAGTTGCAATTTCCACTAAAATACTATCAATTGTTGTTGTTGATTTTCTTTTTCTTCAAAAATAAGCCAAGAACAACCAGAAAAAAGGGAAAACAATAAAAAGAGAGTTTCACAGCCAGTCGCATAGATTTCTGGTCAATTATTGTAAAGCTTATGTTTTTTTGGCATAGTTCATTTACAAGTGCAACATGCAAAATCTGTTCATATTTTTCAGGGTATATCTCATTTGTAGCACAGGAAAGTAAAAGGTGTAACAGAACATGGAAGCGTTCGGATAAAAAATCCTAGTGGAATATCCTTGAAATACAGTTTTTGAACCTACTCCTTGAATACAGTTTTTGAATATATGCGTCTCTGTTTTATTAGTTTGGGCATCTGTCACGGAAGTAACCGATTACCAATTAAATACCAAGACCAAGAAAGGAGTAGGTTCTAAACTTTATAGTCACAAGCAGCAACATAGTTCTGTTATAGTTCCACCATTCCCAAACAACAGTTTAAGATGTAACAAACTCTTACGACTGTTGAATCTTTAAATACAATTGATTTGCTGCTACTAAAACTATAGACACGAGCATCAAGATAGTACCAGTACTGTTCCACCATTATTATCCCAAACAGCAATTTAGATATAATAACACATACTTCATCCCAACCAAATACAATTACATTACAGATCAATTTCAGAACAATTACAGAACGGTAGAAAGTATTAGATAGCTGATTGAAACCCTATCAGCTGCATTCCAGTAAAGAGCAGAAAGAACTTGAAAACAGATTGAAACTTGTCAACTGCATCCCAGCAAAGGAGCATGATCCATATTGTATAGTTTTAAAGGAAACACATAAAACTTCGATTAGGAAGTTGGATCACATACCAATAAAGATGCATGTTGTAGAAGCATCCTCTACTCCAAATGTTTCCCCATTCAGTCTTTTATGTATTGAGCGACAGAACCAACCTGGCAAGATCAAATATCCAAACTAGGCCAACCCCATCCCCCTCTCCCACCTAAGATCCTGTGAGAACTCCATCAGTGCAGCACGAGGATTGCCGTTTGACAACGAGTAGTAGTATTCAGCAGTTTCATCATCAACTTGCATGCTTCTCCTCAAAGAGTCGACTATCCTTTTCTTTCCTCGTTCAGATGTCACCCTATTGAACACGCAATTGAGCTTTCTATCTGGGGCACCCTCAAGGTACAAAACTGCTACTTCTCTCTTTGCATATGCATCTAATTCTATGTAGCATGTGCCATCTATAAGAAGATCTGGATTGTTGATAGGGATTAGCAACCTCTCTCTCGAGTATATTCCATGGTCGCTCATCATATTGTTCAAGCGTTTGATATCCATTACCTACAAAGAATGAAACAGTTGTAAATGTCCAGCCATACAGTTACAAATGAAACAGATCTTTCAGAAGTGTGACAATCTGATTAGGGAAACATAAATAAATGACAAGAAAAGATTTTTGACAGTCAAGAAGTTTCAACTTAACCAGGAAAACAAACATCATGTAAAAGCAGCCAGATACTGCGAATCAGATATCTGATCGTGCCTTGATCAATTCCTTCGCTAATCCTAATATTGACTGTGGTCAATTTTCTACAAGAATTGTCCCAGAGAAATCCCCGTCAGGCTGTTATACCAAGTCCAAAGCTTAAAATCATGCACATGTTGACTATAAATAATATTGATCACTTATATCACATCCCATGAAATGAAGTATGACCTGATGTGTCCCAACTTCGAGCATCTATGAAAACTTCATAGTTACTTTTTTTTAATAGGTATACAAGTTAGTTCATATATGCGCCAAAAAAGGGGTAAAAGTAAAACCAAGCACACAGAGTCACAAAAGCATAGGGGGAAAAATCATAATAATATTGAGAAAAAGATTTTACCAATATACAATCATGAATTTTCCTAATTGCATCTAGTACAAGGAAAAAAATCATAATTATATGCCTTCTCCATAGCCTACACCTAAGCCTCCTATGTGCACTGAGCCCCTGACAGCTTCTCCTCAAACTTGGGATATGTTCAAATGTAAAATATTTGCTTCACAACAGCCAAAGCACATAATATCAAATATAATATTCAAATGTCTTAGTAAAAATCCTATAGTAGACCACATAACATAAACAGGCTGCACATATATGTATACCCTCAGTAGCTCCATCCAAATTCACTGTAATGACTATGTAACAGAAATTTAAGCTGTGTTCAAAGATACTTCAATATTATTTTAGAGAGTACATAACTATATATACCTGAACGGAGTATTTCACAGCTAGACTAGCAACAGAATCCCCTCTAACCAACCGATGCGAAATAGCAAATCTACACAGCGTAATCTCTCTCCAAAAGCTCCCGGAGCTAGGGTTCCCAACAACCTCCTTCAACTTCCACGGCGCCATAAAAGCCCTAATCTGAATCTCCCTATCGGACGCCACCGAGTTCCACAACCGGCACACGCAAGCGGCGCGTGCAAGATCGGCGATCGGGAGGTTCTCGAGGATGGTGCGGAGCACGTCCCTGCATACTAGAGCCTGAAAATTGGAATTCATCGGCGATATGACCGAGGAAGAGGATGAGGTGGCGGAGTTTAGGTCTAGGATTAGGGTTCCGGCGGTTTCGTCCGAGTTGAGAAAGGGTTGTAATATTGATTCTTCTTCGTCGTCTCCACAGCACCCCATTTTTATTTGTCTGTAATTATTTATGTGTGTGAGAGAGAGAAATGCGGGAGATGAGTGGGTGGACTGGTGTCGCTCGCCGGCGTATTTTAGCTCTTCTAGAATCTAGATAACGAAAATAGGCAAGAAGTACAAGTTGGAATTTGTATTTTTGCTTTTTTAGGAACATGTTTGTACTTTTCTTTGTAAGTATGAAATAAAATATTAAGAAATGTCATTGCTAAATTATATATATATATATATATATATATATATATATATATATATAAAATAAAGATTGAGAACTGATATTTTCATGTTTTTTTAATATCTTCGCATGATACTATTTCACATGAAAAAAATGGATTCCACTTTTACGTGAGAAATAATTATATGAAAATATCAAAATTCATGTAAAAATAGTGTTTTTCATAAAAAATTAATGTTTGTTTTTTGAAGTTACTATCTTAGTTGAAAATGAGGCGACTTATATATGGGTAAACAATAAGTCTCCTATCACATAAAAATGGTTCATATATTGCTTATATACACTCACATTGTGAGATCCTGAATTTTATGAAATAAAAGTATTCAATTTTTCTATAATTATTATTCTATTTATTAAATGGTTAAATTGATAAAAGGTTAAAGTTAAGGGTGATATGTGAAAGAATTTTAAAGTAAGCAAATTGTCATAAAATAATCGGTGATAAAAGTACGATGTCTGGCGTTGTTGCACAAGTAGCTGCGGTATTATACGAAGTATCTTTGATTATTGATGCTTACGTGAGAAGTCACTCAGTTTTATTCAATTATTGTCACAATATTTTATATTATTAAATCAATAATTGAGACGACAAAGTTATTCATATTACTATTTGTAATATTGACGATGTCTAGAAAGTTCTGTAGAGAAAAGGGGTTTGGTCACCTAATTACGCGCCAATAGGGAGAAATCCTTATCAGAAATCCCCCCTCCTTCCTGGGAATGATCTGATTGTTAAATATTGTGAATTATAATATTAATGATGAATGTTATTAAAAATCAAATTTGAGTTCGTAGTTGAATTTGGAGATGCGGACGAGATATTTGAGTCCGGAACGATGAAATTAATAAAAATAGACTATAAACACAAATTTTACCGGGGTTGATTTTTTTGGTCAAAAAATCAACAGTTGACTTTTTCGAAAAAAGTCAAACTTCAAAAATTTTAAAGATGAAATTGTTGATAAAAATATTTCTATTGTATTGAAATTATTAGTGTTAGTGGAAATCAACATTTATTTCATTAATAGTTATTTTCTGGGTGTTAAATTGACCAAACGGGTAATTAATCGGATAAATGAGTAATTAATTACTATTAGTTCACATGCATTTAACTATTTGTTCACATGTATGAAACTATTGATTCATATGTGGTACTATTAGGGGAGGTGGTGCAAGATTGATAATACTTGCAGGACGAAATTAAAAATAGAGGTAAAGATGAAGGTACTATATTGTAATAATTCGAGCCTCAAAACGTGTAATTATCGAAACTATATTTTCCTATAAATGGAAGCTCATTCTTCTTTCATTCTCACCAATTCATTAAGACTCACAAGAGCAATTATAGAGAGAGAAGTTATAGAGGGAAAGAAAAAGAGTATTCTGCTATTTCATTATTGCAGTATTCAGCCTTCTACTAAGGTAAGGTGTAAGACCCCAACTTTTATGAATAAAGATTAAATTTTTCTCGAAATATATTATTGAATATTATGGTGTGGATATGATATAATGTTATAGTTGTGAGTAATATTTGCAAATTTTGTAAAGTAAGCAAGTTGTTATAAAATATTCGATTGGTAGGGAAATATTCGTTTTAAAGAGGGGAATATTAGATACTGACGACATGACACAATCATTGGTGGACCCCACAACGAAAGTATTGTCGTAGTTAGAAAATGATGAAATATCTTTTAATAAAAATAACAAATGAAAGTTTTCTTTGTTAAACTGTTGAACTACCCGATGGTAAAAGTACAAGATGTCTGGCATTGCATAAGTAGTACACAAGTATTGATTATTGATGCTTACGTAAGAAGTCATTCTGTGGACGCCCCCAAAATAGGTATACATCACCTATTCGAAGTCGCCAAATACATGGTACAGAATACAAATACAATCTTAAATATACAACATGAAATTTGTGAGTTTTAATATAAATATTGTCTTTACAGCAAGTATTCAAACTCAAAATAAGTCCTCAATACATTTATTATCACACTATTTTATAGAATAGTGAGGACTACTAATGCTATCATCTCGGACCGTCACTCCGTTCTCGACTAGTCCATGCTACGTTCTCATTTCACGAAGAGAACAATGAAAGCAAAAGGTGAGCTCAACTAGCCCAAGAAGAAATATTATGGCTAAGATAATGCGAGAATAAATTATCGTTAGCCTTCAATGATGTTAAACCGATACAATATAACAAACATCAAGTTTAAGCTGCGGATGAACAAGCAATCCATTAGAAGAGTCAAATAGAGAATAAAATCTACTATCTTCTATGATTTAAAAGGTTTTTCATCACTTTTATCGCTGAGACTCAGCTTATTAAATAAACCACGTCATTCCTGCACTACGACCAAGGATATTCATTAGTATCACGGCCACAAATTATCCATGCACTACGGGCCAAGAATATTCGTGTTTTCAACAATGGTCATGATCATGCCAACAACTGTCCATCAATGCACTACGGGTCAATGAGGACTTTTACCACATCATTTGTAACATTACGATCATGACTATACCGAATAATCCCTGGTCATAATCATACGAAGTCCATCTATGCACTACAGGCCACAGATGACTTTCAACATAATATAAACATGAGAATGATGACAATGACATAATAATTCAATAAAACAAGTTCAAGAATTAAATTTTAAAGATTTATAAATTAATTTATCTTGAACTCAAAAACGTCCAAATTGTCATCATGATACTGCTTTGTGGAGTAAAATTCAAGAATGCTCAAAAGAATATTTCCATGAAAAGATACTGGATGAAGCGCTAATATCCAGGATATTCTACAAATTTCATGGAGTATAGAAGCCAAAACTTTAACCAACTGAGTATAATAGAATATATGAAGCTGCAAATGGATTTTCGTCCGCCATGCGGTAATCCACGTAGACAGATCATTTTCAGAATAGTGAGGACTACTATAACCACTGCCTTGGAACATCACTCCACACCCCGACTACTCCTCGCTATATTATCGCTTCCTGAGAAGAAAAATGGAACAAAAAGAAAAAGGGTGAGCTCAACTAGCCCAGTAAAAAATATTATGACTAAGATAATGTACAACAAATTATCCTTAGTTTTCAACAGAAAAAAATCTGATAGAATACAATAGACAACAAGTTTTAGATCAACAACTGCAGCGGAAACAACAATTCATTAGAAGAGTTATGTAGAGAATGAAATCTACTATCATCTATGAATTTAAAAGTCCATCATCGATATTTTATCCCTGTAACATCAATCAGTATACATCTTGAATCAAAGAGTCATCTTTGCACTACAGGCCAAAGATATTAATCAGCCGGTCATGTTTATCTCAACACCTGTTCATCTTTGCACTACGGGCCAAAGATATTCATCAGAAAATCATTCATCTTTGCACTACAGGCCAAATATATTCAGTTATATCATCATTTTAGGGGTGAGGATGATGAAAATATATTTTAAAGAAAAGCGAATTAGGTGAGACAAAAGAACAAATATTAGGGATTCGTACTTTTTAGACAATCCAAGTTCAAAAATACTCATAATAAACTATTGTGGGCAGAATTCAAAAATGAAGATCAAAACATAGATCCAATCAAAGATAGGAACCATAATAGACAATCTTGGACACAGAAAAGAAAATTTAATTTTTTTGTGAATAGTGTCGTATACGTGAATAGTAACTCTGACACTAAAAGGTAGAAATTCCACAAGAAAAATCATCATACTTTGTGAATAGTACTTGTGAATAGTAACTCATAAATAGTAACCCGTGAATAGTAACTTATGAATAGTAACTCCAACATGAAAAGATAAGAATTTCACAAGAAAAATCTTACCAATATTTCAGCATAATGATATTGAAAGAAAAATATCATTTTTAAAAAAATATAACATCCCTTACCTCAAAAGAATAGTACTTCTGGTTGGAATATCAGATATAACGCTGAAGAAAACTTGCACCGTATAGCAACACTCAAGATATCAAAATACTCACAAGAATACGCTCGATAATATAGAGAGAGAAAACTTCAGTTTTTGGTGTGATTTTCAATTCTAACCTAAACACCCTATTTATAAGAAAATGCTTAGAACACCAATGCAGAAAATTTAATATAATAATATTATTTATTAAATTTTCAAGCCCACCACAAAAGAATCTGATTTCATCCATTTAACACATGCCCACAAATGAAAAAAACGTTTTTCTTTTAAAAAATATTTAAAACTTCAAAAATTAATTATTCTGGAACTTCGGAACTTCAATAATTCATAATAAATAGCCCTTTTATCAGAAAAATTCGAACCTTATGTCTTTTATATAAGAAATTTCATTCTCTACAACTTTGTAAGTTTAAGTTTTTCCAAATTCCAAACAGAAATTTATCGAAATCCACAAACGGGCGATTTTACAGGCTATAATCAAATTTCAGTCAAGAAATGGGGTCCGCCGACATGTTTAACATGTTTTAAATATTTTTAGTAACAAAAATACTCCTCCTCCTCATATACCTATATATCCCACATTCATTGTAAAAATATCACCATTATTATATTATTAAAATATAATAATATATTTAAATGAATTATTTTATTAGAAAAGATAAAATATCAATTTTCAATAATTGTCACATTAAAAATTTTCTCCATCTATATTTACATAAAATGAATATTTTTCTTATCATATAAATCAATAATTAATTATCCACAAATAATATTACAGAATCACAATCATCGTAACTAAGTAGTCCCGTGGAAAGGGGCTTTCTAATAAGGATTTCTCCTTACTGACGCGCAATTAGGTGACCAAACCTCTCCTTAGACAGAACTTTCTAGACATTGTCAATAATGCTATCTAATAATATTATTCAAAAAATATAAATTATTGATCTGATAATGAAAAATACTATGTAGTGACAATTATTGAAACAACAATAATATAAAATATCAACGTAGCAATTATTGAATCAATAAAATAAAATATTAAACAGTAATTACTGTAACAATTATTGAGTAGTGCCTTCTTACATAAGAATCAATAATTGGTGCAATCTTGCCGTATCGTCTGCCATTGTGCAACAACGCGTAGACATCGTGTTTAAACCGGGTATTCCAACAAGATAAGCAGTAATAACTACGCCATTATTTATAAACAACTTATACTTGTCGTTTTCTTCATCCAATCGCTTTCCATTATGGGGCCCCACACAAAAGGCTGTTACCAGGTCGCATACGAATATTCCCGAACAAATAAGAATATTCCATGACCAAACAAATATTCCCCAACAACATTGAATATTTTATAATCACTTGCTTATTTAAAATATTTGCGCATTTTTCCCACAACTAACCACATTAATCAAATAAACCCTTACTATTTCAAAATAATAAATAAAGGAAATTCCATTTTATTTAAAAAAAATTCGGGGTCTTACACATAATGCCCGTACCGAGTTCTGAAAGCCGTCTTTGGAATGTCATCGGTTCTAATCTTCAATTGGTGATATCCGGAACGAAGATCAATCTTTGAAAAGAATTTGGCGCCTTGCAACTAGTTAAACAGGTAATCAATGCGAGGCAATGGATATCTATTTTTAATAGTGACATGGTTCAACTCCCGATAATCAATACAAAGTCGCATACTCCCATCTTTCTTCTTCACGAATAGAAACAGAGCACCCCGAGGAGACGTCTTAGGACAAATGAAGGCGATGTCTAACAATTCCTGCAGTTGGGTCTTTAACTCCTGAAGTTCAATAGGAGCCATTCGATATGGGGCTTTGGAAATGGGTTTTGTATCGGGTTCAAGGTCGATACAAAATTCAATTTCATGCTCTGGGGGTAGGCCAGGAAGTTCTTCAGGGAATACGTCAGAAAATTTATTAACAATAGAAATATCATTCAAAATGTCGTATTTTTGTTTAAATCCGTGACATGAGCTAAGAAAACTTGACATCCGTTTTTCAATAAACGAATAGCTTTATGACTTGAGATGACAGTGATTGATTTTAATGGTTTGGTTGCTTGAATTCACATAATAGGTTGGTTAGGAATATGAAAGCTAACAACCTTACGAAAATAATCAATTTTTGCATGATGAGTAGTTAACCAATCAATCCCTAAAATCACATCAAATGCAAGTATTTTCAAAGAAAAAAGATCAACAGGTAACGTGCGGTTGCCGATTTGAACTAAACAAGACTTATAAACAGTGGATGTAATGAAGGTTTCTCCCAACGGAGTTTCAATAGATAAGTCAAAGTCCAATTTCTCCGGAGTCAAATTTAAACGTTGAGCGCAAGTAGGAGAAATAAAAGAATGGGTAGAACCGATATCAAATAAGGTATAGACTTCGCTAGAGTTTATGATAAGCTTACCCGTGATGACCTCGTTCGGGTTTCTTGCTTTCTGAGAGGTCACAACAAACGCTCTCCCTTGAACTACCGATTTTGACTTTTCTGGGACAGCCTTTGGTGCCTCTATCCCAGCTGAACTTGCCTTCCCTGAACGACAAAATCGAGCTAGGTTGTGACGCTCCCAAAAATAGGTCCATTCCACCCAACCTATTCTGAGTCGCCAAATACATGGTACAGAAACAACTACAACTTCATTATTACAATTGTCGTGCAAAATACGACAACACATACTGTGAGTTTAAATAAAAATATTGTCTTCTAGACAATATCAACACTCAAATGAAGTTTTCATTACAATTATTGATACACTATTTTACAGAATAGTGAGGACTACTAAAACAACTATCTTGAACCATCACTCCATACCCGACTAGTTCGCTTATATTCTCGCTACGAGAAGAAAAAATGGAACAAAAAGGAAAAGGGTGAGCTCAACTAGCCCAGTAAAGAATATTATGACTAAGATAATGTACAACAAATTATCCTTAGTCTTCAACAGGAAAAATCGATAGAATACAATAGACAACAAGTTTTAGATCAACAATCTGCAATGAAACAAAAATTCATTAGAAGAGTTAAGTAGAGAATGAAATCTACTATCATCTATGAATTTAAAAGTCCATCATCGATATTTTATCCTCAGTAACATCAATCGATATACCACTTTAATCAAATAGTCATCTTTGCACTCTGAGGCCAAAGATATTAATCGATCGGTCGTGTTCATCTCAACACTGTTTCATCTTTTTACTACTGGCCAAGGATATTCATCAAGAAATCATTCATCTTTTTTCTGGGCCAAAGATATTAAGTAATATCATCATTTAGGACTAAGGATGATGAAAAATATATTTTAAAGAAAAGGAATCCAGTGAGACAAAAGAACAAATATTAAGGATTCGTATTTTAGACAATCCAAGTTCAAAAATACTCCATAATAAACTATTATGGAGCAGAATTCAAAAATAAAGATCAAAACATAGATCTAATCAAAGATAGGAACCATAACAGACAATCTTGGACACAGAAAAGAAAATTTAATTTTTATGTGAATAGTATCGTATTTGTGAATAATGCCGTATACGTGAATAATGCCGTATATGTGAATAGTAACTCCGACACTAAAAGGTAGAAATTCCACAAGAAAAATCATCATACTTCGTGAATAATACTTGTGAATAGTAACTCGTGAATAGTAACTCATGAATAGTAACTCTAACATGAAAAGATAAGAATTTCACAAGAAAAATCTAACTAATATTCTGGCATAATGATATTGAAAGAAATAATATCATTTCTAAAAAAAATAACATCCCTTACCTCGAAAAAGCAATTACTTTAATGGAATCTTTGGATATAGTCTTTGAAGGAACTTGCATCCGTATAGCAACACTCAAGGTATCTAAATACTCACAAAAATACGCTCGATAATATAGAGAGAGAAAACTTCAGTTTCTGGTGTGATTTTCAATTCTAACCAAAGCACCCTATTTATAGGAAAGTGCTTAGAACACCAATGCAAAAGATTTAATAAAATAATATATTTATAATCAAATTTTCCTTAGCCCACCACATCAAAAACACATTTACCACACAAAAAAATGAAAAACATGTTTCAAACAATTTTTGTAACAAAATCAATTCAGACTCAATATTTCGGAACTTCAATAATTCATAATAAATAGCCCTTTTATCAGAAAAATTCAAATCTTATGTTCATTCCATAGGAAATTTAATTCTCTACAACTTTGTAGAAGAAAGTTTTTCCAAATTCCAAACAGAATTTGACCGAAATTCACATACGGACGATTTTGCAGGCTATAATCAAATTTTAGTCAAAAATAGGGTCCACCAACACACAAAACATGTGTTAAACATTTTTGTAACATAAATACTCCTCATTTATTCATATATCACACATTCATTGTAAAAATATCACCATTATTATATTATTATAATATAATAATATATTTAAATAAATTATTTTATCAGAAAAGATAAAATATCAATTTTCAACAATTGTCACTTTAAAAATTTTCTCCATCTATATCCACATAAAATGAATATTTTCCTTATCATATAAATCAATAATTAATTATTCACAAATAATATTACGAGAATCATAATAGTGACAAATGACGGTAGATTCCCAAGAAAGAGGGGCTTTCGATAAGGATTTCTCCTTCTTGGCGCGTATGATTAGGTGACCAAACCTCTCCTTAGACGAGAACTTTCTAGACATTGCCAATAATGCTATCTAATAATATTATTCAAATAATATGAATTATTAATCGATAATGAAAAATTTGTGTAGTGACAATTATTGAAACAACAATAATATAAAATATCAACGTAGCAATTATTGAATCAATAAAATAAAATATTGAACAGTAATTACTGTAACAATTATTGAGTAGTGCCTTCTTACGTAAGAATCAATAATTGGTGCAATACTGTGTGCTACTGTGTTTTAACCATCGAGTATTCCAACAGTATTAACGGTAACAACTACGTCGTTATTTATAAACAACTTATACTTGTCATTTTCTTCATCCAATCGCTTTCCATTATGGGGCCCACAAAAAGGTTTGTAGGTTATACGAATATTCCCAAACGTGAGAAGAATATTCCACGACCAACAGAATAATCCCCGACAACAATGAATATTTTATAACCACTTGCTTATTTAAAATATTTGCGCATTTTACCCACAACTAACCACATTAATCAAATAAACCCTTACTATTTCAAAATAATAAATAGAGAAAATTCAATTTCATTAATAATAAGTTGGGGTCTTACAACCTCCCCTCCTTATGAAATTTCGTCCTCGAAATTGACGTACGTACTTGGTGTTTCGAAAAGGTGAGGATACCTCACTTTCATTTCTGATTCCAACTCCCAGGTCATTTATTCAATAGCATGGTTCCTCCATAAAACTTTGACTTGTGGTATGACCTTTGTGCGTAGAACATGCTCATTCCTATCCAAGATCTTGACAGGTACCTCCTCGTACGTTAAATCTACGGCTATCTCGTCCGGTTCTAACTCAATAATGTGGTTCGGATCGTTTATATATTTTTGTAACATCGATACGTGAAAAACATTATGAACACGCGACATACTTGGCGGTACAATGAGTCTATAGGCCACAGTTCCTATTCGATCGCGGATTTCAAATGGATTAATAAATCGAAGGTTTGAGCTTTCCTCACATCGCCGATTCTCGCTTTTGGAATTACAACTTCTTGCACCTCCTTCTTCATATTCATCAGCTCTGATGTGTAGCTTGAGCGGTTTTAACTTTATCGATTAAAGTCGATTATACTCGTATATCATCACATGGGTCCCTAGAGTCTTTAACTCTATCTCTATTATTTGTAAGTCATACGAAATGGGTTTTTGTATTCGACAATATCGCACTCGTACCCGCATACGATCTTCTACTCAACACGTTAGCTACCACGTTCGTTTTTCCAGGATGGTATGGTCAGAACATGTGCCGAAATGAGTCTCCTCTTGAGTTCTCCAAAGCTCTTCCCACATTCCTTGCTCCATTCGAATTTTGTATCTCTACGAGTCAGCTGAGTTAATGGAATAGAGATTTGAGAAAATTTTTCCACAAATCTTCGATAATAACCAGCTAAGCCCAAAAAACTACGTATTTCAATTACTGACTTAGGTTGCACTCAACTATGACTCATATCCCAATCTTGGATAGCACGTCACAATGGCACCTATTAGTTTACTACCGCACGAATATGGCATCTCCTACGGAGAGTCTGGCTTCAGCGCATTCCACAAAGGAAATCACCAGATAAAGGCTCGGTTATCAACTTCTATAGTTGGGTTTTTAACTCCTGAAGTTCAATAGGAGCCATTCGATATGAGATTTTAGAAATGGGTTTTGTACCGGGTTCAAAGTCGATACAAAATTCAATATCACGCTCTAGGAGTAGGCCAAGAAATTCTTCAGGAAATACGTCAGGAAATTCACTAACAACAGAAATATCATTCAAATCTGACGTATTTTTGTTCAAGTCTATAACATGGGCTAAGAAAACTTGACATCCGTTTTTCAATAAACAAATGGCTTTATGGCTTGATATAAAAGAGTTTGACTTCAATGGTTTGGTTGCTTGAATTTGAATAACAAGTTGCTTAGGAATATGAAAACTAACAACCTTACGAAAGCAATTAATTTTGGCATGATGAGTAGTTAACCAATCAATCCTTAAAATCACATCAAAAGCAAGTATCTTTAAAGAAATAAGGTCAACAGGTAACGTGAGACCCCAAAGTTTATGAATAAAGATTTAAATTTCTCGAAATATTTTTTAGAATATTATGGTGTGGATTTGATATAATGTTAAAGTTATGGGTAATATTTATAAATTTTGCAAAGTATGCAAGTTGTTATATAATATTCGATTGGTCAGGGAATATTCGTTTTAACAGGGAATATCCGTACGACGACACAATCATTGGTGGACTCCACAACGGAATTATTGTCGAATTGAGAAAACGACAAAAATATTTTATGAAAATAACGACGGAAGTTTTACCGTTAACTGTTGAAACACCCAGTGTTAAAAGTACAGGCATACGCGTGGTTGCATAGTAGCACACGGTATTGATTATTGATGCTTACGTAAGAAGTCACTCAGTTTTGTTCAATTATTGCTTCAGTAATTATTGCATAGTATCTCACGTTATTTGATTCAATTATTGTCGATAATTTTTTATATTATTAAATCAATAATTGAGATAACAAAGTTGTTAATATTATTATTTGCATTATTAACGATGTCTAGAAGTTCTGCTAAGGAGAGGTTTGGTCACCTAATTGCTTGCTATGATAAGAAGAAATCCTTATTGAAAAGCCCCTCTTTCACAGGAGCGACACAGTCGATTAATAGTGTGAATTATGATAATGATGATGAAGTTTTGTTTTATTAGTATTATTAATGTAATAAAAGCGAGAAAAGCTTTTTATATAAAGCAGAATACTTTTATAAAGTTATTCGTTTTATTAGGCTAATAATAGTAAAATCTTTTTTATATAAAGCAGAATACTTTTATAAAGTTATACATTTTATTAGATAATAATTAGAATATATTATATTTTATTATGCATAGTGTTTGTATAGTGTTTGCATAGTAAAATCTTTTTATATAAAACAAAATACTTTTATAAAGTTATTCATTTTATTAGATTATAAATAGAATATATTATATTTTATTTAAATGATTTTGCTTTAAATATGGACCGTCCGATAAAAAGTAAATCAATCTGGACCATTCATGAATTAGTTACTATTCAGTCCATTTTTCTATAAATTGAAGCTCATTCCTTCATTATTTCTTACGAATTCCTTTGAAACTCTAGAGAGAAAGCGTAGAAATTTCTTCTTCTATAATCTTGAGCGGCTTTTTCTTTAGCGTTTAAGAAAGCTTTGAGCGTAGTGCAAGTTTCTTCAAGTATATCCCAAATTTACTGGTGAGATACTTTCTTTATAAGGTAAGGGTATTTTTTTTCATATTCATGAAGAGAACTTACATTATTCCATTCTTTATTATTACGTTGGAATAACCGATATCATGATCTACCTATACTTGGTGAAATTCTTACGTTATTCCATTATTTATTATTATGTTGGAATAACTTTGTATATCAAGAAATCTGCATACATGGTGAAATTCTTTGTTATTCCATTCTTTATTATTACATTTGGAATATCTGTTGGTGCGTATTACGCTGACACAGTTCCATTAATTATTATTACATTGGAATAACTCTTTATGCGTGTGGTCTATCGCATGCATGGTGATTTATGTTGTTATTCCATTCTTTATTATTATGTTGGAATATCCTGTTGGTGCGAATTTCGCCTGACCTGGTTCCGTTCTTTATTATTATGTTGGAATATCCTGTTGGTGCGTATTACGCCTGACCTGGTTCCGTTATTTATTATTCTGTTAGAATAACTTTTACATCTATCAAATCTGCGTGCATGGTGATTTCTTTTGTTATTCCATTCTTTATTATACTCAGTTGGTTAAAGTTTTGACTTCTATACTCCATGAAATTAGTGGAATATCCTTGATATTTGCGCTTCATCCAGTATCTTTTCATGAAAATATTCTTCTGAGCATTCTTAAATTTTACTCTACAAAGAAGTATCATGTTGACAATTTGGATGTTATTAGTTCCTGAATAAATTAATTCTTGAACTTGTTTTATTGAACTCTTATATCATTGTCATTATCCTCATGTTTATATTTTTTTTTGAAAGTCATCTGTGGCCTGTAGTGCATAGATGGACTTGGTATAATTATAACCAGGAATTATTCGGTGTAATCATGACTATAATGTTACAAATGATGTGGTAAAAGTCCTCATTGGCACGTAGTGCATTGATGGACAGTTGTTGGTATGATCATGACCATTGATGAATACACGAATATCCTTGGCCCGTAGTGCATGGATGATTTGTGGTTGTGATACTAATGAATATCCTTGGCCGTAGTGCAGGGATGATGTGGATTATTTATTAAGCTGAGTCCCAGCGATAAAAGTGATGAAAAACCTTTTAAATCATAAAAGATAGTAGATTTTATTTTCTACTTGACTCTTTTAATGGATTGCTTGTTCCGCTGCAGTTAAACTTGATGTCTATTATATTTTATCAGTTTAACATTGTTGAAGACTAATGATAATTTATTCTGCATTATCTTAGTCATAATATTTCTTCTTTGGGCTAGTTGAGCTCACCCTTTCTTTCCTTTATTCTCTTCTTGAAATGAGAAGCGTAGTCGGGACTAGTCGGGGAATAGAGTAATGGTCCAGATGATAGTATTAGTAGTCCTCACTATTCTGTTAAATAGTGTGATAATAAATGTAATGAGGACTTATTCTGAGAGTGGGTATTGTCGAGAAGATAATATTTGTATTAAAACTCACAGCTCTCTTGTTGTATATTAAAGATTGTATTTGTATTCTGTACCATGTATTTGGCGACTCAGAATAGGTGATGTATATCTATTTTGGGGGCATTATAGTTGGTATCAAAGCTTAGGGATATGATCCCTGGCTGAGATGTGAGACAAGAACTAGGAGAGGAGAGACGGGTAATTCCTTCGCTAGTATGACCTACCTAAGTTTATTTGGTATTTAATTGATCAGTTAGAGTATATGGATTATATGTGATATGTTAATTAACCCTTGTTTTGTAGCAGTATTTGAAAATGGCATCCGAGAATGTTGAGAACATCAATGGAGCACAGGAGACCGTTGAGTCTCCACATATCAATAATCAGGACAATGTGCATCAGGAAGGCGACAATCCTCATGCAAACAACAACACTGACCAAATGATAAACGATGGAATGTTCAGAGGCTTTTTGCAATTCATGCAAACATCGAAAGAGAGACTCTGTCCGAAATGCAAGTGAAGTGGAAATCTTGGCAACTCTCGGATGGTTACCGCTAAATGATTCAAGGCTGGGACCACCGGAGTTTTTGGAGAGCCAAAACCACTTAAAAGGAGGCGTGGATAAAGCAGATCTGCAAGATATTTGATGTCTTGGGATGCTTGAGGAGCAAAAGGTTCCCTTTGCCACCTTCATGTTGCGTGCTTGAGGTGATTCTTGGTGGGAATCGTAAAAGCGTACTCAACTTTGCCGTTTGAAGATGACTTGGGAGAAGTTCCAAGAATTGTTGAACGATAAGTGCTTTCCCGAATGTATTCGTCACATGAAAGAGGTAGAGTTCATTAAGCTGGAGCAAAACAACATGACCGTGTTGCGATCTGAAGCCAAGTTTGCCGAGTTGTCGGTTTGCGTCCCATTTGGTTGATAATGAGGAGAGAATGACGCGAATATTTCTAAAGGGTTTGAAACCCGAGATACGTCAATATCTTATCTCTTATAAACTGTGTTTGTATTTAGATGTTGTTAATAGGGCTCAGTTATTGGAGCGCGATAATGATTCAACCCAACCAAAAGAGAGCAGTCGGCAAAATGATAATACCAGTGATAACAGTCATTGAAGTGGTGACAATAAGCGTGGAGGGAATCAACATGCCAGAAATGGTAACCACTTCGGTGGTAATCATGGCCAAAGTAATAAGAATGGACATTTCAAGAAGAGGAGATTCAACAATGATGGAAAGAATTCAGCACCAGCACCCGTGGTTAAGGAAGGAGAACGACCACCTATCATATGCTTCAAATGCTGAGGGGAAAGACACATTAGTCCAAACTGCGCGATTAGTCAAAGCATGTTATAATTGTGGAAGAGAAGGTCACCTAGCCCGATTTTGTCGTTCATAGAAGACAAGTCTAAATTTGGGACGGTGGCACCAAATGCGGATCTGGACAAAACAAAGTTGATGGTTTTCGGGAAGAGCATTTTCATGACTTCTCAAAAGCGAGTGACGAACGAAGTTAGCGGGTTAGTTAATTATAAATTCTTGCGAAGTCTATACCTTATTAGATATCGGTTCTACCCATTCTTTTATCTCTCTTGCTTGCGCTCAACGGTTAAATTTGACTTCGGAGGAATTAGACTTTGATTTATTGGTTAAAACTTTGATAGTAGAAACCTTCGTTACCTCCAATGTTTATAAGTCTTGTTTGATTCAAATCGACACTTTCACGTTACCTGTCGATCTTATCTCTTTGAAAATACTTGCCTTTGATGTGATTTTTGAAATCGATTGGTTAACTACTCATTATACTTTTCTTAAGGTTATTAGCTTTCATATTCCTAACCAACCTGTTATGTGAATTCAAGCAACCAAACCACTAAAGTTAATCATTGTCATATCAAGCCATAAGTAAAGAGCCCCGATCCTTTCGTTGTTGACTTCCTTGTGTGGAATGCACCGAAGCCAGACTTTTTGTAGGCGACGTCATGAATGACGATGACAAGTTGATAGGTATCAATGTGGCGTGCTATCCAAGTCTTGGATGAGAGTCACAGTTTGAATGATATTTCTATTGTAAATAAATTTCCTGACGTATTCTTGAAGACTTCCTAGCCTACCCCTAGAGCGTGAAATCGAATTTTGTATTAACCCTAGTACAAAATCAATTTCTAAAACCCTTAAATATTCTTCAACCAAAACAAACGTATCATGCGCCAAGGACATTTGCTTGAGCTGTTGAAGATTACGATCGTACCATTCAATATCATCGTGGAAGAGCGAGCGTGGTAGGTGACGCGTTGAGTAGTAGAATATCGTATCGTTCTGAGTGCGATGTTGTTAACATAAAAACTCATTCGTATAACTTACAAATGATGAAGATAGAGTTAAAGACTCTAGGGATCCACGTGAAGATAACGAATATACGAGTAGAATCGACTTTAATCGATAAAGTTAAAGCCGCTCAAGCTACACACCCGAATCTGATGAATGTGAAGAAGAAGGTTCAAGAAGGCATTATCTCAACCCTTGATTTAATTGGACCATTTGAAATCCTCGATTGAGTAGGAACTGTGGCCTATAGACTCGTTTTACCGCCAAGTATGTCGCGTGTTCATAACGTTTTTTATGTATCGTTGTTAGTAAAAACTTAGTCTTGGGGGACTTTGGAGCCAAATTTCGGAATAATTAATGAATCTAAAAAATTATGAAATCATAGGGGTTTTATAGAGCATGTTACAAGCTTTCCACAGTCGAAAACGAACTAATTCCGATAACGGACGAAGAAGTTATGAAGATTTGAAGTATGTGTGCCAAAAGTTGTAAAATCTGGAAAATTGGAGTTAATTGCCAAGGGTCGAGCGCCTAGATTCTGCTCTTGATCGCCTAGGCACTTGCCCAATGCCAAATCTGGGTGCCTAGGTGCTGGTCAAGTGTTAAGCCAAAATCTGTCCGAACGTCCTTTAGTAAATTGGGCATAACGTTTTCATACAAACTCCGATTGAGGTGATTCAGGATGATTTGGAAAGATAACGAGTAGACCTATAACTTTTATTCTTTATATTTTGAGATTTGAGGTCGGAATCAAGTCCTAAAATGGCTATTTTAGGGACTGATGTCCATTCTGAGGCAATCGGAGGACATCGGGCATGCATGTATGCAACGTGTAATGTTTTTGACGATAAAGGTATTCAAGGTTATACCTCAAGAGTTGGAATATGAAATGAAGTCAAGGTATCAACACTTCTTCGACATACCAGGTACGTACATAAATTTCGAGGGCGAAATTTCATAAGGAGGGGAGATTGTGAGACCCCAAAGTTTATGAATAAAGATTTAAATTTCTCGAAATATTTTTTTGAATATTATGGTGTGGATTTGATATAATGTTGAAGTTGTGGGTAATATTTATAAATTTTGCAAAGTATGCAAGTTGTTATATAATATTCGATTGGTCGGGGAATATTCGTTTTAATAGGGAATATCCGTACGATGACACAATCATTGGTGGACCCCACAACAGAATTATTGTCGGATTGAGAAAACAACAAAAATATTTTATGAAAATAACGGCAGAAGTTTTACCGTTAACTTTTGAAACACCCAGTGTTAAAAGTACAGATATACGCGTGGTTGTATAGTAGCACACGGTATTGATTATTGATGCTTACGTGAGAAGTCACTCAGTTTTGTTCAATTATTGCTTCAGTAATTGTTGCATTGTATCTCATGTTATTTGATTCAATTATTGTCGACATTTTTTTATATTATTAAATCAATAATTGAGATAACAAAGTTATTAATATTATTATTTGCATTATTAACGATGTCAGAAGTTACGCCGAGGAGAGGTTTGGTCACCTAATTAATTGCGCCTAATAAGAAGAAATCCTTATTGGAAAGCCCTTCTTTCTCCGGGAGCGACTTGGTCGATTATTAATAGTGTAAATTATGATAATGATGATGAAGTTTTGTTTTATTAGTATTATTAATGTAATAAAAGCAGAAAAGTTTTTTATATAAGCAGAATACTTTTATAAAGTTATTCGTTTTATTAGGCTAATAGTAAAATCTTTTTTTATAAAGCGCAGAATACTTTTATAAAGTTATCATTTTATTAGATAATAATTAGAATATATTATATTTTAGTATGCATAGTGTTTGCATAGTAAAATCTTTTTATATAAAGCAGAATACTTTTATAAAGTTATTCATTTTATTAGATTATAAATAGAATATATTATATTTTATTTAAAAGATTTTGCTTTAAATATGGACTTTTAATCGATTAAAAGTAAAACAACTGGACCGTTCATGAATTAGTTACTTATTCAGATCCATTCTTCTATAAATAGAAGCTCATTCCATCATTATTTCTTACGAATTCAACTTTGAAACTCTAGAGAGAAAGCGTAGAGAAATTTCTTCTTCTATAATCTTGAGCGTCTTTCTTTAGCGTTTAAGAAAGCTTTGAGCGTAGTGCAAGTTTCTTCAAGTATATCCCCCTACCTGGTGAGATACTCTTCTTTATAAGGTAAAGGGTATTTTTTTTCATATTCATGAAGAGAACTTACATTATTCCATTCTTTATTATTACATTGGAATAACCAAAGATACTCTGTGCTCACCCTATACTTGGTGAAATTCTTACATTATTCCATTCTTTATTATTATGTTAGAATAACTTTGTATATCGAAGTACCACATACATGGTGAAATTCTTACATTATTCCATTCTTTATTATTACATTGGAATATCTCGTTGGTGCGTATTACGCTTGACCTAGTTCCATTAATTATTATTACATTGGAATAACCTTTCGTGCGGCGGTCTATCGTTATGCATGGTGATTTATGTTGTTATTCCATTCTTTATTATTACATTGGAATATCCTGTTGAGTGCAATTTTACTTTGACTCGGTTCCGATTCTTTATTATTCTATTGGAATATCCTGTTGGTGCGTACACGCTTTGACTGTTCCGTTATTTATTATTTCGTTAGAATAACTTTGTCATGCAATCTGCGTGCATGGTGATTTCTTTTGTTATTCCATTCTTTATTATACTCGGTTGGTTAAAGTTTTGACTTTATACTCCATGAAATTAGTGGAATATCCTTGATATTTGCGCTTCATCGATATCTTTTCATGAAAATATTCTTCTGAGCATTCTTAAATTTTACTCTACAAAGAAGTATCATGTTGACAATTTGGATGTTATTAGTTCCTGAATAAATTAATTCTTGAACTTGTTTTATTGAATTCTTATATCATTGTCATCATCCTCATGTTTATATTTTTTTTTGAAATTCATTTGTGGCCTGTAGTGCATAGATGGACTTGGTATGATTATAACAAGGGATTATTCGGTGTAATCATGACTATAATGTTACAAATGATGTGGTAAAAGTCCTCATTGGCACGTAGTGCATTGATGAACAGTTGTTGGCATGATCATGACCATTGATGAATACACGAATATCCTTGGCCCGTAGTGCATGGATGATTTGTTGTTGTGATACTAATGAATATCCTTGGCCGTAGTGCAGGGATGATGTGGATTATTTATTAAGCTGAGTCCCAGCGATAAAAGTGATGAAAAACCTTTTAAATCATAAAAGATAGTAGATTTTATTCTCTACTTGATTCTTTTAATGGATTGCTTGTTCTGCTGCAGTTAAACTTGATGTCTATTATATTTTATCAGTTTAACATTGTTGAAGACTAATGATAATTTGTTTTGCATTATCTTATTCATAATATTTCTTACTGGGCTAGTTGAGCTCACCCTTTCTTTTACTGTTCTCTTTAGGAAATGAAAACGTTGCCGGGACTAGTCGGGGAACAGAGTGATGGTCCAGATGATAGTATTAGTAGTCCTCACTATTCTGTTAAATAGTGTGACAATAAATGTAATGAGGACTTATTCTGAGAGTGGATATTGTCTAGAAGACAATATTTGTATTAAAACTCACAGCTCTCTTGTTATATATTAAAGATTGTATTTGTATTCTGTACCATGTATTTGGTGACTCAGAATAGGTGATGTATACCTATTTTGGGGGCGTCACAGGTAATGTGATGGTGCCAACTTGGATCAAACAAGATTTATAAACAGTGGATGTAATGAAAGTTTCTCCTAACGGAGTCTCCACAGATAGGTCAAAGTCTAATTTTCTCTGCAGTCAAGTTTAAACGTTGAGCACAAGCAGGAGAGATAAATGAATGGGTAGAACCAGTATCTAATAAGGTATAAACTTCGCAAGAATTTATAATTAACTAACCCGTGCTAACTTTGTTCAGGTTCCTCGCATTCTGACCAGTCACGACAAACGCTCTTCCAGGAACCATTGATTTTGACTTTTCTGGGACAGCCTTTTGAGTCACCATCCCCGTTGGACTGGGTTTCGCTACCGTACAATCTCGAGCGATATGACCTTCTTTTCCACAATTATAACATACCTTGGAAGGCTGTGAACTGTTTGGACTTATATGTCCCTCCTCTCCGTATTTGTAGCATCTAACTAGCGGTCGTTCTCCTCCCCTAGAATTTGTTGCTAGTGCTGGTGCTGCTGCCGACGTCTTCCCGTCATCGTTAAATCTTCTCTTATTGAAATTTCCACTTGAGTTATTTCTTCTATTATCTTGGCCATGATTACCACCGAAGTGGTTACCATTTCTGGCACGATAATTTCCTCCACGATGGTTATCCTTGTTCTGATGACCATTGCCATCCGTACGATTATCATCAAGTTGTAGGTCGTTATTCTTCGATTGAGTTGACTCATTATCGCGCTCCAATAACTGAGCCCTATTCACAACATCTGAATATAGAGAAAATTTATGAGAAATGAGATATTGACGTATGTTGGGTTTCAAACCTCTCAAAAACATTCGCGTCATATGTTCCTCATTCTCCACCAAATGAGGTGCAAACCTGGATAACTCCGCGAACTGCGCCTCGTACTGGGACACCGTCATGTTAATCTAGTAAACTCTACTTCCTTCATATAACGAATACTTTCAAGAAAGTACTTGTCATTGAATAGTTTCTGAAATGTCTCCCAAGACATGTTGAGTCTGGGTTGGTGGGGTATGCTTTCTGATTCCCACCATGTCTCGCCTCATTACGGAACATAAAGGTGGTGAATGGAACCTTACATTCCTCCGTGCATCCCAAGACATCGAATATCTTGGTAATTTGCTTGACCCACGTCTCGCCTTAATCGGATCCGCTTTCCCTGCACTCGGTGGTCCCAACTCTTTGAATCGCTTGGTTGTGACAAATCAGCGTTCTTATCATTTCCACCCATATTTTGTACACGAGTCTCCCCTAAATCGATTTTTAATGAACTGCAAAAAGCTTCTAAACATCCCATCGTTCATCGTCTGATCAGTGGTGTTGTTTACAGGAGGAACATTGTCGTCCTGTTGCACGTTCTCCTGATTTATGGTTAAAGGTATCTCCACGGTCTCATTTACTCCACTGTTAACATTCTCAGTTGCCATTCTTAAATACTGCCAAAACAAGGGTTAATTAAACAAATTAACATACCACATAATATCCCTATACTCTGACCAACCAACAATAAGCTTAGGTAGGACATACTAGCGAAGGATTTACTCGTCTCTCCCCTCCTAGTTCTATTCCCCGATCTCCTCCAGAGACCATATCCCTAAGCTCTGATACCAACTGTGACGCTCCCAAAATAGGTCCATTCCACCCAACCTATTCTGAGTCGCCAAATACATGGTACAGAAACAACTACAACTTCATTATTACAATTGTCGTGCAAAATACGACAACACATACTGTGAGTTTAAATACAAATATTGTCTTCTAGACAATATCAACACTCAAATGAAGTTTTCATTACAATTATTGATACACTATTTTACAGAATAGTGAGGACTACTAAAACAACTATCTTGAACCATCACTCCATACCCCGACTAGTTCCCGCTATATTCTCACTTCCTGAGAAGAAAAATGGAACAAAAAGGAAAAGGGTGAGCTCAACTAGCCCAGTAAAGAATATTATGACTAAGATAATGTACAACAAATTATCCTTAGTCTTCAACAGGAAAAAATCTGATAGAATACAATAGACAACAAGTTTTAGATCAACAACTGCAGCGAAAATAAAAATTCATTAGAAGAGTTAAGTAGAGAATGAAATCTACTATCATCTATGAATTTAAAAGTCCATCATCGATATTTTATCCCTGTAACATCAATCGATATACCACTTTAATCAAATAGTCATCTTTGCACTACAGGCCAAAGATATTAATCAGTCGGTCATGTTCATCTCAACACCTGTTCATCTTTGCACTACGGGCCAAGGATATTCATCAAGAAATCATTCATCTTTGCACTACAGACCAAAGATATTAAGTAATATCATCATTTAGGACTAAGGATGATGAAAAATATATTTTAAAGAAAAGGAATCCAGTGAGACAAAAGAACAAATATTAAGGATTCGTATTTTAGACAATCCAAGTTCAAAAATACTCCATAATAAACTATTGTGGAGCAGAATTCAAAAATGAAGATAAAAACATAGATCCAATCAAAGATAGGAACCATAACAGACAATCTTGGACACATAAAAGAAAATTTAATTTTTCTGTGAATAGTATCGTATTTGTGAATAGTGCCGTATACGTGAATAGTAACTCCGACACTAAAAGGTAGAAATTCCACAAGAAAAATTATCATACTTCGTGAATAGTAACTAGTGAATAGTAACTCATGAATAGTAACTCATGAATAGTAACTCCAACATGAAAAGATCAGAATTTCACAAGAAAAATCTTACCAATATTCCTAAGATAATGATATTGATAGAAATAATATCATTTATAAAAAAATAACATCCTTACCTCGAAAAAACAAGTACTTTCATTTGGAATATCTGGATATAGTCTTCAAGGAACTTGCAATCAGTATAGCAACACTCAAGATATCTAAATACTCACAAAAATACGCCGATAATATAGAGAGAAAACTTGATTTCTGGTGTGATTTTCAATTCTAACCTAAGTACCCTATTTATAGGAAAATGCTTAGAACACCAATGCAGAAAATTTAATAAAATAATATATTTATAATTAAATTTTCCTTAGCCCACCACATCAAAAACACATTTACCACACAAAAAATGAAAAACATGTTTAAAACATTTTTGTAACAAAATCAATTCGTGACTCAATATTTGTAACTTCAATAATTCATAATAAATAGCACTTTTATCGGAAAAATTCAAATCTTATGTCCATTTCATAGGAAATTTAATTCTCTACAACTTTGCAGAAGAAAGTTTTTCCAAATTCCAAATGTAATTTGGATGTAAATCCACATACGGACGATTTTGCAGGCTATAATCAAATTTTAGTCAAAAATAGGGTCCACCAACACACAAAACATGTGTTAAACATTTTTTGTAACAAAAATACTCCTAATTTATTCATATATCACACATTCATTGTAAAAATATCACCATTACTATATTATTATAATATAATAATATATTTAAATAAATTATTTTATCAGAAAAGATAAAATATCAATTTTCAACAATTGTCACTTTAAAATTTTCTCCATCTATATCCACATAAAATGAATATTTTCCTTATCATATAAATCAATAATTAATTATTCATAAATAATATTACGTAATCACAATCATCGACTACCAGTAGCCGCTCCCGTGAAAGAGGGGCTTTCAATAAGGATTTCTCCTCATCGCTCGTAATTAGGTGACCAAACCTCTCCTTAGATGTAACTTTCTAGACATTGCCAATAATGCTATCTAATAATATTATTCAAATAATATGAATTATTAATCTAATAATAAAAAAATTGTAGAAGTGACAATTATTGAAACAACAATAATATAAAATATCAACGTAGCAATTATTGAATCAATAAAATAAAATATTGAGCAAGAATTATCGTAAATAATTATTGAGTAGTGCCTTCACGTAAGAATCAATAATTGGTGCAATACCGTGTGATATCGTGTTTTAACCATTTAGTATTCCAACAAAGATAATTGTAATAACTACGCCGTTATTTATAAACAACTTATACTTGTCGTTTTCTTCATCCAATCGCTTTCCATTATGGGGCCCATTAAAGGTCGCTGGCCGTCATTTAATATTCTCCACGCAAAGAAGAATATTCCACGACCAACCTAATATTCTCAAACAACAATGAATATTTTATAACCATTTGCTTATTTAAAATATTTGCGCATTTTACCCACAACTAACCACATTAATCAAATAAACCCTTACTATTTCAAAATAATAAATAGAGGAAATTCAATTTCATTAATAATAAGTTGGGGTCTTACATAGGTGACCTTCTCTTCCATAATTGTAACAGATTTTGGATTGCTGCGTACAGTTTGGACTAATATGTCCCTCTCCTCCGCATTTGAAGCATATGATAGGTGGTCGTTCTCCTTCCTTAACAACGGGTGCTGATGCTGACGTTTTTCCATCATTGTTGATTCTCCTCTTCTTGAAATGTCCATTCTTATTATTTTGGCCATGATTACCAATTAAGTGGTTACCATTTCGCATGTTGATTCCCTCGCGCTATTGTCACCGCTCGATGATCAAGTTAAGACCGGTGTTATCATTTTGCATTACCGCTTCTTTTGGTTGGTTTGACTTATTATCGCATTCCAATAACTGAGCCCTATTAATAACATCTGAATACAAACACAGTTTATGAGAGATAAGATATTGATGTATCTCGGGTTTCAAACCTCTTAGAAATATTCGCGTCATTCTCTCCTCATTATCAAACAAATGGAACGCAAACCGGGACAACTCGGCAAACTTAGTTTCGTACTGCGACACGGTCATGTTGTTTTGCTCCAGTTTAATGAACTCTACCTCTTTCATGTGACGAATACTTTCGGGAAAATACTTGTCGTTGAACAGTTCTTAGAACTTCTCCCAAGACATCTTCAGTGAGGCAAGTTGAGTACGCTTTACAGATTCCCACCAGTAATCTGCCTCTGCCCGCAACATGAAGGTGGCAAAGGAAACCTTTTGCTCCTCGGAGCATCCCAAGACATCAAATATCTTGTTGATCTGCGTCTTCTATGATTTAAAATCTTGTTGATCCCAAGACATCAATCCATGTCATTGTTGAACTTTAAAATTTATTCTTGAACTTGTTTTATTGAATTATTATGTCATTGTCATCATCCTCATGTTTATATTATGTTGAAAGTCATCTGTGGCTTGTAGTGCATAAATGGACTTGGTATGATTATGACCAGGGATTATTCGGTATAGTCATGACTGTAATGTTACAAATGATGTGGTAAAATTCCTTATTTGCCCGTAGTGTATTGATAGACTGTTGTTGGCAAGATCATGACCATTGATGAAAACACGAATAACCTTGGCCCGTAGTTCATTGATAATTTGTGGTCGTGATACTTATGAATATCCTTGGCCGTAGTGCAGGGATGACATGGTTTATTTAATAAGCTGAGTCTCAGCGATAAAAGTGATGAAAAACCTTTTAAATCATAGAAGATAGTAGATTTTATTCTCTACTTGACTCTCTAATGGATTGCTTGTTCTGCTGCAGTTAAACTTGATGTTTGTTATATTGTATCAGTTTAACACTATTGAAGGCTAACGATAATTTATTCTGCATTATCTTAGCCATAATATTTCTTACTGGGCTAGTTGAGCTCACCCTTTTGCTTTCATTATTCTCTTCAGGAAATGAGAACGTAGCAGGACTAGTCGGAACCAGTGTGACTACCCGGATGATAGAATTAGTAGTCCTCACTATTCTATGAAATAGTGTGATAATAAATATATTGAGGACTTATGTTGAGTTTGAATACTGTCTAGAAAATAATATTTGTATTAAAACTCGCAGCTCATGTTATATATTTAAGATTGTATTTGTATTATGTACCATGTATTTGGCGACTCAGAATAGGTGATGTATACCTATTTTGGGGGCGTCACAACTATTCTATAAAATAGTATGACAATAAATGTAATGAGGACTCCATTTGAGTTTGGATATTGTCTAGAAGACAATATTCGTGTAAAAACTCTCAGCTCATGTCGTTTAATTAAGTTTATATTTGTATTCAGTACCATGTATTTGGCAACCCAAGATGGGTAATGTATACCTATTTTGGGGGCGTCACAGTTGGTATCCAAGCTTAGGGATATGATCCCTGGCTGAGATGTGAGACAAGAATTAGGAGGGGAGAGACGGGGAATTCCTTCGCTAGTATGACCTACCTAAGTTTATTTGGTATTTAATTGGTCGGTCAGAGTATATGGATAATACGTGACATGTCAATTAACCCTTATTTTGTGGCAGTGTTGAAAATGGCATCTGAAAATGTTGAGATCAAAATGAAGTACATCAGACCGTTGAGTCACCAACGATCAATACCCAGGATAATGTGCAACAGGAAGATAATGATCCTCAGGTAAAAAACAACACCGATCAAATGATAAACGATGAGATGTTTAGAGGCTTTTATGCAATTCATGCAACATCAGGCGAGAGCGGCTCCTGTTCAAAATGTAGGTGGAAACACTGGCAACTCACGGATGGTCACCACTAAGCAATTCAAGGAGCTGGGACCATCGGAGTTTTGGGGAAAGACAGAACCACTTAAGGCGGAGACGTGGATAAAGCAGATCACCAAGATATTTGATGTCTTGGGATGCTCCGAGGAGCAAAAGGTTCCCTTTGCCACCTTCATGTTGAGAGGAGAAACAGATACTGGTGGGAATCAGTAAAACGTACTCAGCCTGCCGCACTCAAAATATCTTGGGAGAAGTTCCAAGAGCTGTTCAACGACAAGTACTTTCCCGAAAGTATTCATCACATGAAGGAGGTGGAGTTTATCAAGTTGGAACAAAACAATATGACCGTGTCGCAGTATGAGGCTAAGTTTGCTGAGTTGTCTCGGTTCGCATCCCATTTGGTTGATAATGAGAAGAGAATAATGCGAATGTTTCTGCGAGGTTTGAGACCCGAAATACGTCAATACTTCATTTCTCACAAACTGTGTTTGTATGCAGATGTTATAAATATGGCTCAATTATTGGAGCGCAATAAGGAGTCAACCCAACCAAGAGAGAGAAGCCGATAAGTCGATAATACTAGTGGTAGCAGTTATCGAAGTGGTGACAACAAACGTGGAGGGAATCAACATGCTAGAAGTGGTAACCACTCCGGTGATAATCATGGCCAAGATAATAGAAGTGGAAATTTCAAGAAGAGGAGATTCAATAATGATGGAAAGACGTCAGCATAAGCACCTGTTGTTAAGGAAGGAGAACGACCATCGGTCGTATGTTACAAATGCGGAGGGGAGGGACACATTAGTCCAAACTGTACGCAACACTCCAAAGCATGTTAAAATTATGGAAGAGAAGGTCACCTAGCCCGATTTTTTCATACACCAAAGTCAAGTCCAGCTGGGATGGAGGCATCAAAGGTTGTCCCAGACAAGACAAAACCGGTAGTTTAAGGGAGAGCGTTTGTCGTAACCTCCCAAAAAGTGAGGAATCCGAACGAGGTGATCACGGGTAAGCTAATCATAAACTCTTGAGAAGTTTATACCTTATTTGATACCGGTTCTACCCATTCTGTTATTTCTCCTACTTGCGCTCAACATTTAAATTTGACTCCGAAGAAATTAGACTTTGACTTATCGGTTGAAACTCCGTTGGGGGAAACCTTTGTTACATCCATTATTTATAAGTCTTGTTTGATTCAAATCGGTAACCGCACGTTAACTGTCGATCTTATTTCCTTAAAAATACTTGCGTTTGATGTGATTTTAGGGATTGATTGGTTAACTACTTATCATGCAAAAATTGATTATTTTTGTAAGGTGGTTAGCTTTCATATTCTTAACCAACCTATTATGCGAATTCAAGCGACCAAACCACTAAAGTCAATCACTGTCATATCAAGCCATAAAGATATTCGTTTATTAAAAAACGGATGTCAAGCTTTCTTAGCCCATGTCACAGATTTAAACAAAAATACGTCAGATTTGAATGATATTTCTATTGTTAATAAATTTTGTGATGTATTCCCTAAAGAACTTCCTGGCCTACCCCCAAAGCGTGAAATTGAATTTTGTATCGACCTTGAACCTGGTACAAAACCCATTTCCAAAGCCCCATATCGAATGGCTCCTGTTGAACTTCAGGAGTTAAAGACCCAATTGCAGGAATTGTTAGACATCAGTTTCATTTGTCCTAGTACATTTCCTTGGGGTGCTCATGTTCTCTTCGTAAAGAAGAAAGATGGAAGTATGCGACTTTGTATTGATTATCGGGAGTTGAATCATGTCACCATCAAAAATAGGTACTCGTTGCCACGCATTGATGACCTGTTTGACCAATTGCAAGGCGCCAAATTCTTTTCAAAGATCAATCTTCATTCCGGATATCATTAGTTAAAGATTAAAACTGATGACATCCCAAAGACTTCTTTCAGAACTCGATACGGGCATTATGAATTCCTAGTCATGTCTTTTGGATTAACTAATGCTCCTGCTGCCTTCATGGATATGATGAACCTAGTATTCAAGGAATATTTGGATCATTTTGTAGTCGTCTTTATTGATGACATCCTCATATATTCCAAAAGCCGTGAAGATCATGAGCAACACTTGATGCTGATACTCCAAAAGCTTCGTGAAAACAAGCTTTATGCCAAGTTGAAGAAGTGCGAGTTTTGGCTTGAGGAAGTAGCATTCCTTGGGCACGTGATATCAAATCATGGAATATCTGTTGACCCAGAAAAGATTGAAGCAATTCAAATATGGGAGCAACCCAAGTTAGGGACCGAAGTACGTAGCTTTCTGGGCTTAGCTGGTTATTATCGGAGATTCGTGAAAGGATTTTCTCGAATCGCTACTCCATTAACTCAGCTGAGTCGAAAAGATACAAAATTCGGTTGGAGCGAGGAATGTGAGAAGAGTTTTCAAGAACTCAAGAGGAGACTCATTTCAGCACCTGTTCTAACAATACCATCTGTCTCGGAGGGATTTGTCATCTACAATGATGCTTTAAGCAAAGGGTTAGGATGTGTTCTTATGCAACATGGGAAAGTCATAGCATATGCCTCTCGACAACTCAAAGAATATAAGAGGAATTATCCTACTCATGATCTAGAGTTGGCAGCTGTTGTCTTCGCACTTAAAATTTGGAGGCATTTCCTGTATGGGGAGAAAGTGGAGATCTATACGGATCATAAAAACCTCAAATATTTCTTCACTCAAAAGGAACTCAACATGCGGCAACGACGTTGGCTTGAGCTATTGAAAGATTATGATCATACCATCCTGGAAAAATGAACGTGGTAGCTGACGCATTGAGTAGAAGATTATATGTGGGTACGAGTGCGATATTGTCAACGCAAAGACTCATTTTATATGACTTGAAAATGATGGAGATAGAGTTAAAGACTCCAGGGACCCACGCGATGATGGCAAATATACGAGTAGAATCAACTTTAATTGATAAAGTTAAAGCTGCTCAAGCTACGGACCTGAAGCTGATGCATATGAAGAAGAAAGTACAAGAAGGTGTTGTTCCGGAAGCAAGAATCGATGAAGAAAGAATACTTCGAGTCAACTCCAGACTTTATGTTCTAAACGACCTTGATTTAAAGTATAAGATCACGATGGAGGCGCACAACACACCGTTTACAATCCATCCTAGAAGTACCAAAATGTATCGTGATCTTCGACATATATTTTGGTGGAGAAATATGAAGAGAGAGATATCGGGGTTTATTTCAAGGTGTCTAACTTGTCAACGAGTCAAGGCAGATCATCAAATGCCAAAAGGTCCATTACAACCACCTGAAATTCCAGAATAGAAGTGGGAGCACATTACCATGGATTTCGTTACTGGTCTTCCGAATGTTTCTCAAAGAATAGATGCGATTTGGGTCATTGTTGATAGATTGACCAAGTTTGCTCATTTTTTACCTATACGAGAAACTTATACACTTGAACGTCTTGCTCATATGTACATAAATGAGATTTTAAGACTGCATGGCATGCCAGTGTCCATAGTTTCTGATCGAGACCCAAGATTCACTTCACGATTTTGGGCTAGTTTGCAAAAAGCTACGGGCACAAATTTATGATTTAGTTCGGCATATCATCCTCAAACGGACGGGAAGTCAGAGAGGACTATTCAAACTCTTGAGGATTTATTAAGACTCTATGTCCTTGACTTCAAAGGAAGTTGGGACAAGTTCTTGCCATTAGTGGAATTCTCCTATAACAACAGTTATCAAACAAGTATTTGCATGGCTCCATTTGAGGCATTATATGGACGCAAGTGTCGTTCTCCAGTATGCTGGGATGAGGTGGGTGAAGCAACATTTTTGGGACCAGAGTTGGTACGTATGACTACGAAAAAGATTCAAACGATTCGACAACGTATAAAAACCTCACAAGATCGACAAAAGAGTTATGCTGATCTTCATTAAAAGGACGTGGAATTCAATATTGGAGATCATGTGTTGTTACGTGTTGCTCCATGGAAAGGAGTTACGAGATTTGGAAAGAGAGGAAAGCTCAATCCTTGATTCATTGGCCCATTTGTAATCCTCGATCGAGTAGGAGCTGTGGCCTATAGACTCGCCTTACCGCCAAGTATGTCTCGTGTTCATAACATTTTTCACATATCTATGTTACGTAAATATGTGAAAGACACACGAACCACATTATTCAATTAGAACCGGACGAGATAACGGAGGATTTAACGTATGAAGAGGTACTTGTTAAAATCTTGGATAAGAAGGATCATACTCTACGCTCCAAGGTTATACCTCAAGTCAAGGTTTTGTGGAGAAACCACGATGTTGAGGAAATGACTTGGGAATTAGAATTTAAAATAAAATCAAGGTATCCTCACCTCTTCGACATATCAGGTACGTACCCTAATTTCGAGGATGAAATTTCATAAGAAGGGGAGGTTGTAAGACCCCAACTTTTATGAATAAAGATTAAATTTTTCTCGAAATATATTATTGAATATTATGATGTGGATATGATATAATGTTATAGTTGTGAGTAATATTTGTAAATTTTGTAAAGTAAGCAAGTTTTTATAAAATATTCGATTGGTCGGGGAATATTCATTTTAGCAGGAAATATTCGTACGACGGCACAATCATTGGTGGATCCCACAACGAAAGTATTGTCGTAGTTAAAAAACGACAGAAATATATTTTTATAAAAATAACGGCGAAAGTTTTATTGTTAAACTATTGAACTACCTGGTGGTAAAAGTACAGTAATACACATGGTTGCATAGTAGCACACGGTATGGATTATTGATGCTTACGTAAGAAGCTACTCAGTTTACTCAATTATTGCTACAGTAATTGTTGCATAGTATCTCACGTTATTTGATTCAATTATTGCTCACGATATCTAGAAAGTTTTGTCGAGGAGAGGTTTGGTCACCTAATTGCGCGCCAATAGGGAGAAATCCTTATCGGAAAGCCCTTTCTTTCCTAGGAATGATTTGGTTGTTAAATATTATGAGTTATAATATTAATGATGAATAATTGTTGAAGTATTAAGAATGTGTTTATTGAAGATAAGTGAATTTCAAAAGTTAGAAGGGAATAATACAAACTTAAAAAACTTTAGGGGTATTAAAGTGTAATAAGTTAAATCAATCTGGACCATTGGTGGTGGTTTTAATAGTAAATCAATCTGGACCGTCGATGGTGGTTTTAATAGTAAATCAATCTGGACCATTGATGGTGGTTTTAATAGTAAATCAATTTGGACCGTCGGTGGTGGTTTTAAAATTAAATCAATCTGGACCGTCGATGGTGTTTTTAAAAGTAAATTAATCTGTACCGTCGGTGGTGGTTTTAAAAGTAAATCAATCTAGACCGTTGGTTGTGGTTTTAATGATAATCAATATGGACCGTCCGTTCTAATAGTAAATCAATCTGGACCGTTCGTGAATTAGTTACTATTTAGTTATTTCTCCTATAAATAGAAGCTTAATTCTTCTTTTATTCTCACTAATTTACTGAGACTCATAAGAGAAACTATAGAGAGAGAAACTATAGAGAGCAAGAAGAAGAGTATTCTGCTACTTCACTATTGTAGTATCCATTCTTCTACTAAGGTAAGGGGTATTATTTCTTTCGTATTCATAAGGAATACTATTTTTCGTATTCATCCTTTAATATGTCGGAATAACCTGTCTACGCAGATTACGTACCGTATGACAGGTGAAAATCCGTTTGCATTTTTTGTATGTTAATTCTTTTCATATTCTTAAATTTAAACTTACAATGGTAAGTATTGCTTCTATAATCCTTGAAATTAGTGGAATATCCTTGAGTTTTGCGCTTCATCCAGTATCGTTTCATTAGAATATTGATATGAACTTTCTTATTAAATATCAATATTTTCACCCGGGGTACTATTCACGGGTTACTATTTGTTAGTTCCCGGAGGCACAATAGTTATCTAAAAGGGGGGGGGGGGGGTGAATAGATATTTAAACACAGCGGAATTAAGGTTTGTTTGATCTCCCTTTTAGATATAGTGAGTTAATGAGAGTGAGACAGTTATAATAGTTATAGCAGTTATAGCAAGAATGAAATAGACACAACGGTTTTAAGTGGTTCAGAGCACTTAAAGCTCCTAGTCCACTCTTCTACTCCTCGAGTAGGAAATCCACTAAGGATGTCTTTTACACTTTTCGAATCTCACAGATTCCTTCTAGAACCGTTAGATCAAGGAACTTCTTAGTTCACTCTTGAACTCTTCAAGTCCAAAGCAGACTTGGCTCTTCACGATTCACTTAGAACTCTTCAAGTCCTTCTGACTTGGAACTCTTACTTTAGTTGATTGGTAGTTGTTGAGTTCTTGGTTGGTGCTACTCAGTTTCCGTTAAGCTCTTGTTCAAAAGAACTGAGTAACTGTGCAAGCTTTCTCTTTTTCTCAGATCATAGAGTTGAGCGTTGAGTATTCTTTCTTTTTGTTCAATTGCTTGCCTGCTTATAACATCTGCAGATGTCTTATATATATGTGATCTTTGAAATCTGCTCGTTGAATCCATCCGTTGAAACATTTAATGCATTTGATGTTTCTGAACTTTGATGGAGACTTTTCTACATATCTTCTGAAATGCATTCTGACATAGCAGACTGCTTTCTCACCTAACACCTGAAAAGGTGTTTTCCTCTATCCCATGGTCCTTTCCTTAGCTTCTTCAATACGTCTTTTTGTTGCATACTAAGGATATTTTCATGCCATTGGGACTGGTGATTACTTCAACGTTTGTAACCCATTCCACATTTTTTAAGATTTTATCTTTGAACAAATGACCAGGGTCCACAAATTCTGACACAACCAGATGATACTCTACGATTCTTATCGTGGTGTCTTGCCACCTTGGTGCTTAATGTAACCAAACGAGAACACTATGATTTCTCTTAAGGGCTGGCATACTATGATCTTCACTTGCTTACATTGCAGGCTCTACGTCTCCGAGAGCACACTGCGATCTCTGAGTTGGCTTTGGTAAATGTTTGGACCACAATACGATCTCTGAGTTGGCTTAGGCAAACGTCTGGACCACACTATGATCTCTGAAGAGGTCCTCCAAGGCAGACATACTACGATTCTCGATACTCTACTATTCTACCTTGGCTTCTGCAAGTTCTTGATTAGCTCAATAGACTGAGATTTTATTGAAGCCTATATATTACATTTTATAGATCATCCTAACATCTTTGATCTCTTTATCTATACATTCATTTACAGAATGATAAACATTAAAAGCTTAGATCAACCTAACAATTTGATCTATCACTAAGTCCTTGTACATACATTCCCTGAAGGACTTTACATATAATCATGAGCATTTATTTTAAACATCAAATCACAATATGCACTCTTCCAACAATCTCCCCCTATTTGATGTTGACATAACCAAGGAGATTTGTTGTCATGATTATCAAATTCTATATGCGATTCTTGAAGAATATGACTTAATATTTGGGTGAAGAATTTGAAATTTCTAGAGAATAAGCATGAATTTATTGATGTTTGAAGATAGATATTACATTTAAGTTTGACTACATCAATAATAATTAAAATTCAACTTATCTCTATTTCTTCGGCCTTTTTCCTCATGGAGGATTTGCATACTCATCAGCTCTCCTTTTCCTGCTTGCTTCATCTCTCCTGGCTAGATCTTTCAGCTTACTTGGACTTAGTCTTGAATTGTGATCATGCCTATTCATGAATACAGGATCTCCAATTGGCATTCTTAGGCCTGTGGTAGTCACTTCTTGTGAGCTGGGAGTTGGCCCTCGACTCCTTAATGGTTGAGCCATGATGATTGGCTCATGATCGGATCATTGAGTACTATGGCCAGATCGTGGAGTTTGTTGGGACTGCCTTGGAGGAGGATTCCTGGAAGATTGAGCAGAAAAGGTACCTCTGCCTCTGCCTCTGCCTTGATCTCCTTTCGCTTTATTCTCCCTCTTTATGTCAGCATCAAGGGTTTGAATGTCTTCTGAGAGGTGAGTCATTCCTTGGACAAGCTCGTTGAGTTGACTTTGAGTTTGAGCAATGACCTCTCAATTTTCTTTGATCAGAGCCTCAGATCAAGCTTCCCTTTGTTGAAGGACGGCTAGAATATTGTCAGTCTGCTATCCTTGGCTGACGTAAAATTATTGGAATTCTTTTACGGCAATTTGTAGATTGAGGAAGCTCTCCATCATAAGTTTATTCTGAGCTTCTTGAGTGGACTGTAAGACAAGAACAACATCCCTGTGTCTTTTGGCTGCGAGAAAGTGGATGTCATCTCTGTCCTTTATGCTCTTAATCATTTCCTTGATGATCTCCTTAAGCTTTTTAGTGAGCTCAGAGCTTAAGGTGCTTGGGAGATGGTGTTGGAATTGGCTATTGCCAATTCGCGCACAAGCATACGCGGCCCACAAGTAATATATGTAAGTAGAGTGTCAAACCCACGAGGACGAAGCCTTAACAAAAAATAATTACTAAGGTAAAGACGCTACTGATCTTACTTAAACAAGTGAAAACAAAAGGTTGGTTAAGCTATTACAATAAGATGATAAAAGAAAGAGAATTAGCTGAGCTAGGAATTCAAGATAGGATTACAACTCCCCTAATGCGTTGCCTAATCTCCTAACTCTCCATACTACAAACGAATCAAGGAATGGTCAACCGAGACACCAAATATGCATAAGCTTCTGTCGAAGAACAACTGCACATCCTAAACCAGCTAAAACATAATATGTCTATTGGTGACAATAACTAGGTCAAGGTCATTAAGCTAAGTCTCAAGGCCACACAAGGCAAATAGGGATATGTCTATCCTATTAGCATATTATGCACACATTCCAATGTCATGGTTATAACAGGTGTTGTTGTATTTAAAGATAGATAATAACATCCATTTATCAATTTCCATCACTATCAATACCAATTTCTTTATCAAGCAATCAGACATTAAATATGAAATACAACAATCCATTCCAAAATGATTCATTATATAAAATAGGAGAGAAAGTTGATTAAGCTAATCACCAGGTTACATTGCAATCCTAAAAATGGAGTTAGTTCATAACTATGGTACTAACACGCACTTTTACTACATTACACATTATCAGACAAATACAAATAAATGGGAGATTTGGATTAAGAAAACTCCTGTTTTGAAGTGTTCTTCCTCCAAATCTCTCTTCACGTGTATAACTCGAGCTCGTGGTGGAAGGAATAACTATCCTTCCCTTACTAGCTTCTTTCTCTTCTAGAAAGATAAAAGACTGAAGATAAAAATACTAATCTAAGCTCTAATAAATTCTATCTGATATCTCCGATCTTTGATATCGATTGATACTTAAATGCAGGCGGCTCTCTATCTATATATAGTCGCCCCTCTTTCTTCTAGGTCATTAAAGGCTCTTTACTGTCTGGCACCAGAGGTCGCGCTACGGCGTGACACTTAAGTTTATGAGTGGCGTATTTGGCGCCGCTGATGGCTCCGGCGCGACACACCTGCCAATATGGCCAAGGTGATGGATAGGGGAGCGACTCGGTCTTTGAAGCGCGACTTTCGATAAGCTTTGACCTACTTCCAGAACAAGCGTGGATCTTCAGATTAACATTGACGCCGGGGCGCCACTTTATAGTATAGTCAAGTAATGGTTGGCGCTGGGGCGCCAAGTATGGCACTGCGGCGCCACTTTCCAGTAACAATGCTTAAGCAAGCTAAAATCATCTGCAAAACCAGCCTGAAGAGAACTAAACGGATAAGCAATAAAATAACTATGCAAGCTATCCAAAAGATTGAAAATATACAATAACTTTAGTAACAAAAGGGGCAATTTCGCGGGCATGAAACCCACTCATCAAATACCCCCAAACTTAAGCTTTTGCTTGCCCTCAAGCAAACTAACAGACAACCAAACCCTATAAAACCAGATACGATTGAACACTAAAACTAACAACTAAAAATAAGGCCCCTAAACGGAATCACAAACATCCTCACAGAACAGGGCAAAAACACATGCGAATGAAAGCATCACGTTTAAAACAAAACAAGAGACTATAATTGATCCACACAGTGTGTGTTTGAAGACCATATATCTAAACTAGTCATAACCCAATTTAAGATCATACAGTCGACCGTGATAACCATTCGGTAACCATGCAACTCATATATAAAACAAGCTAAGACAGACGCAAAAATATGAAAGGCTCGAAAGTTCTAGAATAGTGAAGCCAAATCTGACTTAGACAGAACTTGATTACTTTTAGGCAAAACAGAGCACTCATTAGCAAGCTTTTGAATAATGACTCCCAAGCCAGAAGAATTTAGGGCACTAGGTGTAAAACACCCCTCAGAATCTAATAACTCAAGCACAAAGGCCACGTAAACAATATAAGTCAAAAATAGATTTTACAAGCCTACGTTTATGGACGAGTGCGTTTCCACGCTCCATCTCAACCCATCTCAACCAAATTATTAGGATTTTTTAAGAACTTTTTTTTTCCAAAAAAATGAAAAAAGCATCTAAGTCATCAAAAACTTGAAATTAACAGCGTATATAATAGTGCAACAAATTTTCAACACGGTAAACGTCAATCACAAACTTGGAAAATTACTAGAGAGATAAAAGGCCAGTGCTCGCAAAACGGATGGATCCAAGACCGTCTCGATTTAAATAAAATGCTAACCCACGTTCACATAACTTTTGCCACTAGCCTAGGAAAATGATATACTAAAAAGACAACCCGACAGAGGCCACAAACAAAGCTTAAAGCTAACTACCCTAGCCCAACATATAGACACTTACAGAAACAAGGCTAGGGTTAGTCAAAATATAATATGCAAAAGCTATAGACTATAGAGTGCCCTTTTCATCATAGGGCAAAGCCATAACACATGGCATCAAGTATACCAATTAATCCGTGAAAATCCCAAAAATTAGGTTAAGGCAAGACAATATCTGACTTAGTCAAGATATTCCCACACAAAAGATATACAACCAAAAGTATATAATAAATGAAACATAGAATACTACTAAGCAAAGACATGCATCCAAGATAAATTAAAGCATGCATCTAAAACCAAAAGATATACCACGATAATAATCACAATAGATAGATATTAAATTAAACCATGAGTCTGAGTCTGGGGCTATCAAGCCCAAATACCATCCTAACATAACATTTGAAATAGAAATATGATAATACTAACACAATTCATATATATAATTAAATAGAAGAAAATCTCCCCCAAACTTGAACTTCGGCCCGTGTCCTCACTGGCCTTTAGTGCAACATCAAACATTGGCAGCATCCCCACCGTCATCACCATCAAGACCAAAGTCTTCATCAGCACTGAACAACTCCAGGTCATCATCATCATCTCCATCATCGTCCTCCACGTTGACAGGATGGCTCACGCGAGCCTCTTTAGAAGGCGGCGAAAACTGCGGCGGATAAGGGGCATAAAGTGTAGGCGCTGAAAATGGGAATGGCATGAAGTCTGCGTCCTCTCCACCCTGAGCAGCATGAATATTTGCTAGTGTATCAGTAAACTCAGCATGATAATGATGAAATTGGCTCTGCCACTAGGCAACTATGTCAACCTTGCAATGCAAAAAATTAAGGTTGTTCATAATTTGTGTGAGGGCTCCCGAATCAAATGCATCCGCAGACGGGGGAAATGGTACTTGAGTGGAAGTTCCTGCCACAGAGGAGGGCTGAGGGTCATCGGATGGCGGCGGCGGAGGCGCTGGTAAAAAGCCCTTTCCTCGGGGATGCGATGGTGCGCCATCCCAGACATCATAGCGACTGATTAAATGATGATCAATGACGAACATTGGTGGGAGGGTTAAATCTTTCGCCTCCCACTGAACACCTGCTCTTTTGCATAGCCGTGTAATAAGAGAAGGATGGGGAAGGCCAGACATGACCTTGCTTTTGATAGCCTTCTTGATGGATTCGTTGATTAGAGCCCCCACATCAATTTTTAACCCCAAGACAATGGCATAGAGAAGCGTGGCCCTCTCCCAAGTGACATCACTCATATGGCGCGTAGGCTGAAGGTTAGCACAGATAAAGTCATACCAAGCCTTACTATAACGATTGAGTGCCTGTGATGGAAAAGACGTGCGTTCGCTAGTGTACTTATTGGTTTTCCAGACAGTCCCGGGCTTACAAAGCTTGCTAATAACGTCATCAAACTTATAACTTCGAATCCCATTCTCCCGGTAGTCATGCTTGTCAAAATTTGGAGTCCCATACACTTCATTGATGGCTTTGACATCGAATGGGATCAACTTTCCCCTCATAGATGATGCTGGCAGGCCATCCAAAATGGCGTTAGCATAAAATTCTTTTACCACCGCTACCACAGCGGACTCCGGCGGTTTGGTGAAATGGACTCACTTCATGGCACTAATCATAGCATTCATCTGGCCATCCAATTTGTCATCGGGCCGAAGGCCACGCTCGGGAACAAGACTACGTAACTTAAAGTTTTGGGTGTAGCGTTTATACGCCTCTTCGGATGGAAATTTAATAGGGTCCCAAGGAGTAATCTGACTACGAGAGGAGGATGGAGGAGGGGGGCCAATTCTAGTTCTAGGGCGTTTTGAAGCCATGGCTAGATTTACTCAGAAGCAAAAAGTACCACAGAACCGTACCTTGCTTGGCCTTTTAAAAGCCGAATAGGCGAGGAAACAATGGTAAGAATAGGAACCATGAAGCCGGTTAGGCGCCCAAACGGTAAGAAACTGACCGACGGTTGGTAAAACGGTCTGAAGCTCGAATGGTAGGCGACGCTTGGGGAGAGAGAGATTAGGAGAGCAACACTTGATAAAAGAGGAGAGAGAAGATACTGAATGATTGAGTTAAAAAACGCCTTAATTAAACTCTGAAACTCGCTAGTGACGCCGGGGCGCCAAATCTGGCGCCGGGGCGCGACGTATGGCACTGGGGCTCGAAATCAAACCTATCTAGCGTTGGGGCGCGAAAGCTTGAGTAACTTATATTGACGTTTGGGCGAAGTTTGCGTGAGATAATGTGCATTGATGCTTGCATTAAACTTGGTGTCGGGAGTATTAATTAGAAGGAATTTAAACAATGAATGGTATTTGGGGCTTGGTGTCAAGGCCGGTAAAGTAAATGGTGCCGAACAAATTAGTTCAAGTTATATTAAACATGGTGCCGCGGCGTGACCTCAAAAATTCTGCACAAGATAAGCTTACATATCAGCAAACCAGATCAGTAATCCAGACAAAACACATTATTGACAAACACAACTGAGGGATGACAAAAACTAACACATGAGCTATACAGACTACAAACACTATACAGAACACAGACAATAACTAGATAATCAAAGTGAGACTTAAGAAAAAAATAGATAAAACAATTTGATTGATACTGAGATGGGGATGCCTCCCATCAAGCGCTTGATTTTGAGTCGTCGGCTTGACTATACTCCTATCTTACATCGGGTCTCCCAATGTGATGGAGGTATTCTGTCGGTCGACTTCGCCGCCCAAATATGTTTTAACCTCTGCCCATTTACCTTGAATGTTGTGTCAGAATTCGGGTCCTCAACCTCTATTGCCCCATATGGATAAACCTTGGCAACTATGAAGGGGCCCGACCAGCGGGACTTTAGCTTCCCAGGAAATAACTTTAGTCGAGAATTGAAAAGAAGAACCTTCTGGCCCGGTTCAATGTGTCTCTCTAGAATTTTCTTGTCATGCCACCTCTTGGTCTTCTCCTTGTATAACTTAGCGTTTTCATACGCTTGCAGGCTAAACTCGTCTGATTCATTAAGTTGCAATAGTCGTTTTTCGCCGGTTGCCTCAAGATCAAAGTTGAGCTTCTGAATAGCCAAGTACGCGTTGTGCTCCAATTCCACTGGGAGATGACATGCCTTACCATAGACATGCCTATACGGAGACATTCCGATAGGCATTTTATAAGTCGTATGCAGAGGGCCCACAATGCATCATCGAGCTTAGACCAGCCCCTTATGATTTGGGTTCACAATCTTTTCCAAGATTCGTTTCACCTCTCGATTTGAAATCTCAGCTTGACCGCTGGTCTGTGGGTGGTAGGCAGTGGCGATCTTATGAGTTACCCCATACTTGGTTAGAAGGGCTTCAAAGTATTTATTGCAAAAGTACGAACCTTCATCGCTAATGATGGCCCCGATGTGTGCCAAATCGAGTGAAAATGTTCTTCTTGAGGAATCAAGCACCACCTTAGCATCATTTGCTCAAGCAAGGCAACCGCTTCCACCCATTTAGAGATATAATCCACGCCACCGGGATGTAGAGATTGTTGAAAGAGGAAGGGAATGGACCCATGAAGTCGATGCCCCAAACATCAAATAATTCCACCTCCAGGATATTCTGCAGAGGTAGCTCATGCCGTCTTGATATGGTGCCCACCCTTTGGCACCTGTTGCAGTACAACACATATGCGTGTGCATCCTTGAATAGGGTGGGCCAAAGTAATCTCGATCAAGCACCTTAGTCGCAGATTCGTTGGCCTCCGAAATGACCTCCATAGTTTGAAGAGTGGCAATGATGGAGCACACCTTCAATTTCTTCTTCAGGCAAACATCTATGCAGAATCTGATCAGAACACTTCTTGAACAGGAAGGACTCATCCCAAAGATATTGCTTGGCATCCTTGAGGAATTTCTTCCTTTGTTGGTAGCTCAGATTTTGGGGAAGAACTTGGCAAACAACATAATTTGCGAAGTCCGCATACCACAGGACCTTGCCATTGACCACAAAAAGTAGCTCGCCCGGGAAAAAGTGATTTATGGATTTTTCAGCGTGTTCCGAGGGCGTGGTGTTTTCCAATCTTGACAAGTGATCGATAGCCTGGTTTTCTATCCCCTTCTTATCTCGGATTTCCAAATCAAACTCCTGAAGAAGCAGAACCCACCTTATCAATCTCAGCGTAGCATCCTTCTTTTTTATCAAATACTTGATGGGCGAGTGATCAGTGTATACAATCACCTTCGTTCCAATGAGGTAGGAATGAAACTTGTCAAAAGTATAGACCACTGCCAGCAGCCTCCTTCTCAAAGAGTGGTATAATTTAAGCGAGCATCACCAATGTTTTCTTTGGCGTAGTAGAGATATTGTGGAAAATCTTCTCCCTTCTCTCGCCCAACACTGCTCCTATTGCAAAGTCACTGGCGTCGCACATTAGCTCAAAAGGGTAGGTCCAGTCGGGAGCTACCACAATAGGTGCCGTGACAAGCCTTGTCTTTAATAACTCAAAGGCGCTCAAGCAGGCGGCATCAAATTGGAAAGGCTGGTCCTTTTCCAAAAGAGTGCACAATAGTTTGGTGATGCGCGAGAAGTCCTGGATAAACCTTCTGTAGAACCCGGCATGCCCGATAAAACTCCTTACCCCTTTTAGTGAGGTGGGCGGTGGAAGGTTATTGATCACATCAATCTTTGCCTTATCGACTTCAATTCCTCCTACAGAAACCCGATGACCCAAAATAATGCCCTCTTCGACCATGAAGTGACACTTCTCCCAATTCAGCACCAGGTTGGTTTTGACACATCGATGGAGAACGACAGTCAGATTTGTCAAGAAATTATCAAACGAGCTCCCAAATATCGAGAAGTTGTCCATGAAGACCTCTAGGGTCTTTTCAACCATGTCAGAGAAGATTGACATCATACACTGCTGAAATGTTGCGGGAGCATTACATAGGCTGAACGACATTTTTCGAAAGGCAAAGGTCCCATATGGACATGTGAATGTTGTCTTCTCTTGATCTTCAGGAGCAATAGAAATTTGATTGTACCTCGAGTACCCATCAAGTAGGCAATAGTATTGGTGCCCAGCCAACCGTTCAAGCATTTGATCAATGAAAGGAAGGGGAAAGTGATCCTTACAGGTCAATTTGTTAAGTTTCCTGTAATCCATGCACACTCTCCACCCGGTCACCATCCTGGTGGGAATAAGTTCGTTGCTCTCATTGGACACAACTGTTATCCCGCCTTTCTTGGGCACACACTAGATTGGACTAACCCAAGGGCTATCGGAGATGGGGTAGATAATGCCCGCATCTAGAAACTTAATGATCTCCTTTCGGACGACCTCTTTTATAATAGGATTCAGCCGCCTCTGATGCTCTATAGATGGCTTGGAGCCTTCCTCCAGAAGAATTTTGTGCATGCATAGAGTCAGCCGATCCCTTTATATCATCAAGAAATAGACCGCCTTTGTACCTTTTAAGACAAGGGCAACTTTTCTTCTTAGTTTGTAGAAGAAGAAATTATCACAGTAAAGAAAGTGAATTCTTAAGCACAAGGCTCAATGATCGACGGCTAAGCCTTAGTAGATGCCTCATTATCATTCAGAGACTCGAATTGTCGGTGGAGTTTCTTAGATTTTTGTGGTTCATCGAGCCACTTAGCACATTCCACATGAGTAGGCTCTTCTGTAGTACTAGCCCCGGTTAATGTAGCTTCCAAAGGGTCATGAATACACGTCTTTGAGAATACCCGCTTCACTGACTTTTCAATTGTGTTAATCTGGAAGCAATCCTCAGGGGTATTAGGATATTTCATTGATCGGAAGACATTAAACGTTACTTTCTGATCCTGCACTCTGATTGTTAACTCCCCTTTTTGAACATCGATCAGGGTCCTCCCAGTTGCCAAGAATGGCCTTCCAAATATTATCGGGACCTCCCTGTCCTCTTCGAAATCTAGGACGATGAAATTCGCCGAAAATATGAACTTGTCAACTTTCATAAGCACATCCTCTACAATTCCCTTGGGGTACGTCAGAGACCTGTCGGCCAATTGCAATGTGACGCTAATAGGTTTGGCTTCATTAAGGCCCAGCTTCTTATAAATAGAGGGAGGCATCAAGTTGATGCTATCCCCTAAATCACATAGAGCCTTTCCGATAAACTGGTCCCCAATGGTGCACGGTATTGTAAAGCTCCCCGGATCTTTTAGCTTCGGTGGAAGCTTGTTTTGAAGGATGGCACTACACTCTTCTGTCAGTGCCACCGTCTCATAGTCCCCCATTTTGCGCTTCTTGGACAGAATGTCCTTCATGAACTTGACGTAACTAGGTATTCCCTCCGATGCCTCTGCAAATGGAATATTTATGTGCAGTCTTTTGAAAACCTCCAAGAATTTAGAAAACTGCTTATCTAGCTTCTGTTTCTGCATTCGCTGGGGGAAAGGCAACTGAGGGAGATGCTGATTTACCATAGGAGATGGTGTTGGAGGTTTGACTTGACCACTTTTTTCACCCCCACATGTCATAGCATTCTCCTTCGCTGGAGGTTCCTCTTCAGTTACAGCATCATCTTCCGTAGGAACACTCTCTCTACTTTGTTCAATAGTGGTTTTCCCACTTCTAAGGGTCACTGCTTTACACTGTTCCTTGTCTTCCCGTTTTGGGTTGATATCAGTGTCACTAGGCAATGTGCCTTATGGACGACTGTTTAACGCAGTAGCCAGTTGTCCCATCTATACTTCAAGATTCCCAATGGAAGCTTCCTGATTGTTACTTCTAGTTTCGTTCTGGGCTATGTACCTGGACAGGAGATCTTCTAAACTGGGCTTCCTTTCCTGTTGAAGCGGGGGATGGTGGAACTAATTATGAGTGCTCTATGGTTATGGGTTGAACTGAGTCTGAGATTGGAATCCAGGAGGGTTAGCATAATTCGGCCTGGTGGATGAAGGTTGTGGTTGATTGGGGTTGTTACTATTGTTGTTGTTGCCCCATGAGAAGTTCGGATGATTTCATAAACCCGGGTGGTAATGAGTGGGAAGACTTGTGTTTTGTTGCCGCCCATATTTGGAAACAAATTGCACAGACTCAGGGCTTATCGCGCACTGATCGGTCAGGTGGCTCCCTTGACATAATTCACATTAAACCACGACACTCTGCACATTTTGAACTGCTGAAGGTCCTATGGTGTCTAGCCTTTTTGTTAGCGCTGCTACCTGAGCCGCTAACGATGTGAAAGAGTCCACTTCATAAACCCCTGCTGCTCTTCTCAGGGCTTGCCTATCATTTGGCCATTGGTAATTATTGGCTGCCATTGTCTCCACCAGCTCATATCCCGCTGTGTGATGCTTGGCCATGAATGCCCCTCTAGATGCGGCATCTATACTCGAACGAGTAGATCTGGACAACCCAATGTAAAAGGTCTGGATGGGAAGCCACTCTGGCAGACCATGGTGCGGGAATTTCCTCAGAAGATCCTTAAACCGCTCCCACGAGTCGTATAAGGATTCGAATTCAAACTGAACAAAGGACGTGATGTCATGCCTGAGCCTAGCTATTTTGGTGGGTGGAAAGAACTTCGCCACAAATTTCTGTGCTAAGTCGGCCCATGTGGTAATGGAGCCTGACGGTAATGAATGAAGCCAGCTCTTGGCCTTGTACCTTAATGTAAATGGAAACAACCGGAGTTTGATGGCATCGTCAGACACTCCGTTGCATTTAAATGTGTCACAGATCTCCACAAAATTAATCAAGTGATCATCGGGATCATCATTCGGTAGTCCCCCAAACTGAATGTTGGTGCACATTTGAATGGTGCCCGGCTTGATCTCGAAATTATTTACTTGGATGGCGGGCCTTAGAATGCTCGCTTGGAGATCGTCAATGTGAGGCATATCGTACTCTCTTAGAGACTTCTGAAGTTCCTCGGGTGTATCCTTGGATTTTTCTCTCCGCAGTCGTCTGAATGTTCTATCAACCTCAGGATCGATAGGTATTATATTCCGTCCCTTCCGAGGTGGCATAAACAATGAAGACTACCTGAAAAGAGAATTAAACAGAAAAATCAGTTTAAAGTAAGATCGTAATGACTTAGTTTTAATATTATAAAATAATTCATTATAAGTCCCTGGCAACGACGCCAAAAACTTGGTGTTGGAATTGGCTATTGCCAATTCGTGCGCAAGCATACGCGGCCCACAAGTAATATATATAAGTAGAGTGTCGAACCCACGAGGACAAAGCCTTAACAAAAAACAATTACTAAGGCAAAGACGTTACTGATCTTATTTAAACAAGTGAAAACAAAAGGTTGGTTAAGCTAATACAATAAGGCGATAGAAGAAAGAGAATTAGCTGAGCTAAGAATTCAAGATAGGATTACAACTCCCCTAATGCGCCACCTAATCTCCTAACTCTCCATACTACAAACAAATCAAGGAATGGTCAACCGAGACACCAAATATGCATAAGCTTCTGTCGAAGAACAACTGCACATCCTAAACCAGCTAAAACATAATATGTCTATTGGTGACAATAACTAGGTCAAGGTCATTAAGCTAAGTCTCAAGGCCACACAAGGCAAATAGGGATATGTCTATCCTATTAGCATATTGTGCACACATTCCAATGTCATGGTCATAACAGGTGTTGTTGTATTTAAAGATAGATAATAACATCCATTTATCAATTTCCATCACTATCAATACCAATTTCTTTATCAAGCAATCAGACATTAAATATGAAATACAACAATCCATTCCAAAATGATTCATTATATAAAATAGGAGAGAAAGTTGATTAAGCTAATCATCAGGTTACATTGCAATCCTAAAAATGGAGTTAGTTCATAACTATGGTACTAACACGCACTTTCACTACATTACACATTATCAGACAAATACAAATAAATGGGAGATTTGGATTAAGAAAACCCCTGTTTTGAAGTGTTCTTCTTCCAAATCTTCTCTTCACGTGTTTAACTATGAGCTCTGTGTCGGAAGCAATAACTATCCTTCCCTTACTAGCTTCTTCTCTTCTAGAAACATAAAAGACTGAAGATAAAAATACTAATCTAAGCTTTAATAAATTCTATCTGATATCTTCGATCTTTGATATCGATCGATACTTAAATGCAGGCATCTCTCTATCTATATATAGTCGCCCCTCTTTCTTCTAGGTCATTAAAGGCTCTTTCTTATCGCTTTGCACCGGAGGTCGCGTCATGAGGCGACACTTAAGCTTATATGAGTGGTGCCGTTGATGGTGCCGGGGCGTGACACACATATTTGGGGGTCTGGTGATGGCGCCGGGCACGACTCACGAAGATGAGGCGCGACTTTCCAGTAGCTTTGAGCTACTTTCTTTGCACACTAGCATGGATCTTTGTAGTAACATCGACGCCGGGCACCACTTCTGAAGAAGTCAAGTAATGGTTGGTATTACTGGGCACCAAAGTATGGTATTTGCTACTTTCTAGTAACAATGCTCAAGTAAGCTAAAATCATCTGCAAAGCCAGCCTGAAGAGAACTAAACGAATAAGCAATAAAATAACTATGCAAGTTATCCAAAAGATTGAAAATATGCAACAACTTTAGTAACAAAAGGGGCAATTTCGCGGGCATGAAACCCACTCATCAGGAGACTATTTGTAGCACTGGTTAGTGTTTAATCTCATTTGAATGAGTTCAGTGTGTTCTTCAAGACTATCATCGATTTCCTTGATCACTTTCTTGGACATTTCTGACAAATTGATTTTGGTGGGTAGTTTTGAAAGAAGTTCATTGAGTTGGGGAATTTGTGAAGGAGGGGGTGTTTTTTTGTATTGATCTTGTAATGAGTAGAGGGCAAGATCAAGGTTGAAGTATTCATTTGTGGATGAGGAGGGAATATTGGATGGAGGGACCTGTGTTTGGGTGTCTGGAGTAGGTGGCTCTACGATTTAAGCGAGGGACTCTACGATGGGGCTAGAGTCAGTAATCGTAGAGATGAGAGGAGTTGGGATCAGTACGAAGTTAGGCATATTTGGTTCATCAGTTACAAAATTTTGAGATTCTGTAACTGGGAAGAGAGTTAGTGGATTAAGAACTACTTCCAGCCAGCTTGGAAATTCATAAAATTGGCTGAAGAAGGATAATGGATAGTGATTAACTCTGAACAAGATTGGGATAGATAATACCTCATGTACCATTTTTGAAGAGGGACCATTTGTGATCAGCTGTTTGGCAAAGTTGAAGTTGCCTAGAAATCCATGAGCTAGCACAGAGATGGTTGGATATTCTTTGAAGCTCCAAAACATGTGATTCCAGGAGTTTAGAATTTGAGCTTGATGAAAAGGCATCATAGGTAGATAGGAGAACAGCTGCTCGTAGTTAGCTTTTCGATACCCATTAATGCCCACAGCTGTAAGACCCCAACTTTTAGGAATAAAAATGAATTTTCTATAAATATCATTTTTTTAATATTACGGAGTGAATTTGATATAATGTTATAGTTGTGGGTAATATTTATAAATTTTGCAAAGTACGCAAGTTGTTATATAATATTCGATTAGTCGGGGAATATTCGTTGTAATAGGGAATATTCGTATGACAGCACAATCATTGGTGGACCCCACAACGGAATTATTGTTGAATTAAGAAAATGACAAAAATATTTTTATGAAAATAACGGCGGATGTTTTACCGTTAACTGTTGAAATACCCGGTGTTAAAAGTACAATAATACGCATGGTTGTATAGTAGCACATGGTATTGATTATTGATGCTTACGTGAGAAGTCACTCAGTTTTGTTCAATTATTGCTACAGTAATTGTTGCATAGTGTCTCACATTATTTGATTCAATTATTGTTGATATTTTATATATTATTAAATCAATAATTGAGATAACAAAGTTATTAATGTTATTATTTGCAATATTAACGATGTCTAGAAGTTCATCAAGGAGAGGTTTGGTCACCTAATCATTGGCATGATAGGGAGAAATCCTTATGGAAAGCCCCTCTTTCTCAGGAACGACACTGGCCGATTAATAGTGTGAATTATAATAATGATGATGAAGTTTGTTTTATTATTATTATAAATGTAATAAAAGTAATACTTTTTATAAAGTTTTATTTTATTTGATTATAAATAGAATATAATATATTTTATTATGCATAGTGTTTGCATAGTGCCTACATAGTGTTTGTATAGTAAAATCTTTTTATATAAAATATAATACTTTTATAAAGTTATTTGTTCTATTAGATTATAAATAGAATATATTATATTTTATTATGCATAGTGTTTGCATAGTGCTCAGATAATGTCAGATAGTAAAATCTTTTTATATAAAACAGAATACTTTTATAAAGTTATTTATTTTATTAGATTTTAAATAATATATATATATATATATATTTTATAAATAGAATATATTATATTTTATTGCATAGTATCCTTTCAATTCTCCTATAAATAGGATGCTTAGTTAGAATTGAAAACACACCAGAAATTCAGAGAATTCTTCTTCTATAATCTTGAACATATTTCTTTAGAGTTTTAAGAAGTTTTGAGCGTAGAAAACAGTATAAGTTTTCTTCAAGAATATCCTCGCTCTACCAGTCGGAATACTCTTCTTTCTAAGGTAAGGAGTATTATTCTTTCGTATTCATGAAGAGAGTTATTTTCTTTCAATACTCATAAGGGTTGTTATTCCATTCTTTATTATTATGTTGGAATAACCTGTCTATGCGAAGTACCGCATACATGGTGAAATTCTTTTGTTATTCCATTCTTTATTATTACATTGGAATAACACGTCTGTGCGTGATCTATCGCATGCACGGTGAATTCTCGTTGTTATTCCATTCTTTATTATTTCATTGGAATATCCCGTCTGCATGCGGATTACGCATTTGATTCGGTTCCATTCTTTATTATTACATTGGAATAACTCATCATGTGGATTACCGCATGCATGGTGAATAATCCTTTGTATTCATTCCTTATTAAATTGTGGAAATGATCTTTTTACGTGGATTACTGCACGTATGCAAAAATCCATTTGCGCTTTATATATTCTATTATACTCGGTTGGTTAAAGTTTTGGCTTCTATACTCCATAAAATTAGTATAATATCACGGATATTTGTGCTTCATCCGAAGATCTTTTCATGGAAATATTCTTCCGAGCATTCTTGAATTTTACTCCAAAGCAAAGATTATGTTGACAATTTGGACATTATTGAGTTCAGGATAAATTAACTTATAAATCTTTAAAATTTATTCTTGAACTTATTTTATTGAATTATTATGTCATTGTCATCATCCTCATGTTTATATTATGTTGAAAGTCATCTGTAGCCTGTAGTGCATAGATGGACTTGGTATGATTATGACCAGGGATTATTCAATAAAATCATGACCGTAATGTTATAAATGATGTGGTAAAAGTCCTCATTGGCCCGTAGTGCATTGATGGACAGTTGTTGGCATGATCATGACCATTGATGAAAACACGAATATCCTTGGCCCATAGTGCATGGATAAATTGTGGTCATGATACTAATGAATATCCTTGGCCGTGGTGCAGGGATGATGTGGATTATTTATTGTCGAGTCTCAAATGATAAAAGTGATGAAAAACCTTTTAAATCATAGAAGATAGTAGATTTTATTCTCTACTTGACTCTTCTAATGGATTGCTTGTTCCATTCTTGATTAAACACGATGTTTGTTATATTTTATCGGTTTAACACGTTGAAGACTAATGATAAATTATACGCATTATCTTAGTCGTAATATTTCTTACTGGGCTAGTTGAGCTCACCCTTTCGCTTTCATTTTTCTCTTCAGAAAATGAGAACGTAGCAGGGACTAGTCGGGGAACACAGTGACGGTCCAGATGATAGCATTAGTAGTCCTCACTATTCTATGAAATAGTGTGATAATAAATGTATTGATGACTTATTTTGAGTTTGAATACTGTCTAGAAGACAATATTTGTATTAAAACTCACAGCTCATGTTGTATATTTGAGGTTATATTATTATTATGTACCATGTATTTGGCGACTCAGAATAGGTGATGTATACCTATTTTGGGGGCATCACAACAGCTATGATCTCGACCTCATCATCTTCGTCCTCTTCCCTGTCTTCGTTCAAGGATTCCACTATTTCAATAGCTTCATTTTGTTCTTGCTCTGGTTCTCCCTTATTTTCAGCAGGAACAACTTCTTCTGTCATGGGGTTATCATGAGGCTCCCCCTCAACATGATCATCCTTCTGTAGGACTAGTAGCTCCCCCTCAATTGGAATATTTTCTAGGGTGATAACTTCAGGTATCTCCCCCTCAGCTTGAGCTTTGTCCTTTTAGCTTTCTCTGGATAGTTCTTTTTCAGCAGCCATCTTTTTGTCTTCCTCTTTGAGTACCCTTTCATTGACAAGGATGTACTTCTTAACCAATTTTTGTCTTGGTTTTCTAGGCTGAGCCATGACTTGAGACTTCCTTGAGCTTGGCTCTCATCACATTGGTCGCAGAGTCTCCAGTGCAAAGAACTTCCCTGGGAGAAGCATCCAATCTGGTTTCTTCGATCGGTAGAGACTCTACGATCGAGGAGACAGATGGTTTCTTGGATTTGTGACTGTTTTTGTTCTTCTTCAGCAGCTGTGAGATGGTGGCTCTGTCTTCATCTGCCTTAGACTGTTGTTCTTTTCTTCTTAGGATTCTCAGAGCCTCAATGTCAAAGGACTCGACAGGTTTATCAGTGGTAGATCCTTGGGGTTCTTCTGCCATTCGAGCTCTTAGCTTCCTCTTTCCCTTGCTTTTTCTGACCAGGGAAGAAGGTTCTTCCTTATTAGTTTCTTCTTCATCTTCTTCAGTCTCCCTAGCAACAGACATATTCCCTGGAATCCCTGACTCCTTTGCATCAGCTGTCCTTCCACTAGACTCAGACATCATTCGTACATTTTTAGCTGAATTTCTTTTCCAGTTCTCGAACAGTTGATGGGTCATTCGTCTATTTGGATTGATTGATTCTCCTTCATCATCCTCTATCTTATCGCCCAAAGCAGACTGTAGGATGATACTGATGAATCGCCCATAGATCATCTTCCCAGAGCTCTTTGACTTCTTCGAACTAAGAATCCACTTCCCAAACCATTCAAGCAACAGGGCTCTGTAGACACTCGAAATTTTCTGCACTCCTATTACTAACATTGCAGGAGGGTAGATTTGTCTTTTAGAGATAACCCTGCAAGATAACTTACATCCATCACGGATACCACCGGAAGTTCACTTCAGTTCCAACCTGGAACACAAACCGGGAACGTCATGTTAAACCGGAACACACACTGGGAATGTTATTTTCGATCTCGGAGATAACCGAGAGATATCTGAGATCAAAAGACCCAAGAACAACACCGGAGAGGACGATTACTGTCTCGACGATAACACCGATGTTGGTTCGGTCCAGAGACAACCTTTGGTATTAGAAACACCTTCCTTGGTGATAGCCGCAAGGGATGTCATTGCAGTTCCGGCGATAACCCCAGAAATGCTTGCGTCAAACATACGATCAACTTCAATCCAGATGACAGTGAGGCATACAAACAAGCAGCCCAATCTTAGATGTAACCCTGAGCAACGTCTGCTTTCCGCTTAAATTGGCAATAACCCCGGTGAGGAGTCACAACGTCATCTTACCACGTCAACAAGATGATATCGCGACATACCAACAAGTAGTCCAATCTCAGATGTAACCCTGAGAAATGTCTACTTTCAACTCAAACCGGCAATAACCCCGGCGAGGAGTCAAATGTCATCTTGTTCCTTCGACAAATGGCACGTCATCTCAACACTTCATACATACATACTTCCAACAATGTCCCACAAGAACCGAGGAGTGACAATCCCGAGTGACTATTACGTGTGGCAGTACTTTGGATAGAATTTGAAGCTTGAAGACCATGGGCATAGACCCCTCTTTCGACCGTACAACCTCTAATCCATGTCATTGCGTAACTCTCGACACCAGAGGTCCGAAGAAGGTCAGATATACCTCCTTCGGATGCTCAGATTGAAGTTCTGCAAGTTCGACCGGACATTACAGTGTATGAGTGCACGTACTACGAGACGACGGGACCCGTGAGGCTCGGATCCACCACGACCAAAGAATAGTATTAATGCCGCGGCCGCCGCAGTGTACTGCTGACCATCCGTCTATATATACAAGGCTTGGGTCAGCCATTTGAGAGGGAGGGAGAGAAGGAAAAAGGCGAGGAAGCCCTGTCCGTTTTACTCTGAATACACATCTTTTGAGTGTTTCCTCTTCTTTAAACACTAGTTAGCTCACACATAGCTATCATTTATCCAGAGGGATCTGAGTGTTTATCCGTTTAAAGTCATATAAGTCTACTTTGGCAGCCCACTATAAGCCTTCTTACATTTTATAAGCCTTCTTCTCATATAGCACACACTGTTATACACATTGAGAGTCGTGTTGTGTGAGTTTTCCCGAACTTCGGTCCGTGGTTTTCATTTTCTGTTTGTATATATATACTAATATATGTATATATTTCATATATATGGACTAACATTATCGAGTTATGCCTCGATTGAGCCTACACACTTTGATGCTGAGGCGTTTAATTGCTTTTTATATATATATATATAAGCGTGGGTCGACTACATCGATGAGCCTGAATTTACATCAAGTGCGTTTACTCGCTTTTATATATATATATATATATATATATATATATATATATATATATAAAATTGTCATCGGACATATCCGATGAGCACGGATTTACATCCAAATGCGTTTACTCGCTTTTTTATATATATATATATAATTCTTCATCGGACATATCCGATGAGCACGGATTTACATCTAGTGCGTTATCTTATATATATATATATTTTATATATATATATATATATATATATATTTACATTCCCTGTCAAGCACGGAGTTTACTTGTGACCTTTTACTGACTTTATTTACATTTTGTCCTCGCTCGAGTTTACTTCGTGGCGGTTGATCGCTTACTGACTTTATTTACATTTAATCACTTTGAGTTTACTTACGTGGCGGTTGATCATGTCCATATATATATATATTTACATTTCCGATCCCCCATGGAGTTGCTTCGTGGTGGTTGATCATGTATGTGTATATATATTTACAGCTTCTATATATATAACTGCTTACTGCTTTTCATACAAATTGCAGTATCATGTGAGCCTTGGAATCATGTGATTACAGGTTCAGTTTACTGAATCTAGATTTGGTTCCCATGATGGATATTTTTCAGCTGTAAGCAGCTTGTACATTGTTTTACAATGTCTGAATTTCCTTGGATGGCTGTCATGCCCATGAGGAGTTCGGCACTACTGTATTTTATTTTCTCAAGAATGCTTCGCATCTCAAAAATAAAAGCAAACAAGCCGGACATTTAATAATAAAATGGAAGTATCAAAGGCCTCAATTACTATTGAGCATAGCGTTTGAAAAAACCTCTTTTATAAAACGACATTGCCATATCTTGTTTAAAACTAAATTTTTCTATAAATTCAAACTCTATGTATATAGGTGCGAACGAGGTACAACACTACTTCCAAATAATTGCACATTGATCCACACACACACATTCATATAACAATTTCTTTGAAAAGTGATGGTCACCGTGGTAACACGGATGTCGGGGGGTGCCTAACACCTTCCCTCCGCATAATCAAGCCCCCGGACCCAAAAATGAATCTCGGTTTCACAGACTCGTTTAGTAGTGTCAAATCACTGGGTCAATGTGCAAGCCTTTTCGGTTGCATTCGTGCAACCAGTTAAATACACCAACTGGCGACTCTTAAAGTCCAATCGTCGACATTATACATGTCTGATCTTTTTCACTTGTTTTTTTAAACAAATCTCACATTAACATGAGAACACCAAAGAACAAGTAATCTGAAAAGGATACTCAAAAATCCGGCGTCGACGGTGGCGATCTCTGCTGGGACTCCAATAAGAGGGCTTAAGCCGCTATTACAAGCTTTTCAAAATTGTTATATGCTTGTGTGTGAATGTTGCATTTACATTTCTGATGAATGTGTACGAATGCATTTTAATTACTGCACTGCTAAATATCTATCTGTGATATTAGTGCTTCGCACATGTTATCATTTTACATAAACGATGAGACACGTTGATTACTGGACTCGTGGGAAGAATGATTCCCCGGGGCTCAGGAAAGGCACCACTCAGATTCACTCCAGTTAAACGACCGGATTAATTTCCCGTCAAGTAGATTGCGATAATTTGGGAACCTTCATGCTGAAAAGCCGCGAGAGAAACCCTAGGATAGGTCAACCTCTGATAAACCAAATGCGGAGGAAAGTTTCTTCATGCTTTCCATTTTCAATTACTTGTAAAAGCATTTACTTGTAATTTTATTCCATGTTCATCCATATGTAATGGAAAATATGAAGAATATCTGTGCATGCATGACATGTTATCAATTAACAACCGGTTTTTGCAGGACAAATTCCTAAAACGGACATGTAATGATAACATTTATATTACCCTAAGACTAAACTACGTAAGTCTTTTGTAGGGAAGCAATTGGGCCTGTTACCCGGTCAAAATCCAAAAAGGTTGCGAGCCTACAACCAATCAAGTCCTCTTTCGAACAGTCTAATCCTGTTTCCTGAGAAGAATTTGACGGATAGAGTAAACAAATCATAGACTTGGCCGTTCTACTGAAAGAATTGCACCAGTCTACTCAGGGTATGAAGATACCTACACATACAGAATCCTCTACACAAGGGGGAGTTCAAGGTTTGGAAAAAACAATTCTAGAACATTAGTTGGATACAACTAACAAAGACCCTAAAGGCACCCATCTCAAAGGAGATCCAGACACTGGTGACATCAGGAAGAAGGTCCTTCAAATGGAGGAAACCATTCGCGTTCTCAAAGGGATTGGAACACATGGCAGTGTTTCATATGCAGACCTTTGAATATTTCCTGGTGTGCATTATCTAGAAAAATTTAAGACCCCTGATTTTGAAAAGTATGACGGATTAGGGGATCCTTACACACATTTAAAGGTGTTCATTGGAGAACCTGGGTCTTACGCAGAAAATGAAAAGCTCAGAATGCAGCTGTTTCAAAAAAGTCTGACTGGAGAAGCCCGTTCATGGTATACCAGATTAGACAATTCTAAGATCCATAGCTGGGAAGAGCTGGCTCACGCCTTCCTCACTCAATACAGTTTTCAATCTCAGATGGCTCCTAACCGGTATCAAATCACCTAGGTCAAGAAACAGTCTAATGAGTCATTTAGAGAGTACGCTCAAAGGTGGAGGCGCCTTGCTGCTCAAGTTATTCCTTCCATGACGTAATCGAAATGTTCATGACTTTCATAGATGTCTGAAGCTCCTTTCTATGATGAGTTCTAATTTGGTATTGGCAAACCATTTTCGAAATGAGCAAACACCATGAGATGGCTAAAATGGGATTGAAGTCCCAGTAAAATTCAAGACCTAGCCACTCTTAAAGTCATTATACGAGCACATCCAATCCGGATCTTATGGAAACAACCCCCGGAGGGTCCATAAAAAGAAAGAGGAGGATGTTTCCTTGATACTACAAGGACAAAAAGGAAATCCAAGCATGCCTATGCAGAGGAGAAACTACTCCCCTTTTCCAGCACAATCTTCAAACCCTCCATTGCCTAAAAGTGGAGAAGTAAAGCGACCTCGGACGTTCACACCCTTAGGGGATTCGCTCGAGAACATTCTTGTTCTTCTAACCGCTCAGAAGAAAATTACACATCTTCTTCCACCAGCCAACCCTAATGGCAGGGGTTTTAATGCTACTCGGAAGTGTGCTTATCATGCCGGAGCACCTGGACATAATACTCAAGATTGTTGGGCCTTGAAACATAAAATTCAGGATCTGATAGACAACGGTGAGATTGTAGTCACCAAACCAGATCAACCTCATGTGCAAGACAACCCTCTTCCTCAACACAAAGAAGAAGAGGTCAACATGATCAGTTGGAGCACTGTACAAGGTTCCAATGGCGAATCATCCCAACCCATCAAAGACGGTGTTGACAAATGGGATTATGCAAAGTTCCAATTTACCATGGAACGAAAGATGAAAGCTCTTTGCAAACAAATTGAGCAATTGACAGAACTGGTGACCCACCAGCATCAAGTCACACGCCAATTAATTAGGCAGGAGCATGCCTATCTCCTTCCATTTGTTATAAATTCTCCATGAACACCTTCAAAAAGCGAAGCTATGGAGGATAAGGTTGCAAAGTGAGCAAGTGCTAAAGCCCGTCGGGATTTTGCCAATCAAAGGGAATTCACCTATCTGGGCCAGTCTATGGAGCAAATACTTCAAATGTTAATCAATGAAGGAAGAATCACATTCCTTCTCTCTCCAATCAATCCCCGCTCAGGGAGGTTCAATCCTGATGAAATGTGTCAATATCATTCACATTCTCGCGGTCACAGCACAGAAGAATACTGGGCACTCCGCCATCTTATTCAGAATCTTATTGATAGCGATTGTCTCCAGTAAATAGCGAGATGATTACACTATGCAACTCAAGGGTGGGAATGCATGCCCTACCCAATGGAAGGACCGATTGCGATTATCTCCAAGTGGATGATGAAAGCATCACAAAGTATTTCCCATACAACCAATTCAACTCAAAGGAGCGACAATCCTTTGAAAGTGGCAAAGACCAGAGCCAATTCCTTTACCTTACTGCACCACAACATCCTCCGTTGTCGACTTTGCACAAAGTTCCATGGAATTATGGAAAAGCTGAAGGATCCACGTCTCATACTACTGCTACAGTGTCGAAAGAAAATCCACTGTACCTTCCTCAACGGGTTATCAAACCTACTTGCAAAGCAAAAGGGAAATTACCCATGGAGAAGATTGAAAAATTCCTCCGTACTATGGGTCATAATGTAGCCAAAGTGGTTTTAAGCTTGCGAGAAGCTCCACACCAGATTTCAATACTGGATTTGGTTTTCTCTTCTGAGGATCATCGGAAGATCTTGTTGAAGGTTTTAGAAGAAGCCTACTTGCTAAAATCAGTGGATGTGGAAAAATTTCAACATTTGGTTGATCACATTTTCAACAACAATGTGATATCCTTCACTGATGACGATATACCTCCCGAAGGGACCGGTCTTTGCAAGCCATTGCACATCACAGTGTTGTCCTCCGGGTACATGCTAGCAGGAGTATTGATAGATGGAGGTTCATCTCTAAATATCTGTCCTTATCCCACCTTGGTAAAAATGAATATCAATCTCAAGCGGATCCAAAGCAGCCATACGGTCATCCGAGCTTTTGATGGATCCCGACGAAATGCCGTCGGAAAGATTGAATTGCCAATTGAAATTGGTCCAAATACATTCAATGTATCCTTCCACGTCCTCAACATAGACTCATGATACAACTTGCTATTGGGGAGACCATGGATACACATGGCTGGAGCCGTTCCCTCCACGCTGCATCAACAGCTCAAATACATTATCAACAACAGTCTTGTTACTGTCAGCGCTGAGCCGGATTGTCCTGAACAAGGAATTCTACCAATTATCAGCTTCAATTTAGAAGTTGAACCGGCTAGTTTCCATACTTTGGAAGTGAGTAACACGCAATACCATTTTATTGGGGCACCACTTCCCGTGCATTCCAAGATTTTCGCCGAGGTTATATTACCACTCAAGAAATGATGTTATTGGGTCATCAACCTGGACAAGGGCTTGGTAAGGATCAACAGGGTATTAAGCACCCTATCCAAATGTCCAGTCAAATTGGAACAGCCGGGCTAGGCTATTCTTCTAGTTCCAGACATAGGAATCCTCATAAAGCACGAGCAGGTTCCTCAAGCTTCCGCCGCACGGTGATTTTCTATACCTTTACCTCATGAGTTAATGTAATCTCTAGTAAAGGTTCCAGCCCATGTTATGGCTATGCTATTTCCGAAACCAGTGCCAATCAAAGCTAAAGAGATGCTGATTCCTAATCCCGAAGTGGAAGAAAAGGAACGGAAACGTAAACATGACATTGCCTTGATGATGGCAGGCATTCGTATCATTGTTCATGATGAATATACAAACAGATACACCCCAGACGATGATTTCCCAGATGTCATGGTTATCATTCGGGAGAAGGAAGACACTGAGGATCCTTCCATCATTGCAGTCCTTCAGGACTTTGCCCTCAACAATTGGAGCAGCACTCCATGCATTGGTCGACGAGGGTAAAATTGGTAGAAAATCCCTCTACTCCGTAGATAACTTTAATTGCTTGCTTTCCTTTACAGAACTAGCAGTTATTTTATCACGTATATGCTAACACTTTTGTATAATTGAACAGTTGCATATATTAATTGAAAGCATCTTTTATTTCAGGACTCTGAATTTAGATGTACCTGTACTTGCTGATGAGGTGCCTTCTCTCCACAAGGGTTGTAACTTTGATGCAAAGTTAAACTCAGACTTGATGGACATCCAAGAGGACATTGAGACACCTCAAGAGATTAAGGAATGGGTCGTAGACAAACCCAAACCCAATCTTGATCAAACCACTCCTTTCAATCTTGGAACCTTAGACAATCCTAAGCTAATCCAGATTGGTTCAGACCTTACCACAACTCAGCGGAATGACATGGTTGCACTGTTAACCCAATTCCAGGATGTGCTTGCATGGTCTCATGAAGACATGGTGGGTTTGTCCACTGACATTGTTCTTCATCGCCTTCCCATTAAAGAAGGATTCAAGCCAGTTAGGAAAAATCTCAGACGATTGAAACCTGAGTGGAGTTTAAAGGTTAAAGAAGAAATTGTAAAACAATTTCAAGCTGGCATCATCATGGTGTCTACATATCCGGAGTGGATATCCAACATTGTTCTCGTGCCTAAACCAGGGGGAAAGGTACGAGTTTGCATGGATTATTAGGATTTGAACAAAGCTTGCCTTAAAGATAGCTTTCCCGCACCCTTTATCCACATTCTTATTGACAATACTGCTCAATACGGCATGTACTCCTTTGCTGATTGCTTTGTGGGGTACCATCAAATTATGGTCGCTGAGGAAGATCGTGAGCAAACAGCTTTCATCACGCCTTGGGGAACTTTTTACTACAGACGGTTGTCATTCGTCCTCATCAATGCCGGGGCAACCTATCAGCGAGCTATGATGGCTCTTTTCCACAATTTAATGCACAAGGAGATAGAGATCTATGTGGATGACATCATTGTCAAATCCCGGAAGGAGGATGACCATTTAGACCATCTCAAAAAGCTTTTCAACAGGTTGCGTAACTACAACTTAAAGTTGAATCCCGCCAAGTGCGCCTTTGGTGTTAAGTCAGGCAAGTTGCTAGGTTTCCTAGTAATCCACAAAGTGATTGAACTGGATCCTACCAAAATCCAGGCCATCAAGGAAATGCCCACTCCTCAGACAGAGAAGGAAATACGGGGATTTTTGGGAAGGATCAACTTCATTAGCAGATTCATTTCTTAACTCACAGCAACCTGTGAGCTTATCTTCAAATTATTAAGGAAGAACTCATCCACGAAATGGAACGATGAGTGTCAAAAAGCCTTCCTCACAATCAAAGAGCAGTTGATTAACGCTCCTGTTTTGGTACCTCCAGGGATGATGTTCCTCTGTTCATGTACCTGTCCATAAATGACAATGCTATGGGCTGTATGCTGGGGGAAAAAAGACAATAGAGGCCAAGAACGAGCTATCTACCTCAGCAAAAGATTCAACATCAGTGAACACAAGTACACTCTGATCGAGAAGACTTGTTGTGCTTTAGCATGGGCTTCCATGATGTTACAACATTACCTCCATGGTCATACAACCCATCTCATATCCCGCGTGGATCCTCTCAAGTATGTGTTCAGTAAACCCATACTGAATTATCGACTGTCCATACGACAATTGATCCTACAGCAATTTGACATCGTCTACGTGATGCAAAAGTCTGTCAAAGGTCAAGGAATTGCGGATCAACTAGCCGCCGCACCTGCAGTGGATTACAAACCCTTAGAAACGTACTTTACCGATGAAGGGGTAATGACAGTTCAGTTACAACATTAGTACGATACATGCATTGAGTGGAAAATGTATTTTGATGGAGCTGTTAATTGTAGGAAGGCTCACGGAGTTGGAGCAAAGTCCTAATATCCCATGACGGGAGCGATATCCATCGCTATCAAATTACAGTTTGTCAGCACCAACAACACAGCTGAGTATGAAGGTTGTATCATGGGGTTAAAACTTTCCCGTTCAATGGGCATCAGGCGGTTAACTGTCTTTGGGGATTCCGAATTGGTAATCAAGCAATCCACATGAATCTATCAAACCAAAGAATTGCATTTGCTTCCTTACCATCGACAAGTTTTACAGATGGATTTGGAGTTCGAGGAAATCTCCTTTCTACACATTCCTCGTAATAGGAATGATTTTGCAGACACATTAGCAATGTTGGCCTCCTTGGTTTACATACCTCACAAGGAAAACATGCCAAACATCACGTTTGCTCTGGAAAAAGCCCCAATCTGTTGGAATTACATTGGAGAAGTATCGGATGAGCTACCTCCCATCCATAACCCTTGGTACCAACACATCAAGGAGTATCTGCGAGATGGATCTATACCCACTGAGGCGAGCCTAACTGAGAAGAGGCGGATTCATCGATTTGCTATAAAATTCTATCTAAGCGGAGATACACTCTACAAAAGAGATGCAGGATTAAGTCTCCTTAGATGTCTGGACAAAGACCAAGCTCAGCGACTCATGGATGAGATCCATGGTGGAGTATGCGGCCCTCACATGAGCGGACCCCTACTTGTAAAGAAAATTCTCAGAACGGGACATTATTGGCTCACACTCAAAGCTGACTATGATGATCACGTCAAGAGATGCTATCAATGCCAGATTCATGGGAATGCTATCCACGCCCCTCCAAGGGAACTCCACAATATGAGTTCTCCATGGCCCTTCTCAATGTGGGTAATGGACGTAATCGGGCCCATCGAGCCCAAAGCCAGTAATGGACATCGATTCATATTCACCATGATTGACTACTTCACCAAATGGGTAGAAGAAGCTTCCTTCCCCAAGGTTACTAAAGAAGCTATCATTGCTTTCATCAAAAACAATGTCATCTGTTGATATGGACAACCAGAGGTCATTGTGTCAGACAATGCTAAGAACCTCAACAACAAAATGATGAAGGATTTATGAAGAAAATTTCACATCAAACACCTTAACTCCGTCATCTACCGACGAAAGATGAATGGTGCTGTTGAAGAGGCTAATAAAAACATCAAAAAGATCATGCAGAAAATGTCCGCCAACCACAAATGATGGCCTGACCTCTTGCATCTGACTTTATTAGCCTACAGAACTTCCGTGCGAACTTCCACTGGGGAAACCCCCTACTCATTAGTCTATGGGATGGAAGTAGTGCTCCCCATAGAAGTGGAAACAGAATCCCTCAGAGTATTGATGGATGCTCAGTTGGATGAGGACCTATGGGTACAAGATATGTATCATCAATTGTCTCTGATAGACGAAAGGCTAACCGCGGCTATCTTCCATGGTCAGTTATATCAACAAAGGATAACACGATCCTACAACAGAAAAGTCCGACTACGGCAATTCAAACAGCATGACTTGGTTTTGAAGAAGATCATTGGCAACCAAGATCAATCTAAGGGAAAATTTGCTCCTAACTGGGAAGGCCCATTTATTATCAAAGAAGTATTGACAGGAGGTGCTCTCAGATTGCAGGAAATGGATGGCGATGAATTTCCACAACTTATTAACTCGGACACCGTGAAACGGTACTATGTCTGAAGTTACCATCAAACAAACATCCTGGTTTTGATCATCAAATTACCAGTCATTCCGGTTTTGAACCCTTTCACCCTTTTACATGCTCTTCTACCCCTCAGGGAAACATACATTTCAAGCCAGCAACCTGGTTTTACTTCTTTCCAAACCTTCCATACAGTTTTGGTTATCCTGAAGACGGGATTGAACCTTTCTCAATTTTGGTTATCCTGAAGACGGGATTGAACCTTTCACACCTGCAGTTTATCCTGAAGATGGGATTAAACTTTTCTACGCATGTAGTTTGTCCTGAAGACGGGATCAGACTTTTTCTACACTTGCAGTTTATCCCCATTATGGGATTAAACTTTCTTTTCCCCGCAGTATAGCCTGCACATGGGATTCACATTTTCTTCAGCTGCGATTCGTCCTGAGGGGCGAACTACGTCGACCTGATCTCCCTGATACCCGGGGGTACGTAGGCAACCATATGCTATATAGCCCAGTCGCAATAAAAAAAACATTTCTGCCCTTTCTTCACAAAAACAACAAAAAACAACAAAAATACTTCTACACCCTTCTGCATTTCACATTTAACATTGAACCTCCTACACTAGGTTTGAACAATGCAGACTTGATCTCCTCTTCAATTGGAGTACATAGGCAGCCATTCATAGTGCAGTCTAACCCCTACCAAAACAACATACTTGTCACACGGTACTGGGATCAACATTTAATTTTCCCCATTTCATCGGTTTCAGATCAAAGGGATGGAATTACCCAACCTCTTCTCACAAATAGAAGATTCGGTGACCATCTAAGCTGCGATCGTGCCTCAAAGAGTAATACCAACCCATAAGAGATGGAATTAACTAGGCTTCTCACAAATAGAAATCTTGGCGACCATCCGTCGGAAAGTGCGGTCAATCTCGAGAGGAAGAAACAACCCTCCTCTCCACTTTTCCATCTGAGATACCAAATTCCCAAGACACCAAAGATGGTAGGGATTCATGTAAATCGTTGATCCGTTTCTAAGAGATCTTGTGACATCTCAATGTCTATCTATCAAGGATAAGTTCAGAATGCATCAAGATCACAAGGCCCTGGAGAAACAGGAAAATATCAAGCAAGTATCAAGGTATAACTAAAAGGGAAGTGAATCAAAATATATTTCCCCGCCATACATAATATTGTTTGATATATACATACATCTGTCAGACATACATGACAAAATGGCTAAGCTAGTCGTGGCAGAAAATACAAAGCTATCTCTGAGATCCGTGTGTATGCGGACTATCGATCTAACATAGCATCCCTTTTTCAAGATGGAGGAAAGCTTCGCAAGCTCCCCGCCCAAGGGTATCTACTTGAGCTAGCAGATCGAGGCTAACTCGCATGGTGGCATAATGCTCATCAATGTAAGCACTCATGTCGGCCGGCCGGCGATCATCTGGGATCTAATAGAAGTGCTATCTGCAATGGCCACATCCCTAGCAGATAAAGCGGCAACCCGCTCTCCAATCAATGTATCACTGGCTGATCTAGCCTCATCCCTCTCCAACAGAGCCGTGTCTCTCTCATCAAGAGCTGTCAACATCGCGGCCCTAGCCTGATCTCTATCATAGGTCATCAGATGTAAGCTCTGCTCCAAATGTGTGTAGAACATCGGGTAACAGTGGCTTTTCGGGGTGGGAGAATCCATCACAAATGTTGGCAACCCAGCAGTCAAATCATCGGTGGGAATAACAGCCTCCTCTACAGTCGCTCATCATCGATCAGTCCCCGTGACGTGGATATCTTTGCACCGATGCGATCTCTATCTCCATCCATGCGAATAATACTCAAGAACAACCGGATGATCGACGAGAAAACTCACCACTCGTTGATCTTAACAGCATACAACCCGGATCGTCCTCCTCCGACAAACGGCATTGTGGCGTGAAGCGCCGACTCATCGCTTCTCATACGGATGGAAATCCTGAAACTGGTCAAACTGACACATCACGACCAGTGGGTGGTAAGTGATCATGCCCCTCAATCCAGCCAGAGGGAGATAATTCATGCCCTAAGCATGAGTAATGAAGCTGTAGGGTGAGCTGAGCCCTGAACACGTCAATATATCAAATGAATCTCTATTCCCTGCCAGGAAAGCGGACCAAGATGCAACATCTGTACACTCCACAGGCTGGAAGGAATACGTCATGGCTATGTCATGGGTGAAACAAAATCCATGATGTCTAAATGTGCCAATCGGTCTCAAGTGTGACATAAACCACACATACAACATGACCGAGCTACTTGTGAATACTCATGCCGGATAAGTGCAGCAGTATGTAGCTGACCTCAAGGTCTTTGCAATAATCATCGGAATAATGGTATAACCCTCCCTGAGAGCTCTCACTTCCATGACGACGCCGATATCTAGCTCATCCATGTACCACGGTATGTAGACATATGACAATACACATAGAAGCAGTACATCTACTCTGGCTGAACGCCAATGATCCTCCGGTGTGGTGAAATCCCCGGAATGCCGTGCATAGCTGTCCTCAGAGCCAAACCTGTCAAACAGGAAACGCTGGGATATAACATGGCCGGATGTAATCTCATCCTGCACCACTCCGCGCCTCAATCCTGTGAGAGTCATGAACTATCTACTCATGTCTCCCATCACTATATGCATGCAAGGTCTGTCCATAGGCAGCATCGTCAATCGTGCATACTCCTCCAAAATAGGAGTCAACTCACGGGTCCCAAATCGGAATACCATCTCTCGTCCGGTCAAAGGTTGCTCTAGCATGCCCTCTACAAATCCTGGAGGAACCTGAAACATCAGTAAGGTCATAGTATGCTACAGCAAATCATCTACGATCACCATGTCTGACGGTGATATACTATTATAACATGATCAAGATTAAATTTACCACCATAAATGGTGGGGTATGATTGATACTGACTAATCGTCAAGAAGACATCTGCAATCGGTCGTGTCATAAGACCATCCAGGTTAATCTTTGAGTATCTCTGGACATACATACATATGCTTAACATAATAACATGCATGATACAATAGATGGTAATATGATATAGGGAATGGAAAACTGTACATATATTCCTATGTATATCATCATCTAATACATCTCTATACAGCTAAAATACTAAAATACAGGGAAATGGGGCGAAGCTACCCAATATACAACAGAGGCCTATCAAAAGATATAGCGAGAATGGGGTGAAGCTACCCAGATGCTAACAGAGGCTTATCAAAAGAGATAACGAGAAATACATCAGAAAAAGTCAATAGTATCGATGTCTACATCATCGATCCTGTCCACCCGATATAACTCCTCCTGAGTCATTGGATCTCTATCTACAGGGATGTCAGGTTGATACAAAGGAGGATCTGCGCCGGAAAAACCATATAGGTCACCTGAGGGACCAGCGCCAGAGCTGGAAGGATCAAAAGTATCTACCTCTGCAGGATCTCTGCCCAAATGCCGAATGAAAAGATGTGATTGGTCCAATTGCCGAAGCCGAAAGTCATCATTAACTGCGGTCACATGAGTCGGATCTCTGACACAGGCTAGCCAATCCATCATCATCACAGATCTTGGAACCATATCCCCCATAAACTGTGTGGTTCGGGTCTGAGCTCCAATCGTACAAGGGATCCACCAATGCTAGAACGTCTCCTGAGAACAGGGGCCCTCTGACAATGTAAAACCGTCAATCCCCATCAATGGGATGTCAATGACGGGTGACTGCAAAACAGGCCAATAACGCTTGGCAGGAGGCAAGATTGGCATACAGATCTCTCCTATAGTGCTCCTGATAGCACGCTCTCCTAAATAGAGCTCCCATCCTCCATCTGTGAAAAGAGGAATCCTGCGGGTGGAAATGACGTACTCTACTCAAGTCGGGTACCCATCCTCAAATCCAACTCCCAAATGCTCTCTAGAGTACGGAATCCATATGATGACATCAGCTGTCAATAGCTCCAGCTGTAGGCGACAATGAGTGAAACCCTCAGCAACAAGGACCTCCGCCAGTATGGAATGATGCCATCTCCGTCCTCGTGGATAGGTGTCTAAACCCAACACGCTCACAAGATGCAAGCAAGGAAGCCTCTCATATGCCCAAAACAGCCAACACAAAGGCAAACATCTGCTGTCAGTCAACACTCTTAACCTAATTATGGGAAAAGACAAGAGAAATACTCACCAGCAGAAATGGGTAGAATCCTAACCACGCCTCGGTCAAGCCCTGTGATCGCATGCGCATTCCCTTGAGGAAGTAGGCAAAGGTGTAGGAACCCCAATCATACTCTCCTATACGGTCCACGTGTCGAGTGGCGCTGATCAAAGCGAAGGACACCGTAGAGGAATTATCTGCTATGAAGCCGCCCCTAATGATCATCAGGAACAATCACCGAAGAATGCGATCCTTGACTCTCACATCATCGGGTATAGGCTCATTCAACACCATTTCATATAAGCATCTACGCAAAAAGACTGCATCGAATAGTCCCCGCCTTGAGCGCCTCCGCCGGAACTCCCAACAAGGATCTGATGGCAGTAGGGGTGATATCCGCCGTACAAGGCACTGGCTCCCCTCCAAACTCCATACCTGTGATAAATTGCCAATCCATTGGTGTCATCATCACCTCACAATCCAACAAATGGAGTGACTAAGTCTGGTGGAACCACCGTTCAGACAATGCCCTGAGATAACCCTAGGGACAGCGACGGGGTAGAATGGAGAAGAACCTCCCGAATCCCCAGCCATGGACGATCGCTCTATAGTCATTATGCAAGGCCTGATACATAGAGTGGATGCTAAACCAATTCCCCCGAGGTTGTGTGAAGCCGGGAACCAATATCAAATGCAGATCAACATCAGAATCCTTGACTCCTCATCAATAGGAAATAAGGAAGATTAAAGATCTAACTTCATACCTCATTTACTTGCAGGTATACTGAAGGATGCCTACTCAAGTCACCTAGAAGATCTGGGCTCGCCACTTGAATACCTGGCAATTCCCTACGGGGAACACATACAAACAGAGAGAAACCTCAATCGGTGCATCCTCCTCCTCATCCTCGACATTCTAAGCACCTCAACCCGAATCAGACGTATCATCCAGATCTCCGCCAAACGACGAGGCTGTCTCACGGAATGGCGCTGAGGCTCTTCAAAAGCCCTCCTCCGTACACCAGAAGTGGTCCTGCGGGAACTACTCGGTTGATTTGGATCCATGTTATCTGGATAGCAAGTCTCCAAATCACCTTAGAAAGGTCATATCAGCATGCATATTTTCTACTATGTGTCTAAATGCATTTCATGCGATAAGTCATTTTCCAACGGACAAAAATTGGAAAAAAAATACATGCATGTGTTATCAGGACATTAAAGAATACTTGTACAGTGACAGAATATGCAAAAAGTAGCCCAAACTCAGTAGATCTGAAGAAGAGCTCTCGGATTTCCTTCACTGCGCAACTTGAAAATGACTTAAGAAAGCAACCAGCCACCTATACATAGGCACGGCTGGTCGCAGGCTAACATATGACTTCTGCAGGTACACCAGCAGCCCCCCTACATGGGTCCCACACCTCCGGCTCGCTCCAGTTAAAGTTGTAAAGGAGGTCTCACAAGCTGAAAAGGCCAAATCAGGAATTAAAATGCTACGCGATTGAGCGGATTATCCTGAAATCCAGGTTTCTTGTTGGTCAGAGTTAAACTCCCGTCGCCTCAATGGTATTCGCCTGAATATAGGGTATAGTATACCAATGAGCTCAGCTTTTACAAACCATGCTCGGCAATACCCCAAAAAGGTCCGATGCCATCATTTGCTGGGTCACAACCCTAAACAATCCCCGGCGGGGGTCACAACGCTAAACCACAAAATATCAAACCTCCCCGACGGGGGTTACAACGCCGAAGTTATCAAGCATCTACGTATCCCCAGCGGGGGTCACAACGCGCATCTTTCAAACTTCTATGTATCCCCGGCGGGGGTTACAACGCAATATAACCATTGATACACACATCAATGAAGGTCAAGCAGCCTTGATGTCATATCAGCTGATGGCAAGTAAACCCATCGACGCAACCTTACCCAGCAAGGGCTACAACACAATGCTACCATTGACACATACATCAATGAAGGTCAAACAGCCTTGACAATACATCCAGTAGGGATCTATCCGGTGATACACGCATCAACGAAGGTCAAGCAACCGGCGTACCACAACACTATTGGCGATGCTCGATAAAGATGAGGGAACATGTTATACACATCCTCAAATAGACAAAGCCTTATCCCCACATATCTCTTCCACACAAGAGGTACCTCTATGGAGTATAAGCTAGTGTCTAGGATTCAAGACTTTGGTGGTAGTCCCAACGTCAACATCCTTGGAAACTTGGATCGCATGTCTAAGTTATCACTGATTGTCATCCCAGCAGGATTACATGACAATCATGCATCATACATTTGCATCATGTTGCTGCATATAGCATCATGTTTATCTTGCTTGCATTTCAAGTGTATAGGATTCTTTATCTTATCCATGCCTTGTATTGCATGAATTTGATAAAGAGGGGCATCTATAGATACTCAAAATTTTCTGCACTCCTATTACTAACATTGCAGGAGGGTAGATTTGTCTTTTGGAGATAACCCTGAAAGACAGCTTACATCCATCACAGATACCACCGGAAGTTTAGTTCCAACCCGGAACACAAATCGGGAACGTCATGTCAACCTGGAACACACACTAGGAATGTTATTTCCGATCTCAGAGATAACCCTGAGATATGCAGATCAAAAGACCAGCAACAACACCGGAGAGGACAGTTCTGTCTCAACGATAACACCGCAACGTTTAGTTCTAGTCCCAGAGATAACACTGGGATTAACAACACCATCCTTGGTGATAGCCCCAAGGGATGCCATTGCAGTTCCAACGATAACCCCAGGCTTGTGTTAAACATGTGATCAGCTTCAATCCAGATGACAGTGAGGCATACAAATAAGCAACCCAATCTCAGATGTAACCCTGAGCAACGTCTGCTTTCCACTTAAACCGGCGATAACCCCGGTGAGGAGTCACAACGTCATCTTACCACGTCAACAAGATGATATCGCGGCATACCAACAAGTAATCCAATCTCAGATGTAACCCTGAGCGAGGAGTCAAACGTCTACTTTCAACTCAAATCGGCAATAACCCCGGCGAGGAGTCAAACGTCATCTTGTTCCTTCGACAAATGGCACGTCATCTCAACACTTCATACATACATACATCCCACAATGTCCCACAAGAACTAAGGAGTGACAATCCCGAGTGACAATTACGTGTGGCAGTACTTTGGATAGAATTTGAAGCTTGAAGACCATGGGCATAGACCCCTCTTCCTGACTTCGTACAACCTCTAATCCATGTCATTGGGTAACTCTCGACACAAGAGGTCCGAAGAATGTCAGATATACCTCTTTCAAAAGCTCGGATTGAAGTTCTGCAAGTTCGAGCGGATATTACAGTGCATGAGTGCACGTACTAGGAGACGACAGGACCCGCGAGGCTCGAATCCACCATGACCGATCAGTAGTACAATGCATTGCCTTGCAGTGTACCTGGCCATCCGTCTATATATACAAGGCTTGGGTCAGCCATTTGAGAGGGAGGGAGAGAAGGAAAAAGGCGAGGAAGCCCTGTCCGTTTTACTCTGCATACACATCTTTTGAGTGTTTCCTGTTCTTTAAACACTATTTAGCTCACACATAGCTATCTTTTATCCGGCGGGAGCTGAGTGTTTATCCATTTAAAGTCATAGAAGTCTACTTTGGCATCCCACTGTAAGCCTTCTTACATTTTATAAAGCCTTCTTCTCATATAGCACACACTGTAATACACATTGAGAGTCGTGTTGTGTACGTTTGCTCGAACTTCGGTCCGTGGTTTTCATTTTTTGTCTGTATATATATACTAATATATGTATATATTTCATATATATGGACTAACATTATCGAGTTATGCCTCGATTGAGCCTAGACTTTGGTCTGGAGCATTTAATTGCTTATATATATATATATAAACTGTGGTCAGACTCTGTCTGATGAGCCTGGATTTACATCCGGTGCGTTTACTCGCTTTTATATATATATATATATATATAATTGCTGTCGGACATATCCAATGAGCCTGGATTTACATCCAATGCGTTTACTACTTTTATATATATATATTTGTATATATATATATATATATATATATATTTACATTCCTGTCAGGCCTGGAGTTTATTTCGTGGCCTTTTACAGCTTTATTTACATTTTGTCCTGCCTGGAGTTTACTTCGTGGCAGTTGATCGCTTTTACAGCTTTATTTACATTTTACATCGTCGAGTCTGCTTAGTAATCGTTGAGTTTATTCAGCAATCGTCGAGTCTGAACTTCTATCATCGAGTCTGTCTGGGTCCTTACGATGTACTTTTGACTTGGCATTCTCCTCGGTTTAAGGTAGCTCAGGAAGGGCTAACCTCATGAAATGGATCAAGGGTTAGGTTTATCCCTGAGGCGCTTATCAGAGAGATTGCTTTGTTTTGTTGGACTTTTGTCATCATAGGAGGCTCCTCTGTTATTCCACTATTGAGTCTGTGCTGCGATCGTTGAGTCTGCACTGCGATCGTTGTCTTTCATGTTACTGCAGCTCTATGATCGTGAACTTCTTTTTATCATGTCTACGATTTTGAACATAGCCTTTTATATCTGTATGGTTAGCATAAACTAGAGCATAGATTTCATGGTTGTAAATTAAGCATGCCTAGCTCACTTATTAATTTGTTGAACCTGGATTCATCTAAAGGTTTCGTAAAGACATCAGCAAGTTGATTTTTAATAGGGATATATTGTAAGGATATGGTTCCATTTTGCACATGATTCCTAATGAAATGATACCTTATTTCTATATGCTTAGTCCTAGAATGCATGACAGGAATATGAGTTATTGTTATGGCACTTGTGTTATCACAGTGAACATGTATGGATTTGAATTCAAACCCATAGTCTGCTAGCTGATTTTTCATCCATAGGATCTGAGCACACCAACTGCCAGCAACAATATATTCAGCTTCTGTAGTTGAGGTAGATACTGAGTTTTGTTTCTTGCTGAACCAGGACACAAGTCTGTTTCCTAGTAACTGACAAGTTCCACTGGTACTCTTTCTATCTATTTTGCAGCCTACAAAATTAGCATCTGTGTAGCCTGTCAGTTCAAATGAGGACTCCTTGGGGTACCAAAGGCCCAAGTGAGGTGTACCTTTGAGATACCTGAAAATCCTCTTTACAGCAGTTAAATGTGATTCTTTAGGATTAGCCTGAAATCTAGCACATATGCATGTTGCAAACATTATATCTGGTCTACTGGCAATTAGATATAACAGAGAGCCTATCATACCTCAGTATTGAGTTATATCAATACTTTTACCTTTTTCATCTTTGTCAAGCTTGGTTGCAGGAGCAATTGGGGTTTTCATGGGAGAGGCTGATTCTATGCCATACTTCTTAAGTAAATCTTTAATGTACTTGGCTTGGTTAATGAAGATTCCTTCATCAGTTTGCTTTACTTGCAGTCCAAGGAAGAAATTCAGCTCACCCATCATGCTCATTTCAAACTTGCTCTGCATAAGCTTGGAGAATCTCTTTCATAACTTTTCATCAGTAGATCCAAAAATAATATCATCAACGTATATTTGAACTAATAAGACTTTGTCTTTATGTTTTCTAAGAAATAGTGTGGTATCTACTCTACCTCTAGTGAACCCATTTTCAATAAGAAAGTTAGTTAGTGTCTCATACCATGTTCTAGGTGCTTGTTTAAGACCATATAAGGCTTTGTCTAATCTATAAACATAATTTGAAAGAGATGGATTGATGAAACCTGGAGGTTGCTCTACATAGGCTTCTTCTTGAAGTTCACCATTCAAAAATGCACTTTTGACATCCATCTGAAAGACCTTGAATTTCATGTGAGCAGCAAAGGCAAGAAATATTCTGATGGCTTCTAGTCTGGCAACAAGTGCAAATGTCTCATTATAGTCAATGCCTTCTTCCTGAGAGTAGCCCTTGGCCACTAGTCTTACCTTATTCCTGGTTATTACTCCATCTTCATCCATCTTATTTCTGAAGACCCACTTGGTTCATATGACATGATGATTCTTTGGTCTTGCTACCAATCTCTACACTTTGCTTCTTTCGAACTGATTAAGTTCTTCCTGAATGGCTTCTATCCAGCTGGAATCTTCCATAGCATCCTCTATCTTCTTAGGCTCCATTTGTGACAGGAAGCTTAGATAGAAACATTCATTTTGGGTGGCAGCTCTTATTTTGACTCTTGCACTTGGATCCCCAATGATTAAGTCTTGAGTGTGATCTCTTGCCCATCTACTTCCTGTTGGGACATCTGTCCTGATGCCTTCTTGTCTGATGTGACGCCCCCAACATAGGTATTCATCACCCATCTTGAGTCGCCAAATACACGGTACAGAATACAAATACAAACTTAATTATACAAACGTCGTGTAATATACGACAAAACATAGCTGAGAGTTTAAACAGGAATATTGCCTTCTAGACAATATCCACTCTCAAATAGAGTCCTCCTTACATTTATTGTCACACTATTTTATATAATAGTGAGGACTACTATAACACCATCTCGGACCATCACTCCGTTCCCCGACTAGTCCCGGCTACGTTCTCATTTCCTGAAGAGAACAATGAAAGCAAAAGGGTCAGCTCAACTAGCCCAGTAAGAAATATTATGACTAAGATAATGCAGGATAAATTATCATTAGCCTTCAACAATGTTAAACTGATAAAATACAATAGACATCAAGTTTAACTGCAGCGAAATAAGCAATCTATTAGAAGAGTCAAGTAGAGCATGCTATCTACTATCTTCTATGATTTAAAATGTTTTCATCAATTTTTATCGCTGAGACTCAGCTTAATAAATAAACCACATCATCGAATCATCCCTGCACTACAGGCCAATGATATTCATTAAATCATCAATGGTCATGACTATATCGAATAATCCCTGGTCATAATCATACCAAAAACTGTCCATCAACGCACTACAGGCCACTGAGGAATTTTACCACATCATTTATAACATCACAGGTCATGATTATACCGAATGATCCAGGGTCATAATCATACCAAGTCCATCTATGCACGTAAGCCAACGATGACTTTCATCACAATATAAGCATGAGGTTGATGACAATGACATAATAATTCAATAAAACAAGTTCAAGAATAAATTTTAAAGATTTATAAGTTAATTTATCCTGAAATCAATTACGTCGAAATTATCAACATGATACTACTTTGTGGAGTAAAATTCAAGAATTCTCAGAAGAATATTTCCATGAAAAGATACTGGATGAAGCGCAAATATACAGGATATTCTACTAATTTCTTGGAGTATAGAAGCCAAAAATTTAACCAACTGAGTATAATAGAATATATGAAATTGCAAAAAGATTTTCGCCCGCCATGCGGTAATCCACGTAGACAGATCATTTCCACAATTTAGTAAGGAATGAATACGAAGGATCATTCACCATGCATGCGGTAATCCACATAGACAAGTTATTCCAACAGAATAATAAAGAATGGAATAACAAAAGAATTCACCAAGCATGCGATAGACCGCACAGACAGGTTATTCCCAATAGAATAATAAAGAATAGAACCAGGTCATGCGTAATCCGCACAGATAGGATATTCTAACAGAATAATAAAGAATGGAATCAGGTCATGTGTAATCCGCACAGACAGGATGTTCCAACAAAATAATAAAGAATTAAAACAGGTCATGCGTAATCCGCACAGACAGGTTATTCCCTACAGAATAATAAAGAATGGAACCGGGTCATGCGTAATCCTCATAGACAGGATATTCCAACAGAATAATAAAGAATGGAACCAGGTCATGCGTAATATGCACAGACAGGATGTTCCAACAGAATAATAAAGAATGGAACCAGGTCATGTGTAATCCGCATGCATGTGATGTTCCAAATGTAATAATAAAGAATGGAATAACAATGAGAATTCACCGGGCATGCACGCGATAGATCCAGACAGATAGGTTATTCCAAATGTAATAATAAAGAATGGAATAACAGAAGAATTTCACCATGTATGCGGTACTTCGCATAGACATGTTATTCCAACATAATAATAAAGAATGGAATAACAACTCTTACGAGTATTAAAAGAAAACAACTCTCTTCATGAATACAGAAAGAATAATACCCCTTACCTTAGAGGAAACTGGATATTGAAATAGTGAGGTAGCAGACTTCTCTTCTTCTTTCTCTCTATAATAATTGCTCTAAAGCTTTAGTGAATTGGTGAAAAATGAAGGAAGAATGAGCTTCTATTTATATGAAAATATAGTTTCGATAATTGCACGTTTTGGGGCTCGAAATATTACAGTATAATACCTTCCTATTTTTCTTCATTTTTAATTTAGTCCTGCAAGTATTATCAAACTTGCACCACCTCCCCTAATAGTAAATAATGTGAATCAATAGTTCAATCATGTGAATCAATAGTTATAATCATGTAAAAATATGAATTACAGTATAATGCCTCCATCTATACCTCTATTTTTAACTTAGTCATGCAAGTATTATTAATCTTACACCAACTCCCCTAATAGTACAAGAATGTGAATCAATAGTACACATATGTGAACAAATATTTATAATCATGTGAATTAACAACAATTAATTGCTCAGTTGTCCGATTAATTACCTGACTGGTCAGTATAACTTCCAGACATCAATTAATATCGAAATAAATGTCGATTTTCACTAACACTAATAATTTCAACACAATGGAACTATCAATTTCATCTTTAATCAACATGAACTTATTCACCATTATTATTATAACCCACAATATTTAACAACCAGGTTGTTCCCAGGAAAGAGGGGGCTTTCCGATAAGGATTTCTCCTTATTGGCGCGCAATTAGATGACCAAACCTCTCATTGACAGAACTTCTAGACATTGTAAATATTGCAATTTAATAATATGAATAACTTTCTCGTATCAATTATTAATTTAATAATATATCATATTATGCAGATGATACTGTGACAATAATCAATAATATGAGAGATATGATACAGCAATTATTGTAAAAATAATTGAGTATAACTGAGTGACTTCTCACGTAAGTATCAATAATCAATGTCGTGTGCTACTATGCAACCACGCGTATTACTGTACTTTTACAACCGGGTAGTTCAACAGTTTAACGGTAAAACTTCCGCCATTATTTTTATAAAAGGATAATTCTGTCATTTTCTAAGTACGACAATACTTCCGTTGTGGGGTCCACCAATGATTGTGCCATTGCATGCGAATATTTTGTTCGTTAAAGCGAATATTCCCCACCAATCGAATATTATATAACAACTTGCTTACTTTGCAAAATGTGTAAATATTACCCACAACTATAACATTATATTATATCCACACCATAATATTCAAAAATATATTTCGAGAAAAATTAATCTTTATTCATAAAAGTTGGGGTCTTACATCTGAGGTCTTCAAGATCTATATCTGCTTCTTGGTGTGGAGGTTCCTCATCTTGCACAGGCCTCTCTACGATCTCATTTCCTTGCTCAACGATTTCACTATCTGGAACTACAACTGTAGTGTTGAGCTCGATGACCTCGTTCGTAGTGTCTGAATTATCGGTCGTAGTGTCTTGTAGCACTGTTTTGTCTAAGTCTGTCTCATCAAAGATGATGTGAATCGAGACTTCAACACTTAGTGTTTTCTTGTTGAACACTCTGTAGGCTTTACTGTCTGTGGCATATCCAAGAAAGATTCCTTCGTCTGACTTGGACTGAAACTTTGTCAAATACTACTTTCCATTGTTAAGAATGTAGCATGCACAACTGAATACATGAAAGTAGCTGACACTTGGCTTTCTTCATTTCCACAGTTCATAGGGGGTCTTCTTAATCATAGAGTGTATGAGTGATCATTCGAGTGTAGCAGCATGCAAAGTGTTGATGACTTCTTCCCGTAAGTATTAGGGTAGATGGGCTACTGCTAGTAGAGTTCTTCCAGCCTCTACTAACGTCCTGTTCTTTCTTTCAGCTACTCCATTTTGTTGAGGAGTTCGTGGAGCTGAGAAATTATGACTGATGCCATTGTGTGTGCAGAATTGGTCCATTTCTAAGAAGTTAAATTCTCTGCCATGATCACTCCTTATGGCCTTTATTTTCTCCCCTTTCTCATTCATCACTAGTCTGAACATCTTGATCAGTTAGGAGCTTGTTTCATCCTTTGAGGTTAGAAAAAATACCCATGTGAATCTCGTGCAATCGTCGACTATGATCAGTGAATATCTCTTTCCTCCAAGGATCGTTGTTGGAATTGGCCCAAATAGATCCATGTGGAGCAACTGCAGGGGCTTGTCAATTGAGTTGGCAGTTTTGCTTTTAAATGAGCTTCTGGTCTGCTTTTCAAGCTGACAAGCATTGTACGACCTTTCTTTAATGAAGCTGAACTTAGGTAAGCCTGCAACTAGATCTTTTGAAGGTAGCTTGGACATGCTCTTGAAGTTGAGATGAGACAGTCTTCGATGCCATAACCAGCTCATTTCTTCAAATACTTTAGCCAGAAAGCATATTGTCTCTTATAAGCTTAGTTGACCAAGATTTACTGTGTAGACATTTCCCTTTCTTGTTTTGGTTAACTTTACAGCAGATGTCTTCAGGTCTCGAACTTGACATTGATTGTTGAGGAATGTTACTTGATGACCCTTTGTCGCAGAGTTGGTTAATGCTTAGAAGATTATGTTGTAATCCTTCCACATAGACAACTTTACTGAAGGATACTGCACCATTTCCAGCTGAGCCATATCCTCTTGTCTTTCCAGAGCCGTTGTCTCCAAAGATGACTAAGGGACCCTCCTTCTCTATGTAGTTAGACAGGAGGGCTTTGTTCCCAGTCATGTGCCTTGAGCATCCACTGTCCAGATACCAGGTTGTGATCGTGGAGCTCTTTTCCTGTGGTAACATTAAACTTTCATTTTGGTACCCATACTTGCATGGGTCCTATATTGTTAGTACCCTTGGGGACCCAAATCTGCTTGATTTTGGGTCTCATATGCATGGAATTAAAATGGGACTTTGCATCCTTGTGGCCAACTCCATAGCACACAAAACATCTAATATGATGCATATTTGTGTATGTATGAGAATTCTTCCTCCATTTGGACTTTTGTGGATCTTTAGTCATCCTTCTATTAAGCTGATTTTCCTTCTTCCATGTGTCCTTGTGTTTCATGATTTGTGAGGAGTGTACCTTACCTCTATTGTACCTTCCCAGTTGGTTCATAGAGTTTGTCTCACTTGACTCTACGATCCTTCGAGGTTGGTGAGTAGTGGCTGGGTTACTCTTCTTTTTTCTGAAATCCAGACCAGCATGGGATCCCTTACTTCTTGGAATATGGATTGAATCAGTAGAGCAGAGCTTAACTGGCTCATCCTTCTGTGAGAATTTCACAAATATAATGTCTCTACTAAAGCTTGAAGCATTACTGGTGCTAGTTTCCTTTACTTTTTCTACACATGGCTCTGTGGCTAATTCCCCAAAGCCCAAACCTATTCTGTCAGAGATACTTCTCTGGCTAGAGATTAGGGAGTCCATGGATAAAGAGGATTTATTCCATGTAGAGATTGTCTTTTCTAGTTCCTCAATTTTAGAGGTTAGACTTGACTCTCTTTTTGCATTGAGCTCATTAGTCTATTTTAAGAGCTTATTCTCAGCTTCAAACTTGGAGAGAGAATCAATACTTAGAAGGGCTATTTCCAGTTCTTCTTGAACCTTTTCTTTCTCCTTTTGAAGAAGTGAATAATCCTTAGTCAGAACTATAAACCATTTCATGTATTGATGCAGATCAGATGTTATGTCATGCAGTGCAGTTCTTAAGTCATCAATGTCTACATCAGGAGAGTTGAAGTTAAATACCTCATCTATACTTACTTCGTGTATGTTGGAGTTTTGTTTGTCCGTTACGTTCTTGGCCATCAGGCAAAGATTTGCCATTTGAGGATCTTCATCATCTCTAGATTCTAGAGTTGAGTCATTGTCTGAGTCACTCCACGATCCTTCAGCTACAAGGCCTTTGTTTTTCTTCTGAGGCATTTTGTTGCCTTTGTATTTTTTCTTTGAATGTGATTTCTTCTTTAGTTCTTCTCTGAGAGGTTTATTGCAGTTAGTAATGAAGTGGCCAGGATTCTTGCAATTGTAGCATAGATCATTCATTTGTTTCGTCATTCTTTGTAATTCTTTGACTTTCTTCGGCTTCTTTGGTTTTTGCCTTGACGCATGAACCTTCTGAGTCTCTTCACCAGCATTACAAAGTCCTCATCATCATCTTTGTAAGACCCCAAATAATTAATAAATGAAATTTAATTTCCTCTAATTATTATTTTGAAATAGTAAGGGTTGATGTGATTAATGTGGATAGTTATGGGTAAAATACGTAAATATTTCAAAATAAGCAAGTGGTTATAAAATATTCATTGTTGTCGGGGAATATTCATTTGGTCGTGGAATATTAAATCTTTGTCGGGGAATATTAAATTTAATGCAATGATGTGTGGGCCCCATAGCCCATAAAAAGCGATTGGAGGAAGAAAACGATAAATATAAGTTGTTTAAAAATAACTTGGTAGTAGTTATACTGAATTTACCTTTGTTGGAATACCCGGTGGTTAAAACACAATACGCGTTGTTGCACAGTAGCACACGGTATTGCACCAATTATTGACTCTTACGTAAGAAGACACTACTCAATAATGGTTACAGTAATTACTGTTCAGTATTTTATTGGTTCAATAATTGTTGCGTTGATATTTTATATTGTTGTTGTTTCAATAATTGTCATTACACAGTATTTTTCATTATCGAAGCAATAATTCATATTATCTGAATAATATTATTAGATAACATTATTGGCAATGTCTAGAAAGTTCTGTCTAAGGAGAGGTTTGGTCACCTAATTGCGCTACCAAGAAGGAGAAATTCTTATTGAAAGCCCCCTCTTCCTGAACCGCGCTGGTTGTCAATATTGTGATTCTGTAATATTATTTGTGAGTAATTAATTATTGATTCATATGATGAGAAAAATATTAATTTTATGTGGATATAGATGGAGAAAATTTTTAATGCGACAATTGTTGAAAATTGAAATTTTATCTTTTTCTGATAAAATAATTCATTTAAATATATATAATATTATATTTTAATAATATAATAATGGTGATATTTTTACAACGAATGTGGGATATATGAGTATACGAGGAGGAAGACTATTTTTGTTGCAATAAATGTTTAAAACATGTTAAACATGTCGGTGGACCCCATTTATTGACTGAAATTTGATTATAGCCTCTAAAATCACCCGTTTGTGGATTTCGGTCAATTTCTGTTGGGAATTTGGAAAAACTTTCTTCTGCAAAGTTGTAGAGAATTGAATTTCCTATAAAAATTCGCGAGATTCAAATTTTCTGATAAAAGGGCTATTTATTATGAATTATTGAAGTTTCGGAGTTCCGAAATAATGATTTTTGGAAGTTTTAAATATTTATATTAACAAAAACGTTTTTTACATTTGTAAGCCTCATGAATCACATGTTAAGTTGCTGAAATTAGAAGTCTAAGTGGGCGTATGAAAATTTTAATATAAATTAATATTTTATTAAATTTTCTGCTTTGGTGTTCTAAGCATTTTCCTATAAATAGGGTGCTTAGGTTAGAATTGAAAATCACACGTAAATCAAGTTTTTCTCTCTATATTATCGCGTATTCTTGTGAGTATTTTGAGTATACTTTGAGTATTGCTATACGGTGCAAGTTCAAGTTATAGCCTATATCCAGTATTCCAATGAGAAGTACTGATCTTTCGAGGTAAGGGATATTATTATTTTTTTTCGTAATGATATATTTTTTTCAATATCATTATGCTGAAATATTGATCTAAAGTTTTTATCAAATTTGGAACTTTTGGTGTCGGAATTACTATTTACGTATATGGCACTATTCACGTATACGGTACTATTCACGAATACGGCACTATTCATCGAAAAATAAAAAATTTTCTTTTTGTCCAAAATATCTATTCTGGATACTAGCTTTGATTGTATCCATGTTTTGATCATTCTTGAATTTTACACCACTATGATTATTTTTGAGGTATTTTTGGACGTGGATAAAACAAAGTACGAATCCTTAATCCTTAATCCTTGTCATTTTGTTTCACTGGATTCGTTTCTTTTAAAAAAATATTTTCATCATCCTCGGTCTTAAATGATGATATTATTGAATATCTTTGGTGCGTAGTGCAAAGATGAATGATTTATGATGAATATCTTTGGCTTTGTAGTGCAAAGATGAATGATTTCGATGAATATCTTTGGGCGTAGTGCAAAGATGAGCAGTGTTTAGATGAACATGACCAATGGTGAATGTCCTTGGCACGTAGTGCAAGGATGAATATTTGATCCCGGATATATATTGATTGATGTTACTGAGGATAAAAATAGGCGATGAACTTTAAAATTCATACATGTAAGATAGTAGTTTGCATTCTCTACTTAACTCTTCTAATGAATTATTATTTCATTGCGAATATTGATTTAAAACTTGTTATCTATTGTATTCTATTATATTTTCCTGTTGAAGACTAACGATAATTTTGTTGTATATTATCTTAGTCATAATATTCTTTTATCGGGCTAGTCGAGCTCACCCTTTTCCTTTTTGTTCCATTTTTCTTCTCGGGAGGCGAGAATATAGCGAGTGCGAGTAGTCTGGGGTAAGGAATGAAGGTTCTAGGGAGAGTTGTTTAGTAGTCCTCACCATTGTTGTAAAATAATGTATCAATAATTATGATGAGGATTTATTTGTATGTGGATATTTTCTAGATGGCAATATCTGTATTTAAACTCACAGCTTTACTATTGTAATAATAAAGTTGTAGTTGTTTTACATGCAGTGTATTGACAACTCGAATAGGTGATGTATATACTATTTTTGGGGGTGTCACAGTTGGTATCATAGCTTAGGGATATGATCTCTGGCGGAGATTGGGGAATAGAACTAGGAGGGGAGAGACGAGTAAATCCTTCGCTAGTAGTGTGTCCTACCTAAGCTTATTTGTTAGTTGGTCAAGATATAAGGACATTATGTGATATATTGATTTGCTTAATTAACCCTTGTTTTATGGCGATGATTTGAGAATGTCGATTTGAGAATATCAACAAAGTGGAAATGAGACCGTGGAGACGCTCTGTACTCACCAACGAGGAGAAGCGTATAATAAGTGGCAATGTTCCTCCCGTGAACAACACCACCTGAGCGAGATGATGAACGAGGGGATATTTAGAAGCTTTTTGCGGTTTATGCAAAATCGACGAGGAGACTCGTGTTCAAAACATAGGAGGAAATGATAGCAATTCACGGGTTGTCACACCCAAGCGATTCAAAGAGTTGGGACCACGAATTTAAGGGAAATCCAGATCCGATCATGGCAGCGAAACATGGGTCAAGCAAATTACCAAGATATTCGATGTCTTGGGATGCACAGAAGAACAGAAGGTTTCATTCGCCACCTTTATGTTCCGTGTGGCGAAAGACTCTTGGTGGAGTCTGAAGCGTACCCATCCAACCAAGACTCAAGATGTCTTGGGAGACGTTTCAGAAACTATTTAATGACAAATACTTTCACGAAAGTGTTCATCATATGAAGGAAGTGGAGTTTATTAGATCGAGAGAACAACATGGACCGGTGTCTCAAAGATGCAGGCGAAGTATGCAGAGTTATCCGTGTTTGCACCTCATTTGGTGGAGAATGAGGGACGTATGACGCGGATGTTTCGAGAGGTTTGAAACCCAAGATATCGTCAAATATCTCATCTCTCATAAATTTTCTCTTTATTCGGATGTTGTTAATAGGGCTCAATTGTTAGAAGCGAGATAACGAGTACGGTCAACCGAGGTACCACAATCGAGGATCATACCCTGGGAGATAGCGATCAACAAAACAACAATAAACGGTGGAGAAATAAAAAAGCGGACAAAATGGTAACCACTCTGGTGGTAATCATGGCCATGAAAATAGAAAGAAGCGAGTTAGGAGGAGATTTTAAAAGAGGAGATTCAACAACGACTATGTGAAGACGACGATTAGCAAGAAGAATCGGTTCCAAGGGAGGAGAACGACCACCTACCATATGCTATAAATGCGGAAAGAGGGACATATCGGTCAAAGCGCCCACAACAGTTCGGTATGCTATAATTGTGGAAAGGAATGACATATCGCTCGAGAGATTGCAGTAGCGAAACCTAGTCAATGGGACGGTGACTCAAAAGATCGTCCCGAGAAAAGTCAAAGTCAAGCGGTTCTGGAAGAGCGTTTGTTGTGGATTGGTCAAATGCGAGGAACCCAAACGAGGTGATCACGGTAAAGTTTATTTATAAATTATTGTGAAGTTTATACTTTACTAGAATCTAAGTGCTACCCATTCATTTATCTCTCCTACTTGTGCTCAACGTTTAAATTTGACTCCGGAAAAATTAGACTTTGACCTATCTGTGGAAACTCCGTTAGGAGAAACTTTCATCACATCCACTGTTTATAAATCTTATCTAATCCAAGGTTCTAAGGAGAGTTGTTTAGTAGTCCTCACCATTGTTATAAAATAATGTATCAATAAGTATGATGAGGATTTATTTGTATGTGGATATTGTCTAGATGGCAATATCTGTATTTAAACTCACAGTTTTACTATTGTAATAATAAAGTTCTAGTTGTTTCTGTACCGTGTATTGACAACTCAGAATGGGTGATGTATACCTATTTTGGGGGTGTCACAATCTTCATCAGAGTCAACTTCAGTGTTGACTTTGGAGGTGTTTTCAGTTTCTTTAAGAGCAACACATTTATCCTTCTTTCTTCCTTCAGATAGAGTTTCTGCTCGTTGAGTCAGCTCCAGTTCATATGTAAGAAGGTTTCCATATAACTGTTGAATAGTCATTTCATGTAGATTCTTCGACTCTCTAATGGCAGTAGTTTTGGCATCCCACTTGCTTAGTAAAGCTCTCATGAACTTTATGATTAGATCTTTGTTTGGATAGATCTTTCCATAAGCTCGTAGAGAGTTGAGAAGAACATTAAATCTCCCGTAGGTGGCAGTGACGTTTTCTCCTTGAACGTGGGAAAACATCTCATATTGCTGAGTCAAGAGGGATTGTTTGTTTTCTCTGACTTCTTCTGTTCCTTCATGCATGATGAGCAATGCTTCCCAAACCTCCTTTGCTATTTTGTTGTTGACCACGTTTTTGAACAGATCATCTTCTAAGGATTGGAATAAGATGTTCTTGGCCTTTTTATCGAGTTGAACAGCTCTCTTCTCGTTTTCTGTCCATTCTCCTTTGACCTTGATTTGTATTCTGTTTGGATCGTCTGTAGTTGGTGCAAGCTTTGTAGGAACGTAGGGCCCATTCTGAACAGTTTCAAATAGATCTTCATTTATTAAATCCATGTAGGCTTGCATCCGAACTTTCCAATTGGAGAACTTGTCTTTGTTGCACATAGGTGGCTTGTTGCCTCCTCCAGTCTTTGATTCTCTTGGTAAGTGTGCCATTAGATCTACTCAAGCTTTGTAGGCTATATAATAGAACCTGCTCTGATACCAATTGTTAGTTCCCGGAGGCACAATAGTTATCTAGAAGGGGGGGTTGAATAGATATTAAAAATCTTTTCATTTTACTTTGTTAATTTTGATGATGATTTAAACACAGCAGAATTAAGGTTTTTTTGATCTCCCTTTTAGATATAGTGAGTTAATGAGAGTGAGACAGTTATAGCAGTTATATCAAGAATGAAATAGACACAGCGGTTTTAGGTGGTTCAGAGCACTTAAAGCTCCTAGTCCACTCTTCTACTCCTCGAGTAGGAAATCCACTAAGGATGTCTTTTATACTTTCTGAATCTCATAGATTCCTTCTAGACCAGCAGTCTAGGAACTTCTTAGTTCACTCTTGAACTCTTCAAGTCCAGCAGACTTGGCTCTTCACGGTTCACTTAGAACTCTTCAAGTCCTTCTGACTTGGAACTCTTACTTCAGTTGATTGGTAGTTGTTGAGTTCTTGGTTGGTGCTACTCAGTTTCTGTTAAGCTCTTGTTCGAAAGAACTGAGTAACTGTGCAAGCTTTCTCTTTTTCTTAGATCGTAGAGTTGAGCGTTGAGTATTCTTTCTTTTTGTTCAACTGCTTGCCTGCTTCTAACATCTTCAGATGTCTTGCATATATGTGATCTTTGAAATCTTCCCGTTGAATCCATTAGTTGAAGCATTTAATGCATTTGACATTTTTGAACTTTGATGGAGACTTTTCTGCATATCTTCTGAAATGCATTCTGGCCCACTGACATAGCAGACTGCTTTCTCACCTAACACCTGAAAAGGTGTTTTCCTCTATCCCATGGTCCTTTCCTTAGCTTCTTCAATACGTCTTTTTGTTGCATACTAAGGATATTTTCATGCCATTGGGACTGGTGATTACTTCAACGTTTGCAACCCATTCCACATTTGTTATGATTTTATCTTTGAACAAATGACCAGGGTCCACAACTTCTGACACAGCCAGATGATACTCTACGATTCTTATCGTGGTGTCTTGCAACTAAACTAGAACACTACAATTTCTCTTAAGGGCTGGCATACTACGATCTTCACTTGCTTGCATTGTAGGCTCTACGTCTCCAAGAGCACACTGCGATCTCTGAGTTGGCTTCGGTAAACGTTTGGACCACACTACGATCTCTGAGTTAGCTTAGGCAAACGTCTGGACCATACTACGATCTCTGAAGAGGTCCTCCAAGGCAGACATACTACGATTCTCGATACTCTATGATTCTGCCTTGGCTTCTGCAAGTTCTTGATCAGCTCAATAGACAGCGATTTTATTGAAGCCTATCTATTACATTTTATAGATCATCCTAACATCTTTGATCTCTTTATCTAAACATTCATTTACAGAATGATAAACATTAAAAGCTTAGATCAACCTAACAATTTGATCTATCACTAAGTCCTTGTACATACATTCCTTGAAGGACTTTACATATAATCATAAGCATTTATTTTAAACATCAAATCACAATATGCACTCTTCCAACACTATTCACCTGGTTACTATTCACTAGAATATTATTCACTCGGGTATTCGGGGCACTTTTCATACCAGGGTACTATTCACGAGTTACTATTTATGGGTTACTATTCACCCAATTACTATTCACTCAAATATTGTTCGCTCAGGTATTCAGGGAACTTTTTATGTTGGGGTACTATTCACAGGGTACTACTCACCGAAAAAATTATTTTTTTTCTATCCAAATTATTTTTGATACATGGATATTATTCTTGAATTTTACTCCACCAAGTAGTATCATGTTGACAATTTGGACATTATTGAATTCTGGATAAATTAAATTATAAATCTTTAAAAAGTTATCCTTTGCTTTCTTTTAATTGAATTCTTATATCATTGTCATCATCCTCATGCTTATATTGTGATGAAATTCATCTTTGGCTTACATGCATAGATGGACTGTTGATTGGTATGATTATGACCAGGGATAATTCGGTATGATCATGACCATTGATGATTACACGAATATTCTTAGCCCGTAGTGCAAGAATAATTTGTGAATGTGATACTAATGAATATCCTTGGCCCGTAGTGCAGGGATGATTCGATGATGTGATTTATTTATTAAGCTGAGTCCCATCGATAAACTTAATGATAAACTTTTTAAATCATAGAAGATAGTAGATATCATGCTTTACTTGACTCTTCCAATGGATTGATTGTTCCGCTGAAGTTAAACTTGTTGTCTATTATATTCTATCAGTTTAACATTGTTGAAGGCTAATGATAACTTATTCTGCATTATCTTAGTCATAATATTTCTTATTGGGCTAGTTGAGCTCACCCTTTTACTTCCATTGTTCTCTTCAGGAAATGAGAACGTAGCCAGAACTAGTCGGGGAACGGAGTGATGGTCCGAGATGGTATTATAGTAGTCCTCACTATTCTATAAAATAGTGTGACAATAAATGTAATGAAGACTCCATTTGAGTTTGGATATTGTCTAGAAGACAATATTCGTGTAAAAACTCTCAGCTTATGTTGTATAATTAAGTTTGTATTTGTATTCAGTACCATGTATTTGGCGACCCAAGATGGGTGATGTATAACTATATTGGGGGCGTCACATAAAGGGTATTATTTATTTCATATTCTAAAGAGATATTATTCTTCGTATTCGTATGAATATTATTTTCGTTTAATATTCGTAAGGAATATCATTTTCGTTCAATATTCATTGTCTTCGTTTAATATTCGCAAGGAATATTATTTTCGCTCAATATTCGTAAGAGATGTTATTTATTTCTTAATCGTAAGGGATACTATTTCTTATTATTCACTTGGGTACTATTCACTCAGGGTATTATTTACGGGGTACTATTCACTCAGGGTATTATTTACGGAGTACTATTCACTCGGAGTATTATTTACGGGATACTATTCACTCGGGTATTATTCACTCGGGAGTACTATTCATGAAGTACTATTCACGAGGTACTATTCATGGGGTACTGTTCATGAAGTACTATTCACGGGGTACTATTCATAAAGTACTATTTATGAGGTACTATTCATGAAGTACTATTCACGGGATACTATTCACGACGAAAAATTAATTCTTTTCTGTCCAAATTAATTTTTGATACATGAATATTATTCTTGAATTTTACTCCACAATTGGTGATCATGTTGACAATTTATATATTCTTGAACTCTGGATAAATTATATTATAAGTGTTTAATTTATCCTTTATCTCATTTGATTGATTCTTTATATCATTGTCATGATCCTCATGCTTGTATTGCGTTAAAAGTTATCTTTGGCCCGTAGTGCATAGATGGACTGTTGGTTATTGGTTTTACAGGTGTATGTCTTTGGCCTGTAATGCAAAGAATAACCGTTGATTGATATCTTTGTTCGTAGTGCAAAGATGAACTGTTGATTGATAGCTTTGGCCTGTAATGCAAAGATGGACAGGTGTATGACATGATCATGACCACTGGTGATACTAACGAATATCTTTGGCCGTAGTGCAGGGATAATTCGATGATGTGATTGGCAGGATCATGACCATTAGTTAACAGTTGAATGTCTTTGGCCGTAGTGCACTGATAATCAATTGATTGGTATGATCATGACCATTGGTTTTATAGTTGAATATATTTGGCCAGTAGTGCAAAGATAGGCAACTGATTGGTATGATCATTGTTATTACATTTGAATATCTTTAGCCTTTGGGGTAAGGATATTGAGTAAATGTTCTATTAAGCCTTTGTGGCAAGGAGAAATTGTTGATTCACATTATTATAAACATGAATTGTGAATTTAACTAACATCTTTGGTGGTTCAGGTGAAGACAGGTGATGAAAGTTCTATTTGTCTTGGGTATAACAAAGAACTGTTGTTGAGTATTACAGGAATGAAATATTAACGATGGACTTTTAATCTTGAAGAGATAGTAGACATTATATTCTACTTGACTCTTCTAATGGATTGTTTATTCCGCTGCAGTTAAACTTGATGTTTATTGTATTTTATCAGTTTAACACTGTTGAAGGCTAAGGATAATTTATTTTGCATTATCTTAGTCATAATATTTCTTACTAGGCTAGTTGAGCTCACCCTTTTGCTTTCATTGTTTTCTTCAGGGAATGAGAATATAGCCGGGACGAGTCGGGGAACGGAGTGACGGTCCAGATGATAGCATTAGTAGTCCTCACTATTTTTATAAAATAGTGTGATAATAATTATAATGAGGACTCCATTGAGTGTGGATATTGTCTAGAAGGCAATATTCGTGTTTAAACTCTCAGCTATGTTTTGTCGTATTTTGCACGACAGTTGTATAATTAAGTTTGTGTTTGAATTCAGTACCATGTATCTGGCGACCCAAGATGGGTGATGTATACCTATTTTGGGGGCATCACAGTTGGTATCAGAGCTTAGGGATATGATCCCTAGCTGAGATGTGAGACAAGAACTAGGAGGGGAGAGACGGAAAATTCCTTCGCTAGTATGACCTACCTAAGTTTATTTGGTATTTAATTGGTTGGTCATAATATAAGGATAATATATGGCATGTCAATTAACCCTTATTTTGAAACTATATTCTAGAATGATATCTGAAATACAGGAGATGAGAAATGGGAAAATCATGATAGAGAGGAAATAACTGGGAAGGTATAATCCGAAAAGAAAGCAAGGTATTCTCATCTCTTCGAACTACCAGGTATGTAAATTTTGAGGACAAAATTTCATAAGGAGGGGAGATTGTGAGACCCCGAATTTTATGAAATAAAAGTATTCAATTTTTTTATTTTGGTAAATAGTTATATTGATAAAAGTTTAAAGTTAAGGGTGATATGTGAATTTTTTTTCAAAGTAAGTAAGTTGTCCTTGGTCGTAGTGCAGGAATAATTCGATGATTTGATTGGCAGGATCATGACCATTAGTTAACAGTTGAATGTCTTTGGCCGTAGTGCACTGACAGGCAATTGATTGGTATGATCATGACCATTGGTTTTATAGTTGAATATCTTTTGCCCGTAGTGCAAAGATAGACAACTGATTGGTATGATCATTGTTTTTATACTTTAATATCTTTAGCCTTTGGGGTAAGGATATTGAGTAAACGTTCTATTAAGCCTTTGTGACAAGGAGTAACTGTTGATTCACATTATTATAAACATGAATTGTGAATTTAACTAAAATCTTTGGTGGTTCAGGTGAAGACATGTGATGAAAGTTCTCTTTGTCTTTGTTATAATAAAGAACTGTTAATGGGTATTACAGGGATAAAATTGATGATAAACTTTTAAATCATAGAAGATAGCAGATATCATGCTCTACATGACTCTTCTAATGGATTGCTTATTCCGCTGCAGTTAAACTTGATGTTTATTATATTCTATCAGTTTAACACTGTTAAAGGCTAACGATAATTTATTCTGCATTATCTTAGTCATAATATTTCTTACTGGGCTACTTTCATTTCATAAAATTTGGGGTCTCACAATCTCCCCTCCTTATGAAATTTCGCCCTCGAAATTTACGTACCTGGTAGTTCGAAGAGATGACAATACCTTGCTTTCTTTTCGGATTATACCTTCCCATTTATATCCTCTGTATCATGATTTTTCTATTGCTCATCTCATGTATTTCAGATATCATTCTAGAATATATCTTCAAAACAAAGGTTAATTGACATATCACAATTTGTCAACTTATCAAGTAAACAATTTCAGCTTAGGTAAGTCACACACTAGCGAAGTATATAACTCGTCTCTCCCCTCCTAGTTCTAGACTCTTATCTCTGCCAGCGACCATATCCCTAAGCTCTGATACCATTTGTGACGCCCCCAAAATAGGTCCACCTGACCCATTCTGAGTCACCAGATATCACTCTATAAAAATCAAATACAAACTTTATTTATACAACTATTGAACTATCATGCAAAGTACGACAACACATAAGCTGTGAGTTTTAATACAATATTGTCTCGTAGACAATATCCAAACTCAAATTATTACAATGCCATATAAAATACAGCAGCAAATATTTTAAGACCCCAAAGAAGAACGAGAAGATTACTATCATATTCATTCTAATAAGGTGCATTTTTGACGCTTTCAAAGTCGGGTTCTCATCACCCTATTGTTGTTCTCCAAAATTAATTATTAAGTGACGTATAAAATACGACACACACATATTAGGTCCTCAATACAATTATTTGTTGCATGTCATGCCGTTTTATAATGTATTGAGAAACTCGACGATCTCGGACCATCACACTATTTCTCTGTTATCCCCATTTCGACCCAGCCTACACTCTTATTACACCAAAGGAATTGTGAAGCAAAGGGTGAGCACAAATAGCCCAAAGAAAGAATATCATGACCAAAGATAATTAAATTATCAATAGCCTTCAATCAATAATAAATCGTAGATTTAGAACATATGGTAGATGATAAAACTTTTCAACCATAGTCATAAATGAACGAGCAATCCATTAGAAGAGTCAAATAAACCATCAGATCTATTATCTTCTCCATGTTAAAAGTCCACCAATAATGTTTTATCCTTGTAACATCAATCAAAAATTCCTGTCCACAATCATATGAATAACTCATAATCATAATTGTGATTCTAAATTCCTCTTCGCACCCAGGACGAAGATAATTTTCATCACCTGTCTCTACCTGAAACATCAAAAATCATGGTTATACCAAATCACAATTCTTGTTCATAATCATACTAATAAATTCATCTTTGCACCACGGGCCAAAGATATTCATTAATAATTCATCTTTGCTCTACAGGCCAAATACATACAACTGTATTATAGAAGAGTCAAGTAGAGCATGATATCTACTATCTTCTACGAATTAAAAGTGTATTATCAATATGTTATCGTTGTGACTCAGCTTAATAATTAATCCACATCATCGAATCATCCCTATACTACGGCCAAGGATATTCATTAGTATTATAACCACGAATTATCCATGCACTACGGGCCAAGGATATTCGTGTTTTCAATTACTACCATGATTATTATACCAGAATAATCCTCGGTCATAATCATACCAAGTCCATCTATGCACTACGGGCCAAAGATGACTTTTACCACATCATTTGTAACATTACGGTCATGATTATACTGAATAATCCCTGGTCATAATCATACCAAGTCCATCTATGCACGTAAGCCACAGATGACTTTCAACACAATATAAGCATGAGGATCATGACAATGATATAAAGAATCAATCAAATGAGATAAAAGATAAATATTAAACATTTATAATATAATTTATCCAGGGTTCAAGAATATCCCAATGTTATCAATCACTTAATAATCTCATAATCTAATATCATTAATATTATAACAATATTTTAATCATTTCTTAAACTTATAAACAATTTATTTTAACTGTTTACACTTTATCAAATAATGCATTTAATCATTCAAAAATATCATACTCATAAGATTTCATCACCAATGATCAAATCCCTCATCAAAAAAATTGCATATACCTTATATAGGATTTTCAAGCCATAAAATCCTATTTACCAATTTTTTAACTTCACATAACATATTTAACTCATATGTTCGTAAATAAACTATTTTCATGAAAAAATACCAAATCAACTTATTATTTTTCTATCCTTTGTTCAAACATATATACATATATTTCATACGCAACAAGTATTTTTTTATAATTTTTTAACTCCCTTAAGTATTTTTCAAAAATCAATTTCTAATTAATTTCTTAAGAAACTACCTACCTCAAGTTTAACTCCAGAAATTTCCAAATCTTGGCAGGACCTTACACATATTAACGTGAGCTTCCAATTTAAATTTCATAGTCATCGGAGTTATATAACTCCGGTTATAGCGTTTTTCATCGAAAAAATCTAAATATTGAAATAGTTATAACTTGCTCATTTTAAGTCGAAATGAGCTCATTTTTGGACAGGATGTACTTTATACCATATATTTCCATGTCCTAAAAGGCCGGAATGTTTCTCACAAATTAAGTGGCCGAAACAGCCCTTACAAAATTTTGGGCAGTAGTTTTTTCTCTTTTTTCACTTTTTCGTGCTTTGTTAAAAATAGTCCATACAAAAATCTACAACTCCTCTTTCAGTGATTCCACTTGGGGATGTTAAAAAACTTATCATAATATCCTCCCAAATTTTTCTAGAATTTTTGAATTTCTGAAAAATTACGAAACTGCAAATGGATTTTAACCCGCCATGCGGTAATCCACGTAAACAGATCATTTCCACAATTTAATAAGGAATGAATACGAAGGATCATTCACCATGCATGCAGAGTCCACATAGGACAAAGTTATTCCAAATGAATAATAAAGAATGGAATAATGAGAAGAATTCACCATGCATGTGGTAGACCGCATGATAAAAGTTATTCCCAAAAGAATAATAAAGAATGGAACGGTCATGCGTGAATCCGCTCGATGAGGATATTCCAATGAGAATAATAAAGAATGGAATAACAACAGAATTCACCGGGCATGCGATAAAAACCACACGGATGGGTTATTCCAATGTAATAATAAAGAATGGAACCGGTCATGCGAATCCGCATGCACGAGGATATTTCAACGAGAATAATAAAGAATGGAATAACAACGAGAATTCACCAAGCATGCGATAAATCGTGCAGATAGGTTATTCCAAATGTAATAATAAAGAATGAAACTGTGTCATGCGTAATCCGCGATGCATGTGATATTCCAAATGTAATAATAAAGAATGGAATAATAGAAGAATTTTACCATGTATGCAGTACTTCCCATAGACAGGTTATTCCAACATAATAATAAGGAATGGAATAACAATAGCTCTCTTCATGAATACGAAAGAAATAATACCCCTTACCTTAGAAGAAGCTGGATATTGGAATAGTGAGATAGCAGACTTCTCTTCTTCTTTCTCTCTATAATTTCTCTCTATAATAATTGATCTAAAGCTTTTGTGAATTGGTGAGAAATGAAGGAAGAATGAGCTTCTATTTATAGGAAAATATAGTTTCGATAATTGCAAGTTTTGGGGCTCGGAATATTACAGTACAATACCTTCCTCTTTTTCTTCATTTTTAATTTAGTCCTGCAAGTATTATCCAACTTGCACCACCTCCCCTAATAGTATATCATGTGAATCAATAGTACAATTGTGAAGCCCCCAAAATAGGTAAACATCACCCACCTTGAGTTGCCAAAAACATGGTACAGAATACAAATACAATCTTAAATATGCAACAAGAGCTGTGAGTTTTAATACAAATATTGTCTTCTAGACAATATCCACTCTCAGAATAAGTCCTCATTACAATTATTATCACACTATTTCATAGAATAGTGAGGACTACGAATGCTATCATCTGGACCATCACTCCATTCCCCGACTAGTCCCTGCTACGTTCTCATTTCCTGAAGAGAACAGTGAAAGAAAGGGTGAGCTCAACTAGCCCAGTAAGAAATATTATGACTAAGATAATGCAGGATAAATTATCATTAGTCTTCAACAATGTTAAACTGATAAAATACAATAAACAACAAGTTTAACTGCAGCGGAATAAGCAATCCATTAGAAGAATCAAGTAGAGCATAAAATCTACTATCTTCTATGATTTAAAATGTTTTCATCAATTTTTATCGCTGAGACTCAGCTTAATAAATAATCTACATCATCCCTGTACTACGGCCAAGGATATTCATTAGTATCACGACCACAAATTATCTATGCACTACGGGCCAAGGATATTCGTGTATTCATTAATGGTCATGATCATGCCAATAACTGTCCATCAATGCACTACGGGCCAATGAGGACTTTTACCACATCATTTGTAACATTACGGTCATGATTATACTGAATAATCCCTGTTTATAATCATACCAAGTCCATCTATGCACTACAGGCCACAGATGACTTTCAAAAATATAAACATGAGGATGATGACAATGATATAAGAATTCAATAAAACAACTTCAAGAATTAATTTATCCAGGAACTAATAACGTCCAAATTGTCAACATGATACTTCTTGTAGAGTAAAATTCAAGAATGCTCGTAAGAATATTTCCATGAAAAGATCTTTGGATGAAGCTTAAATATCAAGGATGTTCCACTAATTTCGTGGGAGTATAGAAGTCAAAACTTTAACCAACCGAGTATAATAAAGAATGGAATAACAAAAGAAATCACCGGGCATGTGATAGATCGCATGACAGCAAAGTTATTCTAATGTAATAATAAATACTGAGAACTGGATCCGGCCAGAAACGCATGCATGTGGGATATTCCAAGAATAATAAAGACGAATTTGGTCCGTAAAAACGCATGCATGTGATATTCCAATGTAATAATAAAGATGTAACCAGTCCACGTAAAACACATGCATGTGATATTCCAATAGAATAATAAATAATTTAATAATGTAAGAATTTCACCAAGTATAGGGTAGCTCGGCGATACAAGTTATTCCAATAGAATAATAAATAATAGAATAATGAAGAATTTTACCATGTATAGGGTAGTTCACAGATACTGAGTTATTCCAATGAGTAATAATAAATAATGGAATAATGAGAAGAATTTCACCAAGTATAGGGTAGCTCACAGATATCAAAGTTATTCCAATGAATAATAAATAATGGAATAATGTAAGAATTTTACCAAGTATAGGGTAGCCACAGATACTGAGTTATTCCAATGAATAATAAATAATGGAATAATGTAAGAATTTCACCAAGTATAGGGTAGCTCAGCAGATACAAAAGTTATTCCAATGTAATAATAAATAATGGAATAACAAAAGTTCTCTTCATGAATACAAAAGAAATAATACCCCTTACCTTATAAAGAAGAAACTGGATATAGAAGTAGTGAAGTAGCAGAATACTCTTATTCTTTCTCTCTATAATTTCTCTCTCTAGAGTTTCACTGAATTCGTAAGAAATAATGAAGGAATGAGCTTCTATTTATAGAAGAATGGATTGAATAGTAACTAATTCATGAACGGTCCAGATTGATTTACTTTTAAACGGACGGTCCATATTAAAACTTAAAGCAACGGGCCATACTAATTCACTATTAAAACTTTAAACCAGCGATCCATACTGATTCACTATTAAAACTTTAAACCAGCGATCCATATTGATTTACTATTATAAATTCAACCAACGATCTGAAAAATTAGTACATCTCCTCATGGAATAATATTGTACCAAAAAATAATTTGGACTGAAAAGAAATATATTGTTCGGGTGAATAGTAACTCGTGAATAGTAACTAGTGAATAGAAACTCGTGAATAGTACTCCAACACGAAAAGTGTCCCGAATACCCGATTGAACAATATAACCTCCAGACATCAATTATCATCGGAATAGATGTCGATTTCTACTAACAAAAATAATCCCAACACAATGAAACTATCAAATTCATCTTTATTCAACACGAACTTATTCATCATTAATATTATAACTCACAATATTTAACAACCAGGTTGTTCCCAGGAAAGAGGGGGCTTTCCAATAAGAATTTCTCCCTATTGGCGCGCAATTAGGTGACCAAACCTCTCCTTGACAGAACTTCTAAACATTGTAAATATTGCAATTTAATAATATGAATAACTTTGTCGTCTCAATTATTGATTTAATAATATAACATATAATGCGGATGATAATCGTGACAATAATCGAATCGGTAATATGAGAGATATGATGCAAAGAATTATCGTAGCAATAATTGAGTATAACTAAGTGATTTCTCACGTAAGCATCAATAATCAATACCGTGTAGCTACTATGCAACCACGTGTATTCATCGTACTTTTACTAATGAGTAGTTCAACAAAGATTAACTGGTAAAACTTTCACCGTTATTTTCATAAAAATATTTTTGTCATTTTCTCAATCAAACAATAATTCTATTAAGGGGTCCACTAATGATTGTGCCATCGCATTTAATATTCCCCTGTTAAAACGAATATTCCCCGACCAATCGAATATTATATAACAACTTGCATACTTTGCAAAATTTATAAATACTACTCACAACTATAATATAATCTAATTCACACCATAATTTTTAAAAAAATATTTCGAGAAAATTAAATCTTTATTCGTAAAATTTGAAATTTTACAACAATCATGTGACTCAATAGTTATAATCATGTGAAAATATGAATTACAGTATACTACCTCCATCTTTAACTTAGTCATACAAGTATTATCAATCTTGCATCACCTCCCCTAATAGTACATGAATGTGAATCAATAGTTTACACATGTGAACAAATAGTTATAATTATGTGAATTAATAGCAATTAATTGCTCATTTATTCGATTAATTACCCGATTGGTCAATATAACCTCCAGACATCAATTATTATCGAAATAAATGTCGATTTTCACTAACACTAACAATCCCAACACAATGGAAATATTTTTCTCAAAAATTTCATTTTTAAAATTTCGAAGTTTGACTTTTTCCAAAAAAAGTCAACTGTTGCCTTTTTTGACCAAAAAGTCAACCCCGATAAATTTTGTGCTTATAGTCTATCTCTATTAATTTCATCATTTCGGACTCAAATATCACGTCCGCGTCTCCAAATTCAACTCTAAATTCAAATTCAATTTTTAATAACATTCATCATTAATATTATAACTCACAATATTTAACAACCAGGTCGTTCCCAAGAAAGAGGGGGCTTTCCGATAAGGATTTCTCCTTATTGGCGCGCAATTAGGTGAACAAACCTCTCCTTGACAGAACTTCTAGACATTGTCAATATTGTAAATAATAATATGAATAACTTTGCCGTCTCAATTATTGATTTAATAATATAACATATTATGCAGATGATACTGTGACAATAATTGAATCAATAATATGAGAGATATGATGCAGCAATTACTGTAGTAATAATTGAGTATAACTGAGTGACTTCTCACGTAAGCATCAATAATCAATATCGTGTGTTAAAATCCAACCACGCGTATTACTGTACTTTTACTACCGAGTAGTTCAACAGTTTTAATGGTAACACTTTCGCTGTTATTTTTATAAAAAGATAATTATATCGTTTTCTTACTATGACAATACTTCCGTTGTGGATTCCACCAATGATTGTGCCGTCCTACGGATATTCCCCAACAAAAAGAATATTTATAACAACTTGCATACTTTGAAAAAATTTCACAAATCACCCTTAACTTTAACCTTTTATCAATTTAACCATTTACTAAATAGAATAATTATAAGAAAATTGAATACTTTCATTTCATAAAATTCGGGGTCTCACAATCTCTCCTCCTTATGAAATTTCACCGTCAAAATTTACGTACCTGGTAGTTCGAAGAGATGAGAATACCTTGCTTTCTTTTCGGATTGTACCTTCCCGGTTATATCCTCTATATCATGATTTTTCCATTGCTCATATCCTGTATTTCAGATATTGTAACGATCAAGAAATTTGTAATTTAATTTAAAAATATTTATTGAATTAAATAAATATTTTAAATAATTTAGTTGTTGAGGAAAATAAATAAATATTTGATGAATTGTGATGAATTAATTTAGTAACTAAATTAATTAATGCTAATTGAATCGAGTAATGATAATTTTATTTGTTGGATTTAATTAAGGAGATAATTAAATTAAATCAATTGCTTAATATTTAAGAAATTAGTTTAAATTCAATGAATTGTTTAATTTAAAGGAAATAAATAAATTAAATATAGTGATGTGTCTAATTTATTAATTAAATTAGATATATAAATATTTATTTATTAATGATAATAAGATTTTTATTATTATAAGTTATTGAGATTAACCAAGCTAAGTTATTTAAATTAATCAACAAAAAGTGTGACATAAAACTATATAATATAAATGTTATTAAAATAATTTAGTTGGGAGAGTTGGTTAGCCAAACAAGGCCTTAAGGCCTTTGGCATTATTTAACTGACGCTACCTTTTTGTTTTTCAACCTGACGTTTGTGGGAGGCCAGTTATATTATTCCCACGCGTCTATTTTTCTAAGGTAAAATATCAGAGTGTTGAGAGAGAGAGAGCTTGGAAGAAGAAAACACAGTGATATTGGAGAGTTAGAGAAGAAGGGTTTTGGGGAAAGGATTTCTCTTAGTTTGGATATCATATCATCAAAGATTAAGGTATAAACTACTCCTATTGTTATTCTTTAGTTTTGGTTGTTTATGTATATATCTTCTTGGTATGATTTGGAAATCACGAGATTGTGATGTATACATGTTCTTGTAAAATTTCAAAACTCTGTTAATTATTATGTAAACATGTTATCTGTTATCAAATTCATGAGAAATTGGGTTGAGGAAGAAAAGGAAAATCACAGTGTTTGTGTTCTTGTTATATGGCCTTAGAAAGTACAAAATTTCTTGTCCAATGTGTGTAGTAATCTGTAAATTGATGCTTGTATATGGTAGTTCATTGAGATACAAACATAACGTAATTTTAATGGAATGATTTGGTCAAGTAACGAGTTCACAGTGATGATTTTTGGACAGACTATCAAAAAAATGGAGTTTTATATGAAAAACATGAAAATTGAGAAATTAAACTGTGATTATGTTAATTCGTTTGTTATGAATTTCAGAGAATTGCAGTTAAAGTAAACAAATTGGTTGTTATTAGAATTTACAGTATTTACTATGTTAAAATATATCAACTATGGAGTTTTGGTTTTTAAACCGTGTTTTCAAAATTTAAGTTTTCTAAAATTTTTGTTTAGTTATTTAAATTGGTATATATATGCTTGGTAATATTTATGTGTACTTTACATAAGTTATACATATTAATTGGTGTTAGAAATTAAGACATAGTAGCTTAGTTTTGTTTCTGGTTATGGGTGTTACGTAATTGAGCCCCAAATACCAAATTTTGTGCCCCAATGTAAATTTCAGCCAAATACCACAAATAGGCCAGAAGTTCATGCTCCAGCACTAGAATTCGTGCTCAAAGATCGAATTCGCGCCCGGCGCCCACGTCTGTCTCCTTACCAAATAAAAAAAAAAGTGGTATGGGTTGGACAGTTTTGACCTCCTATAGTAAAATGGCCATAATATTTTTATAAGAACTCCGATTGAGGTGATTCAAGATGATTCGGAAAGAGGACGAATAGGCCTATAACTTTTATTCTTTAAGGTTTTCAATTTGAAATCGTTATGAAGGGTCAAAATGGTCATCTTTAGGACTGTTGTGTATTTGGAGCCAATCAGAGGGCGTCGGGATGCGCGAATACAAGTGCAATCCTTTGTGTGTTAGTATAACTTAATGATAACATGTTGGACATGTAATAAGATGTTGTATCAAGTTGTTAATGTGTATGTGGTGCAATGACATGATCAATTAAGTAGTTGTAATAAAGCTAAAAATTAATGTTCATGAAAAGATGCAATGTTGTTTAAACTTAAACTTAGTTAGTAGCTATACTAAAAGTAGAAAGCAACTCATGAAGGTAATGTTAGTGTAACTAATGTGTATTGTCAATACATATGGTATGTGTAGGACTTGGGGTGAACGTGAGTAGTGATTGTTTAACCTACGCATGAGGCAAGTTCTCTAACCCTACTTTTATAATTGTGCGAGTTCTAAACCTTATCTCTTTACAATTGAGCAAGCTTTCGAACTTTGTTCTTTTTATATCAAACGCAAGTTTCCATTCCTATATTATTATTCTACAAGTTTCTAACATTCTTTATGAATTTGAGCAAGCTTAACCTATCTTGCGTATGTTTGTACAAGCTTATGTAACCTAATTCGTTACATTGAGCGAGATTTAGCTTCCTAATTATTATTCAAAGCATATAATGTTCTAATACATTGATTCAAGGGAGATTGTTTTAACTCTTCTATAGCGCTTTGCATGTATATCATGATTACTCAATTATATATTATTGTTATTCAATCTTTGACTTTGATAACCTTGTTCAAAGCTTTATCGTTGTATTAAACCTTCAAGTAGTAAGCAAACCTTTATTGATTGAATTAATCAATATTCGAATAGTGTTTTAAAATTCTAGAAACACTGATAAGCTAGTTCCAAACTAAACTTTCTTTAGTGAGGAAATTCTAAATCCAAATTGAGACGAACAACCCTAACATAGGGGATTTTATACGTGTAACGTTTAAATGTTTGTGCATAATACATGGTACAAAGGGTTGATCCCCCTAAGTACGATAAGAAGGGTCCATATAGTCTAAATGACTGTTAAGGTTGGGTAATAATACCTAAGTACCGGGGACATAGTTCGTGGTCTTAAGACCCTCAGATAATTAAAGTTTGAACTTGTTTTCTAGTTTGATTTGTAGAACAAGTTCCTTATTGTTCAAACTTTCGTTGTTCACTCTCATGTTATTATCATCATTTACTTTCGTTTCTATATCGGTGAGCATTTGTTTGCTCACTCTTGCAATTAACAATGCAGCTAAAGTGGAGAAAGTTGATGAGTCGTCGACTAGCAAAGGCAAGGGCAAGATGTCCAAATGATGAAGACTTATGATAATTTTATGTTTTATGTTTCAAGACTTGTTTTAAATATGTGATGTATTCTGCAAACTTATGTAATAATTTTAAGGTTAGATTACCTGGGATTTAATTTGAGATGATGATGTAACCCTTTAATTGGAGAGATTATTGTTTAAACTATTTTAATTATGTCTTTATCCTTTATTATGGGTAGTTAGATGTAATAGTTTTTTGATAAGTGAGCACTAAATCCTGTGGGAATGAAGTATCTGGATTTGGGGGTGTCACAGATATCATTCTAGAATATATCTTCAAAACAAAGGTTAATTGACATATCATAATTTGTCAACTTATCAAGTAAACAATTTTAGCTTAGGTAAGTCACACACTAGCGAAGTATATAACTCGTCTCTCCCCTCCTAGTTCTAGACTCTTATCTCTGCCAGCGACCATATCCCTAAGCTCTAATACCATTTGTGACGCCCCCAAAATAGGTCCACCCAACCCATTCTGAGTCGCCAGATATCACTCTATAAAAATCAAATACAAACTTTATTTATACAACTGTTGAACTGTTGTAGCATCCCCAAATCCGAGCCCCAAATCGCCGCGGATTCGGTACACTAATCTTTCTATAACTGTTTGTGGAAGATATAAACATAAATTGTTTATACATTACATTACACACTATTCCCCAAGGTCGAGTAACCTTAACTTATACACATTTCATAAACTATTTATTACATAACAATATTTATCACAATACGCTATTACAAACTAGTCAAGACTTTATAACCCAAGTTTGAACTTGGCTTTAATCGTTTCTCAGTATCCAACCGCTTTCGCCTTATCTCGCAATATTTTATCATGATATAGCAAGGGTGAGCATGAAAGTTTTCAAAGAAGTTTAAATACAACAATATAAGGATATATCATGATTGAAGAGTATGAATAATAAGTGGCTATAATTCATCAATATAATTGAGAACTAAGCGAGAACAAACTTTTGATGAACAAGTTTTAAACATGAACAAACATTTCTGAACCAACTGGTAATGAAGGTGATCAGCCTTTCATACCTGACTTATACATACAAGATGTACAGAGTACAATTTTCATGGCAATCAGCAATGATTAACCATAAGCTTGAATAAAACACTCTTATTAGAGTTAAGTAAGAACAAACTTGCTCGAACCGCTGATTACCGTAAACACAATTTATAACGCTTACCCAAGACCTAATATTAATAATATAGATCTCCAATATTAGAATAATATCATCACAAAGATAATATCGTTATATTTATATACACGTAATAACCTAAACACATAACACATAAGACTATCAGCCTATACAACACATAAGACTTAGCATCAGGTCAAACTATTTCAATCTGACTTAAAACTGACACGATTCTATCATCCCGACGATCTAGTCGGACAATACTCGAGTTTAAGTTCAGTTAAACTCTGCCTAACCCATAACAATTATCATAGATAATTTTCTTATCAGTCAAAACATTTTTCCTAGCTCGTAATAATTTTGAATAATTATTACCATTTATCAACATTTTCAATCCTTAAATCAGATTTAACCAAATTAAATACCACATAATTCTTAATCATTAATAATCATTTAATAAAAATATTAATGAAAATCATTACATAATATTATAATATAATTATAATACATCAAAGTATTTTAATACTTTAAAATCATAATTATTTGATTTTTAAACACTTAAATCCATTATCCGATAATTAATATTAATATTAAAATATTAATATTTTCATGCCGAAATATCAAAAGTTATATTTTATAACTTAAAATATTTTATAACACTTAAATCATTTTTATATGATTTTTAAAAACATTAATTCTATTTTTTCTTAATTTATTTAATATATTTATTAAATTAATTAATTACCATTAATATTAAAATATTAATGAAATTTATCATAAAATATTAAAAGTCATCAAAAATAACTTAAAATATTTTCTTATACCATAATATAATTTTTCATGATTTTTCATGAATTAAAACTATTTTTAAATTATTTATTTAATATTATAATTAAATAAATAAATACCATTTATATTCCAAAAATAGTAAATATTTTCAAAATATACTCAAAATAGTTAAAACTATTTTTCAGACTTTAAAATAATTTTTCATAATTTATTATGTATTTTAATAATTTAAAATCATTTATTCCAATTTATTTATTAAAATAATTAATTTTCTAATTTATCTGTCGCTAAAGGTAGCTTAGGTGACAAATCTGTCGCTAAATGTGTTCTTGATGTTCTTGGTGTCTGCCCAGAAATCCTTGTCAGACTTCGAGGTTGCTACTTTGACCAACATTTAATCCATGTTACACTTGATTTCTGGTCTGCTAATGCTGATAGTTATATAGTATAAGTGTAATACTACAATTAATGACTGATTTCAGGACCAAACAACAATATATCTGTGAGATTCAGACCCTACAAAATCATGTAAGACACTGTTCTTCATTTCTGGGTTTTCCAGAAATGAAGAACAATCCAAGTGTCTACTTTTCAATCCTTGTAACTTGCAGTGTATATATTGTTTGTGTGATCTAAAGGTTCTATCTTGAAAACCACATGGCAGGGTACAACAACATAAAATCATAACATCATATAAACACCGAATCAAAGAGATTATGGTCGGTCAAACAAGGGGTCAGTAAACGGGTCTTGAAGATCTGGGTTTTCCCAGAATCTTCATCAGTCATCTGATCGGCCTATCGTTCAACCATGCATTTCTACGATCCTGGTACATATCTGGGTGATCTAATAGCATTACTTTGTATTTCACATACCCTTCTACAACCTTCACTCAACAACATAGCCAAAACACTATCATACTGCAAGATCTAAGGTACAGAAAATATTGTCAGGCGAGATCTGGGTTTCTGGGTTGCCCAGAAACCCATTGTTATGACTGGTCAACGCGGTTTGACCGCTTATTCCGTTTGATCTACACATGATCTGACACTGATTTTAGTTTCCAATCATAGCCTACATAACATAGAATAGAACCATAACTTAAAACACCATAAACAAGTAACAGTGACGGATCTAAGGTCTCGACATTAAAGTCGTCAGACGACCTTTTACAAAATTTTCCAGATTTATGAAAAATGAAATTTCGAGAACATTGATGTTATAGATCCATGTTCTATCAGCCCAGATCAACAAGTGACACCTTATTACACAACTTTGACCAATCAATTACAACATTTAACATCAGAATCATAGATTTCAAAAATTTAGGGTTCTTTACCTTTTATGCTTTGATTTCAGATTTCTGCTCTTGAATTCTGTTCTTGGTGATCTAAAGCTGAATAAGTGACTGGATCTACTATAATATTTCGTGGCTAAGAGGTTGAGAGAGTTTGTTAATGGTTGTTGACCAAATGAGCAACTTTTTAGACTTTTCTCTCTCTCATTCTATTATATAATGCTTGATTCATTGTATGATCTTTGAATTGAATTGCTAGCAAGGTAAAGTTGATTTCTTTGGATATATAGACCATGCTAAGTCAAAAGTGGGTTAACCACTCCATATTTGGAAAGATATGCAAGTTAGCTATATAAAAAAAATGTGACATAAGGGTATTTTTGACATTTCCATTTATTTCTAGAATTTGCCATTGGTTGCAAACCCTTAGGGTTTAAGTTTTGAGCAATCTAGGGTTTAGGGTTTGGAGCATTTAGAGTTTAGGGTTAGTGAACAACCATCTTAGGTTTAGATCTACACTCCAACCCTTAAATAATACACAAAGGGCATTCTAGTCATTTTCCATTTTATTTTAATGGCATTTATGTAAATGGTCCAAACCCTTAGGGTTTAGGGTTTGGTTAGGGTTTAGGGTTTGGAAATATTTAGGGTTTAGGGTTTGACCCTCAAGTTTAGCAAATTAGTTTCTAATATTTTCCAAATTAGATTTTCAAAAATAGAAATTAATATTTCTAAATTAGGATTTTCTAATTATAAAAAAAATTTCTTAATCATACTATAAATCTTACTAATTAGGATTAACATTTCCTAATTAAAATCGCTAATTACGCAAGTAGGGTCAAAATTGCAGATTAGGGTTTATAACCCATTAATTAGGGTTTTTAAATAGAAAAAAAAATTTCTAAATTAGAAATTAAATCTCGTAATTAGATTAGGGTTTTCTAATTACTTAATCTTAAAATTAGGATTTTTATATCCTAATTAACATTAAATTACTAAATTAACACTTTCATTTTCCCCCTTTACAAATTAGGGTTTTCAAATCCATCATTAGGGTTTCTGACGGAAAAGTTTAAGTTCGATAATTTGAAATTAGGGTTTGCTAATTAATTAAGCATTACCCTAATTAATATTATAATAATAGCAGTAGAGCATTATAATTCACCATTAGTTTCCCAGATTAGGGCTTCAATTTATCGTAATCAAACTAGGGTTTTCGAGATCAAGTATTAGGGTTTTGATTTGGAATTAGGGTTTTGTAATCAATTTGATAAGATTAACCTAATTAATCTTATAGTTATTTACACTTATGCCATTAAGTTCCCGATTTAGGGTTTCATGCACCGAATTAGGGTTTCGAATTCCCGGAACTGAAACTAGGGTTTCCATAACCGATTTTTAGGGTTTTTCGTTAAACGCTAGGGTTTTCTAATCGAACATTGTCGTTCTTAATATATTCTTAGGGTTTGTTACAGATATAATTTATCCGGGTCAACCTGAACCTTAACCACATTACGAACACGTAACATAACCATATTCACGTAACTTAATCACATAAACACTTAATCTGAATAATTCACCTAAATCCTTCATGTAATTTTGAAACCTCAAAATTCCATTCCAATAACATCAAACGCATACACTTATTTTCTGTCTAGGTCTAATATTTGACCTTAAATCAATCATTTAAGATTTTTATAAATTGTCTAATTTCTCGGGTTATCACAACTGTCATGCAGAGTACGACAAAACATAAGTTGTGAGTTTTAAAACAATATTGTCTCGTAGACAGTATCCAAATTAAATTGTTACAATGCCATATAAAATACAGCAGCAAATATTTTAAGAACCCAAAGAAGAACGAGAAGATTACTATCATATTCATTCTAATAAGGTGCACTTTTGACGCTTTCAAAGTCGGGTTCTCATCACCCTATTGTTGTTCGCCAAAATCAATTACTAAGTGACGTATAAAATACGACAAACACATCTTAGGTCCTCAATACAATTATCTGTTGCATGTCATGCCAATTTATAATGTATTGAGAAACTTCGACAGTCTCGGACCATCACACTATTTCCCTGTTATCCCCGCTCGACCCAGCTACACTCTTATTACCTGAAAGGAATTATGAAGCAAAGGGTGAGCACAAATAAATCAAAGAAAGAATATCATGACTAAAGATAATTAAATTATCAATAGCCTTCGTCAATAATAAATTAGAGATTTAGAACATATGGTAGATGAAAAACTTTTCAACCATAGTTGCGTAAATGAACGAGCAATCCATTAGAAGAGTCAAATAGACCATCAGGTCTATTATCTTCTCCATGTTAAAAGCTCACCAATAATGTTTTATCCTTGTAACATCAATCAAAAATTCCTGTCCACAATCTTATGAATAACTCATAATCATAATTGTGATTCTAAATTCCTCTTCGCACCCAGGACGAAGATAATTTTCATCACCTGTCTCTACCTGAAACATCAAAAATCATGGTTATACCAAATCACAATTCTTGTTCATAATCATACTAATAAATTCATCTTTGCACCACGGGCCAAAGATATTCATTAACAATTCATCTTTGCTCTACAGACCAAATACATACAACTGTATTATAGAAGAGTCAAGTAGAGCATGATATCTACTATCTTCTACGAATTAAAAGTGTATTATCAATATGTTATCGCTGAGACTCAGCTTAATAATTAATCCACATCATCGAATCATCCCTATACTACGGCCAAGGATATTCATTAGTATTACGACCACGAATTATCCATTCACTACGGGCCAAGGATCTTCGTGTTTTCAATTACGGTCATGATTATACCGAATAATCCCTGGTCATAATCATACCAAGTCCATCTATGCACTACGGGTCAAAGATGACTTTTACCACATCATTTGTAATATTACGGTCATGATTATACCAAATAATCCCTGGTCATAATCATACCAAGTCCATCTATGCACGTAAGCCACAGATGACTTTCAACACAATATAAGCATGAGGATCATGACAATGATATAAAAATCAATCAAATGAGATAAAGGATAAATATTAAACATTTATAATATAATTTATCCAGGGTTCAAGAATATCCCAATGTTATCAATCACTTAATAATCTCATAATCTAATATCATTAATATTATAACAATATTTTAATCATTTCTTAAACTTATAAATAATTTATTTTAACTGTTTACACTTTATCAAATAATGCTTTTAATCATTCAAAAATTCCATACTCATTAGATTTCATCACCAATGATCAAATCCCTCATCAAAAAAATCTGCATATACCTTATATAGGATTTTCAAGCCATAAAATCCTATTTACCAATTTTTTAACTTCACATAACATATTTAACTTATATGTTCGTAACTAAACCATTTTCATGAAAAATTATCAAATCAACTTTTTATTTTTCTATCCTTTGTCCAAACATATATACATATATTTCATACGCAACAAGTATTTTTTTATAATTTTTCAATTCCCTTAAGTATTTTTCAAAAATTAATTTCTAATTAATTCCTTAAGAAACTACCTACCTCAAGTTTAACTCCAGAAATTCCCAAATCTTGGCAGGATCTTACACATGTTAACGTGAGCTTCCAGTTTAAATTTCATGGTCATCGGATTTATAGAACTCCGGTTATAGCGTTTTTCGTCAAAAAAACCTAAATATTGAAATAGTCATAATTTGCTCATTTTAAGTCGAAATGAGCTCATTTTTGGACAGGATGTACTTTATACCATATATTTCCATGTCCCAAAAGGCCGTAATTTTTCTCACAAATTAAGTGGTCGAAACATCCCTTACAAAATTTTGGGCAGTAGTTTTTTCTCTTTTTTCACTTTTTCATGCTTTGTTAAAAATAGTCCATACAAAAATCTACAACCCCTCCTTCAGTGATTCCATTTAGAGATGTTAGAAAACTTATCATAATATCCTCCCAAATTTTTCCAGAATCTTTGAATATCCGAAAAAATTACAAAACTGCAAATGGATTTTAACCCGCCATGCGGTAATCCACGTAAAAAGATCATTTCCACAATTTAATAAGGAATGAATACGAAGGATCATTCACCATGCATGCAGTAGTCCACATAGACAAGTTATTCCAAATGAATAATAAAGAATGGAATAAAAGAAGAATTCACTCACGCATGCGGAGGCCGCATGCATAAAAGTTATTCCCAATGAATAATAAAGAATGGAACCAGTCATGCGTAATCGCATGCATGTGATATTCCAATGTAATAATAAAGAATGGAATAACAAAGAATTCACTGTGCATGCGATAAACCGCAAAGATAGGTTATTCCAACAGAATAATAAAGAATGAAACCAGGTCATGCTTAATCCGCACAAACAAGATATTCCAACAGAATAATAAAGAATTGAATAACAACTTAATTCACCGTGCATGCGATAAACCAGATGCATAAAAGTTATTCCTACTGTAATAATAAAGAATGGAACTGTGTCATGCGTAATCCGCACATACTGTGATATTCCAACAAAATAATAAAGAATGGAATAATAGAAGAATTTCACCATGTATTAAAGATTTTGATGTGAGGCAAGTTATTCCAACATAATAATAAGGAATGGAATAACAATAACTCTTTTCATGAATACGAAAGAAATAATACCCCTTACCTTAGAAGAAACTGGATATTGGAATAGTGAGATAGCAGACTTCTCTTCTTCTTTCTCTCTATAATAATCGCTCTAAAGCTTTTGTGAATTGGTGAGAAATGAAAGAAGAATGAGCTTCTATTTATAGGAAAATATAGTTTCGATAATTGCAAGTTTTGGGGCTCGAAATATTACAGTACAATTCCTTCCTCTTTTTCTTCATTTTTAATTTAGTTCTGCAAGTATTATCCAACTTGCACCACCTCCCCTAATTGTATATCATGTGAATCAATAGTACAATAATGTGACTCAATATTTATAATCATGTGAAAATATGAATTAGAGTATAGTACCTCCATCATACCTTCATTTTTAACTTAGTCATGCAAGTATTATCAATCTTGCACCACCTCCCCTAATAGTACATGAATGTGAATCAATAGTACACATATGTGAACAAATAGTTATAATCATGTGAATTATTAGCAATTAATTGCTCATTTATTCGATTAATTACCCGATTGGTCAATATAACCTCCAAACATCAATTATTATTGAAATAAATGTCGATTTCCACTAACACTAACAATCCCAACACAATGGAAATATTTTTCTCAAAAATTTCAATTTTGAAATTTCGAAGTTTGACATTTTTCGAAAAAGTCAACTATTAACTTTTTTGACCAAAAAGTCAACCCTGACAAATTTTGTGTTTATAGTCTATTTCAACTAATTTCATCGTTCCGAACTCAAATATCACATCTGCGTCTCCAAATTCAACTCCGAACTCAAATTCGATTTTTAATAACATTCATCATTAATATTATAACTCACAATATTTAACAACCGTGTCGCTCCTCGTGAAAGAGGGGCTTTTCGATAAGGATTTTTCCTTATGGCGCGCAATTAGGTGAACAAACCTCTCCTCGATGTAACTTCTAGACATTGTCAATATTGCAAATAATAATATAAATAACTTTGTCGTCTCAATTATTGATTTAATAATATAACATATTATGCAGATGATAATGTGACAATAATTGAATCAATAATATGAGAGACATGATACAGCAATTACTGTAGCAATAATTGAGTATAACTGAGTGACTTCTCACGTAAGCATCAATAATCAATACCGTGTGTTACTATGCAACCACGCCAGACATTTCTACTTTTACTACTGAGTAGTTCAGCGCTTTTAATTCAGTAATACTTTCACTGTTATTTTTATAAATAGATAATTATGTCATTTTCTTACTACGACAATACTTCCGTTGTGGAGTCCACCAATGATTGTGCCGTCCTACGGATATTCCCCAACAAAAAGAATATTTTATAACAACTTGCATACTTTGAAAAATTTTCACATATCACCCTTAACTTTAACCTTTTATCAATTTAACCATTTACTAAATAAAATAATTATAAGAAAATTGAATACTTTCATTTCATAAAATTCGGGGTCTCACAAAGATGGTGTTATAGTAGTCATCACTATTCTTTGAAATTGTGACGCCCCCAAAATAGGTATACATCACCTATTCTAAGTCGCCAAATACATGGTACAGAATACAAATACAATCTTAAATATACAACATGAGCTGTGAGTTTTAATACAAATATTGTCTTCTTCATTACATTATTCCTTTCATCTTACAACAGTTACTTTTATCCACCACCAAGGATACATAACAATTCATTAAACTAGTCTATAGTTTAATTTTCATCTTTCTACATTAAAAGTCTTCACTTATTCTTTTCGCTCATTCACATTCTGAATGGCACTTCATCTAGATACCGTCAGCTTGATTCTTACGGGATCCTTAAGTTCTTCTAACATCGTTCGCTGAAAATGTTTTTATTTAAAGCAAGTGTGAGCATTCAATTTCCCACAAAGTCATAACAGTTGAACATACAACTTCAAGAGTTTAACATTCCTTTGGAACTTCGATAACCGAACAAAGGTTATGAAGCAGCTTGAACAATAGGAATAATCTCGATTCCTATTATTTTAAAACATTAGTCACATTCACTTTGAAATACTTTCATTCTCTACTCTCTTTCATACACATTCTGTCTGGCTAGAATCAATAGCACAGACTCAACAATAACGGTTCATGTATAAATAGAACATTCTCATATTGAACAGTTCAATCATAAAATAGTTCATATCATAGAAACACCGAAGTGTTCACATTGTGGCACAAGGCCTCATACGTTCTACCACCTTGTACAAATATCGCACATTCAAGACATGTACGTAACTTCTCAAGTTCAACATCCGAGAAGTTTAAGAAACTAGCATTCATTTAAAATATGAATGAAGTTAGGAAACTTGTTTTACAAGACATTTCATGTACTTACGCCGAATCGCTTATTCCAATCCCTATAGCACATAAGGAAATAACACATACACCAATTAGTCATATACTTGACTTACACATTGGTTTACTTAACTTTACTTCTTAGGGTTCGCATTCTTGCTCAATAATTTTACGCGACTAACTTTCATTACCGGTTTACGGCTTCATGACATACGGAGATGTTTTACTCAAAATGTTCTTCATCTTTGATGATTTACATTCTTATCTTCTTCTTATAACTTCTCTAGGACTCAGCACACATCGCTTCTCTGCTGGTAGTCCATATGGTACTCTTAGTGGTTTCCCACAAACAACCAACAAACAAGTTCCCGTCTCATCTACACTGCCATCACAGTGAGTTAGATCGGTTGCCAGTTTCGTATATACCTTCTCTCTCTAAAGAAATTGTTTAGCCCAGCTCCCATATGTCAACCATCAAAGGTTACGATTGTACCACAACCTAAACTTATCTTAACTTATACGAAATATTAACTATAATGTTCGTTAAGTCAATTTCTTGTTCCTTTTGGCTTTCTGACAACTAAATGTCATACCTCAGGATTCATTCTTATTCGACTCACATTCGGCTTTCAATACTCTTTTTACTGTTCGTTACGGCTTTCTCGATAATTCATATCTTACTTACTACCTTCGTCAACGTCAAAGTCATACAACCAGGGTATACTTAGAACGTTCGTCCAACGCAAATACGATTTACGAGGATCGTTTACGTATTCAACGTTCACGTTGCTCATCTCTTAATCTCTCATTCAACCTTTACTCGAGGTTTTAATCGCTTTTGATCGTTATCCATCCCATGAACCCCATGTTCATTATTCTTTCTTAATGTCGAAGCCATATAGATCATTGTATGCTAAGACTGATCGTTCATCGCAACAAGGTTGCGTTCACTGCGTCTATACACTTTACATTCATCTCGCAATACTATGACATAACATCAAAATGTTATTCATTACCCTCGTCACTCAATGTCTAAGGAATCACAATCATAGCAATCCCTCACGTTCGTTTATCGCAACTACGGTCCCCGAATATTGGTTCCGTAACCCGCGTTCATCTTCTTTTAATCTCGTTTAATCTTTCTGTTCAACCTTCATTAAAGGTTTAATACACTTGATTAAGTGTTACATTAGTTGAACTACATTATCATATTTCTTTCTTGCACATCCCCAAAGAATTGAAAGCAAAGAAAATCTCATTTCGAAAGCATTGCCAGACTGCTGGTGCTGCAGCCATTGCGTTCTTTCCTTTCCTTCACGCCGCTGCGGTGCCACTTAGCAGTAGCTAATGGCCCGAGCTCAGGCACAACATCGGCCCCTCAAGGCACAACTCATCACATGCGGCCAAGCATGAAACCTAGAAAAAAATTTCTAAGTCTTTTACAAACTTGAGACGCTGACTTTGAAATCCCATATCTTATTCGTTATAACTCGGAACGAGGCCGTTCCAAAGCCATTTTCTCCCTTATCTTATGTAATTCGATTACCCATAGACAGAGCTTCATTCTGAATCTGTTAATGTGCCTTTTGATTGGCTTAATCTTCACCCTTCGTTCGTTTTATGTGTTTAACGTTCTTCGTTTGTTCGTCCGTAATTCGGTCATCCGAACTTGGAATTCGTTTGTTCTTGAGTCCATGACTCACGTTTTATATGTTCTCTTACATTCATATGAAATCCTACATGTTCGAGTTCATTTACTAACTTTCTAATTCTCGTTCTTCTTTTACAAAATTTTTGCCATAACTTCGTTATAGCTAAGTTTTAATCCGTTCTTAATGAACGTTTCTAATGTTCCTAACCAAGCAATAAGCAAATAACTTATATGCGATGGTTTTAAACTTGTCCATCAACAACAATTATCCTACGATGGTTTTAAATTTGTCCATCAACAACGTTCTTCGTGTTCTTCGCATGTTCTTCGTGTTCTTCGTTCGTTCTTCATTTTTAATCGATATTTTGGATTACAATTTCACTTTTTCTTGGAATTTGGTGTTATAGAACATCATTCATTACTTATTTGACCTAATCATTCATAAGATTCATTCGGATCACTCAAAATCCTTACGAATCTTATGCTTCCTTAAGAAATTTATAAAATAAACTTCTAATTCTTATTTCTTCATTTTGTTATGATTTCAACCATATAAAATCATTCTTAATATCTTCTACTCCTTATTCTCATTAATCTATATTTTTGAACATAGAAACTTAAACAAAATTTCTAAAAGACTAGATTTCGGATTACCTTTCTCCTTTGATCTCCTTTCGTCGGGCAAAGTTTGCTCACGAGCCAACTTTTCCTCTTCCTTTTCTCTTCTTCCTCACATTCGAATTTTCTCTCTCTCTCTCTCTCTCTTAAAGTGTAGGATTTTCAAGAATCCAAACAAATGAGCTTAAGGCTTGTTTATATAGAAAACCAAGGCTAGGGGTATTTTAGTCATTTCGCCCTCCCTAACCTCCTTCCTATTCAAGGCTTAAGGACTAATTTAACTTAGCCCTCAAGTTTGCTTAGCCCTTAAGTTTCGTAGTTCCGTCTTTTGGGTTTCGTTCGACAGTTTTAAAAACTGTGATTCTCAGAATCCAAATATTTTTGGATATTTCGTCTTTCTTTTACTGATTAACTTTTACGTATTCTTCGGATTTCTGATAAAACTGAAAAACATTTTTTGGTATCAAGCGTTTTCCATCACGTTTTCCCCTAACATAGCTAAACGAGTGAAAAGTAAACAGCAGTACTTTTCGTCGTTTTTATTTCATCCGATTTCTGCAGGTTTTTCGAGAAAAACTTTTATCGGCTTACTTAACTTTAAACGATATATTATCGACAAATATTTCGACGGAATGTCATTTTGACATACTGAACTCTCAAAATGGCTTAGGTTATTCAAACCCTAACCCTTAGGTTTCGTCGGGTGAATAGTGTCTATTTCGTCTTTTTTCCCGAAAATATTTTTGTCTGTGGAAAAATTTTATTTTCGTCTTTCAAATTCTTACTTGTTCAATCTAGCTCGTAGCCAGAATCCTCCCGGTTTATAATCATCCTAGGTTCTAAAACGATTAATAAACACATAGCACATAATATTATTAATAAAAATTCCTTTTTACTAATAACTAATTCTTTAAATCTAAATTTCAGGACAATCCGGATTTCTGGGTTGTCACAGTCTTCTAGACAGTATTCAAACTCAAAATATGTCCTCAATATATTTATTATCACACTATTTCATAGAATAGTGAGGACTACTAATGCTATCATCTGGACCGTCACTCTGTTCCCCGGCTAGTCCCTGCTACGTTCTCATTTCCTGAAGAGAACAATGAAAGCAAAAGGGTGAGCACAACTAGCCCAGAAAGAAATATTATGACTAAGATGATGCAAAATAAATTATCATTAGCCTTCAACAGTGTTAAACTGATACAATATAACAAACATCAAGTTTAACTGCAGCGGAACAAACAATCCATTAAAAGAGTCAAGTAGAGAATAAAATCTATTATGTTCTATGATTTAAAAGGTTTTTTTATCACTTTTATCGCTGAGACTCAGCTCAATAAATAATCCACATCATCCCTGCACTACGGCCAAGGATATTCATTAGTATCACAACCACAAATTATCCATGCACTACGGGTCAAGGATATTCGTGTTTTCATCAATGGTCATGATCATGCCAACAACTGTCCATCAATGCACTACGAGCCAATGAGGATTTTCTACCACATCATTTGTAACTTTACTGTCATGATTATACCGAATAATCCCTGGTCATAATCATACCAAGTCCATCTATGCACTACAGGTCATAGATGACTTTCAACATAATATAAACATAAGGATGATGGCAATGACATAATAATTCAATAAAAAAAGTTTAAGAATAAATTTTAAAGATTTATAAATTAATTTATCCAGGAACCAATAATGTCCAAATTGTCAACATAATACTGCTTTGTGGAGTAAAATTCAAGAATGCTCAGAAGAATATTTCCATGAAAAGATACTGGATGAAGCACAAATATATCCAGGATATTCTACTAATTTCATGGAGTATAGAAGTCAAAACTTTAACCAACTGAGTATAATAGAATATATGAAACTGCAAATGGATTTTCGCCCGCCATGGGGTAATCCACGTAGACAGGTCATTTCCACAATTTAATAAGGAATGAATACAAAGGATCATTCACCATGCATGTGGTAATCCACATAGACAGGTTATTCCCAACAGAATAATTAAGAAAGGAATAACAGAAGAATTCACCATGCATGCGATAATCGCATAGATAAAAGTTATTCCCAATGTAATAATAAAGAATGGAACTAGGTCATTCAAATTGCACACGCAGGATATTCCAATGTAATAATAAAGAATGGAACCAAGTCATGCGCAGAATCCGCATGCATGACGGATGTTCCAACAAAATAATAAAGAATAGAATAACAACAGAATTCACTGTGCATGCGATAGAAGCATGCAGAAAAGTTATTCCAACAGTAATAATAAAGAATGGAATAATGTAAGAATTTCACCATGTATGTGGTACTCAGATACACAAAGTTATTCCAACATAATAATAAAGAATGGAATAACAACCCTTACGAGTATTGAAAGAAAATAACTCTCTTTATGAATACGAAAGAATAATACCCCTTACGAGTATTGAAAGAAAATAATTATCTTCATGAATACGAAAGAAATAATACCCCTTACCTAAAAAAGAAGAGTATTCCGACTGGTAGGGCGAGGATATTCTTAAAGAAAACTTATACTATTTTCTACGCTTAAAGCTTCTTAAAACTCTAAAGAAATACGCTCAAAATTATAGATGAAGAATTCTCTAAATTTCTTGTGTGTTTTCAATTCTGACTAAGCATCCTATTTATAGGAGAATGGAAAGGATACTATGCAATAAAATATAATATATTCTATTTATAAAATATATATTTATATATTTATATATTTTATTTAAAATCTAATAAAATAAATAACTTTATAAAAGTATTACATTTTATATAAAAAGATTTTACTATGCAAACACTATGCAGGCACTATGCAAATATTATGCATAATAAAATATAATATATTCTATTTATAATCTAATAAAACAAATAAATTTATAAAAGTATTTTGTTTTATATAAAAATATTTTACTATGCAAACACTATGCAGAGACACGATGCATAATAAAATATATTATATTTTATTTATAATCAAATAAAACAAAACTTTATAAAAATTATTCATTTTATATAAAAAATTCTATTTTATTATATTTATAATAATAATAAAATAAAATTCATCATCATTATTATAATTCACACTATTAATCGACTGTGTCGTTCCCGAGAAAGAGGGGCTTTCCAATAAGGATTTCTCCCTATTCGGCAATGATTAGGTGACCAAACCTCTCCATTACGTAACTTCTAGACATCGTTAATATTGCAAATAATAATATTAATAACTTTGTCGGCTCAATTATTGATTTAATAATATATAAAATATTGACAATAATTGAATCAAATAACGTGAGATACTACGCAAAGAATTATCGTAATAATAATTGAACAAAACCGAGTGACTTCTCACGTAAGTATCAATAATCAATACCGTGTGCTATTATGCAACCCGCCAGACATCAGCATTTCTTTTAACATAAGGGTGTTTCAACAGTTAACAGTAAAACTTCCGCTGTTATTTCTATAAAATATTTTTTTGTCATTTTCTCAATTCGACAATAATTCCAAGTTATGGGTCCACCAATGATTGTCTTGGTTGTATTTAATATTCCTCGTTAAAAAGAATATTCCCCACCAATCGAATATTATATAACAACTACGTGATTTTGCAAAATTTATAAATATTACCCACAACTATAACATTATATCAAATCCACACCATAATATTAAAAAAAATATTTCGAAAAATTTAAATCTTTATTCATAAAATTTGGGGTCCCACAATCTCCCCTCCTTATAAAATTTCGCCCTCAAAATTAGGGTACGTACCTGGTAAGTCGAAGAGGTAAGGATACATTGATTTCATTTCAGATTCTAACTCCCAGTTCATTTCCTCAACATCGTGGTTCCTCCACAAAACTTTGACTTGAGGTATAACCTTGGAGCGTAGAACATGTTCCTTCTTATCCAAGATTTTAATAGGAACCTCTTCATACGTTAAATCTTCCGCTAGTTCATCCGGTTCTAACTCAATAATGTGGTTCGGGTCGTCCACATATTTACGTAACATCGATACGTGAAAAATGTTATGAACATGCGATATACTTGGCGGTAAAACAAGTCTATAGGCCACAGTTCCTACTCGATCGAGGATTTCAAATGGGCCAATTAAATCAAGGGTTGATATTTCCTCTTTTTATCGACTCTTGCTTCTAGAATAACGCCTTCTTGAACCTTCTTCTTCACATTCATCAGCTCCGGGTGTGTAGCTTGAGCGATTTTAACTTTATCGATTAAAGTCGATTCTACTCGTATATTCGTTATCTTCACGTGGGTCCCTAGAGTCTTTAACTCTATCTTCATCATTTGTAAGTTATACGAAATGGGTTTTTGTGTTAACAACATCGCACTCGTAAACGCATACGATCTTCTATTCAACGCGTTAGCTACCACGTTCGCTCTTCCACAATGATATTGAATGGTATAGTCGTAATCTTCAACAGCTCGAGCCAACATCTTTGGTGCATTATACGTTCGTTTTAGTTGAAGAAATATTTAAAGGTTTTAAGAATTTGTTTTGTACTGGGGTCAATATAAAATTTGATTTCACGCTCTAGGGGTAGGCCAGGAAGTCTTCAGAGAATACGTCAGGAAATTTATTAATAATAGAAATGTCATTCAAAACTGTGACTCTCATCCAAGACTTGGATAGCACGTCACATTGATACCTATCAACTTGCCACTGTTATTCACGACGTCCCCTATGGATATTTTGGCTTCGGTGTATTCCAAGACTTGGAAGTCACTAGCGAAAGGCTCGGGGCTCTTTACTTATTGCTTGATATGACAATGATTGACTTTAGTGGTTTGGTTGCTTGAATTCGCATAACAGGTTGGTTAGGAATATAAAAGCTAACAACCTTACCAAAAGCATGATGAGTAGTTAACCAATTGATTCCTAAAATCACATCAAATGCAAGTATTTTCAAAGAGATAAAATCGATAGGTAACGTGAAAGTATCGATTTAATTTAAATAAGATTAATAAACAATGGATGTAACGAAGGTTTCTTCTAAAAGAGTTTCAACAAATAAATCAAAGTCTAATTTCTCAAGAGCCAAGATCAAACATTGAACACAACTAGGGGAAATACAAGAGTGGGTAGAACCGGTATCGAATAAGGTAGAGACTTCGCAAGAGTTTATGATTAACTTACCCGTGATAACTTTGTTCAGATTCCTCGTCACAAAAAAAACGCTCTCTCTTAAACTACCAATTTTGACTTGTTGGACTTAACTTTGTTGTAGAGTACATTCCACCCTTAATTATTTCATCACATTCCTGATCCATGATTCGAATCATTACTCTCCAATCCATATCGAATTGGAGTTGACCGCTCTGCACAGGGTAATTCCGAACTCGATGTTGGATTCTCCCAATTGTTGTCCAAAAAGCAAAATCCATTTTATCTATTTTGGCCTTATTAGATCGGACGTCTTTTTCTACAATATCAGCACGTCGTGCAGCTTTTACCCATACATCATCTATTCTCATTCGTTCATTTGCTTCTTCTTTCATCAGAACTTTGATCATAGCATTCTCATATTCCAGCTCTAATAGCTTAGACTCTGTCAAAGAGTGTTTCTGTTCAAGCATCGCACATCGGGTAACACAATTTTGAATTGTTACATCTCTTTGCTCCACGACCGCCTGTCATTCTTCAACCTGCTCTTCTAACTCATGAATACGATTTTGTAATTCTAAATTTCGATCATAAAATTCTTCTAATAAATTATCCTCAGGTTCCTCTTCTTCCTCTTCTTCCTCACCCTCAGCTGCTACCTCTGCAACTAGCTCGGGTGCAACTATTAGTTCTTCACTCACCACATAGATATCTCTAATTTCTTCTTCGTTTGACGTCACATTAACCTAATTAGTGATTAAAGGTGTCTCAACGGTCTCATTCACTACATTGTTAACATTTTCAGCTGCCCTTTTCAAACACTGCCACAAAACAAGGGTTAATTAACATGTCACATATTATCCATATATTCTGACCGACAAATTAAATAACAAGTAAACTTAGGTAGGTCATACTAGCGAAGAAATTTTCCGTCTCTCCCCTCCTAGTTCTTATCTCACATCTCAGCCAGGGATCATATCCCTAAGCTTTGATCTAATCATGACGCCCCCAAAATAGGTATACATCACCTATTACGAGTCACCAAATACATGGTACGTAATACAAATACAATCTTAAATATATACAACATGAAATGTGAGTTTTAATACAAATATTATCTTCTGATAAAGATTCAAACTCAAAATAAGTCATCAATACATTTATTATCACACTATTTCATAGAATAGTGTGGACTATTGATGCTATCATCTGGACCGTCACTCTGTTCCCCGACTAGTCCCTGCTACGTTCTCATTTCCTGAAGAGAACAATGAAAGCAAAAGGGTGAACACAACTAGCCCAGTAAGAAATATTATGACTAAGATAATGCAAAATAAATTATCGTTAGCCTTCAACAGTGTTAAACTGATACAATATAACAAACATCAAGTTTAACTGTAGCGGAACAAGCAATCCATTAGAAGAGTCAAGTAAAATCTACTATCTTCTATAATTTAAAAGGTTTTTCATCACTTTTATCGCTGAGACTCAGCTCAATAAATAATCCACAACATCACTGCACTACGGCCAAGGATATTCATTAGTATCACAACCACAAATTATCCATGCACTACGGGCCAAGGATATTCGTGTTTTCATCAATGGTCATGATCATGCCAACAACTGTCCATCAATGCACTACGGGCCAATGAGGATTTTTTACCACATCATTTGTAACTTTACGGTCATGATTATACCGAATAATCCCTAGTCATAATCATACCAAGTCCATCTATTTATTACAGGCCACAGATGACTTTCAACATAATATAAACATAAGGATGATGACAATGACATAATAATTCAATAAAACAAGTTCAAGAATAAATTTTAAAAATTTATAAATTAATTTATCCAGGAACCAATAACGTCTAAATTGTCAACATGATACTGCTTTGTGGAGTAAAATTCAAGAATGCTCAGAAGAATATTTCCATGAAAAGATACTGGATGAAGCGCAAATATCCAAGATATTCTACTAATTTCATGGAGTATGGAAGTCAAAACTTTAACCAACTGAGTATAATAGAATATATGAAACTACAAATGGATTTTCGCCCGTCATACGGTAATCCACGTAGATAGATCATTTCCATAATTTAATAAGGAATGATTACAAAGGATCATTCACCATGCATGTGGTAATCCACACAGACAGGTTATTCCCAACAGAATAATTAAGAAAAGGAATAACAGAAGAATTCACCATGCATGCGATGAGAATCGCATGCAGAAAAGTTATTCCCAATGTAATAATAAAGAATGAAACCGTGTCATGCGAAATTCGCACAGATGAGGATATTCCAATGTAATAATAAAGAATGAAACCAGTCATACGTAATCCGCATGCATGTGATGTTCCAAATGTAATAATAAAGAATAGAATAACAACAAATTCACAAGGCATGCGATAGTAATCGCATGCAGAAAAGTTATTCCAACGTAATAATAAAGAATGGAATAATGAAGAATTTCACCATATATATGTGATTTTCGACAAACAAAAGTTATTCCAACATAATAATAAAGAATAGAATAACAACCCTTACGAGTATTGAAAGAAAATAACTCTCTTTATGAATACGAAAGAATAATACCCCTTACGAGTATTGAAAGAAAATAATTCTCTTCATGAATACGAAAGAAATAATGCCCCTTACCTTAGAAAGAAGAGTATTCCGACTGGTAGGGCGAGGATATTCTTGAAGAAAACTTATACTGTTTTCTACGCTAAAAGCTTCTTAAAACTTCAAAGAAATACGCTCAAGATTATAGAAGAAAAATTCTCTGAATTTCTGGTGTGTTTTCAATTCTAACTAAGCATCCTATTTATAGGAGAATGGAAAGGATACTATGCAATAAAATATAATATATTTTATTGATAATATATATATATATATATATATATTATTTAAAATCTAATAAAACAAATAACTTTATAAAAGTATTCTGTTTTATATAAAAAGATTTTACTATGCAAACACTATGCAGGCATTATGCAAACACTATGCATAATAAAATATAATATATTCTATTTATAATCTTATAAAATAAATAACTTTATAAAAGTATTCTCTTTTATATAAAAAGATTTTACTATACAAACACTATGCAGGCACTATGCAATTACTATGCATAATAAAATATATTATATTCTATTTATAATCAAATAAAACAAAACTTTATAAAAAATATTCTATTTTATATAAAAAGTTTTCTATTTTATTACATTTATAATAATTCACACTATTAATCGACTAGGTCGTTCCCAGGAAAGTGGGGGCTTTCCAATAAGAATTTTTCCCTATTAGCGCATAATTAGGTGACCAAATCTCTCATTGACAGAACTTCTAGACATCGTTAATATTACAAATAATAATATTAATAACTTTGTCGTCTCAATTATTGATTTAATAATATATAAAATATTGACAATAATTGAATCAAATAACGTGAGATACTATGCAGCAATTACTGTAACAATAATTGAACAAAACTGAGTGAATGGTTAAATTGATAAAAGGTTAAAGTTAAGGGTGATATGTGAAAAAATTTCAAAGTAAGCAAGTTGTCATAAAATAATCGGTGATAAAAAGTACAAGATGTCTGGCGTTGTTGCATAGTAGCACACGGTATTGTACAATATCTTTGATTATTGATGCTTACGTGAGAAGTCATTCAGTTTTATTCAATTATTGTCACAATATTTTATATTATTAAATCAATAATTAAGACGACAAAGTTATTCATATTATTATTTGTAATATTGACGATGTCTAGAAAGTTTTGTCGAGAAAAGGGGTTTGGTCACCTAATTGCTCGCCAATAGGGAGAAATCCTTATCGGAAAGCCCTCTCTTTCCTAGGAATGATCTGGTTGTTAAATATTGTAAATTATAATATTAATGATGAATGTTATTAAAAATCAAATTTGAGTTCAGAGTTGAATTTGGAGACGCGGACGAGATATTTGAGTCTGGAACGATGAAATTAGTAAAAATAGACTACAAACACGAAATTTACCGGCGTTGACTTTTTGATAAAAAAGTTAAAATTTGCAAATTTCAAAGATAAAATTGTTGATAAAAATATTTCCATTGTGTTGGAATTATTAGTGTTAGTGGAAATCGACATTTATTTCAATAATAATTGATTTCTGATGTTAAATTGACCAAACGAGTAATTAATCGGATAAATAAGTAATTAATTCCTATTAGTTCACATGCATTTAACTATTTGTTCACATGTATAGAACTATTAATTCACATGTGGTACTATTAGGGGATGTGGTGCAAGATTGATAATACTTGCAGGACTAAATTAAAAATAGAGGTAAAGATGAAGGTACTATACTGTAATAATTCGAGCCCCAAAACGTGCAATTATCGAAACTATATTTTTCTATAAATAGAAGCTCATTCTTCTTTCATTCGCACCAATTCACTAAGACTCACAAGAGCAATTATAGAGAGACAAGCTATAGATAGAGAAGCTATAGAGGGAAAGAAGAAGAGTATTTTGCTACTTCACTATTGCAGTATTCAGCCTTATACTAAGGTAAGGGGTATTATTTATTTCATATTCTAAAGAGATATTATTTTTCGTATTCGTATGAATATTATTTTCGTTTAATATTCGTAAGGAATATCATTTTCGTTCAATATTCATTGTCTTCGTTTAATATTCGTAAGGAATATTATTTTCGTTCAATATTCATAAGGGATGTTATTTATTTCTTATTCGTAAAGGTTATTATTTCTTACTATTCACTCAGGTACTATTCACTCAGGTACTATTTACGGGGTACTATTCAATCGGGGTATTATTTACGGGGTACTAGTACTATTCACTCGAAGTATTATTTACGGGGTACTATTCACTCGGGTATTATTCACTCGAGGATACTATTCATAAAGTACTATTCATGAGGTACTATTCACGAAGTACTATTCACAGGATACTATTCATGAAGTACTATTTATGGGATACTATTCACGATAAAAATTTGATTCTTTTATGTCCAAATTAATTTTTGATACATGAATATTATTCTTGAATTTTACACCACAATTGGTGATCATGTTGACAATTTAGATATTCTTGAACTCTGGATAAATTGTATTATAAATGTTTAATATTTATTCTTTATCTCATTTGATTGATTCTTTATATAATTGTCATGATCCTCATGCTTATATTGCGTTAAAAGTCATCTTTAGCCCGTAGTGCATAGATGGACTGTTGGTTATTGGTTTTACAGTTGTATGTCTTTGGTCTGTAGTGCAAAAAAGAACTGTTGATTGATATCTTTGGTCGTAGTGCAAAGATGAACTGTTGATGGATAGCTTTGGCCTGTAGTGCAAAGATGGAAGATGTATGACATGATCATGACCACTGGTGATACTAACGAATATCCTTGGCCGTAGTGAAGGGATAATTCAATGATGATTGGCAGGATCATGACCATTAGTTAACAGTTGAATGTCTTTGGCCGTAGTACACTTACATGCAATTGATTGGTATGATCATGACCATTGGTTTTATAGTTGAATATCTTTGGCCCGTAGTGCAAAGATAAACAACTGATTAGTATGATCATTGTTATTACATTTGAATATCTTTAGCCTTTGAGGTAAGGATATTGAGTAAACGTTCTATTAAGCCTTTGTGGCAAGTAGGAACTGTTGATTCACATTATTCTAAACATGAATTGTGAATTTAACTAAAATCTTTGGTGGTTCAGGTGAAGACAGGTGATGAAAGTTCTCTTTGTCTTGGGTATAATAAAAAACTATTAACGGGTATTACAGGGATAAAATTGATGATAAACTTTTAAATCATAGAAGATAGTAGATATCATGCTCTACTTGACTCTTCTAATGGATTGCTTGTTCCGCTGCAGTTATACTTGATGTTTATTATATTCTATCAGTTTAACATTGTTGAAGGCAAACGATAATTTATTCTGCATTATTTTAGTCATAATATTTCTTACTGGGTTAGTTGAGCTCACCCATTTGCTTTCATTGTTCTCTTCAAAAAATGAGAACGTAGCCGGGACTAGTCGGAGAACGGAGTGATGGTCCGAGATGGTGTCATAGTAGTCCTCACTATTCTATGAAATAGTGTGATAATAATTGTAATGAGGACTCCATTTAAGTTTGGATATTATCTAGAAGACAATATTCGTGTAAAAACTCTCAGCTCATGTTGTATAATTAAGTTTGTATTTGTATTTTGTATCATGTATTTGGCGACTCAAAATGGGTGATATATACCTATATTGGGGGTGTCACAAACATGCATATTGGTATGACCCGCGTACAAGTTATGTGGATCATATCAATATGTATTTGAGCCGTATGTGAGCGGTTTTATGTGATAGTAGCATTACTCATGGCTAAATTGATATTTTGGTCATTGTACTAGAGGTCGATTTTCATTGTAGTTACTGAATTTTTTTTGTTACAAACACATTATTATATATAAAAAAAATTACAAAATAGTCATTGATTAACATTTCGTCCAAAAAACTGAACGGAAGTGATGACTAGATTAACGATTAACCAGTGTTACTTATGTGACAGGTGATGTGAATCAAGTTAATTGATGTTTTAGTCATTTTACTATGGGTTGATTTTTATTTTGACTATTGAAACATTTTTTATGTTACACTCGTTATCGAAATATAAAAAATATTACAAATCAGTGATTCTATAATTTTCATCATCCAAAGGTGTCCATTATAGGGTAAAAAAATGAAGAATTGGGTTTGCTTTGTAATAGAAGTCTATTTGGCAGACCCATTTCTCGATGGGTGCTGGAAAATGAAGAAGAAAGAATTAAGGTTGAAACTAAGTTTAAGAAACAACTTCACCAAGGAGTTATTTTGATCAAAAAGTTCAGCCTTCTAGAAGAAGAAGAAAAAAGAGTCAATATGGACATAAGTTTTTGGCATTCCAATTCAAACATGGACTAAAAATATAATGGAAAATTTAGTAAAATTTTGGGGGGATTTTTAACCTGAGACGATTCTACTATGTGTTTGAGGCATATAACATATTGCTCTGGTCAGAAAATGTAAATCCAGTCAGTTTTTTGTGTCAGTTATTTTGGCTAACAGATCACATCCTATTAGAATTTGGTGATACTACTTTGTGTTTATAGGCAAATTCGGATGAAGAATTTATTATAGGTCTGCCAGAGTTTATGGTTGCTTCAGCAGACTCACTGGAAAATCATCTAAGCAAGAAGATGAATAGTCATCAGAGCTCTCAAAAATTTGAATTCAAAACTCAGTTTGAAAAATATTTTGTTATAAATCACTAATTTTTTAATATTTTTAGTATTTCGATAACTAGAATGTAACAAAAAAAATTTAGTAACCAAAATGAAAGTTGTCTCTTGGTACTACAATGACCAAAAAATCAACACGTCACCTGCCACATAATTAACACGTGTTAACTGTTAATCTAGTCAACATTTTCGTTCACTTTTCTGGACAGAATGTTAAACAATGAACATTTTATAATCTTTTTTGAGTATAGTAATTGTGATGCCCCAAAAATAGGTATACATCACCTATTTTGAGTCGCCAAATACATGGTACAGAATACAAATACAATCTTACATATACAACATGAGCTATGAGTTTTAATACAAATATTGTCTTCTAGACAGTATTCAAACTCAAAATAAGTCCTCAATACATTTATTATCACACTATTTCATAGAATAGTGAGGACTACTAATGCTATCATCTGGATCATCACTCCGTTCCCCGACTAGTCCCTGCTACGTTCTCATTTCCTGAAGAGAATAATGAAAGCAAAAGGGTGAGCTCAACTAGCCCAGTAAGAAATATTATGACTAAGATAATGCAGAATAAATTATCGTTAGCCTTCAACAAATGTTAAACTAATACAATATAACAAACATCAAGTTTAGCTGCAGGTAGAACAAGCAATCCATTAGAAGAGTCAAGTAGAGAATAAAATCTACTATCTTCTATGATTTAAAAGGTTTTTCATCACTTTTATCGTTGAGACTCAGCTCAATAAATAATCCACAGCATTCCTACACTACGGCCAAGGATATTCATTACTATCACAATCACAAATTATCCATGCACTACGGGCCAAGGATATTCGTGTTTTCATCAATGGTCATGATCATGCCAACAACTGTCCATCAATGTACTACATGCCAATGAGGACTTTTACCACATCATTTATAACATTACGGTCATGATTATACCGAATAATCCCTAGTCATAATCATACCAAGTCCATCTATGCACTACAGGCCACAAATGACTTTCAACATAATATAAACGTGAGGATGATGACAATGACATAATAATTCAATAAAATAAGTTCAAGAATAAATTTTAAAGATTTATAAATTAATTTATCTAGGAACCAATAACGTCCAAATTGTCAACATGATACTACTTTGTGGAGTAAAAATTCAAGAATGCTCAGAAGAATATTTCCATGAAAAGATACTGGATGAAGCACAAATATCCAGGATATTATACTAATTTCATGGAGTATAGAATCCAAAACTTTAACCAACTAAGTATAATAGAATATATGAAACTGCAAATGGATTTTCGCCCGCCATGCGATAATCCACGTAGACAGATCATTTCCACAAGTTAATAAGGAATAAATACAAAGGATCATTCACCATTCGTGCGGTAATCCACATAGACAGGTTATTCCAACAGATTAACAAAGAATGGAACCAGTCATGCGAATCCGCATGCATGAGGATGTTCCAACGTAATAATAAAGAACGAAACGGTCATGCGTAATTCGCATGCACGAGAATGTTCCAAATGAATAATAAAGAATGGAATAACAACGAGAATTCACGTGCATGCGATAAACCGCATGCATAAAAGTTATTCCAATAGAATAATAAAGAATGGAATAATGAAGAATTTCACCATGTATGCGATACTTAGACAGACAAAGTTATTCCAACATAATAATAAAGAATGGAATAACAACCCTTACGAGTATTGAAAGAAAATAACTCTCTTCATGAATACAAAAGAATAATACCCCTTTCCTTAAAAAGAAGAGTATTCCGACGGGTAGGGCGGTGATATACTTGAAGAAAACTTGCACTATTTTGTACGCTCAATGCTTTCTTAAACTCTAAAGAAATACGCTAAAGATTATAGAAGAAGAATTCTCTGAATTTCTGGTGTGTTTTTCAATTCTAACTAAGCATCCTATTTATAGGAGAATGGAAAGAATATTATGCTATAAAATATAATATATTCTATTTATAATTATATAATAAAACAAAATTTATAAAATATATATATATATATATTATTTAAAATCTAATAAAACAAATAACTTTATAAAAGTATTCTGCATTTTATATAAAAAGATTTTACTATGCAAATACTATGCGATTCTTATGCAAGCACTATGCAGCACTATGCAAATACTATACATAATGAAATATAATATATTCTATTTATAATCAAATAAAACAAAACTTTATAAAAAGTTTTCTATTTTATATAAAAAGTTTTACATTTTATTACATTTATAATAATAATAAAACTAAATTTATATATATATATATATATATATATATATATAAACTTAGTGACTTCCTGATTCCCCCATTTCTCAATTTTCTTTAGTGGGCTTTCCAATAAGGATTTCTCCCTATTGGCGCTCAATTAGGTGACTAAACCTCTCCTCGTGTAACTTCTAAACATTGTCAATATTACAAATAATAATATGAATAACTTGTTATCTCAATTATTGATTTAATAATATATAAAATATCGACAATAATTGAATCAAATAACGTGAGATACTATGCAACGAATTATCTTGTAGCAATAATTGAACAAAACCGAGTGACTTCTCACGTAAGCATAAATAATCAATCTGGTGTGCTACTATGCAACCACGCCAGACATTCTTCGTACTTTTACTATTGGGTAGCTCAACAGTTTTAACAGTAAAACTTCCGTTGTTATTTTCATAAAAAGATATTTCTGTCGTTTTCTCATTCCCACAATAATTTCGTTGTGGGGACCACCAATGATTATGTCGTCGTACGAATATTCTCTGTTAAAACGAATATTCCCCGACCAATCGAATATAATACAACAACTTGCGTACTTTGCAAAATTTATAAATACTACCTACAACTATAACATTATCTCAAATCCACACCATAATATTAAAAAAATATTTTGAGAAAATTAAATCTTTATTCGTAAAATTTGGGGTTTTACAATCTCCCCTCCTTATGAAATTTTGCCCTCGAAATTTACGTACGTACCTGGTATGCCGAACAGATGAGGATACCTCGTCAGATTCTAACTCTTGAGGTATAACCTTTGAGCATAGAATATATTCCAAGATTTTAATAGATACATCTTCATACGTTAAATTACCCGCTATCTCGTTCGGTTCTAAATCAAAAATGTGGTTTGGGTCGTCTATATATTTACGTAACATCGATACGTGAAAAATGTTATGAACACAAGACATACTTAGCGGTAAAGTGAGTCTATAGGCCACAATTCCTACTCGTTCGATGATTTCAAATAGACCAATAAAATCAAGGGTTGAGATTTCCTCTCTTCATCAAGTCTTGCTTCTAGAATAACGCCCTCTTGAACCTTCTTCTTCACATTCATCAGCTCCGGGTGTGTAGCTTGAGCGGCCTTTAACTTTATCGATTAAAGTCAATTCTACTCGTATAGTTGATATCACCACGTGGGTCTCTAGAGTCTTTAACTCTATCTTCATCATTTGTAAGTTATACGAAATGGGTTTTTGTGTTAACAACATCGCACTCGTAAACGCATATGATCTTCTATTCAACGCGTCAGCTACCATGTTCGCTCTTCCACAATGATATTGAATGGTATATTCGTAATCTTCAACAACTCGAGCCAACGTCTTTGGCACATTATACGTTCATTTTGGTTGAAGAAATATTTAAGGGTTGAAGAAATGGGTTTTGTACTGGGGTCAATACAAAATTTGATTTCACGCTCTAGGGGTAAACTAAGAAGTCTTCAAGAATACGTCAGGAAATTTATTAACGATAGAAAAAAAAACTGTGACTCTCATCCCAAGACTTGGATAGCATGTCACATAGATACCTATCAACTTGCCACCGTTATTCACAGCTTTCCCTACAGAAAGTCTGGCTTCGGTGCATTCCACACAAGGAAGTCACCAGCGAAAGGCTCAGGGCTCTTTACTTATGGCTTAATATAACAATGATTGACTTTAGTGGTTTGGTTGCTTGAATTCGCATAATAGTTTGGTTAGGAATATGAAAGCTAACAACCTTACAAAAATAATCAATTTTGGCATGATGAGTAGTTAACCAATCGATTCCTAAAATCACATCAAGGGCAAGTATTTTCAAAGAGATAAGATCGACAGGTAACGTGAGGGTGCCAATTTGAACTAAACAAGACTTATAAACAGTGGAGGTAACGAAGGTTTCTACTAAAAAAGTTTCAACCAATAAGTCAAAGTCTAATTTCTCAGGAGTCAAATTTAAACGTTGAGCGCAAGCAAGAGAGATAAAAGAATGGGTAGAACTAGTATCAAATAAGGTATAGACTTCATAAGCGTTTATGATTAACTTATCCATGATAAACCGGCTTTGACTTGTCTAAGATATCCTTTGGCATCACTATCCCAACTAGACTTGACTTCACTACACGACAAAATCGAGCTAAGTGACCTTCTCTTCCGCAATTGAAACACACTTTGGATTGCTGCGTACAGTTTGGACGGATGTGTCCTTCCTGTCCGCATTTGAAACATACGATCGGTGGTCGTTCTTCTTCCTTTGAAACGGGTGTTGATGCTGCAGTCTTTCCATCATTATTGAACCTCCTCTTCTTGAAATTTCCACTTCTATTATCTTGGCCATGATTACCACCGAAGTGGTTACCATTCTTGGCATGTTGATTCCCTCCACGCTTGTTGTCACCACTTCGATGACTGTTATCACTGGTATTATCATTTTGTTGACTGCTCTCTTTTGGTTGGGTTGACTCATTATCGCGCTCCAATAACTGAGCCCTATTTACAACATCTGAATACAAACACACTTTATGAGAGATAAGATTTTGACGTATCTCGGGTTTCAAACCTCTTAGAAACATTCGCGTCATTCTCTCCTTATTATCAACCAAATGGGACGCAAACCGGGACAACTCGGCAAACTTGGCTTCATACTGCGACACGGTCATGTTGTTTTGCTCCAGATTGATGAACTCTACCTCTTTCATGTGACGAATACTGTCGGGAAAGTACTTGTCATTGAACAACTCTTGGAACTTCTCCCAAGACATCTTGAGTACGTCAGGCTGGGTACATTTTACAGACTCCCACCAATGATCTGCTTCTTCACGCAATATAAAGGTGGCTAATGGAACCTTTTGCTCCTCTGAGCATTTTAAAACATCAAATATCTTGGTGATCTGCTTTATCCATGTCTCTGCCTTAAGTGGTTATAGCTTTCCAAAAAACTCCAGTGGTCCCAGCTCCTTGAACTGCTTAGCGGTGACCGACCGTGGGTTGCCATTATTTCCACCTATATTTTGAACAGGAATCTCTCTTACCTGATGTTGCATGAATTGCATAAAGCCTTTGAACATTCCATCGCTCATCATTTGGTCAATGTTGTTGTTTGCATGAGGATTGTTGTCTTCCTGTTGCACATTATCCTGGGTATTAATCTGTGGTGACTCAATGGTCTCATGTGCTTCATTGCTTATCTCAATATTTTCGGATGCCATTTTCAAAATCGCCACAAAACAAGGGTTAATTAACATATCACATATTATCCCCTATACGTGAGACCAATTAAATACCAAATAAACTTAAGTAGGTCATACTAGCGAAGGAATTCCCCGTCTCTCCCTCATAGTTCTTGTCTCACATCTCAGCCAGGGATCATATCCCTAAGCTTTGATACCAACTGTGACGCCCCCAAAATAGGTATACATCGCCTATCCGGAGTCGCCAAATACATGGTACAGAATACAAATACTGTAAAACCCCAACTTTTATGAATAAAGATGAATTTCCTATAATTATCATTTTTTGAATATTATGGAATGAATTTGATATAATGTTATAGTTGTGGGTAATAGTTATAAATTTTGCAAAGTACGCAAGTTGTTATATAATACTCGATTGGTCGGGGAATATTCATTTTAACAGGGAATATTCGTACGACGGCACAATCATTGGTGGACCCCACAACGAAATTATTGTCGGATTGAGAAAATGACAAATATTTTATGAAAATAACGACGGAAGTTTTATCGTTAACTATTGAAACACCCGGTGTTAAAATTATAGGAAAACGCGTGGTTGCATAGTAGCACACGATATTGATTATTGATGCTTACGTGAGAAGTCACTCAGTTTTGTTCAATTATTGCTTTAGTAATTGTTGCATAGTATCTCACGTTAATTGATTCAATTATTATCGATATTTTATATATTATTAAATCAATAATTGAGACGATGAAGTTATTAATATTATTATTTGCAATATTAACGATGTCTAAAAGTTCTGCCAAGGAGAGGTTTGGTCACCTAATTGCGCACCAATAGGGAGAAATCCTTATTGGAAAGCCCCTCTTTCCAGGAACGACACTGGTTGATTAATAGTGTGAATTATAATAATGATGATGAAGTTTTGTTTTATTAGTATTATTAATGTAATAAAATGAAAAAACTTTTATATAAAAAATGAATACTTTTATAAAGTTATTCATTTTATTAGACTATAAATAGAATATATTATATTCTATTATGCATAGTATTTTGCATAATAAAATCTTTTTATATAAAAATGTAATACTTTTATAAGGTTATTCGTTTTATTAGACTATAAATAGAATATATTATATTATATTATGCATAGTGTTTTGCATAGTAAAATCTTTTTATATAAAATGAATACTTTTATAAAGTTATTTATTTTATTAGATTATAAATAGAATATATTATATTTTATTTAAAAGATTTTGTTTTCTTAGAATATTTTATAGTAAACCAAACTGGACCGTCTGTTTAAAAGTAAATCAAATCGACCGTTCAAGAATTAGTTCTTATTAGATCCATTCTCCTATAAATAGAAGCTCATTCCTTCATTATTTCTTATGAATTCTTTGAAACTCTAGAGAGAGAAACTATAGAGAGAAAGAAGAAAATATTACTCGCTACTTCACTACTCCTATATCCAGTTGTTCTAAGGTAAGAGGTATTATTTCTTTCGTATTCATGAAGAGAACTTCTATTATTCCATTTTTTTTTATTCTGTTGGAATAACTTTATACTACTGGTCTACCCTATACTTGGTGAAATTCTTACGTTATTCCATTCTTTATCATTATGTTGGAATAACTCGCCATACATGCCAAGCACCGCATACATGGTGAAATTCTTACATTATTCCATTCTTTATTATTCGTTAGAATATTCATGCGTGCGTTTACGCATGACCTGGTTCCGTTATTTATTATTCTGTTGGAACATCCTGTTGGTGCGAATCTCGCCTGACCTAGTTCCGTTATTTATTATTCTGTTGGAATATCCTGTCTGTGTGTTTACGCATGACCTGGTTCCGTTATTTATTATTACATTGGAATAACTCATATGCATGCGATCTATCGCATGCCTGGTGATTTCTTTTGTTATTCCATTCTTTATTAAACTCAGTTGGTTAAAGTTTTTACTTCTATACTCCATGAAATTAGTAGAATATCCTTGATATTTGCGCTTCAGCCAGTATCTATTCATGGAAATATTCTTCTGAGCATTCTTGAATTTTACTCTACAAAGAAGTATCATGTTGACAATTTGGACGTTATTAATTCCTGGGTAAATTAATTTTTGAACTTGTTTTATTGAATTCTTATGTCTTTGTCATCATCCTCATGTTTATATTATGTTGAAAGTCATTTGTGGCCTGTAGTGCATAGATGGACTTGGTATGATTATGACCAGGGATTAATCGGTATAATCATGACCGTAATGTTACAAATGATGTGGTAAAAGTCCTCATTGGCCCGTAGTGCATTGATGGACAGTTGTTGGCATGATCATGACCATTGATGAATACACGAATATCCTTGGCCCGTAGTGCATGGATAATTTATGGTTGTGATACTAATGAATATCCTTAGCCGTAGTGCAGGGATGATGTGGATTATTTATTAAGCTGAGTCTCAGCGATAAAAGTGATGATAAACCTTTTAAATTATAAAATATAGTAGATTTTATTCTCTACTTGACTCTTTTAATGGATTGCTTGTTCATTTGTAGTTAAACTTGATGTTTGTTATATTGTATCGCTTTTTACCTTTGTTGAAGGCTAACGATAATTTATTTCGTATTATCTTAGTCATATTATTTTTCATTGGGCTAGTTGAGCTCACCCTTTTACTTTCATTGTTCTCTTGTGAAATGAGAAGCGAAGCGAGGACTAGTCGGGAAGCGAGGAGTGACGGTCCGAGATAATAGCATTAGTAGTCCTCACTATTACATTAAATAGTGTGATAATAAATGTAATGAGGACTCAATTGAGTGTGGATATTGTCTAGATGACAATATTTGTATTAAAACTCACTGAGATATGTTTTTGTCGTATTTTACACACATCGTTGTATAATTAAGTTGTATTTGAATTTTGTACCATGTATTTGGCGACTCAAGATAGGTGATGTATACCTATTTTGGGGGCGTCACAGTTCTTATCAAAGCTTAGGGATATGATCCCTGGCTAAGATGTGAGACAAGAACTAGGAGGGGAGAGACGGGGAATTCATTCACTAGTATGACCTACCTAAGTTTATTTGGTATTTAATTGGTCGGTCAGAGTATTGGGATAATATGTGATATGTTAATTAACCCTTGTTTTGTGGCAGTATTTGAAAAAGACATCCGAGAATGTTGAGAACAACAATGGAGCAAAGGAGACCGTTGAGTCTCCACAGATCAATAATCAGGATAATGTGCATCAGGATGGCGACAATCCTCAGGCAAACAATAACACTGACCAGATGATGAACGATGGAATGTTCAGAGGCTTTATGCAATTCTTGTAACATCAAAAGAAAGCGGCTCTGTACAAAATCGAGGTGGAAAACTGCTTGCAACTCTCGGACAGTCACCGCTTAATCAGTTCGAGGCTGGGACCACCGGAGTTTTTGGAGAGCCAAAACCACTTAAGGCGAGCGTGGATAAAGTAGATCCGCAAGATATTTGATGTCTGGGATGCTCCGAGGAGCAAAAGGTTCCTTTGCCACCTTCATGTTGCAAGCAGATGACATTGGTGGGAATCTATAAAAGCGTACTTCAAACTCGCCTTGACTTGAAGATGACTTGGGAGAAGTTCCAAGAATTATTCAACGACAAGTACTTTTCCGAAAGTATTCGTCACATGAAAGAGGTAGAGTTCATCAAGCTGGAGCAAAACAACATGACCGTGTCGCAGTACGAAGCCAAGTTTGCCGAGTCATCCCGGTTTGCGTCCCATTTGGTTGATAATGAGGAGAGAATGATGCGAATATTTCTAAGAGGTTTGAAACCCGAGATACGTCAATATCTTATCTCTCATAAACTGTGTTTGTATTCAGATGTTGTTAATAGGACTCAGTTATTGGAGCGCGATAATGAGTCAACCCAACCAAAAGAGAGTAGCCAGAAAAATGATAATACCAGTGATAACAGTCATCGAAGCGGTGACAATAAGCGTAGAGGGAATCAACATGCCAGAAATGGTAACCACTTCGGTGGTAATCATGGCCAAAACAATAAGAATGGACATTTCAAGAAGAGGAGATTCAATAATGATGGAAAGACGTCAGCACCAGCACCCGTTGTTAAGGAAGGAGAACGACCACCTATTATATGCTTCAAATGCGAAGGGGAGGGACACATCAGTCCAAACTGCACGATGCCGTCCAAAGCATGTTATAATTGTGGAAGAGAAGGTCACCTAGCCAGATTTTGTCGTTCATCAAAGACAAGTTCAGCTAGGATGGAGGCACGAAAGGACGTCACAGAAAAGTCAAAGCACGTAGTGCAAGGGAGAGTGTTTGTCGTGACCTCCCAGAAAGCAAGGAACCCAAACGAGGTCATCACGGGTAAGCTTATCATAAACTATAGCGAAGTATATACCTTATTTGATACCGGTTCTACCCATTCTTTTATTTCTCCTACTTGCGCTCAACGTTTAAATTTGACTCCGAAGAAATTGGACTTTGACTTATCTGTTGAAAATTCGGTGGGAGAAACCTTCATTACATCCACTGTTTATAAGTCTTATTTGGTTCAAATTGGTACCCTCATATTACCTGTCGATCTTATTTCATTGAAAATACTAGCATTTGACGTAATTCTAGGGATTGATTGGTTAACTACCCATCATGCAAAAATTGATTATTTTCGTAAGGTTGTTAGCTTTCATATTCCTAACCAACCTATTATGCGAATTCAAGCAACCAAACCATTAAAATAAATCACTGTCATCTCAAGCCATAAAGCTATTCATTTATTGAAAAATGGATGTCAAGCTTTCTTAGCTCATGTCACGGATCTAAACAAAAATACGTCAGTTTTGAATGATATTTCTATTGTTAAAGAATTTTCTAACGTATTCCCTAAAGAACTTCCTGGCCTACCCCCAGAGCATGAAATTGAATTTTGTATCGACCTTGAACCCGGTACAAAACCTATTTCCAAAGCCCCATATCGAATGGCTCCTATTGAACTTCAGGAGTTAAAGACCCAACTGCAGGAATTGCTAGACATCGGTTTCATTCGTCCTAGTACGTCTCCTTGGGATGCTCCTGTTCTATTCATGAAAAAGAAAGACGGGAGTATGTGACTTTGTATTGATTATCGGGAGTTGAATCATGTCACCATCAAAAATAGGTACCCATTGCCACGCATTGATGACCTGTTTGACGAGTTGCAAGGCGCCAAATTCTTTTCAAAGATTGATCTTCGTTCCAGATATCACCAATTGAAGATTAGAACCGATGACATTCCAAAGACGGCTTCGAGAACTCCGATGACGGGCATTATGAATTCTAGTCATGTCTTTTGGATTGACTAATGCTCCGCCGCCTTCATGGATATGATGGGCGAGTATTCAAGGAATATTTAGATCACTTTGTGGTCGTCTTTATTGATGACATCCTTATTTATTCCAAAAGCCATGAAGATTATGAGCAACACTTGAGGCTGATACTTAAAAAGCTTTGTGAATATAAGTTTTATGCCAAGTTGAAGAAATATGAGTTCTGGCTTGAGGAAGTAGTGTGACAACCGAGATTTTGTAATTTAATTTTAATATTTATTGGATTGAATAAATATTTTTGATGAATTAATTATTAGATTAAATAATTAATTGATAAAGTTGTGGTAGATTAATTTAATTATATGTGTTATATTTATTAAATTAATGTGGAGAATTTTTATTATTCGAAGTATGTAGTTATGTAAGCTTATTGTATTAAAAGAAATATTTAATAAGCCTAATAGTATTTTAATTAATTTAATTAGTAATTAGAGATTTAATAATTTGACATTATTAATAAATGAGAAATTTAATTATGTGACTATGTGAATTAATGAGAAATTATTATATTTTATTTAAAATAAATTAAATAAGATATTGGATTTATTTTATAAAAGAGTGTGACATTTTCCAAACTATATTATAAATGTTTTATTAAATTAATTGGGTATAAGTCTTTTAAGGCTAGCCAAACATGGCACTAAGGGAGGTTGGGAGCAGTTACCCATGATAGGTAACTGACCTCCATAATGCGCGTCAATTCACCTTTATTATTATATTACGCCTTCCTTTTTCTTTTTCATTTTTGGCTAAGTCTGGCAAAAATAGAGGAGAAAGAGAGAGAGTTTGAGAGTTCAGAAAATTGTTAAGAGAATTGTGAGAGTCAAGAAGAATCTGAGAAGGAATTCATCTCTTATTAATCTACTCTACGCTTTGGGTAAACTCTTAAACCTAGTTATTTACGTTGTTTAAGTTTTTGGCTTTCAAGTTCTGTTAAGTTCGTATAATTGGAAAAAGTAAAGATTATGGGTATATATGTGTTAAGATGTTGTTTTAATGTGTTTTCCTATGTATTAGATGGTTCCATATCATCAATTTCATAATATTATAACGTATGTTATGGCTTCAAGATTTACAGAGTATGTTATATGGCCATATGGCCCTTATACGTAAAATTAATATGTCAAACATAAATTGTTCTGCAAAATTCACACTGGTATATGATTATGCATGCAAAAATGAAGTAAACAAAACTTCAATGGATGGATTTGGTGTTATAACGAATCTGTTGCGTTGAATTTTATGATTTATGTTCAAAACCTTCAAGAACATCAAGAACAGTGAAATTTACATATTTTAATTCTGTAATTATGTGTTTTAATGGGTTAAAATCACTCTATAAACGTTGGGTAATGATTATGTATGAATTCTAGCATGTGGGTATGTTAAATTGGTGAAATTAATGATCATGTAGTGTTTATTTCATTTGAACTATGTGTTCTTTGAATCGAGAATCAAAATCTGGAGTTTTCTTGTGGCCAACTCAACTCGAAGTCGAAATCACAAATCATGTGGCCTGCATGTGCAGAAATGGCGCCAAGTCTCGGTATGGCGCCATACAAGTACCAAGACATAAGATATAGTACAATGGTAAGAAATTAATACCACTTAGTAGAATGGCCCAGAAATGAGTTTTTAAAATGTTTAAGTCTAGCAATGTGTTATTAACTTAATCTAATGAACATAAAAACTTGTTAGACATATAATGAGGTGTTAAAATAAATTATTAACACGTCCATAACACAATTACGTGTGAATTAAACGATTGAATGCATAGTTAGCTTATTGTTCGTGAAGTCTTAATTTTGACAATAAGTGTAGTAATTGACTAAGTATAGTCATGAATTTGATTTAGACAAAAGAATAAACTTGTGATGTTTAGTACGTTATAATTAACTGGTATTCTGAACGTAAATGATATGTAGGACTTAAATCAAGGAACGAGTTTAATTAAAGTATAATCTACGCACGAGGCAAGTTTCCTAACCCTACTTATTATCGTTATATAAGTTGATAAATTCACCTTTCTACATTGAGCAAGTTCTCATTATTATTGATCAAGTTTGTTTTGTTATATCAAAGTTTATTAATCTTTCAAGCATGATGCTGCTATACAATACTTATTCTATTGTATACTTTATGAGATTTTATTCAAATTCAGTTATCAATTACTGTTAAACCTTGTTAGACTAGCGAAATGATTCGACTAGTCCATAGTTGATGAGCGTTCTAAATTTCAGAACCCTTGATGAATTATCCAAACCAAACTTCCTTTGGTGCGGACTCTAATGTCAAACTGAGATGAACAACCCTGTATAGGGGATTACTTATGCGTTAGCGTTAAGATATTGTGGCATGTATGGTACTAGGGGTGATCTCCCAAAATACGAGAAGAAGAGTCCATAGTCTTATGATTTGTTAAAGGTTTTGTGTATAAACACTTGACAACCTAGGACATAGTTCAAGGTCTTATGACCCTCAGAAGTTCTTTTGTCTCTTGTTATTCATTCTTGATTCAAAAGTTGAGTTTCCTATTTCAGAAGTCTTTAATTTATTCGCATGTTATTATTCATTGTTATATTGTTATACTTGTGGGCAATCGTGCTCACTCTTGCGTAATAATAACATTACAGTTAAAAACGAAAGAGCAGACGAGCCTTCCACTAGTAAAGGCAAGGGCAAGATTAGCAAGTAATGAAGATTGATTATTTATGTGGTTATGTAATGATATTTAGACTTGATGTTACTTAAGACTTATTATTTGTTTATGATTTCGCACAGATGTTTAAGGTTAGAGCAACCTGGGATTTTTATTATTATGCAGTTGATGTAACCCCATAAGGGGAGATTTATTTATTATTTCTATCTATTGCATGATTTGCATTTATTTATGGGTAAATAGATAGATGTTATTTGTACAGTGAACACCAAATTCTGTGGAAATGGAAGTACCGGATTTGGGGGTGTCACAAGTAGCATTCCTTGGGCACGTGGTATCAAGTCATGGAATATCTGTTGACCCAACAAAGATTGAAGCTATTCAAAGCTGGGAGCAACCTAAATCAGTGACCGAAGTACGTAGCTTTCTCGGCTTAGTTGGTTATTATCGGAGATTTGTAGAAGGGTTTTCTCGAATCACTACTCCCTTAACTCAGCTGACTCGGAAAATACAAAATTCGGTTGGAACGAGGAATGTGAGAAGAGTTTTCAAGAACTGAAGAGGAGACTCATTTCAGCACCTGTTCTGACAATACCATCTGGCTCGGAGGGATTTGTCATCTACAGTGATGCTTCAGGAAAAGGGTTAGGATGTGTTCTCATGCAACATGGGAAAGTCATAGCCTATGCCTCTCGACAACTCAAAGAATATGAGAGGAATTATCCTACTCATGATATAGAGTTGGCAGCTGTTGTTTTTGCACTAAAGATTTAGAGGCATTACTTGTATGGGGAGAAAGTGGAGATATTTACGGATCATAAAAGCCTCAAATATTTCTTCACTCAAAAGGAACTCAACATGCGACAGCGACGTTGGCTTGAACTGTTGAAAGATTATGATCATACCATCCAATATCATCCTAGAAAAGCAAACGTGGTAGCTGACGCATTGAGTAAAAGATCATATGTGGGTACAAGTGCGATATTGTCAATGCAGAGGCCCATTTTATATGACTTGCAAAGGATGGAGATAGAAATAAAGACTCTAGGGACCCACATGATGATGGCGAATATACGAGTAGAACCGACTTTAATCAATAAAGTTAAAGCTGCTCAAGCTACAGACCTGGAGCTGATGCATATGAGGAAGAAAGTACAAGAAGGTGCTATGCCAGAAGCAAGAATCGATGAAGAAAGAATACTTCGAGTCAACTCCAGACTTTATGTTCCTAACGATCCTGAGTTAAAGTATAAAATCATGATGGAGGCGCACAACACACCATTTGCAATCCATCCTGGGAGTACCAAAATGTATCATAATCTTCGACATACATTTTGGTGGGGCAATATGAAGAGAGAGATAGTGCTGCTTATCTCAAGGTGTTTAACTTGTCAACGAGTCAAGGCAGAGCATCAAGTACCAAAAGGTCCATTACAACCACTTGAAATTCCAGAATGGAAGTAGGAGCACATTACCATGGATTTCGTTACTGGTCTTCCCAAGGTTTCTCAAAGCATAGATGCAATTTGGGTCATTGTTGATAGATTGACCAAGTCTGCTCATTTCTTACCAATACGACAAACTTATACACTTGAACGTCTTGCTCGTATGTACATAAACGAGATTGTAAGACTGCATGGTATGCCAGTATCCATAGTTTCTGATCGAGACCCAAGATTCACTTCACGATTTTGGGTTAGTTTACAAAAAGCTATGGGCACGGATTTACGATTTAGTTCGGCATATCATCCTCAGACGGATGGACAATCAGAGAGGACTATTCAAACACTTGAAGATTTATTAAGACTCTGTGTCCTTGACTTCAAGGGAAGTTGGGACAAGTTCTTACCATTAGTGGAGTTTTCTTATAACAACAGTTATCAAACAAGTATTGGCATGGCTCCATTCGAGGCGTTGTATAGAAGAAAGTGTCGTTCTCCAATATGTTGGGATGAGGTGGGTGAAGCAACGTTGTTGGAACCGGAGTTGGTACGTATGACTACGGAAAAGATTCAAACAATCCGACAACGTATAAAAACCTCACAACCTCACAAGACCGACAAAAGAGTTATGTTGATCTTCATCGAAAGGACGTGGAATTCGATATTGGAGATCATGTGTTGTTACGTGTTGCTCCATGGAAAGGAGTTACGAGATTTGGAAAGAGAGGAAAGCTCAATCCTCGATTCATTGGCCCATTTGTAATCCTCAATCGAGTAGGGACTGTAGCCTAGAGACTCGTTTTACCGCCAAATATGTCTCGTGTTCATAACATTTTTCATATATCCATGTTATGTAAATTTTTGAAAGACCCGAACCACATTATTGAGTTAGAACCGGATGAAATAGGGGAAGATTTAACGTATGAAGAGGTTCCTGTTCAAATCTTGGATAAGAAGGAACATATTCTACGCTCCAAGGTTATACCTCAAGTCAAAGTTTTATGGAGGAACCACGATGTTGAGAAAATTACCTAGGAGTTAGAATCTGAAATGAAATCAAGGTATCCTTACCTCTTCGACATACCAGGTATGTACCCTAATTTCGAGGGCGAAATTTCATAAGAATGGGAGATTGTAAGACCCCAACTTTTATGAATAAAGATAAATTTTCTATAATTATCCTTTTTTGAATATTATAGAATGAATTTGATATAATGTTATAGTTGTGGGTAATAGTTATAAATTTTGCAAAGTACGCAAGTTGTTATATAATATTCGATTGGTCGGGGAATATTCGTTAGAACAGGGAATATTCGTACAACGGCACAATCATTGGTGGACCCCACAACGGAATTATTATCGGATTGAGAAAATGACAAAAATATTTTATAAAAATAATTTGGAAGTTTTATCGTTAATCTGTTGAAACACCGGTGTTAAAAAGTACGTGAATACGTGTGGTTGCATAGTAGCTGCGGTATTGATTATCGATGCTTACGTGAGAAGTCACTCGCTTTTGTTCAATTATTGCTTCAAGAATTGTTGCATAAGATCTCACGTTAATTGATTTAATTATTGTCGATATTTATATATTATTAAATCAATAATTGAGACGACGAAGTTATTAATATTATTATTTACAATATTAACGATGTCTAAAAGTTCTGCCAAGGAGTGGTTTGGTCACTTAATTGCGCGCCAATAGGGAAAAATCCTTATTGGAAAGCCCCCTCTTTCCTGGGAACGACCTGGTCGATTAATATTGTGAATTATAATAATGATGATGAAGTTTTGTTTTATTAGTATTATTAATGTAATAAATCAGAAAAACTTTTTATATAAAACAGAATACTTTTATAAAGTTATTCGTTTTATTAGACTATAAATATAATATATTATATTCTATTATAGAGTGTTTTGTATAGTAAAATCTTTTTATATAAAACATAATACATTTATAAAGTTATTCATTTTATTAGACTATAAATAGAATATATTATATTTTATTATGCATAGTGTTTGCATATTGCATTTATAGTATTTTGCATAGTAAATTTTTTATATAAAATGTAATACTTTTATAAAGTTATTCATTTTATTAAATTATAAATAGAATATATTATATTTTATTTAAAAGATTTTGTTTTATTAGAATATTTTATAGTAAACCAATACGGAATAGTCCATTTAAAAGTAAATCAATACTGGACCGTTCAGAATTAGTTCTTATTCAAGGTCCATTCTCCTATAAATAGAAGCTCATTCCTTCATTATTTCTTACTTAATTCTTTGAAACTTTAGAGAGAAACTATAGAGAAAGAAGAAAAGTATTCTCGCTACTTCACTACTCCTATATCCGGTTGTTTCTAAGGTAAAGGTATTATTTCTTTCAGTATTCATGAAGAGAACTCACGTTATTCCATTTTTTTATTCATTGGAATAACTTTGTATACACTGGTCTACCCTATACTTGGTGAAATTCTTCCGTTATTCCATTCTTTATCATTATGTTGAATAACTGCTCATGGCAAGTACCGCATACATGGTGAAATTCTTCCGTTATTCCATTCTTTATTATTCATTTGGAATATTCATACGTCTGCGTTTACGCATGACACTGAATTCCGATTATTTATTATTCTCGTTGGAACATCCCTGTTGGTGCGAATCTCTGCGACTGACCTAGTTCCGTTATTTATTATTCATTGGAATATCACGCTCGTGTGTTTACGCATGACACTGGTTCCGTTATTTATTATTACCGTTGGAATAACTTATGCGCATGCGATCTATCGCATGCCTGGTGATTTCTTTTGTTATTCCATTCTTTATTAAACTCAGTTGGTTAAAGTTTTTGACTTCTATACTCCATGAAATTAGTAGAATATCCTTGATATTTGCGTTTCATCCAGTATCTTTTCATGGAAATATTCTTCTGAGCGTTCTTGAATTTTACTCTACAAAGAAGTATCATGTTGACAATTTGGACGTTATTAGTTCCTGGATAAATTAATTCTTGAACTTATTTTATTGAATTCTTATATCTTTGTCATCATCCTCATGTTTATATTATGTTGAAGGTCATCTCGGCCTGTAGTGCATAGATGGACTTGGTATGATTATAACCGAGGATTAATCGGTATAATCATGTAGTAATGTTACAAATGATGTGGTAAAGTCCTCATTGGCCCGTGTGCATTGATGGACAATTGTTGGCATGATCATGACCATTGATGAATACGAATATCCTTGGCCCATAGTGCATGGATAATTTATGGTTGTGATACTAATGAATATCCTTAAATAGTAGTGCAGGGATGATGTGGATTATTTAATGAGTGAGTCCCAAAGTGATAAAAGTGATGAAAACCTTTTAAATCATAAAAGATAGTAGATTTTATTCTCTACTTGACTCTTTTAATGGATTGTTTGTTCATTGCGATAAAACTTGATGTTTGTTATATTGTACGGTTTTACCTTCGTTGAAGGCTAACGATAATTTATATTCGTATTATCTTAGTCATAATATTTCTTCTTGGGCTAGTTGAGCTCACCCTTTTACTTTCATTGTTCTCTTCAGAAATGAGAATGTAGCGAGGGACTAGTCGGAGAGCGGAGTGACGGTCCGGATAATAGCATTAGTAGTCCTCACTATTCTGTTAAATAGTGTGATAATAAATGTAATGAGGACTCAATTGAGTGTGGATATTGTCTAGATGACAATATTTGTATTAAAACTCACAGCATATGTTTTGTCGTATTTTACATTAATGTTGTATAATTATGTTGTATTTGAATTTTGTACCATGTATTTGGCGACTCAAGATAGGTGATGTATACTTATTTTGGGGGCGTCACAGATACAATCTTAAATATACAACATGAGCTGTGAGTCTTAATACAAATATTGTCTTCTAGACAGTATTCAAACTCAAAATAAGTCCTCAATACATTTATTATCACACTATTTCATAGAATAGTGAGAACTACTAATGCTATCATCCGGACCGCCACCCGCTCCTCGACTAGTCCCTCGCCACGCTCTCATTTCTCAAGAGAACAATGAAAGCAAAAGGATGAGCTCAACTAGCTCAAAGAAAAAAATATTATGACTAAGATAATGCATAATAAATTATCGTTAGTTCTTCAATAGTGTTAAACCGATATAATATAACAAACATCAAGTTTAATCAGCAATGAAAAATCAATCCATTGTAAGAGTCAAGTAGAGAATAAAATCTACTATCTTCTATGATTTAAAAGGTTTTTTCATCACTTTTATCGAGACTCAAATTTCAATAAATAATCCACATCATCCCCGCATTTCAAGGCCAAGGATATTCATTAAGATCACAACCACAAATTATTCATGCACCACTTGCCAAGGATATTCGTGTTTTCATCAATGGTCATGATCATGCCAACAATCGGCCCATCAATGCACTACGGGCCAATGAAGACTTTTACCACATCATTTATAACATTACGGCCATGATTATACGTAATAATCTCTCTCGGTCATAATCATACCAAGTCCATCTATGCACTAATGTGCCACGTAGATGACTTTCAACATAATATAAACATGAGGATGATGACAATGACATAATAATTCAATAAAACAAGTTCAAGAATAAATTTTAAAGATTTATAAATTAATTAATCCAGGAACCAATAACGTCCAAATTGTCAACATGATATTGCTTTGTGGTGTAAAAATTCAAGAATGCTCAGAAGAATATTTTCATGAAAAGATACTGGATGAAGCGCAAATATCCAGGATATTCTACTAATTTCATAGAGTATAGAATCCAAAACTTTAACCAACTAAGTATAATAGAATATATAAAACTGCAAATGGATTTTCGCCCGCCATGCGGTAATCCACGTAAATATATCATTTCCACAAGTTAATATGGAATGAATACAAAGGATCATTCACTATGCATACGGTAATCCACATAGACAGGTTATTCCAATAGAGTAACAAAGAATGGAACGAAGTGTCACGCAGAATCCGCATGCACAAGATATTTCAGCGAGTAATAATAAAGAATGGAAACCAGTCACGCAGAATCCGCATGCATGTAATGTTCCAAATGTAATAATAAAGAATGGAATAACAACAGATTCACTGTGCATGCGATAGGCCGCGCAGACATAAAAGTTATTCCAATGTAATAATAAAGAATGGAATAACAACCTTACGAGTATTGAAAGAAAATAACTCTCTTCATGAATACAAAAGAATAATACCAATTTACCTTAAAAAGAAGAGTATTCGACGGGTAGAGGCGGGGATATACTTGAAGAAAACTTGCATTATTTTCTACGCTCAAAGCTTTCTTAAACTCTAAAGAAATACGCTCAAGATTATAGAAGAAGAATTCTCTGAATTTCTGGTGTATTTTTCAATTCTAACTAAGCATCCTATTTATAGGAGAATGAAAAGGATACTATGCAATAAAATATAATATATTCTATTTATAATTATATAATAAAACAAAATTTATAATATATATATATATTATTTAAAATCTAATAAAACAAATAACTTTATAAAAGTATTCTGTTTTATATAAAAATATTTTACTATGCAAACACTATGCAGGCACTATACAAATACTATGCAGACACTATGCAAACATTATGCATAATGAAATATAATATATTCTATTTATAATCAAATAAAACAAAACTTTATAAAAAGTATTATGTTTTATATAAAAATTTTTCTGTTTTATTACATTTATAATAATAATAAAACAAAATTTATATATATATATCTAATATATATATATATGTATATGTATAAACTTCCGTGACTTCCCAGATTCCCCCCCCCCCCCATTTCTCAATTTTCTTCCGTGGGCCCCACATGTGGGTCCCCACCTTTATTATACCTAATAATTTTCTATCGATTATTTTGAAAAATGGGTAAATGGGGGTCCATAAAATAAACATCATTTACGACAAATACTTCATAAAAATCTCCTCAATATTTTTAACAACATATATCATCATTATTATAATTCGCAATATTTAACAACCAGGTCGTTCCCAGGAAAGAGGGGGCTTTCCAATAAGGATTTCTCCCTATTGACGCGCAATTAGGTGACCAAACCTCTCCTTAACAGAACTTCTAGACATTGTCAATATTGCAAATAATAATATGAATAACTTGTCATCTCAATTATTGATTTAATAATATATAAAATATCGATAATAATTGAATCAAATAACGTGAGATACTATGCAGCAATTACTGTAGCAATAATTGAACAAAACTGAGTGACTTCTCACGTAAGCATCAATAATCAATACTGCAGCTACTATGAAACCCACGCCAGACATCGTGATTTTTTACTATTGGGTAGCTCAACAGTTTAACAGTAAAACTTCCGCTGTTATTTTCATAAAAAGATATTTCTATAGTTTTTTTATTCCGACAATAATTCCGTTGTGGGACCACCAATGATTGTGTCGTCGTACAAATATTCCCTGTTAAAACGAATATTCCCCGACCAATCGAATATAATACAATAACTTGCATACTTTACAAAATTTATAAATACTACCCGCAACTATAACATTATCTCAAATCCACACGATAATATTAAAAAAATATTTCGAGAAAATTAAATCTTTATTGGTAAAATTTGGGGTTTTACAGTAATGTGTTTGTAATAAAAAAGATTAGGTGACCACAATGAAAATCGACCCCTAGTACAGTGATCAAAACATTAATTAATCAACTGATATATTGTCAGAGAAAAATAAATATTAAAAATATATACATATATAGTGTTACAAACAATGGGAGAACCACACCTTCAAAGCTAGTTGTTAAGGTTGGAGAGCTTAAAGTTTATAAATATCCCACATCAAAGTCTCATACCATCAATGTGGGACACAAGTCCTATACTTTGAAATTATGATCATAACATTCCACCACACTCATAGCCTAACGCTACCACGCATGGGGCTTTCGCTGCTTGATTTAATCTAGCCCCTTGGATTTAACACTGCCAATACCGACGTCACCACCCTCGCGCACGATTGCAACTAGAAGGTGGTGAACAATTCTGATACCAATTGTTACAAATTATGGGTGTTAACGCCAAATTTTGTACGCCTGACGAAATCACCCAAAACAGCAGGTCAAAATCGCGCTAACGATTGATTGTATTGTTGTGAAATTAAACTCATGAAATACACTCACATAAACATAAACAAAGAGATATAAAATATGAACACAAGAATTTACGTGGAAACCCAATTAGGAAAAAACCACGTACAGAGAGAAAAGAAATCCACTATAATAATATGGAGAGTACAGAGTGTTTATTTGTATCATATGCTCTTGTGTTCTGCCTCCCTTAAACCCTTGCTTATTGCTGTATTTATAGTTATCATGTCCATCAGAATCCAATTAGGAGTAAAAGTCCTTTGTAGAATCTCCTTATAACAACAATTAATGTTAACGCCAAGATCTGTCCACGCACCCCAATCACCAAAGCGCGTCCAATCCTGCACAGAAACATGTAAACACCAAACACTTGACGGTTTGGGCCGTCGGGGGATAGCTCCGGTGTGAGAATAAGTACAGGCTGATATAAGGTTAACAATTGAGGCTGATATAAGGTAACCACAATGAAAATCGACCCCTAGTACAGTGATTAAAACATCAATTAATCCACTGATATATTGTCAAAGCAAAATAAAACATCAATTAATCCACTAATATATTGTCAAAGCAAAATAAATATATAGTGTTATAAACAATGGGAGAGTCACACTTTAAAAATTAGTTGTTAAGGTTGGAGAGCTCAAAGTTTATAAATACTCCACATCAAAGTCTCGTACCATCAATGTGGGACACAAGTCTCATACCTTGTAATTAGGATCATAACATTTCACCACGCTCCGCAGTCTCGGCCCCGGGCGAACACTGCAATATCGACGTCACCATCCTCGCCGCACGATTGCAACCTGAAGGTAGTAAACAATTCTGATACTAATTCTTACAAATTTTGAGAGAGCTTAGCTTTTAAGATGTGACTCTCCCATAGTTTGTAACAATTTGTATGACACTTTTATAATTGTTGTAACTATACTTAATACTTTAAGCGATATTTATTACTCTATCAACAATAAAAAAACACATAAATAGATGATTAATCATGTACATGCACGACTTATTTAAATAGTGTTATTATATATTATCTCAATAAAAATCATAATATTTAATTGGAAGATATAAATAGCAATCTTTTTATTATTAAACCATTTTATTTTCCTACCTAATGCTATCAATTTGGGGAAGAAAGTTTTGTAAATAAAAAAGGTTATATTCTTCCAAATCTTATTCTATTATTTCTTAAGAAATGTTACAAATAGGATTGTGACTTTCTTTCCAATATGTATCTACTTTTCTTTTTTCTTTCGGTAGTTTTTAAAGTTCACAAATAGCGCTCATATACTTTAGTTTTGTATAGTAGCAATGTCTATATTATTAAAATACTTATATTTAAAAACAATTTAGTCTTTTCACCTTTTATCTACAATTTTGGATAAAACGAAATTATTGTTTTTCAAATTACTTTGACAATTAAATATCTAAATCAGTTTTTAAATAGTTAAAATAATCCTTTTTAACAATCATTTTCTAAGTAAATTATTATTATTATTTTATTGATAAAAGTATTATTGGTTTAAGAAATATATTTAATTATATTAAGAACATATATTTTGAAGCTCTAAACGTTTATTGTAATTAAATGAAAATTAATGAATAGAAATATTTGGATAGGCTATAGTTTTTGAATGGAGTATAGTATTACAGAAAATTAGTTTACCTACAACATTAAATTTTAACCTTACTCAAAATGAATTCCATTTCCCAGAAGAAAAGAAAAGGATAACCTACAAAATATGACAATCCCAAAAGAGAGAGAGAATGACTTAAAAATATGACAAGACTAGCAGATTCCCTCTTTTTTTTAGAACAAATTCTTATACTTGTAGCTCAGCAAGATATGAAAAATCTGTAAGCATTAATACTTCAAGATTCAACAATCTGCAGAAATTGAGCTTCCAGGTTGAAGGAATCTTCTACAATAATCAGTATTAAAAATACAACGCCAAACATGCGTGCGCCCACCCACACACTCGCACAAAGGGAGGAATCCGCGTGTAAGAAGGAGATATCAACTCCCCCATCCACTATTAAGCCCAAAGGCGTCCAGATAACCAGCCATATTATCATGACCATGATGGTGATCATGGGCACCATGAGCATGGTGACGGTGATCATCGCTGTTTTGTGCTTCATCGAACATTTTCTGAATATGCTCTGGTATAGGTTCTTCAACAACTTGTCGAGTGGGCTTTGGCAATGAGGACACAAACTGGTAGATACTCTCAGCTAGCTCATCAGCTGTATCGTCCTGGAGTCACCAAAACAAAAGTGGTGGGATTCAAATACCAAACAAAAGCCGGTCAGACTGAAGAAAAATAAAAACGCAAATTAAACACTAGTTAGCTATACCGCATATTATCTGCTCTACATTTGTTTATCCAATTTCACAATACAAATGGGTAGAAAGCCTAAAACACATCCTTTAGGATTCACTACTATCAAACAATATAAACTAGATACATGTGCCAAAACCGTCCCCCGGGAGGGAGGGTGGAGGGTGAGGGTGGGGGTGGGGCTTAGCTTCCTCCATCTTCACATAACCCAATCTGAATCCTTTTAAAGGCAAGTAAAACAAGCATGAGCTCCCTATAACCTTGATTTATTCAGATGGTTCTAGTCACTTCTGGCCATGTTAATGGGTCCCAGTTTTGAAACTACACGGCAGCTAAGAGGATTGAGTAGATTTAAATAGTAATAAGAAATCAGAAGAGAAAAAGGAAAACAATATGGCAAGATGAAAGCTTAAGTTGTGGCAATCCAGGTCTTGAAGTTATCATAAGATCCAATTCTCAGCTGAGTTTAACATTATGGAATGGCAAACCAGACACCAGGCTTTGCAGGATAGAAAACTGGAAACTAAATTCCTTGCAGCCATTTTCTTGAATTTAATTATTTTTAAAAAATAACATTTAAGGAAAAAATCATCACAATAAGTAATGGATAATCTGGTCATAAAATAATATATGAACTTCATTACACCCATGCATTCATAAATTGAACTAGATTTCAATATGATCTGAGAATTTCTGAACAAACTATAATGATATAATTCTATGATAAAATCACTTGGATACAAATATTTATATACAAACTAATATTTCTATATATACAAATTCCAAAGTTCTCCTTGGGAATATTAGTGATCATGATTACTGACACGGTCCAAGGTAGAGTCCAAGTTGGAAAAGGAAATCCAAGTCTAAGATGGGTTCATTTTGTTTTGAGCATAAAACTTTTGATCCGTTTGGAGTTACGGGCCCCATAATATATTAAATCGAAGCTTGCGACGAGCCCTACAAGGCTCATCGCATGCGGCCATGACGGACACCGTTTGAAGCCCAAAAAAGGCTTGGAAAGAGGCGTTTTGGCCTTCCGAAGTTTTATCCAATTTTGAGTTTATTTGGATATTTTCGTAATTTCATTATTCCTCGCATAATTACGTTTTTCAGCTTATTGTTTAGTATTTAAAGGATGTTTTCATGTGCTTTAGGGTTAACTTATTATTTTCATATTTATGAAAATATTGTGACTGCTTAGTCAATTTATCCAAACTTTGTGAATTCTTGTGATTGCAACGTACATAGATTCAATTCCTGTGATTATTTCTATTCTCTATCCGTCTTCCGTTGTGTCAATTACCGTCTTTCTTATAAGTGAACAAGTTTGTTATTAAACCTTATTTGTGTGCAAGAGACCTATACCCTTCGAGATCCTACCCAGCTACTTGGGTTGAATTTACTTCCATTCAAATCACTTACTGAAGCACACAAGGTACTGGTTAGAATCACCAAAAACAGTAGCAAGTGACTCACATGCTCGAAAACGAGTACATTTCACTTTAGGTAAAGAACACTTGACATCTAATGGCTATATTTATTTTGCTAATCCATTCGATCCAAAATATAAGATCAATTTGACTTTTAAAAGTTAATTTGAAACATTTTAAAATTAAAATTGATGTATTTCAAGAAAGTTTTGAAAAAACTAACTTTTGCAATTAGAAGTAACTTTTAGATAATTTACAATATTCATAATTGTATTGACTAAAATCAAACTGAGTCACATCAATTTTGAATTTGAAAATTATCTCACACCGACTTTAAAAAGTTAAAATTGATCTTATACTTCGAAATGGAGGAATAATCTTTTTGGGGATTTAAGATAACACATAAAGTTCAATGTCAACAAAACAAATAATGGAATAGAATGAGAGACTCATTTTAGAGAACACAAATTTCAGATAGTGAGGGAACTAAGGGAAAAACAATAAGCAGACCAATTGAACTGTAATGTTGTTGTATACATATGCTTAACCAAACAAATATAATCAATGGCTTGCTAGTTCCACAAGGTGAGATATCACTAAATAAGCTATTGCTGAGTGAAGATATTGGTAGTAGGTGATAATTTTGTCCAATCCACTTCAAATTATAAAGTTTACATTGCCCACTTTAATTGGTTTACACATTACGTCACACTTGTATGGGAGGGATGAGATAATTGAACTGAAAATTCACCAGACAGGTATTGAGCTTGTAACCATTGCATAAAAAACAACATAATGTTTTTTTAATCACCAAAAAATGCTCAGTTTGCCTGAATCTACACTGCAATTTTACAAGAACTGCTATCCTCACTACATTAGTCAGCGTCCTACTAGTTTTTCTGGCAAGGAATTCCAGGCAGTAGACTTATCTATTAAAAAAGGAAAGATTCATGTTGCGTTAGGTGAGATAACCAAACAAGCTAAAGTTCACTTGATAATACTGGCAGCCTATAGTTCTTTCAAATGCAAATGTTCCATTGCTTATTTAAATAGAGATGACACATTTAATAAGCCAAATCTAAAACCAACCTCTGGAAAACATACGTGGGAGATGATTAAAACTAGTAGAGCTTGCTGACCTTATACAAAAAGCTACATAATAATGTTTTTCAGTTTTCACGCTCTTCCAGACTCCAGAGATAGTCCAGTTACTGCAGTTTTTACAAGAATTTGTCCCTAGAGAATAATTTTTGAAACAATTCCTTGCCTTGTATCAATGTTCAGTATTGAAGGTTGAAGTCCAATTTAATGTGTTTGGGATATTAACTAAAGAGGAACATAACTATCTGTTAAAACGTTTGTTTTTGTTTATCAACAAGTTCATACATTTGTTCAAACTCCAAACACATGCAAATATGAATCATTGAACAAGTCTTTACTGAATAGTTGGATGCAATAACTTAACAAAAAATTTAGTTGGATATAATAAAAAACAAACCAAATTCTTATTGCTCATGTTATAAAATGACAAAAGGAAAAATCAATAGAAAATTGCTGGCCTTACCTGGGGCCAACGTCCACCAGAATGTGTGACAAATGTAGCTTGAGGGAGTGAATCAGCCACACGACTTCCCTCTTCACTCCATTCTTCAGACCAACCACTAGACCAAATCACTTGCATTGGCAACCCTTTCAAATTATCTGAACTACTCCATTCTGCCAAATCCAAACTATAGTTCATCTTCTTTCCCATCCCAACAACCGATCTCCTCCCATCCCTACTCTTCAAGAAAATCCTATGAGCCTCCATGTCCAGCCCACCAACTGATTTTGAGCAACACCGCTCAATGACTCTTGCAAATACAAATTTAAACCCCAAGACAAGCTCCCTTACCACGGGCACTTCCAATGCCCACAAAGGTAATGCAGTCACCCTCGGCGTAGCATCAAGAAGCGTTACACTCCTCACCAAACCCGAATTCTTCAAAACCCAATTTGCACCTAGCCCCAATGCTGAATCATGAAAAACCAGATCCACATTTGCCAATCCCATTGAATCAATCACTTGCCCCAAAACTCTCCCCATTTCTTCAGGACCCAATTCAATTTCCTTAACAATCTCCCTCTTCGAACCCGAACAGCTTCACCCTCCTCAAAATCAATATATCCTTGTTCAACCAACTGATCAAACCCCCAAAACAAACCCTTTTCTTTAATATCATAATAAATCTCCCAAAACCTCCCTAAAACCCCACCCCCAATTTCTTCAACCACAACACTCGATTTATCTGAAAACCCAGAACTGGGTAGATCGATAGCTACCGTATGGATGCCCTTAAGGCCTAAAGATTTAGCAATTTTGCTAAAACTATAAGAGCTACATCCTAACCCATGTACAATGAGTACATTCTCTGAGCTAATGGGTCCTTCTTGAATTGTAAATACTTCAACTGAAGGGTGATTTGGGGTGGTTTGTACCTTGATAATTCGACCCTTGGAGTAGTGGTGGCGCAGATTAGTGGGAAGGGAAAGGAACCAGGCCTTGGAGTCTTGAGGACTTAGAGAGGATAGAGAAATGAAGAAAAGGGCTAGGATAGAGACTAAAAGAGTAAAGTAAAACCAAAATTTAAATGGGTTTGGAGCTGCTGTTGTTGATGAGGGTGAGGGGGAAGCTGAACTGGGTTTATGGGGGGCTTGTAGGGGTTTTAGATGTTAGTGAGTCTGGTTCTTCAGTTATGATTGCCATTGATGAAGAAAATCACATGGAGTGAGTTCAAGATTGAAGCTTTATCGGTGGATTTATGAGATTTGCAGAAAAGGAGAGATGGGTAAGTTCAGGATTGAAGCTTTATTTGGGGAACTTGTGAGATTTTTCAGGCAAAATTAGAGAGGGGTAGGGTACTTTTGGGGGTACTCCACACTTGTACCAAGTGAGTTTTGTGTGTTCAGATTCGGAATTGTTGTAACAGAGAAAGCATGCTTTTGGTCACTGGCAATGGCACCTAGCAAAACACTTTATTGAGGTTTTTCATCATTTCAAACGATGACTTTTGCAATTAACCAATTATATGTCTTTACGTCGTCGTTTAGAGATCTACTAAAATACAACACATTTCACTTGTAAAATGATTTTCAAATTTTCATTTCTAACTTTGAATTATATTATTATACTTTTTTTTTTGTAAATTTTTTGGACCCATATAATTTTTTTGGTGCCGAGAAGAATGTAGACTTTTTAATTCACTCTCGATTATTATGAAATTTATATTTTTATTGTATTTGTTATAATAAATACTATTTTAAAAAAAAATAATCTTAAACTAGTAAAATATAGTAAATTTGAGAATAAAATATTAGAGACCTCCCACAAGCATGGGAAAGGAACTAACACTTTGTTTGTGAGTTTTGAACAGAAAATAAAAAGAATAGAAAATTTAAATTAGAACAAAAAAGAAAAGAAAATAATAGAAAATTTAAAAATTTTCTTTGTGTTGTTTCTGAGTTTTTAATAAAAAATAATAAAAAATTTTAAATTGAGGACAAGAGTTGTAATTTAAAATTTATTATATTAAAAGTTGAGGATAATAAGAGAATTATAAAAATATTACTTATTTCAATTTCTTTTTCGTCCAAATCAGACCAATTTTGGACGAAAAAACTTTGGCAGAAAAAGTGACCAAGTTTTCTATCCATTTGTTTTCTTTTCCGTTTATTAAAAAACTCAGAAACATAAGAATTAAAAAAAAACTTAAATTTTCCGTTCATTCTTTTTTTTTTTTGTCTATTTTAAAATTCACAAACAGAGGGTAAGAGTGAAATTAATATAAATATACCTTTTAATCTTTTGAAAATGTGATCACCAAAGTAAAAAGAGATATTTCTCCTATTAAGCTATTATATTTTATTTTAACAAATACTCTATTTTTATCTGGTAAGGACCGACGACTTAGTTTGAATTTTGGAATTAAATTGATCAATTTTCGAATTAAAATTTTATCACATCTTCTTTTACAGAAATAGCTAAATAAATTATAAACATAAAAAGCTATATTTAATTTACTACAACAACCAGTATTTAGAATTTTTAAGATATAAATAAACTTAATTTATTATTCTGTTGAAATATCCTGTCTATGCGAAGTACCATATATATGGTGAATTCTGTTGTTATTTCATTCTTTATTATTCTGTTGGAATATCTTCATTCGTATGCGTAGACACGCATTTACCTAGTTCCATTATTTATTATTCTATTGGAATAACTCCGTCATGCCAAGTACAGTAGACATGGTGAATTTCGATGTTATTCTATTCTTTATTATTCATTTGAATATCATGTATGCATGCGATTTCTACGTGACGACTGGTTCCATTCTTTATTATTCATTGGGAATAACCGCCTGTGAATTCTATCGCATGCGCCGGTGAATTTTTCTGTTTTCCATTCTTTATTATTTTGTTAGAATAACCTCGCCTATGTGGATTACTGATGCATGGTGAATGATCCTTCGTATTCATTCCTTATTAAATTGTGGAAATGATTCATTTACGTGGATTACCGCATGGTGGTAAAAATCCATTTGCGCTTTATATATTCTATTATACTCATTGGGTTAAAGTTTTGGCTTCTATACTCCATGAAATTAGTAGAATATCCCGGATATTTCAAGGCTTCATCCAAAGATCTTTTCATGGAAATATTCTTCTGAGCATTCTTAAATTTTACTCCACAAAGCAGTATCATGTTGACAATTTGGATATTATTGATTTCAGGATAAATTAACTTATAAATCTTTAAAATTTATTCTTGAACTTGTTTTATTGAATTATTATGTTATTGTCATCATCCTCATGCTTATATTGTGATGAAAGTCATCTTTGGCTTATGTACATAGATGGACTTGGTATGATTATGTCCAAGGATCATTCGGTATAATCATGACCTATAATGTTATAAATGATGTGGTAAAAGTCCTCAGTGGCCTGTAGTGCATTGATGGACAGTTTTTGGTATGATTATGACCAGGGATTAGTCAGTATAGTCATGACCATTGATGATTTAATGAATATTCTTGGCCTGTAGTGTAGGGATGACTCGATGATGTGGTTTATTTATTAAGCTGAGTCTCAGCGATAAAAATTGATGAAAACATTTTAAATCATAGAAGATAGTAGATATTATGCTCTACTGACTCTTCTAATGGATTGCTTTTTTCATTTCATTGTTAAACTTGATGTCATTGTATTTTATCGGTTTAACATTGTTGAAGGCTAATGATAATTTATCCTGCATTATCTTAGTCATAATATTTTTCTTCGGGTCTAGTTGAGCTCACCCTTTTGCTTTCATTGTTCTCTGAGAAATGAGAACGAACTTAGGGACTAGTCGAGAAGCGGAGTGATGGTCGAGATGGTGTTATAGTAGTCCTCCCTATTCTATAAAATAGTGTAACAATAAATGTAATGAGGAATCTATTTGAGACTGGATATTGTCTAGAAGGCAATATTCCTGTTTAAACTCTCAGCTATGTTTTATCGTATATTACACGACGTTTGTATAATTAAGTTTGTATTTGTATTCTATACCATGTATTTGGCGACTCAAGATGGGTGATATATACCTATTTTGAGGGCGTCACATTAACAGTTGTATGAAGGTAACCAATGTAGTCAATAAGTAACCACCAATATAAAAGATATAATTATAAAACACAATAACATTATACAGTAACCAAATAAACACCTTACACTATCTAAATACATATTAGACAGTAACCAAGATAATAAAAAATATTTTTACATTCATTTTACAACCAAAATAATCAGTAATGACTTTGTTACAAATTAAAGACTAACATATGTATGAAGGTAACCAATGTAGTTAATCAGTAACCATCAATATAAAAAAATCAATATAAAACATAGTAATATAATGTAGTAACCATGGTAATATTACACAATAACCAAGTCAGCATTATATACTAACCAAATCCAAATTAGACAGTAACCAACATATATTTACTTAGTATCCATAACATAAAACATATTTTTCCATGCATTTTACAGCAAAAACAAATAATATAAAAAATATCAATATAAAAAACATCTATGTACTTAAAGATCCAACATTTACAGGAAGGTAACCAATGTATTTAATAAGTAACCATCAATATAAAAAACATCAGTAAAATATACATTTAAAGTATACAACAAGAAAATAAACATTACACGGTAACCAAATAAATAATAAACAGTAACCAATTTATATGTACTTAGTAACCAGAAAATAAAACATATTTTTTCATGCATTTTGCAATCAAAACAGTCAGTATACTGACTTTGTTACCAATTAAAGAGCAAAAAATTTAAGAAAGGTAATCAATATACGAGTATATAGTAACCACGGGGTAACTATATGCATATAAACTTTAAACTCAAATACCTCAGTATACTAATCTGTAACGAATCAATCAACAATTAAAGTTGTTACAGAGGCTGGTTACTGATCTTGAAGTTGTTATTAATCTTGAAGTTTCTGTTGATCTTGAAGTTATTGTTGATCTTGAAGTTGCTGTTGATCTTGAAGTTTCTGTTGATCTTCTCCTATATTATCCGATCTCAGAGTTGTGTCTCGTCTTCTCTGATATGTCGCTGCTATGTTTTTTCTAATCTCAAAGTTGCCTGTTTTCTTCATTAGCGTGAATTTAGGACCGGTTAGAAATAAGGAGTCAATGTTCCATAACTTTAGCAATGTATTATTATGTTGTGTTATTTTTGTAATTATTTTATGGATGTTTTATTTTTGTAAATACTTTATAATTGTTGTATATTAGTGTTAAGGACCCTTAACATTTTAGGTAAGGAGGTGGTCCAACATGCTTATAGGGCTAGTGTACACAAGTGTGTGATGAATTGACGTGGGATAAATCGTGCAATTCCGCAATAAGCTAAAAAAGGATGGTGAAAAACTAGTAAAGTACAAGGCTCGATTGGTCGTCAAGAGTTTTGCTCAAAAGTAAGGTATTGACTTCGATTAGATTTTTTCTCCGGTCGTGAAGATGACTTCTATTCGAGCAGTGTTAGGGTTAGTAGCTAGTATGGATCTTGAGTTTAAACAACTAGATGTGAAAATTGCATTCCTTCATGGTGACTTGAAGGAGGAAATCTACATGGAGTACCTAGAGGAATTTAAAGTTAAAGGAAAATAGCACTTAGTTTGCAGGTTGAAGAAAAGTTTGTACGGGTTGAAACAAGACCAAAGGCAATGGTACATGAAATTTGATTCATTCATGATGGATTAAGGATACATTAGAACAATTGCAGATCATTGTGTGTATGTCATCCTGTAACTTCGTTATTTTGTTGCTATATGTAAATGATATGTTGATAGTCGGACAATATGCTAACATTATTCGCAGACTCAAGAGTGAGTTATTGAAGTCCTTTGATATGAAGGACTTAGGCCCGGCTAAGTAGATTTTGGGCATGAAGATTTCTTGTGATAGGAAAACCAAAAGGTTGTGGTTATCACAAGAGAAGTATGTTGAACGAGTGCTTGCAAGGTTTAACATGGGTGTTGCTAAGCCAGTTAGCACACCACTGGCCAACCATATTAAGTTGACAAAGCGTATGTGTTCTTCTACTAAGGAAGGGAGAGAAGATACGACAACAGTTCCCTACTCCTCTGTTGTAGGGAGTCTTATGTATGCGATGGTTTGTACACGACTATATATTGCTCACACAGTTGGCATTGTGAGCAGATATTTATCAAATCTTGGTAGAGAACATTGGGAAATAGTTAAGTGGATTCTTAGATACTTGAAAGCTACTTCTAGTTTATGTTTGGGTTTTGGTGGTTCGATTTTAGTCTTGGAGGGTTTTACAGATGCAGGCATGGTAGATTCTGAAGAGAAGAAGTATACTTTGGGGTATTTGTTTACTTTTTTAGGGGGAGCTGTATCATGGCAATTCAGGTTGCAGAAGTGTGTTGCTTTATCTACAACTGAGTCGGAATACATCATCGCTACGGAAGCAGCCAAGTAGATGTTATGGTTGAAACGGTTTCTCCAAGAGTTGGGTTTAACACATGATGAGTATGTGGTTTATTGTGATAGTCAAAGTGCAATTAACTTGAATAAGAACGCTACTTATCATAATCGCACCAAACACATTGATGTTCGTTATAACTGTAGACACTCAAAATTTTATTTTCCTATTACTAACTATGAAGGAGGGAAAAATCAGCTTTTTCACACTCCAAAGATGACCCTGGAGAACTACAACATCAAATCTAAACACGAAGACATCCCCGTGGAACATCAAATCAACCTTGGAGATCAAACCTAAGGAAAAGAAAAGTCAACATCAATTAAACCCTGGAGACAAGCCCGAAGGACAACTAAAAGCAGCAGCAACCTTGGAGACAACCCCCGGGAGGGAAAATGGTCATTTTGACAAGTCAATATCAACAACCCCAATACAGCTGCAAATAGGGTCAAAAAGAGCCATTGCAGCACTTCTGAGCACAAACTATGCAAAACAGCTCAACAGACTACCTGCGAAGACCCAAAGATGCCATTTTGGTCATGAACCCATCTTCCTGGATTCGGAAAAGGGAAAGCCCTATGTCATTGAGTAGCTCCCAAAAAAAGATTTCCAGAATGGTATGACACATCTCCATCGGATTCTCGGATTGCAAGTTACAAGCATTTCAACGGACTGTATGTCGATCAAGATTTCATGTACTTCGAGGCAGGTATACTCGCAAAATATGCAGGTCTACCTGCGGAAGCCCAGTCTATATATATTAGGTTCCCATCAGCTTGTAAAGGAAGAGGGAAGGAAGAGAGAAGAGAGAGAAAAGGGTCCGGGAGAGAGAAATCAGGCAATTTGAGAGCGAAATGCAGCTTTTCTTCCGTTCAATCTTTGTAAATCTTCTTTTTAAACATTCATATACATATATACTACAACATATCAAGTTTTAACTGGTGGAAATTGAGTTTAGAGGCGCCTAAAGTTTTTCGATAGCCATTCTCGTGCTTAACAGTAAGATCCATTCAGATCTGTTGCTTTCTCTTGCTTTAATATATCTATATCTATATATATATATATATGTATATATGTATATGTATATTTATACTGTTTAATAGTGCCTGGATTGCAAATTTGTGGCCTTTAATTGCTTTAAAATATATATACAAGTAATATATATATATATAATATATATATAGTTAATCATTGTGATTAAATATCATTTGTAAATGTTCATTTGATGTAAATCTATAGTATTTAAAGTTTCCTGACTAGATTTATATAAATCTAGTCATATCTAGCTTTTTATTGGTTCAAAAGTTGTACTTGATGTTGGATCGTCTCTAATTTTTGACTTACTGTCCTATATTCTTCTGAATTTTCCCACTCTAAGACATTTGTTCTGTTCCTTTGGGGGTATTCTTCCATCCTTCATATGTACTTATGATTTGGATACATTTCAACGCTTCCTGACCCGATCATGTTTACTTCCTCTATATCATGCTGCAACAGAAGGTTGGTGTTGACATTTTACTGGTCAGGTCGTTGGACCACAATACTGCCACTTTCGATTAGATTTTGAATTTTATACTTTAAGGACCAACAATCTTGTGTATCGTGTCCCGCAAACCCTGTGTTGTAAGCACATCTCTGGCTTGGATTGTATCTTTTGCTTCCTAGATCCAGAGGTGGAGCCAGTTCGGTAATTTTCTTGTGATCCATTAACATCGCCAATACATTTTCAAGGGAATCGCCCAGCAGAATGAACACCCGATTTTCTGTTCTTTCAAATTTTCTCTTTCTATCCTAGCATTGATTGAATGCAGCCAGTTGTTGAAATGACAAATTGCCTTGCTTCTTCCAAATTTGGGGGGGGGGGATGTGAGCCCAAATACAAAATTAGGGCTTACGTGTGATCTTAAGAATTAAATGAACCGGGAGAAGTCTCCACGTGTCCTAAGGCAGAAGGCTCGTAGAGACGACTCATTTTGGGAATTGATTGAGGGATTGGATTGGTGGCTAGAAGGACAAGATGATTTAGGCATTACTTAAGTAACTAAGGGTATTTCTGGAATTTCTGCTGAAATCACATGCCATGCACAAGACCCAGACATGTGCCAGGCACGTGACCATTTTCCAGGAAACTCTATAAATACCCCCTTCATTTCAATAGAAGAGGACTTTTTGATTCTCTCTGAACTGAAGACTTTGAAGAAGGCTCTTGAATCCTAAGAGTTCTGCCACGTGTTACTCGAGCAATTGCTTATATGTTCTTCTCCCCTCTTCAACCAATCAATCAAGATCGCACTCTTTGTGGATTCCTCTCCTCCTCAGTCAACACAAAACCCTAACCCTAGTAAGGTACAGTTTCCTTACCCACAGGGACTATAGGTTGGTCTCCTATCTTTCCCCTGTAAAACGAGGGATACATCTTCATTGCCTTTATCGGGTACCCTCTTGGGATCACTCGCATAGTTGCAAATCTGTATATGCTTGGCGACTACTTCCAAGGCAGTGAAATCTGTTAGGAATAAGCATGTGATTGATATTCCTATTTTTATATAATTTGATTATGATATAAATGAATGAATATGCAAGTATGCTTGTATCAAGAAAAGCTGTAAAAGTCCTTTCATAGATAATAGAAACATATGTGTTAGGTTGATCCTACATAAGAAAAATAACTTTGTAAAGTCCTTAAAAAGAAATGATGTACAACGACTATAAATATAGACAGATCAAGCTTGTTATGTTGATATTATAATGTAATAGATAGGCATGTCTGATTGTAGTCTGCCAGGAGAGTCGAGGAAAGCTCAAGAACTATCAAGGCAGAATTATAGTCTGCAAGATAGTAGATCTCAGAGTTCGTAGACTGCCAGGAGAGACGAGGAAGGATCGTAGTGTGTCGAGTAGAACTTCTTCTAAGTCGTAGTGTGTTGAGGAAGTCATGTTCAGAATCGTAGAGACAGCATGTCTAAGAGCCAACCGAACATCTGCCTCAGCCAAGTCAAGAATCTTAGACCTCACTCAGAGTCGTAGAGTCTACTGATCATATCAGAGGCAGAAATCGTAGTCGAGCCAGATCAGATGAAGACAGCAAACTTAAAAGACAGAAATCGTAGAGTGTCAAGATCTTATCTCAGAGTCATAGTGTTTGCAGAACCCAAGCTAAATCGTAGAGTGCAGAACTAAGGCTTCAACAGAAGTGCTCACAACGCCAAGGCAGAATCGTAGAGTAAACATGATTCTCAATAAATGAGCACTCCCAGAATATCCAAAGGATGAAGCCTCTGGTCTGAGCTGCAAAGATACATTCCACCTAAAGGAAACCAGAGAGCACTTAAAGAATGGCATGCAAGCTAATAGAAGATCTAAGCACCAACCCAATCAACATCCAGATTGAGTTGTAAAACCATTCAAGATGAAGTCTTCTACCAGTAGATCAAAAGAAGACTTCAGTGAAAGTGAATAACTAAGGAAAGTTAGCAAGTGCAGTAGCTGTCAAGTGAATAGAAGATAACGATCTTTGGGTCAACCAAGATCGTAGTGTTTGCCAAGAAAAACAGGAACTGGTGTAGTTTATACAGAGATACTGGCCAGCTTCTGAAGAACAAGGCTAAAGTGATTAAGCATGGGTCAGTCCATTGATGATAACTTAACGAGAGATCACAAAGAGAAAGCGAGTTGGGCATGCCACAAATCTGAGGTGTCTTGTTGTTCAGAAGAGAACAGAACAAGGAGTCAAGCTATTAGTTCCTGAGATCAGTCGAAGGCAAACAGAAGTGTTGAAGCACTGCACAATTGAAGGAAGAGGTTCTCTACATTGAAGATCCAATGAACACTCTTCAGGATCATAGTGTTTTCATAATCAGTCAATGAGAAACATATAACAAGACACACTACGATCAGGTCCAAGAAAATATGCATCAGAATCGTAGAGTTCGATCAACTGAAGATTGAAGCATTGGCAATGGTTCAATCTGAAGACTAATGTTTGAACATTTCTAATTGAGAGCATCGATGCAAAAGGACAACTTCTAATGTTCTAATCAAGTAGTCAGAAAGAAAAAGTAAAGATGACTACATGCCTAACACGGAAAGATGACAACTCTAAGGCGGTAGGTAAGCTCGCAGACTGATGTGTCAGTAAAGTCATAAAGGAGCAGTCACATCAAGCAGTTTGCACCAAATAACTTGAGATCTACGAAGCAATTCAAATAGCTTTCAATGGCTATATTCCAACGGGAAGATTTGGAAGGAGTATATATCAGCCAGAGCTTCAAAGATCATGAGTTGCTGAGTTGAAGGATTGTTGAGTTATTGGAATGATATACTATTGACTCTACGAGTTCCACCAGAACTGAAAAGAACAAGTCTCAGTGGTAGTGAGACTACGAAGGTGGATGTAAAGAAGATTTGAAGAAGGATTTGAAAAGACTAAAGCTTCACTCAATAAGGATGAGGATGCCACTAAATTTGGAAGCTAAGCTGAGAGCTGAGAAGGCCAAGAAGATAGCATTCAGAAAAGTGGCAGAGAAAAAAGAAGATCCAGAGAGCCACTCTATGAATCACCAGGAACCAAAATCTGAAACATAACAGATGCAGAACCATGTCTGCAAACCATTCAAGAAGGGTTCAGGGAATGCTAAGTGCCAGAAGAAGTCTACCAAAAGCTCAAACACTTAGCAAACCCAAATGGTGATGGTGCACAGCTGACATCTGATGAAGATGAGTAGAACAGAATGAAGATCAGCTGCACCAGAGAAGATTTGGTCCAGACTCTACACAGAATGCAAAGATGACCATACCAAGCTGCTAAGTACTAAAGATGTTCAAGCCTCAAGACATCTTAGTAGCAAGGCATCAATAACAACAACACCAACAACAACAAGTAGTCAGGGCCTGAGGGGTCCTTGTGCGGAGGGACTAAATGAATTTCCATGCCTGCTGGGCTTGAAGAGTTCCTAGGGAACTAGAGGAGTTCCAAGCCTGCTGGGCTTGAAGAGTTCTTAGTGAACTAAAGTCCCAAGGCTACTGGCCTTGAAGGAATCTTAGTGATTCAGGGTGCTGCCCTTCCTTAGTGGAATTCCTGCTAGTTAAAGCAGAAGAGTGGATTAGGAGCTTGAATCTTTGAACCACTTAAAATCCCTTATGTCTTTTACATTCTATCATTTATTTTCTGTCATTTACTTTGTGTACATAACTTCTATAAATACTATGTATGTATTAACTGCTTACAACTTAACTAACTCTACGAACAATGTATGTACGTTCATGAATATATCATTGAAGAGAATCTTTTACTTATTCCGTTGTGCTTGAAAAGATTTTATGTTTGTCATATGTTAATTCATTAGCAATACAAAATAAATAAGAAAAGTATTTGAAAATAAAAGGATCTATTCAACCCCCCTTCTACATCTATTGTGTGCCTACTGGGAACTAACAATTGGTATCAGAGTAGGTTCTCATGCTATATTCAAAAGCTAATCGCTTTGAGTCTGATCCTAGGCACAAACATTATTCTAAACTTAGTTTAGCAGTAAGTCGCTTGTAAATTCAGATGAGCTCACACGTTGGAAATATTGTGTACATGTAAATGTGTATATACACCTGAAGCTGCTCATATTTGTCCATGTTCTTAAAAGCCATAAAAACAAGACCAATCCTTGGCCACAGTCAATCTTGTAGTTTGAAGACCAGGCAAAGAAGCTCAAGAGGCATCAACAGCAAAGAGTCAAACATCCACCAATCTGAAAGATAAGATGGCCATATAGTACTTATCCAAAGAAGAAAAAAGAATTTCTCAAATATGTATTTGGCTAACAAGCAGCTGGATGTGAACCTTGAGGATCAAGGTCGTTAAAGAACTAAGGATGCCAAGATTTTCTTCGCTTACATCTTCAAGACTATGACTGATTGATCGAATGATAACTGGAGCAACAAGCTGTCACAAATGAATGTAAAGATATGCACATCAATGCCTAACCTCATTATATAAAGATAAATGACTGTCAAGAAACTGACAGTGGAAAGGTACGGTTCCTCATTAATATAAATGTGTACATCATGTTGCACCACCTTATGCACTATAATAGTATTCTATCAAGAGACCATACTCTACCTAAAAAGGGGAAGAGAGAAAGTACACTAAAGATGGAAACTCAAATGCTAACAAACTTTCTTTCCATCCAAGTTTTAGGTTGAAGATAACATCTTGAAAGAAGTCTGAAATAGGTCATAAGCATATCAAGATTTAATTATCTTGAGTGGAGTAATCTTTGTTGATGGGTTAGTATGTTTGTACAAACCTATGTTCTAGGTTTTTGATAACATATAGAGTATGATCAAATCTACAAGAGTATCTTGAAGATTTGTAGAAACTGATCACCACCATGATTCAACCAGATAAAAATAAGTGATAGAGTCGATTCTCACTCTGTGAACACTTAAAAACTTTGAACATAACCAAGTAAATGATGAAACCATCAAAGAAAAAGAGTGTTTTATTAAATCATTAATCTTACACACACTCATCATCATGCATCTTAAAATGCCATATCTAAATTGAATACATGCATAAATATGATTGTTGATGATCAATGTGAATATATGAGGAACAGGGATTTTGGAAACTAACCTAACAGGACCCATTTAACCATGGATACCAAAAATAGAAATTTATCTAATCTGCAGGTATTTGGTTTATCTGACCACACTAAGACATACTATAGCAGATGACTTCAGTCGAGAAGATTAAACCAACTGGAGGCTTAAGACATTTCAGAAATGTTCTTATAAAATCATTCTCTATCAAAGCATGTTCTTGAAGACTTGCTTTGCTAACATGAATAAAGCCCACCTGGTTGTTGATCTCTATAAGAAAGCTTACCATTCATGCGAAGAGAAAAAGAGGCTTATATGCTTACTCATGCAAAGCATATCATTTGAGAAGAACTGTGACGCCCCCAAAACAGGTATACATCACCCATCATGAGTCGCCAAATACATGGTACAAAATTCAAATACAACTTAATAATACAACTGTCGTGTAAAATACGACAAAACATAAACTGAGAGTTTTAATAAGAATATTGTCATCTAGACAATATCCACACTCAATGGAGTCCTCATTACGTTTATTGTCACACTATTTAATAGAATAGTGATGACTACTAATGCTATCATCTGGACCATCACTCTGTTCTCCGACTCGTCCCAACTATATTCTCATTTCTTGAAGAGAACGGTGAAAGAAAGGGTGAGCTCAACTAGCCAGTAAGAAATATTATGACTAAGATAATGCAGAATAAATTATCCTTAGCCTTCAACAGTATAACAACTGATAGAATATAATAGACAACAAGTTTTAGATCAACAACTGCAGCGGAATAAGCAATCCATTAGAAGAGTCAAGTAGAGCGTAAAATCTACTATCTTCTATGATTTAAAAAGATTTTCATCAACTTTATTGCTGAGACTCATCTTAATAAATAAACCACATCATCCCTGCACCACGGCCAAGGATATTCATGTAATCATCAATGGTCATGATTATACAGAATAATCCCTGGTCATAATCATACCAACAACTGTCCATCAATGAACTACAGGTCAATGAGGACTTTACCACATCATTCGTTACATTACGGTCATGATTATACCGAATAATCCCTGGTCATAATCATACTAAGTCCATCTATGCACATAAGCCAAAGATGACTTTCATCACAATATAAGCATGAGGATGATGACAATGACATAATAATTCAATAAAATAAGTTAAAGGATAAATTTTAAAGATTTATAATTTAATTTATCTAGAAATCAATAACGTCCAAATTGTCAACATGATACTGCTATATAGAGTAAAATTCAATAATAATATTCATGTACCAAAAATAATTTGGATGAGAAAAGAAATATATTTTTCTAGTGAATAAGACCAAAGTGAATAGTACTTGGGAATAGTACCCCGGACACCTAAAAGTGTCCCGAATACCCGAGTGAATGATACTAGAGTGAATAGTAATTGGGTGAATAGTAACTCATAAATAGTAACTCGTGAATAGTACTCCGGCACGAAAAGTACCCTGAATACCTAAGTGAATAATACCAGAGTGGATAGTAATCGGGTGAATAGTAACCCATAAATAGTAACTCGTAAAAAAATACCAAAGAAAATGATATTCCATGACGAGTACAAAAGAAATGATAAATCAGACGAGTATAATAGAATATACGAAACTGCAAATGGATTTTCACCCGCCATGCGGTAATCCACGTAGATAGATCATTTCCACAATTTAATAAGGAATGAATACGCAAGATCTTTCACCATGCATGCGGTAGTTCACACATACATATTATCCTAATAGAATAATAAAGAATGGAACCAGGTCATGTGTAATCCACACAGACAGGATATTCCAACAGAATAATAAGGAATGGAACCAGGTCATACGTAATCCGTATAGACAGGATATTCCAACAGAATAATAAAGAACGGAACCAGTTCATGCGTAATTCGCACAGACAGGATATTCCAACAGAATAATAAAGAATGAAATAACAATAGAATTCGCTAGGCATGCGATAGACTTCACGAATAGGTTATTCCAATGTAATAATAAAGAATGGAATAATGAAGAATTTCACCATGTATGCAAGTGATTGTGCATGACAAAGTTATTCCAACATAATAATAAAGAATGGAATAACAACCCTTATGAGTATTGAAAGAAAATAACTCTCTTCATGAATACGAAAGAATAATACCCCTTACCTCAAAAGAAGACTGGATACTGGAATAGTGAGGTAGCAGACTTCTCTTCTTCTTTCTCTCTATAATTTCTCTCTATAATAATTGCTCTATAGCTTTAGTGAATTGGTGAAAAATAAAGGAAGAATGAGCTTCTATTTATAGGAAAATATAGTTTCGATAATTACACATTTTGGGGCTCAAAATATTACAGTATAATACCTTCATCTTTTTTCTTTATTTTTAATTTGGTCCTGCAAGTATTATCAAACTTGCACCACCTCCCCTAATAGTAAATCATGTGAATCAATAGTAAATCATGTGACTCAATAGTTCTAAACATGTGAAAAAATTAATTATAGTATAGTACCTTCAACTATACATCCATTTTTAACTTAGTTATGCAAGTATTATCAATCTTGAACCAATTCCCCTAATAGTAAATCAATAGTACACACATTTGAACAAATAGTTAATCATGTGAATCAATAGAAATTAATTGCTCATTTATCCGGTTAATTACCCGATTGGTCAATATAACCTCCAGACATCAATTATTATCGAAATAAATGTTGATTTTCACTAACACTAATAATTCCAACACAATGGAACTATCAATTTCATCTTTACTCAACACAAACTTAATCATCATTAATATTATAATTCATAATATTTAATAACTAGGTCGTTCCCAGGAAAGAGGGAGCTTTTCGATAAGGATTTCTTCTTATTGGCGCGCAATTAGGTGACCAAACCTCTCCTTGATAGAACTTCTAGACATTGTCAATATTGCAAATAATAATATGAATAACATTGCCGTCTTAATTATTGATTTAATAATATAACATATTATACAAATGATCTTGTGACAATAATTGAATCAATAATATGAGAGAGATATGATGCAAAGAATTATCCGTAGTAGCGAGAATTGAGTATAACCTGAGTGACTTCTTACGTAAGCATCAATAATCAATACCGCATGCTACTATGTAACCACGCCAGACATTTTACTTTTACTAAGGGAAGTTCAACAGGTTTTAATAAAGAACACTTTCGCCGTTATTTTTATAAAAACAAAATTCGTCATTTTCTAACTATAACAATACTTAGGTGTAGGGGTTCACTAATGATTGTGTCATTGCATCTGGATATTCCCCAAAAAAAAGAATATTCTCCGACCAAACGAATACTTTATAACAACTTGCATACTTTGAAAAAATTTCATATATCACTCTTAACTTTAAACTTTTATCAATTTAACCATTTACGAAATAAAATAATAATTGTAATAAAATTGAATACTTTCATTTCATAAAATTTGGGGTCTTACAAGAACCCTCGAGGAAGTTCACATCAGAGGATCATTAAGCATTGATCATGAAGAACTCATCACAAAATCATAACTCCACGAGTTCAAACGGTCATAGAGCTTAAGGAAGATCTACAAGCCTGCTGAAAACACCTATTCAGTCAGAAGTAGATATTGTAATAAAATTGAATACTTTCATTTCATAAAATTCGTGGTCTTACAAGAACTCTCGAGGAAGTTCACATCAGAGGATCATTGAGCATTGATCATGAAAAACTCATCACAAAATCATAACTCCACGAGTGTAAACGGTCATAGAGCTTAAGGAAGATCTACAAGCCTGCTGAAAACACCTATTCAGTCAGAAGTAGATATGCAAGGCTGCCTTCTGATGCACATGAAGAAGAAGATCTCACACTTCTCTGAGAAGATAGTATCAACTATGGGAGAACAGTGATCTATTAAGGAAAGGCAACACTGAAAGTATCAGAAATACACTATGAATCAATGTACCAGTTACAAAGTCCCAAAACTTTGTGACTGATGAACCAAATGAAGATCCATAGTCAGTAGGAACGTCTCAAAACGTACTACTGATAACCTTGTCAACCACCCAACTCAAAATCGTGGAGCACCTATAATCAAATATCTGATCGTAGTATAAGAGCAGGAGGATACCACGATTTCAACCAATGCAAACGTCTAAAGTTGATAGATAAAATTGCCAGCAGAAAAGATCAAATGAGATATCAGTGCTAATCACTTCTAAAGTTTTTCATCTGGAAAACGCCTAAGGGACAAACCTGACCTTTAGTTCACTCTAAGAGGTTGGCCCTTCCTGAGCTACCTTAACCCATAAGAAATGCTTAGTCTAGCTCATCTCAAGGACCAGGACAGACAACGATCGTAGAGTATATTTTGAAGTGAAATTGACGATCATAGTGCAAACCTCAACGATCGTAGAGTAGGCTCAACAATCGCAGTCTTCCTAGAGGATAAACTAGCTCACGGGGAGCTCGTAAGAACTAAATGCATGCTCAATTATTCAGATTGTATGGAGATAAGTTTAGAAAGATGCCCTGCAGACTCACCTCAGAAGTTCAGTGCCCAAACTATCATGAGGTACATCAGTGGTTAAGCCATGCAACCTCAAAATGAGGATTAGTGTCAAAACATCCATTGAAGCATCTCTCAGGAGACAATCGTTGAGTTATCAAAGAAAATCGTAGAGTATATAGCAACCTCATCAAGCTGCTCTACGTACTGGAATAGTCAATGGAAGAAAAGTCAAATATGAAGAATGGACACGATGGAGGAGTTACAAATTGTGACCTATCAGTGACTTACAACTATCCCACTAAGGAACGTGGTAGGAACAGTTACAAGAGGGAAATTCAAATAAATTGGCAATTTCATTTTAGTGGGTTCCTAAAATTCTGCAAGACTGTCAAGGCCACATCTAAGGCAAAACCTAACTAACTCGAAAATAGCCAAACCCTCTCAAACAATTATCAAACCAAGAATCTCTTTCTGACATCTCAAGAGCCTCACAAAGTCATAAACTCTAAAAATTAAAACTCTTCAAATGGCAGATTGGCGAGTAATCACTGGCATTCAGCTCGGAACAAATACGTTTGAGAAATTTGAGAAGAAGTTCAGAGATATTCTTGAACTTGTGAAGAAGGCTGGATTCTCAGAATGTCTGGAGGTAAACACTCGGATATATGTTGACCTAGTTAAAGAGTTTCACTCAAATGCAACTATAAACTCTGGAATCCTTTCCACTAAGGTCAAGGGTCAGATTCTAAAACTGAATTCTTCTGACATCAATCAATGCTTAGGTCTTCTTGATCGAGATTTGAAAAGCCTGGATGAAATCGACACTGAAAAATCTAAGAAGATTATGTAGTACAAAAGAAACCCTAGTCTGAAGGACATGAAGAAAAAGGAGTTTCCTGAAGAATTCGAGTTCCTTGCTGAAATAGTAGGCAAATGTATCCTATACAAGGACACTGAACATGACACTGTGATTGATCAATAGCTAAAGATCATGTCTGCAATAGTTCTGAAGAAATATATCAACTTTGTAGCTATCCTGCTTAACCAAATGTCCAAATGGCTGGATAAGGAAGAGAAGAAAAGGTTAACTGAAAAACCCTTCACAAAGGTTTTCCATGGAAGGTTTTTAAGTATTATTTTGAAGAAAAAGCTGAAGAACAAAATTAAGGATGATGAAGGTAAAATTCTTAATGTTCATAAAGTGATGTCCTCACAGTTGTTCGAAAACTGAAAGAAAAATCCCAAAGAAAATAAGAGGCTAACAACATCTGGAAGCAGCAGCAAGGTCTCTGCAAAGAAGAGGAAGGCAAAAGAGGTTGAAAGCAAGCTATCTCAATCTGATGACTCTGTACCTACAGCAGCAACTCAAGCAAAGAAGAAATCTTAGAGTGTGAAGAATAAAGAGTCTCCACCAAGTAGTCTCTTCGCTGACAAAAAGAGACATGTAGCAGGAGAAGAACAAGCATCAACTGCAGAAACTCCAAAAAGAAGGAGTAACAGATTACTCCAAGGGCCATCCAAGAAGAAAGCAAAGGTAATGAATAAGTCGGTTCCAGTTCCTCAAAGAAGCTTATCTACTCAAGAAGAAAGAGAAAACGTAGAGTCGGAAAATGAGAAGGGATCTGAAAGCTTCAAGGATAAATCCTCAAAGAGCAAATTCAGCAACGAAGAAGAAGCTGAATCTATGAAAGAAATAGCCAAATCTGATGATAAAGAAGAATGTGCAAGTCCTGTGGCTAACCCTCAAAGTAGCCACACTGCTTCTGAAGAGATTTTGAAAGATGAAACAGTTAGATCTCCTACTGCTAATGCTCCAACAAGTTCATATGATGGTTCAAAAGATGTTGAGTCCGAGGAAGAAGTACATGTTCCTACTGTTGTTGAACATCAAGAAAGCTTATATGGGGATACAGAGGCTTCAGACTCCGAAGAAGAAGAAAAGTCTGAAACCCCTATAGCTGACCCTCCAATAAGATGAAAAAGCAACAGACTAATTGCTAAATCTATCTCAAAAAGGACATGAGAACACTCCACTGCTGTCATTGATTTGAGTGATGATGAGTTTGAATCCACGGAGTAGATGCTGAAGAAGAAGATGAAAAGATGGAAAAAGATTCTAATTCTACAAACTAGGAATCAGAGGAACACACTGATGAGTCTAATGAAAGAAGTCAGCATAATTCAAGGTCAGGAGGTAAAGAGATGGAGGAATTAGAGGAATCAGAAAACTATTATCATGTCCTCTCTCTAGCAAGAATTCGCAGAAGAATAGTGGTGGAAATCTTTGATGAACCACCAGATGCACCACCAGAAAGATGGATAAGCTATGGAAATGAATAACTCAGAGTTGTAAGGATGACTACAGATGAGGTGCTTAATAACTGGAAAAACATGGAGTTAGATTGCACAAAAATACTGTACAATCCTGATAATCTTCTGATGAGGTGGTTCTTCCCTTGGATGCCCTGGTTAAAAGCATATACTGATAAAGATGGGAGCTACTTCAGCTGGTGTTACTCAAAGTTTCCAAACTTGGAGCTGGTATCTCAAAACTTTCCAAGGGTGAAGAAGTTTGCAACCAAGATGATCAAAGACCAGTCTCACTTCAAAGTCTACCAACATGCTGGTAACCACTACATTCCCTACGATTGTAGAGTGGGTTCTGATGGCAGAAGGAGTTTACTCAAGTAGATGATCGTAGAGTCCCTTCACTCTACCATTGAAGATGATCAAGTTCAGTTTGAGAAGATTTCCTCTGACCAAGCACAATTGTCTGATATTCCTTCATCCTCTAACAGTGAATAGCACTCAACAATTTATCAGATTGTCACTGCTTTCGAAAAACTATCCGAGAATGAAAATCGTAGAGTTGAAGCTGGAAGACAACAAGATTCTGCCCAATCATATGACCAAACTCCTACAAAGTAAGAGCTATTGAAGAATTCTGATGAGTTGGTTGAGAAGATATCTATCATCACAAAAGAGGCAAGGATGTTGATAGAAGCAGGAGATAATGCGGCTCAAGACAGAATCCAAGACACTATATCTGATATATCTCTCAAACTCAAAGAGAGAGATCAAATCTATTTGAAGGCTATGTATGATCAAAAGGCCGAAGCTCTACGAGCACGAAAGGTAAATAAAGAGAAAATTATATCCCTCTCTAACAAGATTGACAATCTAAATCAGTCTCTCTCCCTACAGCTTGAGTTGAGCCAACAAGAACTCAAGATTGAGGTTGGTCATTCATCTTACCTCATAGAGCAACTTATGTCAACCGTGGAGGAGCTTTCAACAGTGATTAATGACAAAAAGGGGAAGAAAAAGAAACATAGAAAGAGGCACTCAAGGAATAACAAGGAGAAAAGAATGAAGGAAGAAAAAAAGGCCAAGAGAAAGGCAAAGGAAGAGATGAAAAAGACAGTAGAAGCAAAAGCAGGACCATTATCTGAGGGGGAGCCAAAAGATGATGATCCCATGACAGAGTCTGAGGGGGAGCCAAAAAAAATAAGAGCATGAATCTGAGGAGAAGTAGAGAAAAGGAATGAAGTCACCACCCCAGGGGGAGAAGGAGCAAAAAGATCGAACAGATAAGTAGCTGATCAACAGACATCCTGGAGACACATATGGAGCCTAAAAGGTACATCTCTATCTAGTTAGGTATGCTCTGGATACAAGAATATAAAGTGTCATAGTCTATGAAATTCCATATTATTATCAATGACATTCATGATTATCTATTTTATAAATACAGCTGCTCAGTGTATATAAGATTCATTCATCTCATGCGTATGCACTAATTGTTTTTGTCATAATCAAATAGGGGGAGATTGTCAGGAATAAGCATGTGAATGATATTCTTATTTTTATATAATTTGATAATGATATAAATGAATGATTATGCAAGTATGATTACATCAAGAAAAGCTGTAAAAGTCCTTTGATAGATAATAGAAACATATGTACAAGGACTTAGAATGAATTGATCATATGTGATAGGTTGATCCTATATAAGCAAAATAGTTTTGTAAAGTCCTTAAAAAGAAATGATGTACAAGGACTATAAATATAGAAAGATCAAGCTTGTTAGGTTGATCTTATAATGTAATAGATAGGCATGTCTGATCGTCGAGCATTGCACCGTAAATAAATCCGCCAGGAGAGTCGAGGAAAGCTCAAGAACTATCAAGGCAGAATCATAGTCTGCAAGATAGTAGATCTAGAAGTTCGTAGACTGCCAGGAGAGACGAGGAAGGATCGTAGTGTGTCGAGTAGAACTTCCTCTAAGTCAGAGTCTGTTGAGGAAGTCATGTTCAGAATCGCAGAGACATCCTGTCTAAGAGCTTACCGAACATCTACCTAAGCCAAGAATCGTAGACCTCACTCGGAGTCATAGAGTCAACTGATCATATCAGAGGCAGAAATAGTAGTTGAGCCAGATCAGACGAAGACAGCAAGCTTAAAAGATAGAAATCGTAGAGTGTCAAGATCTGATCTTAGAGTCATAGTGTCTGCAGAACCCAAGCTAAATCGTAGAGTGAAGAACTAAGGCTTCAACAAAAGTGCTCACAACACCAAGGCAGAATCGTAGAGTAAACATGATTCTCAACAAATGAGAACTCCCAGAATATCCAAAGGATGAAGCCTCTAGTCTGAGCTGTAAAGATACATTCCACCTAAATGAAACCAGAGAGCACTCAAAGAATGGCATGCAAGCTAACAGAAGATCTAAGCACCAACCCAATCAGCATCCAGATTGAGTTGTAAAACCATTAAAGATGAAGTCTTCTACAAGTAGATCAAAAAAAGACTTCAGTGAAAGTGACTGACTAATGAAAGTCGGAAAGTTTAGTAGCTGTCAAGTGAACAGAAGATAATGATCTTGGGGTCAACCAGGATCATAGTGTTTACCAAGCAAAATAGGAACTGGTGTAGTTTACATAGAGATACTGGCCAGCTTTTGAAGGACAAGGCTAAAGTGATTTAGTATGGGTCAGTCCATTGATGATAAGTGAATGGGAGATCACAAGGAGAAAGCGAGCTGGGCATGCCACAAATCTGAGGTGTCTTGTTGTTCAGAAGAGACCAGAACAAGGAGTTAAGCTATTAGTTCCTGAGATCAGTTGAAGGCAAACAGAAGTGTTGAAGCACTACATAATTGAAGGAAGAGGTGCTCTAAATTGAAGATCCAATGAACACTCTTCAGGATCATAGTGTTGTCTCAATCAGTCAATGAGAAACATTCAACAAGACACACTACAATCAGGTCCAAGAACATATGCATCAAAATCGTAGAGTTCGATCATCTGAAGATTGAAGCATTGGCAACAGTTCAATATGAAGACTGAAATTTGAACATTGCTAATTGAGAGCATCGATGCAAAAGGACAACTTTTGATGTTCTAATCAAGAAATCAGAAATAAAAAGTAAAGATGACTACATGCCTGACATGAAAAGATGACAACTCTAAGGAGGTAGGTAAGGTAGCAGACTGTTGTGTCAGTAAATTCATAAAGGAGCTTTCACATCACATCAAGCAGTCTACACCAAATAACTTGAGATCTACAAAGCAATTCAAATAGCTTTTAACACCTATATTCCAACGGGAAGATTAGGAAGGAGTATATATCAGCCAGAGCTTCAAAGATCATGAGTTGCTGAGTTGAAGGATCGTTGAGTTGTTGGAATGCTATATTTTTGACTCTACGAGTTCCACCAGAACTAAAAAGAAAAAGTCTCAGTGGCAGTGAAACTATGAAGGTGGATGTGAAGAAAATTTGAAGAAGGACTTGAAAAGACTAAACCTTCAGTCAACAAGGATGAGGATGCCACTGAAGATGGCAGCTAAGCTGAGAGCTGAGAAGGCCAAGAAGATAGCATTCAGAAAAGTGACAGGGCAAAAAGAAGATCCAGAGAGCCACTCTATGAATCACCAGGAACCAAAAGCTGAAACAGAACAGATGCAGAACCATGTCTTTAAACCATTCAAGAAGGGTTTAGGGATTGCTAAGTGCCAGATGAAGTCTACCAAAAGCTCAAACATTAGCAAACCTAAATGGTGATGGTGTACAGCTGACATCTGATGAAGATGAGCAAAACATAATAAAGATCAGCTGCACCAGAGAAGATGTGGTCCAAACTCTCTGCAGAATACAAAGAAGACCACGCCAAGCTGCTAAGTACTAAAGATATTCAATCCTCAAGACATCTTAGCAATAAGGCACCAACAACAACAAGTAGCCAGGGTCTGAAGGGTCCTTGTCCGGAGGGACTAAATGAAGTTCCAAGCCTGCTGGGCTTGAAGAGTTCCTAGGGAACTAGAGGAGTTCCAAGCCTCCTGAGCTTGAAGAGTTCTTAGTGAACTAAAGTCCCAAGTCTGCTGGCCTTGAAGAAATCTTAGTGATTCAGGGTGTTGTCCTTCCTTAGTGGAATTTCTACTAGTTAAAGTAGAAGAGTGGATTAGGAGCTTGAATCTCTGAACCACTTAAAATCCCTTGTGTCTTTTACATTCTGTCATTTACTTTTTGTCATTTACTTTATGTACCTAACTGCTATAAATGCTACGTATGTATTAACTGCTTATAACTTAACTAACTCTACGAACAATGTATGTACGTTCATGAATATATCAATGAAGGGGATATTTTACTTATTCTATTGTGCTTGAAAATATTCTTATGTTTGTCATATGTTAATTCATTAGCAATACAAAATAAACAGGAAAAGTATTTGAAAATAAAAGGATCTATTCAACCCCCCCCTTCTAGATCTATTGTGTGTATACTGGGAACTAACAAAATATTTAATTTTTCCTGCTTTCAAGCCCATCTCTGCCATTTCGCCATGTTTGATCATCTCTGAGAATGACTTTCCTATTCTAGGTAGAATCCTCTCATAGTAAGGTGCCTCTTGGATGTCTATGAAAGTCATCACCATTTCAGATTCTGACATAGGCAGGCTGACCTGTGCTGCCAGACGTCTCCATCTTTGAGCGTATTCTCGGAAAGACTCATTATTTTTCTTCTTAACTTTAGTCACTTGGTATCGATCCCAGTGTCATTTATGACTAAAAATTGTACTGATTTAGGAATGTGTGGGCTAACTCTTCCCAATTGTGGGTTTTGGCATTGTCAAGTCGGGCATACCAGGCTCTAACCTCTCCAGTTAGTCTTTTTTGGAATAAATGCATTCTGAGCTTTTTATCCTCTACATAAGACCCTAACTCGCCAATGTATAATTTCAGATACGTATAGGGATCACCTGCCCTATTATACTTTTCAAACTCTAGGACTTGGAATTTGTCAGGATATCGATCCCCTGGGAATATGTAGAGATCTGAATAGGTGTTACTTCCAAGGTTTCCAGTCCCTTTGATTGACCAAATGGTTTCCTCTATTTGTTAGATTTTCTTTCTTATATCCCCAGTTTTCCAGTCTTCCCTGGGATTTATGATTTTAGGGGTTTTTTGATTCCTTTATTGGAATGAGGTTCAAGTATCTATACTTCCCCCTTTTTGTCAGCACTTTGATTGCCACCTTGTAAGGAGGACTCTGTTTGATTGGGCACTATCTGTCCCTGAGTGCTTTTACTTTTTTTTAGGAGGATAACCAACTCTGCAATTTGATTCTTAAGTCCCTCAAACTCCTTTCGAGATATGAAACCTGATTCCTGTTAGGCACTTTTAGCCATGTCGGTGAATAGGCTTTGTGCCTTTATAGATTTTGATATAGTAATGGGAATAATATTACCTACAAGAAGAGTAGGTAGTTTAGTCTTGATAAACACTAATAGTCTGCATGTCTTTGTGCAATAATGTGTCATGCTTAGGGTTTTTTAATGTTTTCTGCAAAAAATGTATGTCATTGTTTTGATAGCGAGGATAGCATGACATGTTTTGATAGGGAATGGAATGTATATTTACATTTTTCTTTTTCTTTTCTTTATATTTACATGGAATCATAATTTACATTAAATCGAAATTTACATGAAATTGAAAGGGAAAGGCATGAAGAGACTCCCCTTCGCTTTTGGTTTATCAAAGGCTGACCTATCTTAGGTTACTCTCGCGGCTTTTTGGCATGAAGGTCCCCAGATAATCGCAATTTACTAGATGGGAAGTTAATCCGATCTTTCAATTGGAGCGGATTTGAGTGGTGCCTTTCCTGAGCCTCACGGGATTATTCTCTGTTGAGCCCAGTAATCAAACACTAACGGGTTCTCCTCCTGGTGAAGGAATCACACAACATACATTCACATACATCGTGTCTCACCGTATAAAATAATGACATTATGTGAGGCACTAATACAAAACGCAAAGATTGTGCGAGGCACTAAAGTACAGTAAATAGAGCATTCATTCACATCTATTTAATATAAATACAACATTCACACACAAGTCAGAAAGGGAATTTGAAAAGATTGAAATGTGGCTTAAGCCTTCTACTGTCCCCAACAGAGTCGCCACCTATCAACGTCGAAAAAAATTTCCTTTTTTGGAATTCTTCTTTTAATCTTACTTACCCTTTATGTTTTCTACGTGTTGAATTTTATTTGAAAGAGTGAGTTTGACAAAAGGGTCTGACGCAAAATGTCGACGATTTTGAAAATTCAGAGTCGCCAGTTGGTAATAGTGAAATGGTTGTACCAACTCAATCAAATTTGAAAAGGTTTGTAAAAATGCCCAATTATTGGACTCTGTTTAACAGGCCTTAGAAATCTGGATTTATAGAGTTTGGGGGATTGATTAAACGAGGAAAAGGTGTTAGGAACCCCCCGACTTCCATAAAAACACGGTTACCGCATCTTTTCAATTCCCTAATTTATTTGAAATGTGTGTGTGCAGTTAATTGGGCCTAAGTGCTTTATTTAGAAGTAGTGCTATGCCTCGTTTACACCTATATACGAAGGGTTTGATTTGTATAAAAGTCCAATTTTAAGAAAAATATATAGAAATGATGTTTTGAAAACAGAATTTCAAACACTTATGCTCACATAGTAATTGAGGCATTTGATACTTCCATTTTATTCTGTATTCAGCTTATTTTGATTTTATTCTCGAGATGCGAAGCATCTTCGACAAAATAATATATATATATATATATATATATATATATATATATATATATATATATATATATATAAGTGTTTGCTCCTTATGGGCAAGAAAGCCATCGAAGTGACCCGAGTATCACAAATATGATTTACAAGCTAACCATACAACTGAAAAGGGTTCATTATGGGAACCAGATCTAGATCCACCAGCAGGATCTTAGATCCCATGACTCCTAGGCTCACATAATATTTTATGAATAGCCTGCATAACAAATATACTGAAATAAAATAGATGTTTAATCTAAACGTCTCAAAACAAAGGATTCATCAGTTAAATCCTTGCATACGCGTAGCCAAGCTTCCTGTTTCCTCTAGATACAGATCAAGGGATGCGTGGTTGCTTAATATTTACAAAAAAAACTAGAAAAAAAAAACTAGATTTAAATAAATCTTAGCCATTCTAGCTAAACAGTTCCAGTTTTACAACTTTTAAACCGGTTAAAAGTTAGATATGGCTAGATTTAGATAAATCTAGTTCACAAACTTTAATATCCCAGCTTTACATTGAATAAACAGTTAAAACAGATATTTTAATAGCAGTAAACAATTTATATATATATATATATATATTAAAGCAGTAAAAGCCACAAATTTAGAATCTATGCATCACTGTTAAATATAAATATTAAAGCAGTAAAAGGCCACATATTAGCAATCCATGCACTATTAAACAATATAATTCGAATTGAATCACAGATTGTGGATATATATATACTAAAGCAAGAAAAAAGGCACAAATTTGCAATCCAGCTCAACACTTGATTTCAAATATATATATATATATATATATATATATATATATATATATATATATATATATATATTAAAGCGATTTAAAAGCCACAGATTATCAATCTAGGCACATCTGCTCGATTTCAAAGATGTATGTATGTATGTATATATATATATATATATATATATATATATATATATATATATATATATATATATATATATATATATATATATATATATATATATCTAGGCACATCTGCTCGATTTCAAAGACATGTATGTATGTATGTGTATATATATATATATATATATATATATATATATATATATATATAGAGAGAGAGAGAGAGAGAGAGAAAAGCGAGTAAAAGCTTCAGACTTGAAAGGATCTTACAGTATGTAGCGAGGAGAGCTTTAAACCGCTTTTGAAGCTTCAAAACTCCGTTTTCACCTGTTAAAATTTGATATGTTGTGGTATATATGTACATAAATGTTTACAAAGAAGAATATCAAAGTTTGGAACACTATAGGAGTGGTTAAGAGCTGAAATGGACGAAATTATCTTTGTTTTCTTCTTTTTGTCTTCTTATTTTGGTTGATGGGGGGGTCTATTTATAGACCAAAGTAGTCACGGGTCTATCTGCGGCTGCCTGGGTGGGCCTCGTGGGTCTTGTTGTCTCGAAGTACATGCACTCCGTCCGATCAACGCATTGTCTGCTCAAACTTTTATAACTTTCAATTTAGCAATTCGATGGAGGCGTGTTATACCTTTCCCGAAAGCTCTTTCCGAGAGCTACGTAATGACATAGGCCTTGCCCTTTTCCAAATTCGGATAGATGGGTTCATGTCCAAAATGGCATCTTCGGGTCTTCGCAAGCAACCCGTTGAGCTGTTTTGCGTAGTTTGTGCTCGGAAGTGCTGCAATGGCTCTTTGTGACCTTATTTGCAGCCGTATTAGGGTTGTTGAAGTTGTCTTGTTAAAATGACCGTTTTGCCCTTCTGGAGGTTGTCTCCAAGGTTGACAGGGCTTTTGGTTGTCCTTCAGGGTTCTCTAGGATTTGATTGCTGCTAACTTTTTTTTCCCTTAGGATTGATCTCTAAGGTTGTTTGATGTTTCACAAGGATGTCTCCGTGGTTAGATTTTGATGTTGTGGTCCTCCAGAGTTATCTCTAAAGTGTGAAAAAGACGATTTTACGCTCCTGCATAGTTAGTAACAGGAGAACGACATTTTGAGTGTTTACATTATATTATAATTTTTAATTTTTTTTGATTTAATTTATTAAATTAAATTATTTTTAATTTATTAAATTTAATTTATGTTATTCTAATTTATTAATATTTTATTTTTAATTATATTATTATATTATTTTATAATTTATAATTATATAGTTTAATTTATTAAATTAAATTAATTTTAATTTATGTTATCTAATTTATTATTATTTTATTTTGTATTATATTATATTACATTATATTATATTATTTAATTTATTTTAATTTTGTTTCATTAATTTATTTTATTTTATTTTATCTTAATTCTCTTATGATATTTAATTTTATTATTTTATCTTATATTATATTATGCAAATTTAGTTTATGTTATTATATTATTTGATTTAATTATTTAGTAGTGACAAAACTAAATAAATGTTACTTAGTTTATTTTAATGTTGGAAAACTAAATAATACTCCCTCAGTTCCTAAAAGATTGTCGTTTTAGAAGAAAAATTTGTTCCAAAATATTTGTCGTTTACAACTTTCGAGGAGAATAAATTATTTAGTTGCCTATATTACCCCTACATTCTCTCATTGTCCCAAAAAATTTTCTCTTGTATTAATAGTTTTCAACTTTCCATAAAGGGGTAGTGATGAAATTTTAAATAAATTTTACTTGGTAAATGATATTTTCTTAATCTATGCGCAAAAATTTTAAACGACAATCTTTTAGGAACGAATGTAGTACATAAATACATGCAGGATCCACAAATTTTGTAATTGACTAATTATGACAGAAATTTTATCGTGAATTTCGTCGAAAATAATAAATATATCAAGCTATATACACAACATGAATCATCACTCATTATCCGAATCAATTAACATAATGCAGTCCCAAAATCAGTGACAAATTTGATAAGGCGGTCTCAAAATCCAAATGCAAGTTTGATAATGCAGTCCCAAAAGTAGAATCAATTAACATAAACAGTCCCAAAAATAAAATCAATTAACATATGCAGTACCAAAATCCTATATATAAGGCCGTCCAAATTAGGCCACAAAAATTAGGGCAAAATTATTGAAATTCACTCAACTGTCAGATTCAAATATCCCAATACGCATCAATAATTTTAGGAAAAAAAAACACTGAATGAGATTCACAATTTCAGCAAGTAATATTCAAAAAATTTAATTGAACTCATGGTCAGATTCCAATATCCCAACTACCAATTTGTGATTCAACAATTATATATAAATAATTTCCGATTTCAGTACATGACAAAATTATCATAAATTCCCAATTCCGAATTTGAGTGCATGACAAATCAAAATTATTTGAAAAATTAACTACTAGTAGTACTACTAATTTAGATTGCCTTCAAGGATGAGAGAGAGAGAAAATTGACGACAGAGACGACGCGGCGGCACCGGATCAGGCTGACCCACCTTGAGTTCAAATCGAGGGACATAAGACATTTCCAAGATAAGATTGAATCATAGTGTATCAGTCGATGAGCATTAATTGAATACAAAATAACAGACCGAAATGATTGAAATTGATGGCATTGATTCCATTCATACTACCGTCCACCTAAAAAGGCTAACCATTTGTTGGCAAGGACCGAAGCTGATTTTCTATTAAATATATAATGCAATTAGTTGATTTCTTGAGTAAATTAAATTAAACAAGTGGTTTGTTGAAAATTGTTAATATAATCAGATGGTGGCCCTTCATTAAATGCTTGTGGTCACATTTGTCAAAATGAGTACAAAAGTTAGCAGACAAGGAAAAGAAATTGTATTTGTGTGCTGCAAATTTTGTTTATTGACTTTGTCCCAAGATTCAATGAATAATGATCCCTCTAGTTCAAGTATAAATAAAGCATATATGCTACGTTTGGATAGATAGAAATAGGAGGAAGAATGGAATGAATTATTCTATTAGAATGATAAAAATATTGTTTGATTTATTTATTCTAACGAAATAATATATTTCTAGTGGAATAGGTGTTAACTTAAAATTATAATTTTTATTCTTATCTTTATTAAAAGAAATACCCCTTCCTCTTACCCACCCCCACCCCCACCCCCACCCCCTACCCCTCACGAACCTACTCCCACTCCACCCCACCCCACCCACTCCACCCCACCCCACCCACTCCACTCCACCCCACCCCACCACCCCACCCCACCCACCCACCCCACCCACCCCACCCACCCCACTCCACCTCACCCCACCCCACCCACCCCTACCCAACCCACCCACCCATCCACCCACCCTACCTACTCACCCACCCTACCCCATTACAAGTAAGAAAAAAATTATAAAAAAAATTATATGAAAAGTATAGTAAAAAAAAAGAAGAATATAATTATAAAAAAAATCTAGAGAAATATGTGTTAAATTTTTAATATAAATTGAATTTAAGTTAAATTTGAATATTTTGGGGTATTTAGGTCACTTTTTAATTATTTATTTCATTCTTAGATGTATTCCTAACATCTACCAAACATGTACATGAAATATTAAAAAATCATTCCATTCCATTCCTTATTCCATTTCCTCATCTATTCTATTCCCTACTCTATTCCATTCATTCAATCCAAACGTAGCATAGTTTACAAGAATAATACACCACACCAACGAGTTACAGAAGTTCAGTCAGAGCAAATAGAGTGTGAGGGTATAAAGAATAAATAAATAATTTTTAGTTGAGAGTTTGTATTTTTTATATTATTTTTATAGTGAATTTTTAAAAATTTCCCCATAATTTTTTTCTAATTAAATTTCTAAGTAAAATTATGATGTCATTATTTTATCTCATGTAAAAAATGTGCACTATTTTGTATGCTTTGATTACTAAACATGATTTAATTGTTGGGAAAAAAATAACCACCCAAATACTATTGTCTTTGATAAATTGAATAGATAAAATATCAGCACATGCCAAACAGATTAAATTCGTAGTTCCACCAAAATAATAACCATGCAGGAAATAATAAGTAGAAAAATATCCAACCACAAGACACCAAGATTTTACGTGGAAAACCCTCTAAAACTAAGAGGTAAAAATCACGGGACAAATTTCGAACAGTTCACTATAATAAACTGAGAGAATACAAAGATATCTTAATTTGAGTACAAACTCAAATTACTTCACCACAATAACTATGTGATGGAACCCAAATAAAACACCCTTTTATTTGAACTATCTTTCTCTCTCTATTTCCTAAGCTTTAGAAAAGCTTTTTTCTCTCTCCTTTGGAACTCTCGGATGAGAGTGTTGTTTTTGTTTTGGTGTGTAATCCTTCTTCCTTAGCCTTCCTTTTATAGCCGAATGGAGGAGGAGAGGAGTAAATGAGGTTGGCTGAATTTTCAACGGGCGGGGACAGTAGAAAATTTAAGGGACAAGAATTAAATGGGTGAGGAAAATCACGTTGACCAACAATCTCCCCCTCCGAACCCATTAGAGGAGGTATTTACCATGACTTCGTCACTTGGAGTCGATTCCTGTGTCAAATCCAACTCTTGAATAAATCACAACATTTCGTTATCAACTCAGTAGTAGACAAATCAATACACTTCTGCAACTTGGACTGCCATAACACGGCTCTCCCTGCAAAAGTAAACAAATACCCCGAAGTAGACTCCTTCTCTTCGAAACAAATACCCCGAAGTAAACTAAATTTGCATGTCAAACCACATCTCTTCACTTGGAGTTAATCCCAACGAAGCCTTGACTCAACTCAAGCTTCTTGGAATTTGTAACTTTCATAACGTCCGACTTTATCTCATCGGCATGGCTCTTCTTGATGGGAGGATCTAACTAAAACTTGACAGATTTTTGCTTGTCAAATTCTTTCACAACCGCCAGATATATTCGTCATGAGCTATCACTTTCCTTCTTCACTTTTGGTACCCATTTTAAGTGAAGAGCTTTTTTCTCGTGGTTCTCATGCAAGGCTTTTCTTCCATCTTGCATGTCTTTGTACCACATCTTTTTCCGCCTAACACCCCCATCTTTAACACCTTCCGCATGCGCCTGCATTGTGTAAAAAGCGCCTACCTTCTTTCCTCTAGTTGTGACGCCCCCAAAATAGGTATACATCACCCATTTTGAGTCGCCAAATACATGGTACAAAATTCAAGTACAGCTTAATAATACAACTGTCGTGTGACATACGATAAAACATAAACTGAGAGTTTTAAAACGAATATTGTCTTCTAGACAGTATTCAACTCAAAAGGAGTCCTCAATACATTTATTATCATATTATTTCATAGAATAGTGAGGACTACTAATGCTAACATCTGGACCGTCACTCCGTTCCCCGACTAGTCCCGGCTACGTTCTCATTTCCTGAAGAGAACAATGAAAGAAAAAGGGTGAGCTCAACAAGAAATATTATGACTAAGATAATGCAGAATAAATTATCCTTAGCCTTCAACAGTATAACAACTAATAGAATATAATAGACAACAAGTTTTAGATCAACAACTGCAGCGGAATAAGCAATCCATTAGAAGAGTCAAATAGAGCGTAAAATCTACTATCTTCTATGATTTAAAAGATTTATCATCAATTTTATCGCTGAGACTCAACTTAATAAATAATCCACATCATCGAATCATCCCTGCACTACGGGCCAAGGATATTTTTTAGTATCACGACCACGAATTATCCTTGCACTATGGGCAAAAGATAATCATGTTTTCATCAACGGTCATAATCATGCCATAAAATAATTCATCTTTGCACCCTTGGCCGAAGAGAATCCATGACTATAATCATACCAAAAGCTGTCCATCAATGCACTACGGGCCAATAAGGACTTTTATCACATCATTTGTAACATTACGGTCATGATTATACCGAATAATCCCTGATCATAATCATACCAAGCCCATCTATACACTACAGGCCACAGATGACTTTCAACATAATATAAACATGAGGATGATGACAATGATATAGGAATTCAATAAAACAAGTTCAAGGATAAATTTTTAAATATTTATAATTTAATTTATTCAGAAATCAATAACGTCCAAATTGTTCACATGATACTGCTTTGTGGAGTAAATTCAAGAATAATATTGTACCAAAAATAATTTGGACCGAAAACGAATCAATTTTTATCATGAATAGTACCCCGGGTGAATAGTACTCGAGTGAATAGTACTACGTGAATAGTACTTTAGGAATAGTAATCTCGTGAATAGTACTTCGGCATGAAAAAGTTAAAACTTATCAAGAATGCTCAGAATAATATTTTCATGAAAAGATACTAGATGAAGCGCAAATATCAAGGATATTCTACTAATTTCATGGAGTATAGAAGCCAGAATTTTAATAGAACGAGTATAGAATTAGAAATCTGAAACAAAATAATATTACTTACATACTACATAGTATGGAAGAAAATATTATTTCAAGCGAATATTGAACAAAAATAACATCCCTTACTACTGTTGAACGAAAATAATATTCCATAATAAAAAATAATGGAGTAAAATTTAAGAATGAAGATCAAAACATGGATACAATCAAAGATAGTAACCATAATAGACATCTGGAACGAAAAAGAAAAAATTTTATTTTTTGGTGAATAGTGCAGTATTCGTGAATAGTGTCGTATACGTGAATAGTGCCGTATACGTGAATAGTAACTCCGACACAAAAAGGTAGAAATTCCACAATAAAATTCATATCAATATTTCGGCATAATGATATTGAAGAAAATAATATCATTTACGAAAAAAATAACATCCCTTACCTCAAAATAATAGTAGTTCTGATCGGAATATCGGATGTAAAGCCGAAGGAAACTTGTACTGAATAGCAACTCTCAAAGTATATTAATACTCACAAAAATACGCTCGATAATATAGAGAGAAAGAAAAATCGTTTCTGGTGTGATTTTCAATTCTAACCTAAGCGCCTATTTATAGAAAAATGCTAGAACGCCATAGGAGACTAAAATAATAAATATTATTATTTCTTTCTTTTTCTCTATGCATGCCACCATCCAAGACCAAAGATGCCAATTTCGAAAACCACTTTTTTGCCCACATGTTGAAAACAAAAGTGGGTCCCACCCAATTTTAATAAAAATCATTTTATTTTCTGAAACTTCAGTAATTCAGAATAAATAGCCCTTTTATCACAAAAATACGAATTTTATGTTCATTCCACCCGAAATCGAATTCTCTACAACTTTGTAGCTTTAAGTTTTTCTAAATTCCAGACAGAAAATATCTGAAAACCACAAACGGATGATTTTCAACACCTCTTAAAATTCATAAAAAATCATACGTTAATTTTTAACGGTTCAAAATTTGTGGACATATACTCAACTTATATATGTATAACATATCCAAAAATCACAACGATCCAACAATCGGATCAAAATTATCACTCACGCAATAGAGCTTTAAGAATACCAATTTGATTTTTTAATACCTCCAATCCGACAAAATACTGATAAAACACCTCAACATTAATTCCTCCATTTATAACTACATAAAATAAATATTTTCCTATCCATCATTTATGTCCACATAAAATAAATATTTCCTTATCATATAAATTAATAATTAATTATTCACAAATAATATTACGTAATCACAATAATGACAACCAAAGTTTCAGAAAGGGGGCTTTTCGATAAGGATTTCTCCTTACTAGCGCGTAATTCGGTGGCCAAACCTCTCCTCGATGTAACTTTCTAGACATTGCTAATAATGCTATCTAATAATATTATTCAAATAATATGAATTATTGATTTGATAATGGAAAATATCATGTAAATGACAATTATTGAAACAACAATAATATAAAATATCAACGCATCAATTATTGAATCAATAAAATAAAATATTGAACAAAGATTTATTGTAATAATTATTGAGTAAAACCGAGTGACTTCTCACGAAGCACCAATAATCAATACCTGCGCTACTATGCAACAACGCCAGATTAATGTAATGTACTTTTACTAATGGGTAGTTCAACAATTAGCTAAGTAAAACTTCCACGTTATTTTCATAAAAAGATATTTCTGTCGTTTTCTCATTTCGACAATAATTTCTTTGTGGGGTCCACCAATGATTGTGCCGTCGTACGGATATTCCCCCAAAAAAAGAATATTCCCCGACCAATCGAATATTTTATAACCACTTGCTTACTTTTCAAAATTTATAAAATATTACCCACAACTATAACATTATCTCAAATCCACACCATAACATAAAAAAAATATTTTGAGAAAATTAAATATTTATTCATAAAATTTGGGGTCTCACAATCTCTCCTCCTTATTAAATTTCGCCCTCGAAATTTACGTACGTACCTGGTATGCCAAACAGATGAGGACACTTCGTCAGATTCTAACTCTTGAGGTATACCCTTTGAACGTATAATATATTCCTTCTTATCCAAGATTTTAACAAGTACCTCTTCGTACGTTAAATCTTCCGTTATCTCGTTCGATTCTAAATCAATAATGTGGTTTAGGTCGTCCACATATTTACGTAACATCGATATGTGAAAAATACCCGACATACTTGGCATTAAGGCGTGTCTATAGGCCACCATTCCTACTCGATCGAGGATTTCAAATGGGCCGTCTTCATCGACTCTTGCTTCTAGAATAACGCCTTCTTGAACCTTCTTCTTCGTATTCATCAGCTCCGGGTCTGTAGCTTTAACATTATCGTTTAAAGTTGGTTCTAATTGTATATTCGTTATTTTCACGCAGGTTTGTATATTTACACTCATAAACACATACGATCCTCTACTCAACACCTCGGCTAACACGTTCGCTTATCCCACAATGGTATTGAATGGTATAATCGTAATGTTCAACAGCTCGAGCCAACGTCTTCAGCGCATGTTACGTTCGTTTTGGGTGAAGAAATATTTGAGGGTTTTAGAAATGGGTTTTGTACTGAGGTCAATACAAAATTTACTTTCACGCTCTAGGGTAAGTCAAGAAGTCTTCAGGGAATACGTCAGGAAATTTATTAACGCTAGAAATATCATTTAAAAACTGTGACTCTCATCCAAGACTTGGATAACACATGAAATGAAAATTTCTCCGGACGGAGTTTCAACAGATAAGTCAAAGTCTAATTTCTCCGGAGTCAAATTTAAACGTTGAGTGCAAGTAGGAGAAATAAAAGAATGGGTAGAACTGGTATCAAATAAGGTATAGACTTCACAAGAATTGATAATTAACTAACCCGTGCTAACTTCGTTCGGGTTCCTCGACAGACGCCCTCACTTAAACTACCGGTTTTGACTTGTCTAGGACATCCTTTGGCGTCACTATTGTTGGTCGATTTCGCAATCAATGAATACGTGCAAGTATACACGGTCAAGAAGTAATAAAGTGAAAGTAGAGTATCGTTCCCACGAGGAATTATTTAATAAAAATCACCAAGTACTAATTCTTAACCAAACTAATTTTATTTAAACAATCTCAAATCGTGATTTTTCTAATTAATAAAACTAAATTAATCAATTAAAACTAGGTTACTTTATAAATAAATTCAAATAAATAAAGGCTAAGACTCCAATATCCCCAATTATGAACTATAAACTAATTATCCAATTATCCCAATTATTATGTCTACTGAATTGTTAATGAGAATTCTCAAGTGCCAAAAGCCCTCTCGAAGCGATCAATTGCCTTCTATTTAACCCAGATTAATTTTGCTATATCTCTATGCAAAACAATTGAATTAAACTCGTTATAAACCCAATTCCTTATGTGTTACATGCGGCAAATAGATATTCTCATTCTATTCACAAACCTAATTATTCACTGTGCAAATAACTAAGTCACATGTCACCATGCCCAGTTTCTAACCCTAGAATTCCTTTCTCAATTCCTTCTAGAGTAACAAGGTAATTATTGATCGATAATTAATCAATAAGCACAAAGCAAGATGAACAATTCACTTCAACATAAATAATTAGAATAAATCAAATAATCAATTCATAATCATAAAAAGTTCAATTGAAATCTTAATGAAAGAGTTAGTTCATAATTAATGAATTAAAATCAAGAATCCATAATTGAATAGACATCAAAAGATAAAAGTAAGAGAAGAGAAGAGAATATAATCTATTGTCAGTAGCCTTGAGACTCCTCTTTCGTTCCTGCTTTGAATCTTCAATGGTCTCCAAGTTGCTTCAATCCCCAAAACTAATAAGAACTAGGGTTATGTTCTAATCTAAAGGAGTGTTTAATCTAGTCTAATCTATGTAATCTCCCTTTATTTTATGCCTTACATCATGTATTTATAGGTTACAAGTCCAATTTTGAGTTTAGAACAAACCCAATCCAATTTGGAGTCAAAAGGTGTCAAAATTCGCCCAAAACGCATCCAAAGCCATCACCAAGCCCTTCCCAAAGGTGCCCCTTATATTGGGCTTGACTTCAGAATCTGCCTAATAGCGCCCGGCTCATCCATAGGTTAAAAAAATAGCGCCCTTGGCTGTCCCCTTTTTCCAACATTTTCTGCTCCGATGTCCTTTGGAAAAATGGCCATAACTTCTTCGTCCGAACTCCGATTTTGATGATTCAAGATGTTCCGGAAAGAAAAAAAGTAGATCTACAACTTTCATTCTTTGAGTGTTTCGAAATAAGGTCCGGATCTATAGTCAAATTGGATCTGAAGTGACTGTTGTGTAAATGGCAAGCCGAAAATGCGAATCTAGCCACCCCAAACGTCGATCCATGTAACTTTTGTCCCAATTCTTATAAAACAATATAAAACATGCATGAATAGACACAAACACATAAAAACATCCTAAAAGACTTGAGAACAATAATAAATTAAGCCCAAAAGTATCCAATTCATGTGTATAAAACTCACTCATCAAATACCCCCAAACTTAAACCTTTGCTTGTCCTCAAGCAAAAACACAAAAATGTTATGCAATGCAATGTAATGAAACTAATCTATATGCCTACTGAATCCAACAAAGAAATAATGGCGAAACAAGTCTATTCAACCGGCCGTAGAGAAATCAAGTAAACATGATAATACATCATATTAAAACAAATCAGTAATTTCCCAATCAATCATTAAATCTTAGACTGTTATCACTGATATAGTGCGTGTGTGCTCCACAACAATGCTAACTGATATAAAATTAAATTTAAGACATAATAGATATCTTCGAAGGCATCATACAGTGCAAACTCACAAAATTCACGAACAAGCTAAATCCAATAAAATTCAAACATCCACCAAGTTCAAGAGTCCAATCCAGGATACTTATGCTTTACTTTTCATTACGGGGGCTTTTTGCTCTTTTCCCGTTTTATTGTTGTTGTTGTTTTTTTTTTTTTAACCATGACTGTGCAATGTCTCATTCCATTAGGCTAACAGTGTCACCCCTTAGCGAGCTTTCGACCAACGACTCCCGGATTCATATAAGACCTTAGGCGCTAGGTTTTAAGATACCTTCATGCATTTTACTCAAGTAACAAAGGCCCCAAACAAAAACTAGCTACTGTAATTTTTATTTTTTCTTTTTTTTTTTTTTTTTTGTTTTGTTTTTTTAGCGAAGCTTATATATCCCAAATTTTCCCCCAAACTTAAGTTTTTATCTAAATTTAGCCATCTCCGCATATTCATGTCTTTCATTCCTTCAAACCAAGATTATCCTTAAAAATCCATTATGTATCAATTTAAACTTAATCGTTAACATATAGTCAAGTTATTAACGTCTTAACCTTGATTATACCAGGTTTCAAAACAGAAAAGATTCAATTCATAACAAGAAATCACATCAAAGCCTTAATATTCAATACTATACTTATCTACTTAATTCCAGCCTCATCATTGGCCAAAATAGACTTTTTACTATCTAATGATTGGAATCATGCAAATATAAACTAAACGCAACAAACACAAGAACTAACTACTATTTTTTGCGATTTTTAAAATTTTTTTTTTTAACAAAAAACTGAATGCAAAAACTAAATGTAAATAACCCGAAAACATAACGAACTACAATGTAAATAACTAACTATATTCAATACGACACTAAAATGCCCCCAAACTTAAACTAGGCATTGTCCTCAATGGCTACAATAGAAAAAAAATTAAAGCAGAGGACTTCCTCAAAATATAGCAATCTTCCTCCTTGTTCGCTAAGTTTGGAGAATAAGGCAAGACATGGAACAAATTGGGCACCACTCTTGTATTTGACTTGAATAACTCAGTAAAACCATGATAGAAGCAATTTTATTAAATCCTAAATAAATGCAAATTCCAAACTACTAATATAAAACTTAATAAAATTAAAATAAAATTAAACTTGGGTTGCCTCCCAATAAGCGCTTGTTTTATGATCTTTCAAATTTCGACTTTGTTCGGTCAACACTATCCAATTCCTCTTCAAAAGTTGAGGAACCCTCCATCCATCTGAAATAATATAGCTTTTGGTAGGTTCCCATTTATGATAGCCATTGTATTAAAGTCACCTAGCATGCTTTGTTTAGATAAGATCACATTAAAGAACGCCCAAAGATCTAGGTGGTTTCTCCATTGTGTTCTATGAATATATTCGGCATTGAGGCTTGTCGATACAACAATTTCTTCTTATATCTTCTCCAAACTCATCGCACCATGGTTTCAAGGTGTACTTGCTTTTACATCACAAAGAGTATTGCCGATTTACATGACTACCAATCTGGACAAGGTTTTGTAAATCTAACTTGGGACTCTTGAACTGTGGAGGAGAAGGCACTTGAGGCATAAATAACATTGGCTCATCATCATTGGTTCTCACAATTAGTTCTTCACCGACCTTGTTGTCATTATCCCCACTTGTCTCCTCTTTTTTATCTCGTGGCTCATCTAGTTGTAGATTTGGCTCGGGCTCACCATCGGGCTCATCATCAGTGTCGTTATCCAAGTCATAGAGCCAAGTGTATTAAAGATGATTGTTAAACGCATGTGCTATCTGTCCCAATTGATTTTCCATATTCTTGATCGATGCATTCTGACTTTGTATACTCAGCTCCATTTGATTAAGTTTCTTTTCATGTTCCTCGTGTTTCTTTTCAGAAGCTTTAATAACTTTTTCCAAGGCTTCCTCCCAATTTGAATGTTCTTCCTGTTGTAGTGGAGGTGGACACAAGAAATCTGGTGGGTATGTTGGACTTGGAGCATAAAATTGATCTTGATTGTTACTCCATGAAAAATCCGGGTGATACCCCCAAACTTGTTCATAATTATCATATGCATACTGATTGAGGTAGTTACCACCATATTGTCATCGCCCAAGATTGATGGTGCATTGATTACTCGGGTGATTGCCAAAGACAATAGTCACACATAATCGCCATTCTTCGACTCTGTTGGGATGCGATAACGCCCAACTTCCTCGAAAGTTCTTTAATTTTAGCCGACATTGCGAAAAGTGTCATGAGCACATCAATCTCCATTCCCTTGGTTGAGTCACGTTCATGTATGGCCATTGATACGCAAAGTCATCCATGGTACCTAAAAAGAGAGAAATATAGGAAGAGAATGAAAAATAAAAATAAAAATAAAAATATTTAAATTAAGACTAATTTGATTGAAATTAATATTGGTAAATAATTAGTAAATTAATTCCCCGGCAACGGCGCCAAAAACTTGTTGGTCGATTTCAAGACTCAATGAATACGTGCAAGTATACACATCAACAAGTAATAAAGTGAAAGTAGAGTATCGTTCCACGAGGAATTATTTAATAAAAATCACCAAGTACTAATTCTTAACCAAACTAATTTTATTTAAACAATATCAAATCGTGATTTTTCTAATTAATAAAACTAAATTAATCAATTAAAACTAGGTTACTTTATAAATAAATTCAAATAAATAAAGGCTAAGACTCCAATATCCCCAATTATGAACTATAAACTAATTATCCAATTATCCCAATTATTATGTCTACTGAATTGTTAACAGGAATTCTCAAGTGCCAAAAGCCCTCTCTCGAGCGATCAATTGCCCTCTATTTAACCCAGATTAATTTTGCTATATCTCTATGCAAAACAATTGAATTAAACTCGTTATAAACCCAATTCCTTATGTGTTATACGCAAATAGATATTCTCATTCTATTCACAAACTTAATTATTCATGTGCAAATAACTAAGTCACATTTCACCATGCCCAGCTTTTAACCCTAGAATTCCTTTCTCAATTCCTTCTAGAGTAACAAGGTAATTCTTGATCGATAATTAATCAATAAGCACAAAGCAAGATGAACAATTCACTTCAACATAAATAATTAGAATAAATCAAATAATCAATTCATAATCATAAAAAGTTCAATTGAAATCTTAATGAAAGAGTTAGTTCATAATTAATGAATTAAAATCAAGAATCCACAATTGAATAGACATCAAAAGATAAAAGTAAGAGAAGAGAAGAGAATATAATCTATTGTCAGTAGCCTTGAGACTCCTCTTTCGCTCCTGCTTTGAATCTTCAATGGTCTCCAAGTTGCTTCAATCCCAAAACTACTAAGAACTAGGGTTATGTTCTAATCTAAAGGAGTGTTTAATCTAGTCTAATCTATGTAATCTCCCTTTATTTTATGCCTTACATCATGTATTTATAGGTTACAAGTCCAATTTTGAGTTTAGGAACAAACCCAATCCAATTTGGAGTAAAAAAGGTGTCAAAATTCGCCCAAAACGCGTTCAGGCCATCACCAAGCCCTTCCCAAAGGCCCTCAAATTTGGGCTTGATGCTCGATCTTTATATAGCGCCGGTCTTTGTCCCCTTTTTCCAACATTTTCTGCTCCGACGTCCTTTGGGAAAATGGCCATAACTTCTTCTTCCGAACTCCAATTTTGATGATTCAAGATGTTCCTGAAAGAGAAAAAGTAGATCTACAACTTTCATTCTTTGAGTTTTTCGAAATAAGGTCCGGAGCTATAGTCAAATCGGCTTTGAAGTAACTGTTGTGTAAATGGCAAGCCAAAAACGCGAATCTAGCCACCCCAAACGTCGATCGATGTAACTTTTGTCCCAATTCCTACAAAACAATATAAAACATGCATGAATAGACACAAACACATAAAAACATCCTAAAAGACTTGAGAACAATAATAAATTAAGCCCAAATGTATCCAATTCATGTGTATAAAACTCACTCATCAAATACCCCCAAACTTAAACCTTTGCTTGTCCTCAAACAAAAACACAAAAATGTTATGCAATGCAATGTAATGAAACTAATCTATATGCCTATTTAATCCAACAATAATGATGTAAACAAGTCTATTCAACCTACTTTAGAGAAATCAAGTAAACATGATAATACATCATATTAAAACAAATCAGTAATTTCCTAATAAATCATTAAATCTTAGACTGTTATCACTGATATAGTGCGTGTGTGCTCCACAACAATGCTAATCGATATAAAATCAAATTTAAGACATAATAAATATGTTCAAGGCATCATACAAAGGTTGCAAACTCACAAAATTCACTTAACAAGCTTAAATCCAACAAAATTCAAACATCCACCAAGTTCAAGAGTCCAACCGGATACTTATGCTTTTACTTTTCATTACGGGGCTTTTTGCTCTTTTCCGCTTTTATTGTTGTTGTTGTTGTTGTTTTTTTTTTTTAACCATGGATGTGCAATGTCTCATTCCATTAGGCTAACAAATGTCACCCCTTAGCGAGCTTTCGACCAACGACTCCTGCACCATATAAGACCTTAGGGCGCTTAGGTTTTAAGATACCCTTAAGCGCATTTTACTCAAGTAACAAAGGCCCCAAACAAAACTAGCCACGGTAATTTTTATTTTTTTTCTTTCTTTTTTCTTTCTATTTTTTTTGTTTTGTTTTTTTTAAATAAGCTTATATATCCCAAATTTCCCCCAAACTTAAGTTTTATCTAAATTTAGCCATCTCCGCTTTATTCATGTCTTTCATTCCTTCAAACTAGTATTATCCTTAAAAATCCATTATGTATCAATTTAAACTTAATCGTTAATATAGTGTTATTAACGTGTTAACCTTGATTATACCGGGATTTCAAACAGAAAAGATTCAATTCATAACAAGAAATCACATCAAAGCCTTAATATTCAATACTATACTTATCTACTTAATTCCATCTCATCATTGGCCAAAATAGACTTTTTACTATCTAACAAAGTTGGAATCATGCAAATATAAACTAAACGCAACAAACTTAGTAAACTAACTACTAATTTTATGATTTTTAAATTTTTTTTTTTTAAACAAAAAATTGAATGCAAAAACTAAATGTAAATAACCCGAAAACATAACGAACTACAATGTAAATAACTAACTATATGCAATACGACACTAAAATGCCCCCAAACTTAAACTAGGCATTGTCCTCAATGGCTACAATAGAAAAAATTAAAGTAGAGGACTTCCCTGAAAATATAGCAATCTTCCTCCTTGTTCGCTAAGTTTGGAGAATAGGCTAAGCACATGGAACAAATTGGGCACCACTCTTGTATTTGACTTGAATAACCTGTAAAACCATGATAGAAAGAATTTTATTAAATCCTAAATAAATGCAAATTCCAAACTACTAATATAAAACTTAATAAAAATTAAAAATAAAAATTAAACTTGGGTTGCCTCCCAATAAGCGCTTGTTTTACGTCTTTCAAACCGATTTTGTCCGGGTCAACGCTATCCAATTCCTCTTCGAAAAGTTGAGAACCCTCCATCCATCGGAAATAATATAGCTTTTGGTAGGTTCCCATTTATGATAGCCATTGTATTAAAGTCACCTAGCATGTTTTGTTTAGATAAGATCACATTAAAGAACGTCCAGCATCTAGGTGGTTTCTCCATTGTGTTTGCGAATATATTCTGGCATTGAGGCTTGTCAGACACAATAATTTCTTCTTATATCTTCTCCAGCTCATCGCACCATGGTTTCGAAGGTGTACTTGCTTTTACATCACAGAGAGTATTGCCGACGACATGACTACCAATCGGACAAGGTTTTGTAAATCTAACCGGACTCTTGAACTGTGGAGGAGAAGGCACTTGAGGCATAAATAACATTGGCTCATCATCATTGGTTCTCACAATTAGTTCTTCACCGACCTTGTTGTCATTATCCCCACTTGTCTCCTCTTTTTCATCTCGTGGCTCATCCCTGTTGTAGATTTGGCTCTCGGGCTCACCATCGGCTCTCATCATCAGTGTCGTTATCCATGTCATAGAGCCAAGTGTATTGAAGACGATTGTTCAACGCATGTGCTATCTGTTCCCAATTGATTTTCCATATTCTTGATCGATGCATTCGACTTTGTATACTCAGCTCCATTTGATTAAGTTTCTTTTCATGTTCCTCGTGTTTCTTTTCAGAAGCTTTAATAACTTTTTCCAAGGCTTCCTCCCAATTTGAATGTTCTTCCTGTTGTAGTGGAGGTGGACACGAGAATGTTCTCACTCATCAACTATCCCAGCTGGACTTGACTTCATGACAAAATCGAGCGAGGAGACCTTTTCTTCCGCAATTGAAACACGCTTTGGGTTGTTGCGTACAGTTTGGACGGTTGTGTCCCTCCTATCCGCATTTGAAACATACGATCGGTGGTCGTTCTTCTTCTTTGGAAACAGTCTTTGTTTTTCTTGCCTTTCCATCATTATTGAACCTTCTCTTCTTGAAATTTCCACTTCTATTATCTTGGCCATGATTACCACCGAAGTGGTTACTATTCTTGGCATGATAATTTCCCCAATGATGGTTATCGGTGTTCTGATGGTCGTTGCCACCGGTATGATTATTATCATGTTGTTGGTTGTTGCCTTTTGGTTGTGCTGACTCATTATCGCGCTCCACTAACTGAGCCCTATTCACAACATCTGAATATAAACAAAGTTTGTGAGAAATGTGGTATTGACGTATTTCGGGTTTAAACCTCGCAAAAACATTCGCATCATTCTCTCCTCATTATCGACTAAATGGGATGCAAACCGGGATAACTCGGCAAACTTAGCCTCGTACTGCGCCACGGTCATATTATTTTGTTCCAGCTTGATGAACTCTACCTCCTTCATATGACGAATACTTTCGGGAAAGTACTAGTCGTTGAATAGCTCTTGGAACTTCTCCCAAGACATCTTGAAAAGGCCAAGTCGGGAATGCTTACTGATTTCCACCAATGATCTACTTCTTCACGCAACATAAAGGTGGCGAATGGAACCTTTTGCTCCTCCGAGCATTCAAGATATCAAATATCTTGGTGATCCGCTTTCCACGCCTCTCGCCTTAAGTGGTTCGGCTTTCCTAAAACTCGTGGTCCCAGCTCTTGAATCGCTAATGCGGTGACCAACCATGGGTTGCCATTTTTCCACTCGCATTATGAATGCAGAGTCTCTCTCGTTTGGTGTTGCATGAACTACACAAAGCCTCTGAACATCCCATCGTTCATCATTTGATCAGTGTTGTTGTTTGCATGAGGATTATTATCTTCCTGTTGCACATTATCCTGGGTATTCATCTGTGGAGACTCAACGGTCTCCTGTGCTCCATTACAATTCTCAACATTCTCAGATGTCATTTTCAAATACTGCCACAAAACAAGGGTTAATTGACATGTCACATATTATCCCTATACTTTGACCGACCAATTAAATACCAAATAAATTTAGGTAGGTCATACTAGCGAAGGAATTCCACGTCTCTCCCCTCCTAGTTCTTGTCTCACATCTCAGCCAGGGATCATATCCCTAAGCTTTGATACCAACTGTGACGCCCCGAAAATAGGTATACATCACCCATCTTGAGTCGCCAAATACATGGTACAAAATTCAAATACAACTTAATAATACAACTGTCATGTAAGATACGACAAAACATAAACTGAGAGTTTTAAAACGAATATTGTCTTCTAGACAGTATTCAACTCAAAAGGAGTCCTCAATACATTTATTATCACATTATTTTATAGAATAGTGGGGACTACTAATGCTAACATCTGGACCGTCACTCCGTTCCCCGGCTAGTCCTGGCTACGTTCTCATTTCCTGAAGAGAACAATGAAAGCAAAAGGGTGAGCTCAACTAGCCCAGTAAGAAATATTATGACTAAGATAATGCAGAATAAATTATCCTTAGCCTTCAACATTATAATAACTAATAGAATATAATAGACAACAAGTTTTAGATCAACAACTGCATTGGAATAAGCAATCCATTAGAAGAGTCAAGTAGAGCGTAAAATCTACTATCTTCTATGATTTAAAAGATTTATCATCAATTTTATCACTAAGACTCAGCTTAATAAATAATCCACATCATCGAATCATCCCTGCACTACGGGCCAAGGATATTTTTTAGTAACACGACCACGAATTATCCTTGCACTAAGGGCCAAAGATAATTGTATTTTCATCAATGGTCATAATCATGCCATAAAATAATTCATCTTTGCACCCTTGGCCGAAGAGAATCCATGACCATAATAATACCAAAAACTGTCCATCAATGCACTACGGGCCAATGAGGACTTTTATCACATCATTTGTAACATTACAGTCATGATTATACGAAATAATCCCTGGTCATAATCATACCAAGTCCATCTATGCACTACAGGCTACAGATGACTTTCAACATAATATAAACATGAGGATGATGCCAATGAAATAAGAATTCAATAAAACAAGTTCAAGGATAAATTTTTAAATATTTATAATTTAATTTATCCAGAAATCAATAACTTCCAAATTGTCAACATGATACTACTTTGTGGAGTAAAATTCAAGAATAATATTTTACCAAAAATAATTTGGACCGAAAACGAATCAATTTTTATCATGAATAGTACCCCGGGTGAATAGTACTCTAGTGAATAGTACTCCATGAATAGTACTTCGGGAATAGTAACCCTATGAATAGTACTCCGGCATGAAAAAGTTAAAACTTATCAAGAATGCTCAGAATAATATTTCCATGAAAAGATCCTAGATGAAGCGCAAATATCAAGGATATTCTACTAATTTCATGGAGTATAGAAGCCAGAATTTTAACAAAACGAGTATAGAATTCGAAATCTGAAACAAAATAATATTACTTACATACTACAGAGTATGGAAGAAAATATTATTTTAAGCGAATATTGAACAAAAATAACATCCCTTACTACTGTTGAACGAAAATAATATTCCATAATAAACAATAATCGAGTAAAATTTAAGAATGAGGATCAAAACATGGATACAATCAAAGATAGTAACCATAATAGACATCTGGGATGAAAAAGAGAAAATTTTATTTTTTGTGAATAATGTCATATTCGTGAATAGTGCCGTATACGTGAATAGTGTCGTATACGTGAATAGTAACCCCGACACAAAAAGGTAAAAATTTCACAATAAAATTCATATCAATATTTCGGCATAATGACATTGAAGAAAATAATATCATTTACAAAGAAAATAACATCTCTTACCTCAAAATAACAGTAGTTTTGATCGGAAAAAATATCGAATGTAAAGCTGAAGGAAACTTGTACTGAATAGCAACTCTCAAAGTATCTAAATACTCACAAAAATACGCTCGATAATATAGAGAGAAAGAAAACTTGTTTCGTGTGATTTTTTAATTCTAACCTAAGCTACTATTTATAGGAAAATGCTAACGCTTATAGGAGACTAAAATAATAAAATATTATTATTTTTCTTTTCTTTTTTCTATGCATGCCACCATCCAAGACCAAAGATACCAATTTCGAAAACCACTTTTGCAAATTTCACATGTTGAAAACAAAAAGTGGGTCCCACCTAATTTTAATAAAAATTATTTTATTTTTTGAAACTTCAGTAATTTAGAATAAATAGCCCTTTTATCAGAAAAATATTAATTTTATGTCCATTCCACACGAAATCGAATTCTCTACAACTTTGTAGCTTTAAGTTTTTCCAAATTCCAGACAGAAAATATTCGAAATCCACAAACGGATGATTTTCAACACCTCTTAAAATTCATAACAAATAATACGTTAATTTTTAATGGTTCAAAATTTGTTGACATATACTCAACTTATATATGTATAACATATCCAAAAATCACAACGATCCAATGGTCAGATCAAAATTATCATTCACGCAATAGAGCTTTAAAAACACCGATTTGATTTTTTAATACCTCCAATCCGACAAAATACTGATAAAACACCTCAACATTAATTTCTCCATTTATAACTACATAAAATAAATATTTTCCTATCCATCATTTATGTCCACATAAAATAAATATTTTTTATCATATAAATTAATAATTAATTATTCACAAATAATATTACGTAATCACAATAATGACAACCAGCCGCTCGTGAAAGAGGGGCTTTTCGATAAGGATTTCTCCTCATTTGCCAGTAATTAGGTGGCCAAACCTCTCCTCGATGTAACTTTCTAGACATCGCTAATAATGCTATCTAATAATATTATTCAAATAATATGAATTATTGATTTGATAATGGGAAATATGCAAAGTTGACAATTATTGAAACACAATAATATAAAATATCAACGTAACAATTATTGAATCAATAAAATAAAATATTGAACAGTAATTACTGTAACAATTATTGAGTAAAACTGAGTGACTTCTCACGTAAGCACCAATAATCAATACCGTGTGCTACTATGTAACTAACGCCAGACATCGTACTTTTACTACCGGGTAGTTCAACAGTTAACGGTAAAACTTTCGCCGTTATTTTTATAAAATGATATTTTTGTCGTTTTCTCATTCCGATAATAATTTTGTTGTGGGGTCCACCAATGATTGTACCGTCGTACGGATATTCGTCGACAAAAAGAATATTCCCCGATCAATCGAATATTTTATAACCACTTGCTTACTTTTTAAAATTTATAAATATTACCCATAACTATAACATTATCTCAAATCCACACCATAACGTAAAAAAAATATTTCAAAAAAATTAAATATTTATTCATAAAATTTGGGGTCTCATATTAGTCACCACTAGAGACCCTTTAGTGAGTTTCCACTGACCTTCACCAAAGGAAATGTTATAACCATTCTCATCAAGCTTACCAGTAAATATCAAATTAAGGCGGATATCCAGAACATGTCTGACTTCTCTAAGAATCAACATGCCACCATTGTTAGTCTTCAGATAAATATCTCCAATGCCGATAACCTTGGATGCACAACCATTTCCCATCTGTACATAGCCAAAATCACCACTAATGTAGGATGTGAAGATCTCACCACTCGAAGTTGCATGGAACGAAGCACCCGAATCAATAACCCATTCATTAACTTGACACTTGGGTTTACCATCACTAACAAGGGCTACATCAATGTCGGATAGATACACAATTGAGTCCTTTTCCTTATCTTTTCCTTAGATCGTTCCTTTTTAAAAATCAGACTCTCGCTTTATATGGCCGGTCTCGCAGCGGTGAAAACAAATTATCTCTTTTCTCTCAACCTTCTCCTGGATTTGTCATCTTCAGGAGAGCTCTTCTCTCTGCTTCGCGCATTACTCTGCGTGATTTAAAAAACTTGTGTGTTTGTGTCTCGTAATTCACACCTTCGCTCCTTTCGCCTTGTCTCCTCATTATGAAGATCATCTCGACCATCTGCGTGATAGTCATTTTTTCTTCCGCAAATTGAATTGCTTAGAGACACCATTAAAGTCTCCCAGTTGTTTTGGCAACAAACCGAGAAGTAAAAAAGAGCCTGAATCTCATCATCAAGATTCAACTTCATAGTGGATAAGCTGGGTTCACCAAACCTTGGAACTCACTCATATGCTCAAACATTAATCGCTTCCCGTCCTTGTACTTTTAGATTCACAATTTTGAATGACAAAAGTTTAATTTTGTGCATTATTCTTCTCATCATGTAGACTCTAGTGTTGTCCATAAATTGTGAAGATCTGTCTCTCCTCGCGAAACATGGTGGAATACACTTTGATCAATCCACTACTGGGATGTGACCAATAGTCTTCCTATTCATTTTATTCCAATCAACCTCGAGACTTATCATGGGCTTTTTTCCTCGAGCTCCAACGGATCATATAAATCATTGCAATAAAGGATATCCTCCATTCTGGGCTTCTAGATCGAAAAATTTGAAGAGGTCAATTTAATCATGGCTCCGACTGATTCCTCCATAAAATTTATCAAAAAAATAAACAAGCAAATAATCTTAGCTCTGATACCAGTTGTTGGAAAAAAAATCACCACCCAAATATTGTTGTCTTTGATAAATTGAATAGATAAAATATCAGCACATGCCAAACAGATTAAATTCGTAGTTTCACCAAAATAATAACCATGTAGGAAATAATAAGTAGAAAAATATCCAACCACAAGACACCAAGATTTTACGTGAAAAACCCTCTAAAACTAAGAGGTAAAAATCACGGGACAAACTTCGAACAGTTCACTATAATAAACTGAGATAATACAAAGATATCTTAATTTGAGTACAAACTCAAATTACTTTATCACAATAACTATGTGATAAAACCTAAATAAAATACCCTTTTATTTGAACTATTTTCTCTCTCTATTTTCTAAGCTTTAGAAAAGTTTTTTTCTCTCTCTCTTGAAACTCTCGGATGAGAGTGTTGTTTTTGTTTTGGTGTGTAATCCTTCTTCCTTAGTCTTAGTCGAATGGAGGAGGAGAGGAGTAAATGAGGTTGGCTGTATTTTCAATGGGGCGGGGACAGGAGAAAATTCAAGGGGCGGGAATTAAATGGGTGAGGAAAATCACGTTGACCAAAATTAATATAAGTATCACAAGGAATGAAATGGGTACAACAAACATGGTGGTGAGCGTGGTTGAGCAGTGCCAGATCTCGCCACCACCTGGTGCTGTCGCTGACACCTCTTTACCCCTCACATTTTTCGACATAACATGGCTAACTGTTCCTCCTGTTCACCGCCTTCTCTTCTACGATTTACCCAACTCTAGAACCGACTTCACACAAAAACTTGTTCCTAATCTCAAAAATTCATTATCCTTTGCTCTTAAACACTACTTCCCATTTGCCGGTAACTCCATAATCCCCTCAACTAGTCTTTCTAGCAGCGCTAGCCCCCAAATTCGTTACTTAAATGGGGACTCGGTTTCGCTAACAGTTGCCGAGTGCACTAGTAAAAATTTCAATTATCTTACAGGGAATCACGCTCGTGATGTCGATGAATTATTTTCTCTTGTTCCTCAACTCCCACCCGATACCGCCGAGGGAGGCTGCGTTGTATCTCCACTTTTCGCTGTTCAGGTGACATTATTTCCCAACCATGGCACAGCTGTCGGATTTACAATTTCTCACGTTGCTGCCGACGGAAAAAGTATATGGAATTTCATCCGGGCATGGGCTTCAATTGCTAAACAACTCTGTAGCACCAAAGATAATAATGATGATGAACCATCCATGTTGTTCCCGATCCCATTTTATGATAGGAGTGTGATCAAAGATCCAAAGGGGATAGCTAACATTTTATTGAGCCAATATTTAGAGAGAAAAATAAAGCAGCAGGAGAATTCTCAACCTCAACCAGCTGTTGCTCCTGCACCGCAGCTTGTTCAAGCCACAATTGTCATGTACCGAGCCGATATCCAAGTACTTAGGAACTTGTTGTTAACCAAACTGCCAACATTAGTACACGTCTCATCTTTTACAGTGGTATGTGCTTATCTGTGGACCTGTATGGCAAAAACACGCGTGGCTATTGGCCAGGAGGTGCACGATGAAAATGAAGTGGAGCATTTCGTAGTTGTGATGGATTGTCGCGCTCGTTTGGATCCACCCATACCTGATACTTACTTTGGGAATTGCTTAGTGAGTTGTTTGGCAACCCGAAAGAGCGTGGAATTAGTAGGACAAGAAGGGATTCTGGCAGCAGCTGAAGGAATAGGAGAGGCTATTCATTCAAAAATAAACAATGAGGGAGGAGTCTTGAAAGACGCAGAGATGTGGCCCACTCGCTTTGCAGCGATCATGAAGCGGAAGGTTTTTTGGGCTGCTGGATCACCAAAGTTTGACTACTATAGTACAAATTTTGGGTGGGGGAAACCCAAAAAGCTAGAAGCTGTTTCACATAAATGTTCCCTTATTTCCGAAGGAGATGTGGAAATTGGAGTGTGCTTCCCTAATAATGTGGTAAAAGCTTTCACTAATATCTTTGCCAAAGGACTAGTTAAGGTGAAACCTTAATTAATTAGGAAGGGCAAATAAGCTATCAATTGTTAGTTTCACCCTTAAATTAATACTTTTATATTATGAATGTGATCCATCATCCTAATTAAACAGTTATACTGGCAATCTAGCAGACAGAGGTTTCTATCTACTAAATTAATCACACCATAGACTTTTCTATCCTTAAGTAATTTACTAATTTATCGAGTGTTTAAGCTTAATCGTAATGAAATGATAATAAAATTATAACGATATATTAAAAAATATTTTGTTATTTTATACTAAGAGAATAGAAATAAAATTCCTTTTTTTAACTTTTTGTATTTTTTGACAAATCGAACACTTTTTATAATAGGGAGGATCATTAGAAGAATGAATATTTTGAAAACATTAAAGTCCCTATAAACTGATCTCCAATACTTTTCAATTCCCTTCGTATTTTAAAATTCCATCGTAATTTTATCAATATTTCTTTATGTTTTATCAATATTTGGTTATGCGTGAGTAGACCTGGCAATATAGTTGGTTAACTGTCGGGTCAACCTATATTAACTGGAACCAAATGGGTTGGTTAACTATTTTTATTTATTTGCGTTGGGTAAAGTTTGGAACCATATTTTAAAAAAGAAATATAGTTCCAACCCGGTTAACTATTTTTCAACCCATATTTTATTCCAAATTTAAATCAAAAGTTATTTCCACCCATATTTATATATTCAAGAAGTTCAACCACACACCCACCTCACCCCACCTCGCCTCACCCCATCCCACCCCACCCCACCCCACCAAAAATAATAATATTATGTGATTATGTATACACCCCTTATCCCCACCCCCACCCCACCCCACCCCACCCCACCCCACCCCAAAAAAAAATAAATATTATGTGATTATGTATACACCCTTACCCCCACCCCACCCCAACCAAAATAATAATATTGTGTGATTATGTATACACCCCTTACCCCCACCCCCCACCCCACGCCCACTAACCCCAACCCCAACCAAAAATAATAATATTATGTGATTATATATACACCTTATCCCCACCCCACCCCCCACTCAAAAAATAATATTATGTATACACCTCACCTCACCCACCCCCATCCCCATACTCACCCACCCACCCACCCACCCATCCCACCCCACCCCACCCCACCCCACCCCACCCCAACTAAAAATAAAAATATTATGTGATTATGTAAGTGGATATGGGTGGGTGGGTGGGTGGGTGGGTGGGAATACCTAATCGCTTAATATTATTTTTTTTTGGGAGGAGTGTTGGGTGGGTGGGTGGGAAGGTAGGTAGGTGGGGGTGGGGTGGGGTGAGATGGGTGGGGTAGAGGTGGTGGGGTGTACATAATCGCTTAATATTAATTTTTTTGGGAGAGAGTGGTGGGGAGTGAGTGGGGTGGGGGTGGGGGTGGGGTGGTAAGGTAAGGGGTGGGTGGGTGGTGTACACATTATTTTTTTTGGATAGGGGTGGGGTGGGGGTGAGGTGTATACATAATCACATAATATTATTATTTTTGGTTGGGGTGGGGTGGGGTGGGGGGGGGGGTAAGAGGTATACATAATCACATAATATTATTTTTTTTAGTGGGGGTGGGGTGGGGGGTAAAGGCTATATACATAATCACATAATATTAGTGTCAAATCAGGCCTTCATGGAACCCATAACCCATAACAATATTAAAATGGTTAATATGATTAATATGGTTTTTAACCATAACCATATGGTTCCAACCCACATTATTCATATTAAAAATGGTTAATATGGTTTTAGTTCTTAAATGAAACCATAACAATATTTTGAAAACTAAAACCAACCCATAACCATATTTTGCCACGCCTATGCGTGAGTCAATTGGGTCAACTTAGTTCTTGTTTCAGCATTATCTCTTTACTGTTATTAATGGTGATGACGGATAAAATGCCCGTTTGGTGGAGCTGTATTGTGGTTTGCTCAAATGAAATACTTTTAAATGTGGATTTTTTAAGTCGCGATACAATTTTAAGTTTTGTTGTGGCTGCAGTACTTTTATGGCTCCTCACAGCTGCATGTATCAAGACCGGACGCCTCATCATGAGAGCGTACTTATTGAACTCGTGGAATCGGTGGGAATCCAGGCATTCGAGAGCGATTGGCCAGAATATTATGATGGTAAGATTGGTCGATATATTGGAAAGCAAATGTTAAATAATTAATTCCTCTGTCCTGAATTATCTGCTGTTTTAGAAAAAATAATTTATCCCACAATATCTGATTTTTCAAGATTTCAATGCATTTTTCCCTTTATTTTTTAAGTTTGCCCCTTTACCGTAATTGTTGATAGTCATTACTCTCATTCACGCCTCTCCACTTTTTTAAACATCCTTTTCATATTCCAACCAATACGGATTCACGCCTCTCTTTTCCCCAATTCTCTTCCTCTCTCCACACGTATATATGCACTCATAATTTCTCTCTCTGCAGACTATTTTGTGTATTAGAGCCGCTGCTCATTTAATTCAACTTTTTTTCTTCAATTGTCACTGTTTCTCTTCAAACTAGATTCCATGTTGGTGAGTGTTCAAATTTTCTTGATCTCAGTTTTACTTTCTATAATTTAGGAAGATGAAAAGAAAAAGAAACGATGATGTCTTGAGGAGTATGGAGTATTTCAGAGTTTTTGTGGAAAAAAATTTAGGAAGACGAAGAGTTGCATAGGTGTACGTGGGATTTTTGCGGAAAACAAAAAAGTCAGCACAAAGGGTATTTTAGTATTTTTATCACACATATTGATATCTGTGTAGAACTCTAGAACAGCAGATAATTCGGGACGGAGGGAGTATATCGCAGCGTACTATTATATATAATAAAATTAATTAATTAATTAGGTACTTATATAAATTGAGAGAAACTATCTTTTTATATATATATATATATATATATCACGTTTTCACTGTGCTTAAGGGTAAAAGTCTTCAATTACCTCTCTCAATCTTAAAAGAATGTATAGGTGTGTATAAAATTCTTGAGACGACAATTGACACCAAACTCTAACGATTTTATTTATAGAATAACTAAGGGTTATAATCGTCCATTAAGACTATGTAACTCTAGGGCCTATTATGCTAATTACTATCAATAATATTATTTATAGGCCGCATAATTAATTACCAAACCCATAAATAAAGTGATTAAATTAATACAATATGTAAATCCAATAATTACATAAATAGTAGAGACCACATAATGAAATAAAATATTCTAACATTCTTTCACTTGGCCGAAATACTATTTATATACAAAACATAACGCTTACAATCATTAATTTGGCAAATTATTAATTTAATATATATATATTGTTCAAATAAAAATACCAATGCGAATTAATACAATCTTTGTGTCACTATTAACACAAGATCCCCATTAGTTATACAATTAATACTTTTATTAGAACAAAGATTAACATTAAGCATAACATGTATGAATAGAGTTTACATAAGTGGTAATAGATTAAACTCATTCATATGGTCCAAAACATAACTGTTTGCTCATAAATTCTCAAGTGTGCACAATAAAGAGAATAGCAAACCATAAACATAATGTGAAATTTAAAACAACGAGCTCAAAATTGTTGTCTTACATCAAAATACTTCACTAATTAAGACTACCAGTTAAACAAATGTCGACAACATTCTCTAAAAAGAGCTTGGGTGGTAAGCCTTTCGTAAGTGGATCCGCTAACATATCATGCGTACTAATATACATAATGACAACACTTTGATCTTCAACTCTTTTCCTGACAAATAAGTATTTAGTGTTGAGGTATAGTTCAGGACCACTCAAAATGGTGTTGTTGAGAAAACTAACAGCAGAGTCTTATCACAAAATACTTTCAATGGTCTTAAAATGGAATCTAAAACCTTAAGTCCTAAAATAAGATTTCTTAATAATACGTCGTGACAAGTAGTATGATAACAAGCCACATATTCTTCCATCATAGTGGAAGTGGTAGTTAAATCTTGCTTATGAGTTCTCCATGAAATAGGACCTCCTGAAAGTATAAAGATGTACCCTGATGTAGATTTCTTTTCGTCTTTACACTTAGCAAAATCAAAATCAGAATAACCAACAATTTCAAGGTTATCTGTTTTTCTGAATGTAAACATAAAATTCTTAATGCCCTGTAAGTAGCGTAAAACCTTTTTTGACTATTTTCCAATGATCTAGACTTGGATTTGACTGGTAACGTCCAAACATGTCAGTTATATACATTATATCTGAACGTCTACAAACTTGAGCATACATAAGACTCTCAATCACAGAAGTATAGGGAATAAAATTCATTTGATCACGTTCAAGTTGATTCGTAGGACATTGATATGAGCTAAATTTATCACCCTTAACAACAGGGGCGACAGTAGGGGAGCAATTTTGCATGCTGTATTTGTTAAGAACTTTGTCAATATAAGCTCTTTCGGATAATCCTAATATCCCGCGAGACCTATCTCGATTAATTTCAATACCTATAACATAAGAGGCTTCACCGAGATCCTTCATATCAAAATTTCCAGAAAGAAAACATTTAGTCTCATACAACATGTTTAAGTGAAACCCTTAGCAACCAATCGAGTTTTATACCTTTCAACGTTCCTTTAGGATCTAATTTGGTCTTATAGACCCACTTGCAACAAACAAGTTTAACACCTTTTGGTAATTCTTTAAGATCCCAAACGTTATTAAGCTCCATTGATTTCAACTTATTATTCATGGCTTCAAGTCATTAAGTTGATTGAGCACTCATAATGACCCTTTTTACTTGAATCATAGTCAATTTCATTAAGATAGGTTATAAAATCATCAAAATTAACAGGCTTTTTAGGACTTTCAGACCTATGTAAAGGTTGCACAATTTTAGGAATATGATTTTCAATAATGTGGGGGTTCAACATTAGGTGGTGACTCAGCTATCTAAGGGGCTTCATTCGCCTCAATAAAAAGTTGTTGTGCCTCAACCCTCTTGAATTACAAGATTAGAAACATAAATCATGTTTTCTTCAAGATCAATTTTTTAGGCTAACCTGTGACACCCTCAAAATAGGTATACACAACCCATTCCGAGTCGCCAAATACATGGTACATAATTTAAATACAACTTTAATTTATACAACTATCGTGCAAAATACGACAACATAATAGCTGAGTTTCAATACAAATATTGTCTCGTAGATTATATCCAAACTCAAATAAAGTCCTCATTACAATTATTTTTATACTATTTTATAGAATAGTGAGGACTACTATAGCAACCATCTTGGGCAGTCACTCCATTCCTCGACTAGTCCCAGCTATATTCTCATTTCCTGAAGAGAACAATAAAAGAAAAGGGTGAGCTCAGCTAGCCCAGTAAAGAATATTATGACTAAAACAATGTAGAATAAATTATCCTTAGCCTTCAACAGTGTAAAAACTGATAGAATACAATAGACAACAAGTCTAACTGCTGCGGAACAAGAAATCCATTAGAAGAGTCAAGTAGAGCATGATGTCTACTATCTTCTATGATTAAAAGTTCATCATCAATATTTTATCTTTGTAACACATCTCAATAAATAATCTACATCACCGAATTATCCATGCACTACGGGCCAAGGATATTCGTTATTATCACCAGTGGTCATGATCATACCAAACAACTGTCCATCAATGCAGTACGGGCCAATGAGGAATTTTACCACATTATTTGTCTGTAAAATTATAGGTCATGATTATATCGATACATAATTCCTGGTCATAATCATACCAATCAATAGTACATCTATGCACTACGGGCCAAAGATGACTTTCACCACAATATAAGCATGAGGATGATTACAATGATATAAAAAATCAATCAAGTGAGATTAAGGATAAATATTAAAGATTTATAATTCAATTTATCCAGAGTTCAAGAATGTCTAAATTGTCAACATGATAATTAATTGTGGAGTAAAATTCAAGAATGATATTCATGTATCAAAAATAATTTGGACAGAAAAGAAACTAATTTTTTTTCGTGGATAGTACTATGGGTGAATAGTACCCCATGAATAGTACTTCATGAATAGTACCCCGTGAATAGTACCATGATAACAGATTTTTCTTAACCGTGATAACTTTGTTCAGGTTCCTCGTTTTTTGGGAGGTCACGACAAACGCTCTCATTTGAACTATCGACTTTGACTTGCCTGGGATAGCCGTTGGTGTCACCATCCCAGCTAGACTTAACTTCACTACACGACAAAATTGAGCTAGGTGACTTTCTCTTCTTCAATTGAAACACACTTTGGGTTGTTGCGTACAGTTTGGACTGATGTGTCGCTCCTCTATGCATTTGTAGCATATGACCGGTGGTCGTTCTCCTTCCTTAAAAATGGGTACTGGTGCTGCTGTCTTTCCATCATTATTGAACCTTCTCTTTTTGAATTTTTCGCTTGACTCATTTCTTCTATTATTTTGGCCAGGATTACCACTGAAGTGGTCACCATTTCTGGCATGATAATTTCCTCCACATTTGCTATCTTCGCTTCAATGATCATTACACTTTGGTATGACCATTATCGTTTTTCTTTGGCATTCGCTATCTTTTGGTTGGGCTGACTCATTATCGCGCTCCAATAACTGAGCCCTATTCACAACATCTAAATATAAACAAAGTTTGTGAGAAATGAGGTATTGACAAATTTCGGGCTTCAAATCTCGCAAAAATATTCACACCATACGCTCCTCATTATCTACTAAATGGGATGCAAACCAGGATAACTCTGCAAACTTTACCTCGTATTGTGATACAGTCATATTGTTTTGTTCTAGCTTGATGAATTCTACCTCCTTCATGTGACGAATAGTCTCAGAAAAATACTTGTCGTTGAATAATTCTTGGAACTTCTCCTAAGACATCTTCAGTACGGAAAAATGAATTCATTTTACAGATTCCCACCAGTAATCTCCCTCTCCTCAGAACATGAAGGTGGGAAAGGGAATCTTTTGTTCCTCTAAGAATCCCAAGACATCAAATATCTTGGTTATCTGCTTAATCCACGTCTCTGCCTTAAGTGGCTTTGGCTTTCCCAAAAACTCCGGTGGTCCCAGCTCCTTGAATAGCTTAGCAGTGACCAGGCGTGAGTTTTCATTGATTCCACTAGCATTTTGAACAGGAATATCTCTCGTTTGGTGTTGCATGAATTGTAGAAAGCTTTTGAACATCCCGTCATTCATCATTTGGTCGGTGTTATTGTTTACAAGAGGATTATTGCCTTCTTGATACGCATTATCCTGGTTATTGATCAACGGTGACTCAACGGTCACATGTGCTCCATTGCTTATCTCAAAATTTTCAGATGCCATTTTCAAACACTGTCAAAAAATAAGGGTTAATTGACATGCCACATATTATCCCTATATTCTGACCGACCAATTAAATAACAAATAAGCTTAGATAGGACACACTAGTGAATGTTGTACTCATCTCTTACCTCCTAGTTCTAGCCTAAGATCTCTGCCAGGGATCATATCCCTAAGCTTTGATACCAACTGTGATGCCCCCAAAATAGGTATACACAACCCATTCCGAGTCGCCAAATATATGGTACATAAGTTAAATACAACCTTAATTTATACAACTGTCGTGCAAAATACGACAACACAATAGCTGAGTTTCAATACAAATATCGTCTCGTAGACAATATCCAAGCTCAAATAAAGTCCTCATTATAATTATTTTCACACTATTTGTAGAATATTGATGATTACTATAGAAACCATCTTGGACCATCACTCCATTCCCCGACTAGTCCCAGCTAAATATTCATTTCCTGAAGAGAACAATGAAAAAAAAGGGTGAGCTCAACTAGTCCAGTAAAGAATATTATCACTAAGATAATGTAGAATAAATTATCCTTAGCCTTCAACAGTGTAAAAACTGATAGAATACAATTGACAACAAGTTTAACTGCAGCGGAACAAGCAATCCATTAGAAGAGTCAAGTAGAGCATGATGTCTACTATCTTTTATGATTTAAAAGTTCATCATCAATATTTTATCTCTGTAACATATCTCAATAAATAATCCACATCACCGAATTATCCATGCACTACGGGCCAAGGATATTCGTTGGTATCATCACATCCACGAATTATCCATGCACTACGGGCCAATGATATTCGTTATTATCACCAGTGGTTATGATCATACCAAACAACTGTCCATCAATTCACTACGGGCCAATGAGAACTTTTACCACATCATTTGTCTGTAACATTACAGGTCATGATTATCCCGATACATAATTTCTAGTCATAATCATACCAATCAACAGTACATCTATGCACTACGGGCTAAGGATAACTTTCACCACAATATAAGCATGAGGATGATGACAATGATATAAGAAATCAATCAAGTGAGATTAAGGATAAATATTAAAGATTTATAATTCAATTTATCCAGAGTTCAAGAATGTCCAAATTGTCAACATGATAATTAATTGTGGAGTAAAATTCAAGAATGATATTCATGTATTTAGATAGAAAAGAAACCAATTTTTTTGTCATGAATAGTACCCTGGGTGAATAGTACCCGAGTGAATAGTACCCTGTGAATAGTATTTTGTGAATAGTATCCCGTGAATAATATCGTATGTATGAATAGTACCCCGTGAATAGAATCCCAATATAAAAAGATTAAAATTTTACAAGAATGTTCAGTAAAATATTTCAGGGAAATGATACTAGATGAAGCGCAAATTTCAAGGATATTCTACTAATTTCAAGGAGTATAGAAGCAATACTTATCAAAATAAGTGTAGATTTAGGAATATGAAATGAAATAATATTACTTACATACTACAGTGCATGGAAGAAAATATTATTTCTTACGAATATTGAACAAAAATAATATCCCTTACCTTAAAAGGAGAGTAATTCTGAATGGTATAGCGGGGATATTCTTGAAGAAAACGTGCACTGTCTTCTACACTCAAAGTATCTTTATGCTAAAAAAAATACGCTCAATATTATAGAAGAAAAATTCTCAGATTCTGGTGTGATTTTCATTTCTAAACTGAACATCCTATTTATAGGAGAATGGCAGGGCACTATTTGAATATTATCACGGGTGCATAAGAAGGAAAGTTCACGGGCGCAGTCATAGAAAAATTCGTCAAAAATTTTGATTTTGCAATGCAGCACTATGCAATAAAATATTCTAATAAAATAAAAACTTTATATAAAATATAATATATTCTATTTATAATCTAATAAAAAGAATAACTTTATATATAATATAAAAATTATTCTGTTTTATATAAATTTTTTTCTATTTTATATAAAAAGTTTTCTGTTTTATTACTATTATAATAATAATAAAACAAAAACTGAGATATTTTCTACCTACGATTTTGAAAAATGAGTAAGTGGGTGTCCATGTAATAAGCCAAACTTACAACAAATACTTCATAAAAAACCCCTCTATTTATCATAAATCACTTGTCTTCAATAACCACATTTGTAATCTCTCAACATTTATTCATCCTTAATATTATAACTCACAATATTAACAACCAGATCATTCCCAGGAAAGAGGGGGTTTTCCGATAAGGACTTCTCCTTATTGGCGTACAATTAGATGACCTAACCCCTTTACTCGATAAAACTTTCTAGACATTGTTAATAATGCAAATAATAACATGAATAACTTTGTCGTCTTAATTATTGATTTAATAATATAAAATATTATGCATGTGATATTGTGACAATAATTGAATCAATAATATGAGATACTATGCAACAACTACTGTGGCAATAATTAAATGAACTGAGTGAATTCTTACGTAAGAATTAATAATAAGAGATAATCTTTGTGCAATACCAAAGCAAGCATTTATGCAACCACGCCAGACATCGTACTTTTATCACCGGGTATTTCAATAGTTAACGATAAAAGTTTTGACGTTATTTTTATAAAAAGGTTATTTCTGTCGCTTTTTAAATCCGATAATAATTCTGTTGTGGGGTCCACCAATGATTGTGCCGTCGTACGAATATTTCCTGATAAAACGAATATTTCCCGACTAAACGAATATTTTATGACAACGTGCTTAGTTTGCAAAATTTGTAAATATTACCCATAACTATAAAATATTCAACCTTATTATTCAAAATAATAATTAGAGAAAATTAATTCTTTATTCATAAAAAGTTGGGGTCTTACATAACCACTCCTACTTAAATCACAATTCTCTAAAAATTCTACATGCCTAGTCTTAACATTTTTAATGGTATGCGAGGGACAATAAAATTGAAAACCCTTAGATCTTTCAGGATATCTAATAAAATGGCAACTAATGGTTTTAGAGTCAAGTTTCTTTACTTGTGGATTAAAAATCTTAGCCTCGACTGGACATCCCCATACCCGTAAGTATTTTAAACTAGGTTTCCTACCTGTCCAAATTTCATAAGGAGTGCTAAGGACAAATTTGCTAGGAACCCGGTTTAAAATATAAACAGTTGTCTTTAATACCTTAGTCCACAAAAATATAGGTAAGCTGAAATTGCATAACATACTACGTACCATATCCATAAAGGTACGATTTTGCCTCTCAACTACCCCATTTTGCTGTGGTGTACTAGGCATTGTATACTGAGTGATGATGTCATTTTCTTGACAAAATAAGGCAAAAGGGCCAGGACTATGACCGGTATCGAAGTGTTTACCATAATTCTCTCCGCCTCTATCTTATCTCACTACTTTAATTTTTCGGTCAAGTTGATTTTCAACTTCAGCCTTAAAAATTTTAAACATATTTAGTGATTCAAAATTTTCATTAATTAGGTAGACATATGTATAACAAGAATAGTCATCAATGAACGTAATGAAATATTTGTGTCCACCAATTCCAGGAGAAAATGGTCCATATATATCAGTGTGAATCACCTCAAGAAGTGCAACGCTTCTAGTGGCTCATTTCTTATTACCTTTCATAATATTTCCTTTTATACATTCAATACAACGGTCAAGATCAGAAAATTCTAGTGAATGAAGAATTCCATCCTTTATAAGACGTTGAATTCTGTCTTTTGAAATATGTCCTAAGCGTTGATGCCACAATTTTGAAGAATTCTCATTATCTAGATTTCCCTTATTTCTACTTTTAGAGTTACTTTCTGTCACATTCATTGTTAACAAGGATTTAGCAAAGACATTATCCAAATTTATCTTATAGAGGTTTCCCTTTAAAGAGGCAGAACCAATAACATGAAAGTAATGATAAATAATTATTTTATTATTCCCAAACTTAAAAGAAAAACCTCAACGTCAAGTTTAGATACATAAATTAAATTATGTGTCATACTGAGAACATAAAGTGTATCATATAGATACAAGGTGAAACCACTCTCCAAACTAAAACAAGAGTTCCTACAGTTTCAACTTGTATAGTCTCTTCATTGCCAACTTTAATAGTTCTTTCCCCCTTTTGGAGTGTTTTCTTTAAAAAGAATCCCTGCAATGAATTAGTAATGTGAACTATCGCACGAGTGTCAAGCCACCATGTATTAGAAGGAACATCAATTATAAAGGATTCATAAGTTACATAATTGAAGGATGATATACCTTTCTTTTCAAACCATTCTCTGAATTTAGGACATTGTTTCTGAGTATGTCATTGCTTCTTATAGAAATGACATTTAGGACCTGCCTCAGAGTTGTTACCTGAATAATTTGCCTTATTTTTTGGGTAGAAATTTGTTTATCCTTATTCTTAAAACCTTTGCCATTTTTATTAGCCTTCTTCTTATGAGATCTAGTGGCAGTCAAATGAGCAACATAAGCATAAATACTAGTTGGAATTAATGCTGAAACATAATCAAGTTAATAAGCATGCTTACAAAATAACTAAAATAAACCAAAAATGTACAACAATAATTAATTATAATAAAAACCAACTGTAGGGCAAGCAGTTAGTTACATAAAATCTATTTACAACATCCAAAAATAGATTTTAATGAGATGTTGGTGCATAATTATCAATCTTTCGTTGGTCCAATTAATAATATACTAATAACATCCCCATAAAATAATGTACAACACATTTATCCACGCATTACCATTGGGCAAAAACAAAATAAACATGTTACTTATGCAATAAAATTCTATTTAATAAATTTTAATTCTAATTTTTCCGTTGAGTAAAATTAAAATATTCATTAATTAAATGTAACATTATGTGATTTTTCTTAATCTTTAATTATTTCAATTAATAACCTTCCGTTGAGCTGATTATTAATTTTAACAATTAAAGAGTTACTTATACATGTAAATTATTATAATCAAACTCAATTTTTTTAAAACAACATATTAATCAAGTTTGAAAATTAATATTATTTATAATTTACATGTAACAACTTTAAAGCCCTAATAATATATCACATCATCTTCTAGAATCTTAAAGTAAGATATTTTATGAACATGAATTCATTATAAAATATTCACATAAATTCTAAATTAATACATAATGACATGATATAGAATAATATTATCTAGATATAATAAAAAAACTTCCATCATCAAAAATAGATAACTCAAATACCACAATCTACATAATATGCAAGTATAGGAACAATGGTCATGATTTGGGGCATAATGCAGTAATTGAGCATGATGTTTGACAAATAGCACAGATAAAATATTTAACCCAACAAACATATATATTGAGAATTAAGCTATCAAATTGTCTTCATCAGTGGGCTCAGCTGGTAAGTTAGCGATAATATATAGCATAACCCTTTTGATTAGGCATGACATCCTAGTTCAAAATACTTTTGGAACAGACTTGACCTCATATGCATGTCTGCACCTTGCGATTGCCCTGACACTTAGTTGTGGGGTATGAAGCTATGGCAAAATTAATGGCAATTAATGAAAAGATAAAAGATAAGTCTCCCGCCTAATGTCTCGAATCGTGGCCTAGGTTGCTCGAGTTATTAAGCCTGAGGGGTGTCTTTATGTCTGGTGCCTTAAAGCCATCTGGTTTGGGAGTCATCGACCCAACGCTCGTTACATAGGTAGCTTAGCGCCTAAGGAAACAAGAATTAAAAAAAGAAAAGGCAAAACCTGAGCAAATCCAAATTATGGTCTAGGTTACTCGAGCAATTAATCTTGAGGGGTGTCTTCATACCTGCTGCCCTAAAGCCGTCTTGTTTGGGAGTCACTGGCCCAATAATTGCTACATGGGTAATTTAGAGCCTAAAAAAAGGGACCTTGCACAAGCTCAGACGAGGAGCAAAAAGTGTAACCGCTTGACTTAGCTCGAAGAGTGGCCTTTGTTACTCGAGTTAATAAACCTGAAGGGGTGTCTTAACACTTAGCGTCCTAAAGCCATTAGGTTTGGGAGTCATTGGTTCAAAACTCGTTAAATGGGTAAATCTGAATAGCCTAAGAAAATGAGACAAGTTAAGCGAAAGAAAAAAATAAATAAAATTTGCAAATCATGGAAATGAAACCCCTGCTAAGATTTGCGTCACTCATAGTGCACGTGTCATATGAAATCAAGTCTGCAAAGAAGAACGTCTAGAGCGAAGATGAAATATCTCTGATAAAGGTAGATAAGCCTTTTAAATCTAATCTTACCCATGAATAATGACCATGGATGTTTCAAAATTTCCTTGCGATTTTATAACTCATTTAATTTTATAAACTTTTACTTCAAATGCCTTATTCACATGAGTGTACTAATCCTTACGGTTGAGCCATCAATCTTTTAATGCATTTTGTTCTTTTGATATGTAGGATATTACTCACTCGCGACTTGGTCAACAAAGAGAGTTTCTTATATGAATCCCCGATAACAACATGCAAAAGGACTGGGGCATTTTCTGATTCCAGGAAATGGAAGGAGTCTAAGGCGTGATCAAGACTCTCATTAAAGGAAAAGGGAGAACTCCTGAAAGAAATCATGGCGACACAAGCTTTCCCCTACAAAAGAAGGGGAAAATTCTCAAGAGAGTCCTTAACTCACAAGTAGAATCCCAACGACAAAATTTCTAACGAATGAAATCTACACCATCAAACATGAGAACACAACCTAACCCTCATATTCTTTGAGTTGTCGTGAGGCATAGGCTATGACTTTCCCATGTTGCATGAGAACACAACCTAACCCTTTGCCCGAAGCATCACTGTAGATGACAAATCCTCGAGAGGCGGATGGTATTGTCGGAAGTCTTTGAAATAAGTCTCCTCTTGAGTTTTTGAAAACTCTTCTCACATTCTTCGCTCCAACCAAATTTTGTATCTTCCCGAGTCAGCTGAGTTAATGGAGTAGCAATTTAAGAAAATCCTTCCACGAATCTCCGATAATAACCAGCTAAGCCGAGAAAGCTACGTACTTCGGTCACTGATTTGGGTTGCTCCCAGCTTTGAATAGCTTCAATCTTTGCTGGGTCAACAGATATTCCATGACTTGATACTACGTGCCCAAGGAATGCAACTTCCTCAAGCCAGAACTCGCATTTCTTTAACTTGGCATAAAGCTTATATTCACGAAGCTTTTGGAGTATCAGCCTCAAGTGTTGCTCATGATCTTCACGGCTTTTGGAATAAATAGGGATGTCATCAATAAAGACGACCACAAAGTGATCCAAATATTCCTTGAATACTCGGTTCATCATATCCATGAAGGCAGTAGAAGCATTAGTCAATCCAAAAGACATGATGACATCCGGAACGAAGATTAATCTTTGAAAAGAATTTGGCGCCTTGCAACTGGTCAAATAGGTCGTCAATACGTGACAATGGGTACCTATTTTTGATGGTGACATGGTTCAACTCCCGATAATCAATACAAAGTCGCATACTCCCGTCTTTCTTTTTAACGAATAGAACAGGAGCACCCCAAGGAGAAGTACTAGGACGAATGAAACCGATGTCTAATAATTCCTGCAATTGGGTCTTTAACTCCTGAAGTTCAATAGGAGCCATTCGATATGGGGCTTTGGAAATAGGTTTTGTACTGGGTTCAAGGTCGATACAAAATTCAATTTCACGCTATGGGGGTAGGCCAGGAAGTTTATCAGGGAATACGTCAGGAAATTCATTAACAATAGAAATATCATTCAAAGCTGACATATTTTTATTTAGATTCGTGACATGAGCTAAGAAAGCTTGACATCCATTTTTTAATAAATGAATAGCTTTATATATGGCTTGAGATGATAGTGATTGATTTTAATGGTTTGGTTGCTTGAATTCGCATAATAGGTTGGTTAGGAATATGAAAGCTAATAACCTTACGAAAATAATCATTTTTTTGTATGATGAGTAGTTAACCAATCAATCCCTAGAATTACGTCAAATACAAGTATTTTCAATGAAATAAGATCGATAGATAATATGAGGGTACCGATTTGAACTAAACAAGACTTATAAACAGTGGATGTAATGAAAGTTTCTCCCAATGAAGTTTCAACAGATAAGTCAAAGTCCAATTTCTCCGGAGTCCAATCCCTGGTCATAATCATACCAAGTCCATCCATGCACTACATGCCACATATGACTTTCAAAAAAATATAAACATGAGGATGATGACAATGATATAAGAATTCCATAAAACAAGTTCAAGAATTAATTTATTCAGGAACTAATAAATCCAAATTGTCAATATGATACTTCTTTGTAGAGTAAAATTCAAGAATGCTCAGAAGAATATTTCCATGAAAAGATACTGGATGAAGCGCAAATATCAAGGATATTCCACTAATTTCATGGAGTATAGAAGTCAAAACTTTAACCAACTGAGTATAATAAAGAATGGAATAACAAAAGAAATCACCATGCATGCGATACTTTGCATAGACAGGTTATTCCAATAGAATAATAAATAACGGAACTAGGTCAGGCAAAATTCGCACCGACAGGATGTTCCAACAGAATAATAAAGACGGAATCAGGTCTGGCATAAAATGCACAGACATGATATTCCAACAGAATAATAAAGACGGAACCAGGTCTGACATAAAATGCACAGACAGGATATTCCAACAGAATAATAAAGACGGAACCAGGTTCTACGTAAAACGCATAGACAGGATATTCCAACAGAATAATAAAGAATGGAATAACAGAAGAATTTCACCAAGTATAGGGTAGCCCGCGTATACAGGTTATTCCAATAGAATAATAAAGAACGAAATAACAAAAGTTCTCTTCATGAATACAAAAGAAATAAAACCCCTTACCTTAGAATAAAGCTGGATACTGGAATATAAATGTAGCAGACTTCTCTTCTTCTTTCTCTCTATAATTTCTATCTATAATAAATGTTCTATAGCTTTGGTGAATTGGTGAGAAATGAAGGAAGAATGAGCTTCTATTTATAGAAAAATATAGTTTCGATAATTGCACATTTTGGGGCTCAAAAATTACAAGACAATACCTCCAACTTTTCTTTCATTTTAATTTAGTAGTCCCGCAAGTATTGTTAAACTTGCACCACCTCCCCTAATAGTAAATAATGTGAATCAATAGTTCAATCATGTGAATCAATAGTTATAATCATGTGAAAATACCTAAATACAAATTATAGTACCTCCATCTATGCCTCCTTTTAACTTAGTCATGCAAGTATTATCAATCTTGCACCAACTCTCCTAATAGTAAGTGAATGTGACTCAATAGTACACACACATGAGAATAAATAGTTATATAAGCATGTGAATTAGTAGCAATTAATTGCTCATTTATCCGATAAATTATCCCGATTTATCAATATAACCCCTGCACATCAATTATCATCGGAATAGATGTCGATTTCAAAATAACACCAATAATCCCAACATAATGGAACTATCAAATTCATCTTTAATCAACACGAACTTATTCATTATTAATATCATAACTCACAATATTTAACAACCGTGTCGCTCCTGTGAAAGAGGGGCTTTCAATAAGGATTTCTCCCTATTGCCGCCAATTAGGTGACCAAACCTCTCCTTGGCGCGTAACTTTTAGACATTGTAAATATTGCAATTTAATAATATGAATAACTCATCGCTGCGTCTCAATTATTGATTTAATAATATATCATATAATGCGGATGATCTTCGTGACAATAATCGAATTAATAATATGAGAGATATGATACAATAACCATCAGAAAGCAATAATTGAGTATAATGAGTGACTTCTCACGTAAGCATCAATGATCAATACTGGTGCTATTATGCAACCACGCCAGACATATTCTTTGTACTTTTACTACCGAAGTAGTTCAACGAGAATTGAGTAAAACTTTTCGTCGTTATTTTTATAAAAATATTTTTGTCGTTTTCTCAATCCGATAATAATTTGTTGTCAGGGTCCACCAATGATTATATTTGTTATCACGAATATTCCCCCGCTAAAACGAATATTCCCAGACCAATCGAATATAATATAACAACTTGCATACTTTCAGAATTTATTAATACTACCACAACTATAACATTATATAACAAATTCATTCCATAATATTCAAAAATGATAATTATAGAAAAATCATCTTTATTCATAAAAGTTGGGGTCTTACAAGGAAAGGGGGGGGTACCTACCATTTAGGCCTTTTTTATGGCAAGAAGATTATCTTAATCAATGTCCATTAGTAGAAATCTTACACATAAGTACATGTTTTCAAGCTCCCATTGGTTGCAAATCTATTAAGCACTCTTAATCACATGATTTGGCTAATTGAAGAGATAAGGTGTAGTCTTTTATCCTTGGGACATTAAAAATATGGGGGATAATAGTTATATCACACTCATTTGCTAGACATTCATTTTATCTCATTCTTCTTCTTCTATCTTTTTCTCCCAAGCTAGCAAACTTCAAGAGAGAGAAAAGAGAGAGAGGGTTCGGTTATAGCAAGAGAGAGAGAGAGGTGTACTAGTTTGTTCATGCATCCTAAGTTTATACTCTAGTTTGGTAAATCAAGGAAGGTTGCCACTAAATCTAGGTATAACCTAACCTTCACCTTCTTCTTCTACTTTGTTTTATAGCTTGAGTTTTGTTGGGATTATGAAAAAAATACTCAAGATACCCTAGTTTTTCATATCATCATGTATGGAACTAAGTATCTTGAGTGTTAGATCAAAGGCTTAGAGGAAGAAAATGAGTATATGTTCTCCAAGGGTGAAACTCTTGTTTTTCATCCACTAAATCTTGTGTAACTCAAGTTTTCCAACTTAGATTTGTGATCCATCAAAGGGGGGGGGGGGTCCTAGATACATGAGTTATCTAGTAAACCCAAGTGGTAGAACACAAATCCAACAAGTTTTGAAACCTTTGGGGCTGTTTTCCCCAAAACAGTCCACTTTGGATGTTAAGGGTTCAAAACCCTAAAATAGTTACTATTCCCATTTTTCTTGGGACTGATTCGGATAGTTGCATGTCTTTTAAAAATCTAGGAAAAATCATTGAGGTACCTTAGGAAGTTATCTACATGTAGAAAAAATAACGGACGCGTTTCGATTTATAGGGTATGCGTAATGACTATTTCTGTAAAAGACTCCGAAATATTAACATTCGAATATCTCACTGTGAATACACTGGAAAATTCCGAAATTTTTACAGTAGGTTCATATATGTTATGAGAATATAAACTGAAATGTTCAGATTTTTCTGAGCAAAACTCGATTTATGAAAAATGAAGCAAGATTCGAGTGTTTTGGGCACTTTAAAAATAGTAAATTATTTTCTAAAATTCCAAAAAAATTTGGGAATCATGGTTGGGTCATATACTGCCCAAATCCAGAAAATGAGAATTTTTGGAATCAGTTTGCTATTTTTCCTAAAAATGATTAAGTTATGAATAAAAGGAAATAAATAGTTAAATGATGTCTTAAATAAGAACAATGTGATTTTGATGCTTGAATACTCCTAATATATAATATTATGACTATTTTAGGGTATTTTGGTAATTTATAATAATAAATATTATTTATGACCTTTTATGGATATTAAATAAGAGTTTAATAAAGGATGAATAATTAGAATAAATTGTTTATTAACCCAATAAATTGTTGAAAATATTATTATGATATTAATAATATTAGAATATGATATTGTTAAGTAAATAAAAATATTAAGATTAAAACTTTATTAAAATATTATTAAATGGGTAATAATATTTGATTTAAATATTAAAAAATGATTAATGTATTATTAAATGATTAATAATATTAGATTAAAATATTAATCTTAGATTAAAATATTATTAAAAGATTATTAGTATTAAATTAAAGTATTATTATTAAGTAAATAATAATATTCGAGATTAAATAAAATGTTATTAAAATGTAATAACATTAGTAAAGGAATAAAATATTATTAAATGATTAATAATATTAGTAATGGAATAAGATATTATTAAATGATTAATAATATTAGTAAATGAATAAAATATTATTAAATGATTAATAATATTAGTAAATGAATAAAATATTAATACTATTGGTAAATGATTAAAAGTATTATTAATTTATTAATGATACTAAAGCATAAGTAAGATATTATTAAAGTAATAATATTTATGTAGGATTAAAATATTATTAAGAGGATTAATAATATTAGTAAAGTATTAAAATATTATTAAGATGTTAATAATATTAGTAAGCGAATAAAAGTATTATTAGTGAACTAATAATACTAAAAGGTGAATTAAATATTGTCAAGATTAATAATAGTAAGTGAAATAAAGGTAGTTGTTATTTAATAGTAACATTATCTAGGCAGGATAATGTTTATAAGAACTAAATGTAATGTATAATATCGATGTGATTACATAATCTAATGTTATGCTATGACTAATTGAAAGATTAACTATAGGTCTCTCAAAGGAAGATAATTTAACTGCATAGTGGATAAAAATTTAATTTCGTAGCCGTAACCTACGAACGAGGCAAGTTTCCTAACTCAAACTCGAGTTATTATTTTCAAAGCATGTTAGTGAATAATTATTGATGATTATTCACATCTATAATGATTATTGAAATTCGCACTTTGTGCAATTGAATTCCTGTTCTATTATTATTGAACTGTGAATTAAATTAAAGTTCTTTCATTCATGAACTGTTTATGAGATAGATCTATGCTAATTGTATCAGCTAGATCAAGCATGTTTAAATTTGTTAAATCAAATGTGTTTTAAAAAGTTGTTCTTATTAAATTGTTATAATAAGAACACTTGACTGAGAAAAAGGACAAATTTGATTAAGGCATGATATCGATGCCGGATTATTAAGTGTTTATGCATAAATAACGAGGTATGAAAGGCTGATCCCCATGAACACCAAAACTTATTAAGAGGTCCAGTTTAAATGACTGAGAACCTTGGCAAATGTTCATGGTTATTTCAAAACCACTCAGTTCATGTTATTCAATTATTCGAATATTCAATTGTTGATTATTAATTCATGTTCCTTCACAATCTTATATTACCGATGAACATTAAAAGCAAAACTTTTTTTTAGTCATGATATATCTCCCTTGTATATAAACTTGCTAAGCAAATTAGTTGCTTACCCTTGCTATATAATGACATCTATTTCAGTTAAGCCTGAAGGATCCAACACAAAAGACAAGGGTAAGGGCAAGATCCAGGAGTAGTGTAGAATGAATGTTAATTTAATTATTATCTGATGAAATTTCTTATAAACCTTTTGTAATATGAATGGTGTGTTTAAAGTTAAGGTTATGAAGACCTTGGGACCATGTTATGAAACTTTATTATAATGAACAATGTATGTTTATTATTCCGTAATAGTTATAGAATGCTTATGATTATGATAGATCGTGAGCACCAAATCTGAGGTTAGAGAAGTTGGATTTGGGGGCGTCACAGGTTGGTATCAAAGCTGTAGGTTATAAACATTAAGAATGCGAAACCTAGGTTATAACCTTAGTAGAAAACTCTTATAGAGTATGTTAGGAGATGGATTATGGAAATTCATCGAGTATGTGCTGTACTTAATAAAATATTTTTTCATTTCATCAATGAATATATTTTATTGTAGTACTGATGTTGTATCCTTGTTTTTATAGGATGCCGAGTGATAGTCAGGGGAGCCATTCCGTAGGTCAAGAGGAGGCCGTTCCAGAGGAGGTGACGGACACCTCGAAGGATGTGATGATCAGTAACCTGCTAGAGGAAAACTATGATCAGGAATAGAAGATTTTACAGTTGGAGGCAGAGAATATGAATCATCAGTACATGGAGCAGCAGTATAAAGATGCTGCTAATCAGGCACTGATTGAGCTAGCAGAGACGCGAGTCCAGCTAGAGCATGAGAAGGTGAAGTTCGTAGCACTGAGCGTAGAGCATCTGGCGATGCAGGGTGAGTTTGACATGGAGATTGCCGATAAGATACGTGTGGAGGAGGCATTTCATAAGTCAGCCAAGTGGGTGGACCAATTAGAGATAGCACTGCAGGCCATGAAGGTCAGGGTCGAGACTTTAGGACAGGCGCTAGACGCAACATATGAGGGCCAACACAGTGGGACTAGGAGGGCCCATTTTGAGATAGGTGAGTCGAGTCGAGTCGATCCGTTTGGCGTAGAGTTATGGAGGAGTTGTTTCCCAGAGAACTGTTTAGGTGACCAGTGAGGCCACCAGTGATGATTATGCTATGGACCGGTTGTAGATAGATTAATTAGTACCCTTTTTGTGTAATAGGGTTTTATGTTGATGTAAAGCTCAACAGGTGTGAGGTAGTAGGTAGTTAGGTAGTATCCCTATTTGTGTATGTAGGGAAGTATCATTTTGAGTTAATCCCATCTTTTGTGTTTAAAATGGGATAGCAACATTTATAAAAATATACCTGTATTGAAAATGTGAGACATTAAAGATTGGTATATGAATATAAATGCATTATTATGATATGTGTTGGAAAATTTAAATAGTAAATTGTCTATTTAATGTTATGTTAATCTAGTAGACTGAACTGAAATTTTTTTTGTTTAAAACAAACTTAACCCACTAATCAGGGAGAAAGACTTCCAAATCTTGGTAATTTAAAACTCTCATATAATGATCATCTGATTGTTTGAATACAGTAGCATATTACATGCTTAGTACTTATATGATAATAAAACCCGAGTAACGAGTTAGAATTTTGTTTCACTAGATAATGCCGCCCAGACGTGTACTAAGGAATCAAGAGATCGAAGAGTCAGTTAATAATGCAGTGGGAGCTCAACCAAACCCAATGCAAGAATTTATCAACATGATGGCTGAAGCTATGACGAATCAAGCTCAACCTACGGGAAATCAGGTGGGAAACCAATTAGTCAACTTTAAGGACTTTAAGGCAGTAGGATCGCCGGAGTTTAGAGGAACAGCAGACCCGATAGAGGCCCAGGCGTGGATAAAGGAGATTGAGAAGGCCTTCGTTATTGCTAGAGTAGCAGAAGAGCAGAAGACAATTTTTTGGTACCTACGTAATGAAGAGTGAGGCTAACCATTGGTGGGAGGCCAACCAGAACAAAGTCGGGACTGAAATCGTGACTTGGGAAGCATTCAAGAAGTTGTTTTTTGAGAACTACTTCTTTGAGAGTACACAAGCGAGAATGGAGATCAAGATTTTGGAATTGAAATAGGAGAATATGTCAGTGTCAGAGTACGCTGCAAAATTTAATGAATTGGCCAAATTTTCTCCACATTAGGTGGACACAGAGGTGATGAAAGAAAAAAGGTTTAAAAATGGACTAAAGCCGTGGATTTACAGTAAGGTAGTGGTTTTACAAATCACGTCATTCTCAACTTTGTTGGAGAAAGCTCTCATAGCGGAAGGTGGAAGCGAAGCGGTCTCAAAGTACAATCGGGAGAAGAACAAGAAGAAAGCAGAAGGTGGGAATCAGAATGTTAGCAATGGCGGTAGCAACAACAAGAAGCAGAAATGGAGCAGTAGGGGTAATAATTTGGAGAGTCGGCAAGGAAGTGTGCAACAAAAGAAGTCGGTGTGTGGGAACTGTGGAAAGGGTCATTCGGGGGAGTGCTTGAAAGGAAAAATGGTATGTTATACCTGTGGACAAGAAGGGCATACCTCACCCAATTGTCCTAATGTGAAGAAGGGAGGTTGCTTTAACTGTGGTGAAGTGGGACATCGGATCAAGGATTGCCCGAAGAAGAAAAGCACGGATTGCGGAAACGGCAATAGGGGCAATAACACTAAGACAACCAGTGGAGGACCAGCCCAGCCAAACAAGCCAACATCGAGGACTTTCAATATGATAGTGCAAGATGATGTGGCATCCAGGGAGGTGGTGTCAGGTATAATTCCGACCAACGATATAAATGCCTATGTGTTATTCGATTCGGGAGCTTCATGTTCTTTCGTATCTGATGAATTTGCTTAAAGATTAAGTTTACCTCGTGAACTATTAGAACACCCAATGAATGTAGAAGTAGTAAACAAAGAAATTATCCCTGTAGACTACATACATAGGAACTGTTGTGTTGATGTAAGAGGGTTTAAGCTTAACGTGGATTTGATACCGATTCGCCTTGGAGAGTTTGATGTAATCCTTGGGATGGATTGGTTATCGAGTCACGAAGAGGTCATTGACTGTAAGAAAAAGTGCGTACACCTAAAGACTTCGAATAAGTCAAAGGTGGTATTTCATGGCAGTAAATCGCCGAGACAATCTTGTTGTCTGACGATGATGCAAGCAAAGAAATTGCTTAGGAAGGGTTGTATAGATTATTTGGCTCACATTGTGGATACCTGCAGAGTCAAGGGTGAACTGGGTCAAATACCTATTGTAAGGGAATTCATTGATGTTTTCCTAGATGAGATTCCGGGATTTCCACCAGATAGAGAGGTAGAGTTTGTTATCGATTTGGCACCAGGGACATCACCGGTATCCAAAGCGCCGTATCGTATGGCTCCGGTAGAAATGAAGGAACTGATGGTTCAACTACAAGAGTTGTTAGATAAAGGATACATTCGATCGAGCGTATCACCGTGGGGAGCACCAGTCTTATTCGTAAAGAAGAAGGATGGGTCATTAAGGCTTTGTATCGACTAGCGGGAGTTGAACAAAGTCACCATTAAGAACAAATACCAGTTGCCCAGGATCGACGATTTGTTTGATCAGTTGAAGGGGGCGAAATACTTTTCAAAAATTGACTTGAGGACCGGTTATCACCAACTGAAGGTGAGGCAGGAGGATATTCCAAAGACGGCATTCAGAACTCGGTATGGACACTTTGAGTTTCTGGTAATGTCTTTTGGATTGACGAATGTGCCAATAGCATTCATGGACTTAATGAACAGAGTGTTTAAACAGTATTTAGATAAGTTTGTTGTCGTGTTCATCGATGACATTCTGGTATATTCAGAGAGACGGAGGAAAGCCTTTGAACATCTAAGGATAGTGTTGGAGGCGTTAAGGAGGAGAAGTTGTATGCAAAGTTCTCCAAGTGTGAGTTTTAGTTGCAGAGAGTGCAGTTTTTGGGTCACATTGTCGACAAGGATGGTGTTTCGGTGGATCTAGCAAAAGTAGAAGCAGTTATCAACTGGCAACAGCCAAAGACGCCGACAGAAATTAGGAGTTTCTTGGGATTAGCAGGATACTATCGGAGAGTCATCTAAGATTTTTCAAAGATAGCATCGCTGTGGACCAACCTTACTAGAAAGACAGTGAAGTTCGTTTGGATGGAGAAATGCGAAGAGAGTTTCATGGAATTGAAGAAGAGGCTCAGTCAAGCACCTGTGTTGGCCTTACCAGACAACACGGGATGATTTGTAGTGTATAGTGATGCGTCAAACAAGGGTCTTGGGCGTGTCTTGTCTGACATAGGTCAAGGTCAGACGCTTCACGCCGGTGAAGGACTATGAGAAGGGTTATCCGACTCATGACACGGAGTTAATAGTGATAGTTTTTGCCTTGAAGATTTGGAGGCACTATTTGTATGGAGAGAAGTGTGAGATATATACGGATCACAAGAGTCTAAAGTATATCTTCATGCAGAAGGAGCTAAATATGAGGCAGCGCCAATGGCTAGAATTGATCAAGGATTATGATTGTGAGATTTTGTACCATCCAGGCAAAGAAAATGTAGTGGCAGATGCCCTGAGCAGAAAAGCCAGAGAGAAGTTACTGAAGTTGACCATTCAAGAGGAATTGGTGAAAGATTTCGAATGACTTGACTTAGAGGTTAAGTATCCGATGGAGACCAATGAGAATTTATTTACAGTGACAACGAGCTCGACTTTATTAGATAAGGTTAAAGAGGCTCAAGAGAAGGATGAAGATTGCGACAGCATCAAGAAGCGGTTAGCTGAAGGGGATGAATTGAAATACAAGATTGATGGCACCGGATTGCTGAGATTTGAAGGATGAATTTGGGTACCCTTAGTACCAGAACTAAGAGAAGAGATTTTGCAAGAAGCGCACAGTACGAGGTACTCGATACACCCAAGAAGCACAAAGATGTATCAAGATTTGCGTCAACACTTTTGGTGGCCAAACATGAAGAGGGAGGTTACAGAATGCGTCAACAAATGTCTAACTTGTTAGATAGTCAAGGCAGATCATCAATGACCGAGTGGATTACTACAACTTTTAGAGATTTCAGAGTGGAAATGGGAGCATATCACGATGGATTTTATGGTGGGTCTTCCAGCAACGCAAAAAGGGAACGACGCCATATGGATGATTGTAGATCGTCTTACGAAGTCGGCTCACTTTTTGCCGATCAAGATCAGGTATAGTCTGGACCAGCTAGCCAAATTATATATCAAAGAAATTATCTCGAGACATGGCATACCAGTATCTATTGTGTCGAATAGGGATCCGGGATTCACGTCAAACTTCTGGAAGAGTCTTCAAGAAAGAATGGGGACGCAGCTATGGATGAGCACTGCGTATCATCCGCAGACCGATGGATAAAGCGAGAGAACGATTCAAATGCTTGAAGACTGTAGACACTCAAAATTTTACGCACGCTTTATTCATCGACATTGCGGGAGGGGCGATTCGTCTTTAGAGATAACCACGGAAGGCGGTGACATCCATTAGGATACTCTAGGAAGTTCGGTTCCAACCCGGAACATAAACTGGGAACATCAGTTCCAACCTGGAACACAAATTGGGAATGTCATTTCCAATCTCGGAGATAGCCCCGAGGTATGCAGATCAAAAGACCGACAACAACACCAGAGATGACAGTTCTGTCTCGGCGATAACATAGTGACATTCAGTTCCAGTCCCAGAACCAACACTAGGAGTAGCGACTCCATCCTTGGTGATATCCCCAAGGGATGCCATTGCAGTTCCGGCGATAACTCCGGAATTATTTGTTTCAAACACATGCGATCAGCTTCAAGCTTAGACCTCCTGCCGAGGCACTCATACCTCAGACTCGGAGCTAACAACGGGCAGACAGGCACACCCCGGAGATGACGATGAGGCATACAAACAAGCGGTCCAATCTCGAGATATAACCCTAAGTAACGCCTCGCTTTCGCCAAACCAAGCGATGATAACCGGTGAGGAGTCAAAACGTCGTCTTACCGCCTCAACGTTTTCTCTCACAAGATGTTATCGCAGCAGACCAACAAGTAGTCCAATCTCAGATGTAACCCTGTGCAACGTCTACTTTCAACTCAAACTAGCGAGAACCCCAACGAAGAGTCAAACATCATCTTGTCTCTTCAACACCTACGCGTCGTCTCAACACTTCATACATACATACATCCAACAATGTTCCATAAGAACCGAGGAGTTACAATCCCGAGTGACTATTACGCGTGGCAGTACTTTGGATAGAATTTGAAGCTTGAAGACCATGGGCATAGACCCCTCTTCCTGACTTCGTACAACCTCTAATCCATGTCATTGCGTAACTCTCGACACAAGCAGTCCGAAAAAGGTCAGATATACCTCATTCGGATACTCAGATTGAAGTTCTGCAAGTTCGAGCAGACATTATAGTGCATGAGTGCACGTACTTCAAGATGAAGGGACCCGCGAGGCTCGGATGCACCACGACTAGCAGCGGGGTACAACGCATTATTCTGCTGCAGTGTACTATGACCATCCGTCTATAAATATGAGCCTTGAGGTCAGCCATTTAGAGGAGAGAAGGAGAGAAAAAGGCGAGGAAGCCATGTCCATTTTACTCTGTATACATATCTTTTGAGTGTTTTCTCATCTTTAAACACTTGTTAGCTCACATATAGCTATCTTTTATCCGGCGGGAGCTGAGTATTTATCCATTTAAAGTCATAGAAGTCTACATTGGTAGCCCACTGTAAGCCTTCTCACATTATATAAAGCCTTCTTATCATATTAGCACACATTGTTATACACATTGAGAGTCGTGTTGTGTGCGTTTGCCTGGACTTCGGTCCGTGGTTTTCATTTCTGTTTGTATATATATACTTAAATATTTATATATTTCATATATGGACTAACATTATTGAGTTATGCCTCGATTGAGCCTAGACTTCGGTCTAGAGCATTTATCTGCTTTTGTGTATATATATATATATATTCGTATATATATAATTGTTAGTTTATATCGATGAGCCCTGGATTTTACATCCGAGACATTTACTCACTTATATATATATATATATATATATATATATATATATATATATATATATAATTGTTATTTACATATATCGATGAGCCTGGATTTTACATCCGGTGCATTTACTCGCTTTATATATATATATATATACATATATATATATATATATATATATATATATATATATAATTATTATGGGACATATCAGGTGAGCCCGGATTTTACATCCTATGCATTTATTCCTATATATATATATATTATATATACACACTTATATATATAATTGTTGTCGGACATATCCGATGAGCCTGGATTTACATCCGGTGCGTTTACTTCTTTTATATATATATTTGTACATATATATATTTACATTTCTATCGACACGGAGTTTACTTCGTGGCCTTTTAAACTTTATTTACATTTCGTCCTTCCTGGAGTTTGCCGTGGCGATTGATCGCTTTTTAAACTTTATTTACATTTAAATCCCCGCCTGGAGTTTACTTCATGACAGTTGATCGCGTTTACCGCTTTATTTACATTTCGTCCTGCCTGGAGTTTACTTCATGGCAGTTACTCGCTTTTACAATTTTATTTACATTTCGATCCCCCATGGAGTTGCTTCGTGGTGGTTGATCATGTCCATATATATATATTTACCGCTTTTATATATTTATATTTTTGATCCCCCATGGAGTTGCTTCGTGGTGGTTGATCATGTTTGTATATATATATATATATATTTACAGATTTTATATATATAACTACTTACTGCTTTCCATACAAATTACAGTATCATGTGAGCCTAGGAATCATGTGATCACAAATTCAATCTACTGAATCTAGATTCGGTTCCCATGATGGACATTTTTCATCTGTAAACAACTTGTACATTATTTTACAATGTCTGAATTTCCTTGGATGGCTGTCATGCCCATGAGGAGTTCGGCACTGCTATATATTATTTTTCTCGAGAATGCTTCGCATCTCGAAAATAAAAGCAAACAAGCCGAACATTTAATAATAAAATGGAAGTATCATAGGCCTCAATTACTATTGAGCACATGGTTTGAAAAACCTCTTTTACAAAATGTCATTGTTATATCTTGTTTAAAACTGAATTTTTCTATAAATTTAAACCCTATGTATATAGGTGCGAAAGAGGTACAACATTACTTCCAAATAATTGCACATTGATCCACACACACACACACACACATTCATATAACAGTTTCTTTGAAAAGTGGCGGTCACCGTGGCAACACGGATGTCGGGGGGTGCCTAACACCTTCCCTCCACATAATCAAGCCCCCGGACCTAAATGAATCTCGGTTTCACAGACCCGTTTAGCAGTGTCACATCACTGGGTCAATGTGCAAACCTTTTCGGTTGTGTTGGTGCAACCAGTTAAATACACCAACTGTCGACTCTTAAAGTCAAATCGTCGATATTATACATGTCGGACCTTTTTCACTTGTTTTTTCAAATAAATGTCACATTAACATGAGAACACCAAAGAAAAAGTAACGAAAAGGGACACTCAAAAATCTCGACGTCAACAGGTGGCGACTTTGCTGGGGACCTCTAGTAAGAGGGCTTAAGCCGCTATTACAAGCTTTTAAAAATTGTTATATGCTTGTGTGTGAATGTTGCATTTACATTTCTGATGAATGTGTACGAATGCATTTTTATTTACTGCACTGCTAAATATCTATCTATGATATTAGTGCTTCGCACATGTCATCATTTTGGATAAACGGTGAGACATGTTGTATGTGAATGTATATTGTGTGGTTCCTCCATCAGGAGGCTATCCTGTCGGTGTTTGATTACTGGACTCGCAGGAAGAATAATTCCAGTGAGGCTTAGGAAAGGCACCACCCAGATTCGCTCCAGTTGAAAGACCAGATTAATTTCCCGTCAAGTAAATTACGATGATCTGGGAAGCTTCATGCCAAAAAGCCGCGAGAGTAACCCTAAGATAGGTCAACCTCTGATAAACCAAACGCGGAGGAAAGTCTCTTCATACTTTCCATTTTCAATTACTTGTAAAAGCATTTACTTGTAATTTTATTCTATGTTCATCCATATGTAATGGAAAATATGAAGAATATTTGTGCATACATGCATGTTATCAATTAACAACAGGTTCTATAGGACAAAAATTCCTAAAACGGACATGTTATGATAACATTTACATTACCCTAAGACTAAACTACATAAGTCTTTTGTAGGGAAGAAATTGGGTCTGTTACCCGCTCAAAATCCAAAAAGGCCACAGGCCTACAGCCACTCATGTCTTCTTCTGACCAGTCTAATGCTGTTTCCCACTGAACGAATTTTGTGGATTGAGTAAACAAATTACTGAGACTTGGGCATTCTCTTGAAAAAGAATTGCACCAGTCTACTCAGGGTATGAAAATCCCTCCACATGCAGAATCCTCTACACAAGGAGGAGTTCAAGGTCTGGAAAAGACAATTCCAGAACCTCAGTTGGATACGGCCAACAAAGACCCTGAAAACACCCATTTCAAAGGAGATCCAGACACCGGTGATATCAGGAAGAAGGTCCTTCAAATGGAGGAAACTATTTGTGTTCTCAAAGGGATTGGAACACATGGCAGTGTTTCATATGCAGACCTTTGCATATTTCTTGGTGTTCATTATCCAGAGAAATTCAAGACCCCTGATTTTGAGAAATATGACGAATTAAGGGATCCTTATACACATTTAAAGGTGTTCATTGGAGAACTCGCATCTTATGTAGAAGAGCTGGCTTAAAGATCCATAGCTGGGAAGAGCTGGCTCACGCCTTCCTTACTCAATACAGTTTTCAATCTCAGATGGCTCCTGACCGGTCTCAAATCACCAAGGTCAAGAAATAGTCTAATGAGTCATTCAGAGAGTACGCTCAAAGGTGGAGGCGCCTTACTGCTCAAGTTATTCCTTCCATGATAGAATCAAAAATGGTCATGACTTTCATAGATATACAGGAAGCTCCTTTCTATGAAAGAGTTCTAGCTGGTATTGGCAAACCATTCTCTAAAATGATCAAGCATGAAGCAATGACTGAAATGGGATTGAAGTCTGGTAAAATTCAAGACCTAACCGCTCTTAAAGCTGTTGCTGATCACATCCAGTCCGGATCTTATGGAAACAACCTCCTAAGGGTCCATAAAAAGAAAGAGGAGGATGTTTCCTTGATACTACAAGGACAAAAAGGAATCAAAGCATGCCTATGCAGAGGAAAAACTACTCCCCTTTTCCAGCACAATCTTCAAACCATCCATTGCCTAAAAGTGGAGAAGTAAAGCGACCTCGAATGTTCACACCCTTAGGGGACTCGCTTGAGAATATTCTTGCTCTTCTGACTGCTCAGAAGAAAATTACACATCTTCTTCCACTAGCCAACCCTAATGGGAGGGGTTTTAATGCTACTCGAAAGTGTGCTTATCATGCCAGAGCACCTGGACATGATGCTTAAGATTGTTGGGCCTTGAAACACAAGATTCAATATCTAATGGACAACGGTGAGATTGTGGTCACCAAACTAGATCAACCTCATGTGCAAGACAACCCTCTTCCTCAACACAAAGAAGAAGAGGTCAACATGATCAGTTGGAGCACTGAACAAGGTTCCAATTCTAATGGCGAATCATCCCAACCCATCAAAGACAGTGTTGACAAATGGGATTATGCAAAGTTCCAGTTTACCATGGAACGAAAGATGAAAGCTCTTTGCAAACAAATTGAGCAATGGCGAGGCTGGTGACCCACCATCATCAAGTCACACGCCAATTAATCAGTCAGGAGCATGCCTATCTCCTTCCTTTTGTTATGAATGCCTCCTCACCACCTTCAGAAAGCGAAGCTATGGAGGATAAGGTTGCGAAGAGAGCAAATGCTAAAGCCCGTCGGGATTTTGCCAATCAGAGGAAATTCACCTATTTGGGCCAATCTATGGAGGAGATACTATAGATGTTGATCAACGAAGGAAGAATTACCTTCCTTCTCCCTCCAATCAATCCCCATTCAGGATGGTTTAATTTTGATGAAGTGTGTCAATATCATTCACATTCTCGCCATCCACGGCCGACGGAAGAATCTTTGGGCACTCCGCCATCTCATTCAGAATCTTATTGATAGTGGTGTCCTGCAAATAGCAGATGATTACACTGTGCAACTCAAGGGTGGGAATGCATGTCCTACCAAATGGAAGGGATCAGTGGCAGTTATATCCGAAGTGGATGATGAGACTATCAAAGTATTTCCCATACAACCAATTCAACTCAAAGGAGCTGATAATCCTTTGAAAGTAGCCGCACCAGAGCCAATTTCTTTATCTTTCAGACCACAATATCCTGTTGTCAGCTTACACAAAGTTCCATGGAATTATGGAGAAGCTGAAGGATCCACGTCTCATACTACTGCTACAATGTCGAAGGAAAATCCACTGTATCTTCCTCAACGAGTTATTAAACCTACTTGTGAAGCAAAGGGGAAGTTTCCCATGGAGAAGATTAAAAAATTCCTCCGCACTATGGGCCACAATGAAGCCAAAGTGGTTTTAATCTTGTGAGAAGCTCCACACCAGATTTCAATATTGGACTTGGTTTTCTCTTCTGAGGATCATCGGAAGATCTTACTGAAGGTTTTGGAAGAAGCCTACTTACCAAAATCAGTGGATGTGGAAAAATTTCAACATTTGGTTGATCACATTTTCAACAACAATGTGATATCCTTCACTGATGATGACATACCTCACGAAGGGACCAGTCATTGCAAGGCATTACACATTGCGGTTTTGTCTTCCGGGTACATGGTAGCTGGAGTTTTGATAGATGGAGGCTCATCTCTAAATATATGTCCTTATGCCACCTTGGTAAAGATGAATATCAATCTCAAGCGGATCCAAAGCAGCCATACGGTCATCAGAGCTTTTGATGGATCCCTACGAAATTTCGTTGGAAAGAATGAATTGCCATTGAGATTGGTCCAAATACATTCAATGTATCTTTCCACGTCCTCAAGATAGACTCAGGATACAACCTGTTATTGGGGAGGCCATGGATACACATGGCTAGAGCTGTTCCCTCCACTTTACATCAACAACTCAAATACATTATCAACAACAGTCTAGTCACTGTCAACGCTGAGCCAGAATGTCCTGAACAAGGAACTTTACCAATTATCAGCTTCAATTCAGAAGTTGAACCGGCCAATTTCCATACTCTGGAAGTGAGTAACACATAATACCATTCTATTGGAGCGCCACTTCCCATACCTAAGATTTCTGCCGAGGTTATGTCGGCCACTCAAGAAATGATGCCATTGGGTTATTAACCTGGACAAGGGCTTGGTAAAGATAAGCAGGGTATTAAGCACCCTATCCAAGTGTCCAGTCGAATTGGAACTGTAGGGCTAGGATATTCTGCCAGTTCCAGACTCAGGAATCCTTATAAACACAAGCAAATTCCTCAAGCTTCCACCGCACGACGATTTTCTATACCTTTACCTCATGAGTTGATTCAATCTCTAGTAAAGGTGCCAGCCCATGTTGTGGCTATGCTGTTTCCGAAACCAATGCCAATTAAAGCAAAAGAGGTGCTGATTCCTGATCCCGAAGAGGAAGAAAAGGAACGAAAATGTAAACATGACCTTGCCTTGATGATGGCAGGCATACGCGTCATTGTTCATGATAAACATACAAACAGATACACCCTAGATGATGATTGCCCAGATGTCATGGTTATCATTCGAGAAAAGGAGGACAATGACGATCCTTCCATCACTGCAGTCCATCAGGACTTTTCCCTCGACAATTGGAGTAGCACTCCATGCATTGGTCGATGAGGGTAAAATGGGCAGAAAAATCCCTCTGCCTTGTAGATAACTTTAATTGTTTGCTTTCCTTACAAGATCTTAGCGATTTATTTTATCAAGTACATGCTAACACTTTTGTATGATCGAGCGATTGCATATATTAAGTGAAAGCATCTTTTGTTTGAGACTACGAATTTAGATGTGCATACTTACTTTGGCGATGAGGTGCCTTCTCTCCACAAGGGCTGTAAATTTGATGCAAAATTGGACTCAGACTTGATGGACATACAAGAGGACATTGAGACACCTCAAGAGATTAAGGAATGGGTCATAGACAAACCCAAACCCAATCTTGATCAAACCACTTCTTTCAATATTGGAACCTTAGACAGCCCTAAGCTAATCCAAATTGGTTCAGATCTTACCACAAATCAGCGGAATGACATGGTTGCACTATTAAACCAATTCTAGGATATGTTTGCATGGTCTCATGAAGACATGGTGGGTTTGTCCACTGACATTGTTCTTCATCGCCTTCCCATTAAAGAAGGATTCAAGCCAGTTAGGCAAAAGCTCAGGCAATTGAAACTTGAGTGGAGTTTAAAGGTTAAAGAAGAAATTGTGAAACAATTTCAAGCTGGCATTATCATGATGTCTACATATCCGGAGTGGATATCCAACATTGTTCCCGTGCCTAAACCAGGGGGAAAGGTGTGAGTCTGCGTGGATTATCGGGATTTGAACAAAGCTTGCCTTAAAGATAGCTTTCCCGTGTCCTTTATCCACATTCTTATTGACAATACTGCTCAATACGGCATGTACTCCTTTGCTGATTGCTTTGCGGGGTACCATCAAATTATGGTTGCTGAGGAAGATAGTGAGAAAACTGCTTTCATCAAGCCTTGAGGAACTTTTTGCTACAGACGATTGTCATTCGGCCTTATCAATGCCAGGGCAACCTATCAGCGAGCTATGATGGCTCTTTTCCATGATTTAATGCATAAGGAGATAGAGATCTATGTGGATGACATCATTGTTAAATCCCGAAAAGAGGAAGACTAATTAGACCATCTCAGAAAACTTTTCAATAGGTTGCATAAGTACAACTTGAAGTTGAATCCCGCCAAGTGCGCCTTTGGTGTTAAGTTAGGCAAGTTGCTAGGTTTCCTAGTCAGCCACAAAGGTATTGAACTGGATCCTACCAAAATCCAGGCCATCAAGGAAATGCCCATTCCTCAGACAGAGAAGGAAATACGGGATTTTGGGAAGGATCAACTTCATTAAGCAGATTCATTTCTCAACTCACAAAGAACACGTGAGCCAATCTTCAAGTTGTTAAGGAAGAACTCCTCCATGAAATGGAATGATGAGTGTCGAAAGCCTTCCTCATAATCAAAGAGTAACTAATTAACGCTCTGTTTTGGTACCTCCTGGGGATGATGTTCCCCTGTTCATGTACCGAATCCATAAATGACAATGCCATATGGCAGAAATTTGTATCTTTGAAGCAAAAAAAGACAATAGAGGCCAAGAACGAGCTATCTATTACCTCAGCAAAAGATTCAGCATCAGTGAACACAAGTACACTCTGATTGAGAAGACTTGTTATGCTTTGGCATGGTCTTCCATGAGGTTACATCATTACCTCCATGGTCACACAACCCATCTCATATCCCGAATGGATCCTCTGAAGTATGTGTTCAGTAAGCCCATATTGAATTGTCGACTGTCTAGATGGCAGTTGATCCTACAGCAATTTGACATCGTCTACGTGATGCAAAAGTCTGTCAAAGGTCAAGGCATTGTGGATTAACTGGACGTCGCACCTGCAGGGGACTACAAACCCTTGGAAACATACTTTCCCGATGAAGGGATAATGACAGATTCAATTTTGCAACATCGAGACGATACATCCCGTCACGTGGAGAATGTATTTTGATGGAGTCATTAATACGTAAGGCTCTGGAGCTAGAGCGGTTCTAATATCTGATGCACGGGGAGCGAGATCCGTCGCGAAATCAAATTGCGGTTTATCACAAACCAACAACACAAACGGTGATTATGAAAGTTGTATCATGGGGCTAAAACTTGTCCGTTCAATGGGCATCAGGCGGTTAACTGTCATTGGGGATTCCGAATTGGTAATCAGACAATCCACAGGAATATATCAAACAAAAGAATTATATTTGCTGCCTTTCCATCGGCAAGTTTTATAGATGGCTTTGGAGTTCGAAGAAATCTCCTTTCTACACATTCCTCGTAATAGGAATGATTTTGAAGATGCATTAGCAACGTTGGCCTCCTTGGTTTACATACCTGACAAGGAAAACAAGCCAAACATCATGTTCACTCTGCAAAAAGCCCAGTCTGTGGGAATTACGTTGGAGAAGTATCAGATAAGCTACCTCCCATCCAAAATCCTTGGTATCAGCACATCAAGGAGTATCTACGAGATGGATCTACACCCGCTGAGGTGAGCCTAGCTGAGAAGAGGCAGATTTATCGACTTGCTATGAAATTCTACCTGAGTGGAGATGCACTCTACAAAAGAGATGCTGGATTAAGTCTCCTCAGATGTCTAGATAAAGACCAAGCTCAGAGACTCATGGATGAGATCCATGGTGGAGTATGTGGCCCTCACATGAGCAGACCCCTACTTGTCAAGAAGATCCTCAGAACGGGGCATTATTGGCTTACACTCAAAGCTGACTGTGATGATCACGTCAAGAGGTGTTATCAATGCCAGATTCATGGGAATGCTATCCATGCCCCTCCAAGGGAACTCTACAATATGAGTTCACCATGACCCTTCTCAATGTGGGGAATGGACGTGATCGGGCCCATCGAGCCCAAAGCCAGTAATGGACATCGATTTATATTCACCATGATCGACTACTTCACCAAATGGGTAGAAGCAGTCTCCTTCCCCAGGGTTACTAAAGAAGTCATCATTGCTTTCATCAGAAATAATGTTGTTTGTCGATATGGACAATGTCAGACAATGCTAAGAACCTCAACAACAAAATGATGGAGGAGTTATGTAGAAAATTCCACATCAAACACCTCAATTCTGTCATCTACCATCCAAAGATGAATGGTGCTGTTGAAGCGGCTAATAAAAACATCAAAAAGATCATGCAGAAAATGTCCGCCAATCACAAAGGATGGCCTGACCTCTTGCCTCTGACTTTATTAGCCTACAGAACTTCCATGCGTGCTTCCACTGGAGAAACCCCCTACTCATTAGTCTATGGGATGGAAGCAGTGCTTCCCATAGAGGTGGAAATGGAATCCCTCAGAGTATTGATGGATGATCAGTTGGGTGAAGACCAATAGGTACAAGACAGGTATCACCAATTGTCTCTAATAGACGAAAGGCGATCCGCGACTATCTTCCATGGTCAGTTATATCAGCAAAGGATCGCACGATCCTACAACAGTAAAGTTCGACTAAGGAAATTCAAACAACATGACTTGGTTTTGAAGAAGATCATTGACAACCAAGATCAATCTAAGGGAAAATTCGCTCCTATCTGGGAAGGCCCATTTGTTGTTAAGGAGGTATTGACAGGAGGTGCTCTCAGATTGCAAGAAATGGACAGCGATGAATTTCCACAGCTTATCAACTCGGACACCATGAAATGGTACTATGTCTGAAGTTACCATCAAACAAACATCCTGGTTTTGATCATCAAATCACCAGTCATTCCAGTTTTGAACCCTCTCTTTTTGCATACTCTTCTGCCCCTCAGGGAAACATACACTTCAAACCAGCAGCCTGGTATCACTTCATTTCAAACCTTCCATACAATTTCGGTTATCCTGAAGATGGGATTTAACCTTTCACAATTTTGGTTATCCTGAAGACGGGATTGGACCTTTCACACTTGCATTTTTTCCTGAAGATGGGATTAAACTTTTATACGTCTGCAGTTTATCCTGAAGACGGGATTAAACTTTTCTACTCTTGCAGTTTGTCCTGAGGACGGGATCAAAATTTTTCCACACTTGCAGTTTATCCCCATTATGGGATCAAACTTTCTTCTCCCATGATATAGCTTTGCACATGGGATTCACGCTTTTTTCTTCAAATTGCGATTCGTCACGAAGGCGAACTATGTCGACCGATCTCCACGATACCCGAAGTACGTGAGGCAACCATATTCTATATGGCGGTCGCAATAAAGAAAAACAACAAAAACATTTCTGCCCTTTCTATACAAAAACAACAAAAACGTTTCTACACCCATCTGCCTTTCACATTCAGCGTTGGACCTCTTACACCAGGTTCAAACTACGCAGATTTGATCTCTCTTCAATAGAAGACGTGGCGAAAGCGACCATTTATGGTTCAGTTTAACCCCTACCAGAACAAAAATTCTTGTCACACGGTACTGGGATCAAACTTCAATTCGCCACATTTCATCGGTTTCAGATCAAAGGGATGGAATTACCCAACCTCTTCTCACAAATAGAAGATTCGGTGACCATCTAAGCTGCGATCATGCCTCAAAGAGCAATACCAACCCATAAGAGATGGAATTAACTAGGCTTCTCACAAATAGAAGTACTGGCAACCAACTGTGGTGTGGTCAATCTCAGAGAGGAAGAAACTACCCTCCTCTCCACTTTTCCATACAGATATCAATCCCAAGACACCAAAGATGGTAGGGATTTACAAAAATCAATGATCCATTCTGAGAGATCTTGCGATGTCTCAATGTCCATCTATCAAGGATAAGTTCAGAATGCATCAAGATCATAAGGCCCTCAAGAAACAGCAAATATCAAGCAATATCAAGGCATAACTAAAAGGGAAGTGAATCAAAATATATTTCCTCGCTATACATAATCTTTGTTTCATATATACATATGTGATGTACATGACAAAATGGCTAAGCTTAGTCACAAGAGGAAAATACAAAGCTATCTACAGATCTTTATGTATGAGGACTATCGGATCTAACATAGCAACCCTCTCTGAAGACAGAGGTAGCGTTGCAAGCTCCTGCCCAAGGGTATCTACACGAGCTAGCAGATCAGAGGCTAACTGCATGGTGGCATAATGCTCATCAATGTAAGCACTCATGTCGGCAAGACTGACAGTCATCTGGGATCTCACTAAAGTATTGTCTACAATGGCCACATCCCTAGCAGATATGGCGGCATCCCGCTCCACTATTAATACATCCCTGGCTGATCTAGCCTCATCCCTCTCTAATAGAGTGGCGTCTCTCTCATCAAGAGCTATCAACATCGCGGCCCTAGCCTGATCTCTCTCATAGGTCATCAGATGTAAGCTCTACTCCAAATGCTGTGCCAAATACTGAATAACAGTGGCACTCGGGGTGGGAGAATCCATCACAAATGCTGGAAGCCCAGTAGTCAAATCATTGATGGGAATAATAGCCTCCTCTGTAGGCTCCTTATCGTTAGAATCAATCCCCTACACTGTGTATACTTCCGCAGCTGATGCAGTCTCTATCTCCATCCATGCAGAATACTCTGCAGAACAACCTGGATGACTGACAGAAAACTCAGCCAGCTCTCGCTGATCCCAACAGGCATACAACCTAGATCTATCCTTCGCTGATAAACGGTGTGAAGTGAAGAGCTAACTCATTGCCCCCTCATACGGATGAAAATCTTGAAACTGGTCAAACTGACACATAACGGCTAATGGGTGGTAAGTGATCATGCCCCTCAATCCAGCCAGAGGGAGATAATCCATGCCTGGAGCATGAGTAATGAAGCTGTAGGGTGAGTTAAGCCCTGAACACGACAATATAGCAAACGAGTCTCTAATCCTTGCCAAAAAAGCTGACCACGATGCAACATTTGTACACTCTGCAGGCTGGAAGGAGAACGACATGGCTATATCATGGGTGAAACAAAACCCTTGTCGTCTAAATGTGCTAATCGGTCTCAAGTGTGACTTAAACCACACATACAGCATGACCGAGCTACCTATAAACACTCTTGTCGGATAAGTACAGCAGTATGTAGCTGACCTCAGAGTCTTTGCAATGATCATCGGTACAATGGCATGACCCTCCCTGAGAACTCTCACTGCCATCCATGTACCACGACATGAAGACGTATGACAATACGCATAGAAGCAGTACATCTACTCTGGCTGAATGCCAATGGTGTTTTGGTGTGGTGAAATCCCCAGAATGCCGTGCAAAGCTATCCTCAGAGCCAAACCTGTCAAACAGGAAACGCTGGGATATCACGTGGCCGGATGTAATCTCGTCCTGGACCACTTTACATCTCAATTCAGTGAGGGTCATGAACTGTCTTCTCATGTCTCCGATAGCCATATGCATGCAAGGTCTGTCCAGCGGCAGCATCGTCAACCGTGCATACTCCTCCAAAGAAGGAGTCAACTCCTGGGTCCCAAATCGGAAAACCTTCCTCTCCGATACCCAAAGGTTTCTAGCATACCCTCTACAAATCTGTGGGAACTCGAAACATCAAACAGGTCATAGTATGTTGCAGCAAATCATCTACGATCACCATGTCTGATGGTGATATACTATCATACCATGAGCGCATACCAGATACCACCAAAAATGATGGGGTATGATCAATATGGCTAACTGTCGAAGAAGACATCTGTACGGGCCGTGTCATAAGACCATCCATGGGTCAATGCTGAATATCTCTGGACATACATATATATGCATAACATAATAACATGCATGATACAATAGATGGAAATATGATATAGGGAATGGAAAACTGTACATACATTCCTAAGTATATCATCATCTAATACATCTATGTACAGCTAAAATATAGGGAAATGGGGTGAAGCTACCTAATATCCAAAAGAGGCCTATTAAAAGATATAGCGAGAATGGGACGAAGCTACCCAGCAGCTAACAGAGGCTTATCAAAAGAGATAGCGAGAAATACATCAGAAAACGTTAATGGTGTCGATGTCTACATCATCGATACTGTCCACCTGATGTAACTCCTCCTGAGTAACTGGATCTCTATTTATAGGGATGTCAGGCTGATACAAGGGAGGATCTGCACCGACAAAGCCATATGGGTCACCTAAGGGGCCAGCGCCAGAGCTGGAAGGATCAAAAGTATCTACCTCTTAAGGATCTCTACCCAAATGCCGAATGAAAAGATGTGACCGATCCAGCTGTCGAGTTAATCTGTCAATCTGTGTCACATAAGTTGGATCTTTGACACAGGCTAGCCAATCCGTCATCATCATGGATCCTGGAACTATATCCCCCAAGAACTGTGTGGCGCGGGTCTGAGCTCCAATAGTACGAGGATCCACCAAATTTGGAACATCTCCCCGAGACCGGGGCCTCTCGACAATGTAAAACCGTCAATCCCCATCAATGGGATGTCAATGACGGGTGACTGCGAAACAGACCAATAACGCCTGACAGGAGGCAAGATCGGCATACGGATCTCTCATGTAGTGCTCCTAATAGCACGTTCTCCTAAATAGAGCTCCCATCCTCCATCTGTGAAGAGAGGAATCCTGCGGGTGGAAATGACATACTCTACTCCAGTTGGGTATCCATCCTCAAAACCAACTCCCAAATGCTCTCCAGAGTAGGGAATCCATGTGATGACATCAGCTGTTAACAACTCCAACTGTAGGAGACAATGAGTGAAACCCTTAGCAACAGGGACGTCCGCCAGTATGGAATGATGCCATCTCCGTCCTCGTGGATATGTGTCTAAACCTAACACGCTCACAGGACATAAACAGGGAAGCCTCTCATAGGCCCAAAACTGCCAACACAAAGGTAAACATCTGCTGTCAGTCAACACTCTTAACCTATACATGGGAAAAGACAAGAGAAACACTCACCAGCAGAAATGGGTAGAATCCTAACCATGCCTCGGTCAAGCCCTTCGATCACATGCGCTTTCCCCTGAGGAAATAGGCAAAGGTGTAGGAACTCCAATCATACCCTCCTATACGGTCCACGTGTCGAGTAGCGCTGATCAAAGTGAAGGACACCATAGAGGAGTTATCTGCTATAAAGTAGCCCCTAATGATCATCAGAACAATCGCCAAAGAATGCGATCCCCGACTCTCATATCATCAGTGCATGGGCTCACTCAATAGCCTCGCTTCATAGCATCTATGCTCAAAGGACCGTGCTGAACAGCCCACCCTTGAGCGCCTCATGAAACTCCCAACAAGGATCCGACTATGAAGAGGGGTAATATCCGCCATGCAAGACATTGGATTCCCCCCAAACTCCATACCTGTGATAAACCGCCAATCCATCAGGGCCATCATCACCTCACAGTTCAACAAATGGGGTGATCGAGTGCGGTGAAACCACCATTAGAGATAATGCCCCGAGGTAACCCCAGGGACAACGACGAGGTAGAATGGAGAAGAACATCCCAAATCCTCAGCCATGGACGATTGCTCTGTAGTCATTATGCAAAGCCTAATATATAAAGTGGATGCTAAACTAGTTCCCTCGAGGCTATGTGATTCCGAGAACCTACATTAAATGCAGATCAACATCAAAATCCTTGACTCCTCATCAATAGGAAATAAAGAAGATTAAAGATCTAATTTCACACCTCGTTTGCGTGCAGGTATACTGAAGGATGCCTACTCAAGTCACCTAGAAGATCTGGGTTTGCCACTTGAATACCTGGTAATTCCCTACGGGGAACACGTACAACAGGAGCAGGAACCTTGATCGGTACATCCTCCTCCTCCTCCTCAACATTCGGCACTTCAACCTGAATAGGACGTATCACCGCCTCCACTAAATGACGAGGCTGTCTGACAGAACGACGTTGAGGCTCTTCAGAAGCTCTCCTCCGTACACCAGAAGTGGTCTTGCGGGAACTACTCGGCTGATCCGGATCCATAATATATGGACAACAAGTCTCCAAATCACCTCAGAAAGGGTGTGGTAATTTCTTACCTGGAGCTTTTCAAAATGCAATGTTTTAACATACATCGATAGTAAAGTTAAAAATGCATGACTACCCAATACCTACATTTTGGGAAAAATTTTCCATAGCCCCCTTTGAAAATGGGACTATCCACATGCACATAGGCATGACTAGGTGGCCATTTAGTAGCCCACCTATACACAGTCATATACATCCTACATGCATTATCACATCACAGAAAAAAAAATTCGTAAGTAGTCTAATTACCAGGATTATTTTATTTTTATATTTTTACTCATTTCTCCTCAGATATGATAAGAAATGATAGTAAAAGGTGCCAATTTGACTGTTTAAAAAGTCTAATTTTTTCACATCATTATGTTCAGCATGGTTTAATACTAACATTTGCTATGTTGAATATTTTTTTTATCAAGTCATATCAGCATGCATATTCATTACTATGTGTCTAAATGCATTTCATGTGATAAGTCATTTTCCAACGGATAGAAACTGGAAAAAAATACATGCATACGTTACTTGCAGGACAGTGAAGAATGCTTGTACGATGGTAGAATATGCAAAAAGTTTCCCAAACTCAGCAGATCTGAAGAAGAGCTCTTAGATTTCCTTCGCTGCGCAACTTGAAAATGACTTATGAAAGCAACCATTGGCCTATACATATGCACGGTTGGCCACAGGCTCACCTGCGGCTCCTGCAGGTATACCTGCAACACTTCTACATGGGTCCCACACCTTCGGCTCATTCCAATTAGAGTTGCAAAGGAGGTCTCACAAGCTGAAAAGGCGAAATTGGGAATAAAAATGCTACGCGATTGAGCTTGAAATCCTGGTTTCTTGTCGGTCGGAGTTAAACTCCCGTCATCTCAATGGTATTTGCCTGAATGCAGGGTATACTATACCAATGAGCTCAACTTTCACAGATCATGCTCGACAATACCCCATAAAGGTCTGATGCCATTATTTGTAGGGTCACAACCCTAAACCTCCCCGGCGGGAGTTACAATGCAAAACCACAAATATCAAACCTCCCGACGGGGTTACAATGCAAAACCAAGAGATATCAAATTGATGAAAGTTATCAATTGATGAAATATCCCCGGCAGGGGTCACAACGCACATCTTTCAAGAATCTACGTATCCCCGGCGGGGGTTACAGCGCATTCTCAACCATTGATATACACATCAATGAAAGTCAAGCAACCTTGACATCATATCAGCCGATGACAAGTAAACCCATCGAAGAAACTCATTTACATTATCCCGTTGGGGTTATAACGCAATGCAACCATTGATACACACATCAATGAAGGTCAAGCAACCTTGACGTCATGTCGTCACCGATGGCAAGTAAACCTCTCGAAGAAACTCATCTACGTATTCCCGGTGGGGGTTACAACGCAATGCTACCATTGACACATATATCAATGAAGGTCAAGCAACCTTGATAATGCACCCAACAGGGATCTATCCGGTGATACACACATCAACGAAGGCTCAGCAACCCCGACGATTTAAAAAACTATTGGCAAGAATCTCGATGGAATGAGGAAATATGTTATACACATCCTCAAACAGACAAAGCCTTATCCCCACAGATCTCTTACACACAAGAGGTACCTCTATGGAATATAAGCCAGTGTCTAGGATTCAAGACTTTGGTGATAGACCTAACGTCAACATCCTTGGAGACTTGGATCACATGTCCAAGCCATGACTGATTGTCATCCCAACAGGATTACCTGACAATCATGCATCATACATTTGCATCATGTTGCTGCATACAACATCATGTTTATCTTTCTTGCATTTCAAGTGTCTAGGATTCTTTATCCTATCCATGCCTTGCATTGCATGAATATAATAAAGAGGGCATCTCAGACACTCTCAAAATTTTCTATACTTTATTCATCGACATTGTAGGAGGCAGATTCGCTCTTCGAGATAACCCTGAAAGACAGCTAACATCCATTCCGGATACTACCAGAAGTTCAGTTCCAACCCGGAACACAAATCGGGAACATCAGTTCCAACCCAGAACATAAATCGGGAATGTCATTTCCAATCTTGGAGATAACCCCGAGGTATGCAGATCAAAAGACCGGTAATAACATCGGAGAGGACAGTTCTATCTCGGCGATAACACCGTGACATTCAGTTCCAGTCCCAGAACCAACACTGGGAATAGCAACTCCATCCTTGGTGATAGCCCCAAGGGATGCCATTGCAGTTCTGGCGATAACTCCAGAATTATTTATTTCAAACACATGCGATCAACTTCAAGATTAGACCTCCTGTCGAGGCACTCATACCTCAGACCCGGAGCTAACAACGGGCAGACAGGCACACCCACAGATGACAGTGAGGCATACAAACAAGCAGTCCAATCTCATATATAACCCTGAGCAATGTCTGCTTTTCGCTCAAACCGGCGATAACCCCGGTGAGGAGTCAAAACATCGTCTTACCGCCTCAACATTTTCACTCACAAGATGATATTGTAGTATACCAACAAGTAGTCCAATCTCAGATGTAACCCTGAGCAACGTCTACTTTCAACTCAAACTGGCGATAACCCCGGCGAAGAGTCAAATATCATCTTGTCTCTTCAACACCTGCGCGTCGTCTCAACACTTCATACATACATACATCCAATAATGTCCCACAAGAACCGAGGAGTTACAATCCCGAGTGACTATTACGCGTGGCAGTACTTTGGATAGAATTTGAAGGTTGAAGACCATGGGAATAGACCCCTCTTCCTAACTTCGTAAAACCTCTAATCCATGTCATTGCGTAACTCTTGACACAAGTGGTCCGAAAAAGGTCAGATATACCTAGTTCAGATGCTCGGATTGAAGTTCTGCAAGTTCGAGTGGATATTACAGTGCATGAGTGCACGTACTTCGAGATGATAGGACCCGTGAGGCTCGGATGCACCACGACCGGCCCTTGCAGTACTAAACTGATGCCGCCGAGTATAACACGCATATGCCATATGCGCCATTCGGAAATAAATATGAACCTTGGGGTCAGCCATTTGGAGGAGAGAAAGAGAGGAAAAGGCGAGGAAGCCCTGTCCATTTTAATCTGTATACACATCTTTTGAGTGTTTCCTCATCTTTAAACACTTGTTAGCTCACATAGCTATCTTTTATCCGGCGGGAGCTGAGTGTTTATCCATTTAAAGTCATAGAAGTCTACATTGGCAGCCCACTATAAGCCTTCTCACATTATATAAAGCCTTCTTCTCATATTAGCTCACACTGTTATACACATTGAGAGTCATGTTGTGTGCGTTTGCCCATACTTCGGTCCGTAGTTTTCATTTTTGTCTGTATATATATATACTTATATATGTATATATTTCATATATGGACTAACATTATTGAGTTATGCCTCGATTGAGCCTAGACTTGATATCTCGAGCGTTTATCTGCTTTTTTATATATATATATATATATATATATATATATATATATATATATATATATATACACACACACTTATATTTATAATTATTGTCAGACATATCTGATGAGCCTAGATTTTACATCAAGACATTTACTGAGCTTTTATATATATATATATATATATATTATATATATATATATATATATATATAATTGTTGTCGTATTATATCTCGATGAGCCTGGATTTTACACAAATTGCATTTACTCTCGCTTATATATATATATATATATATATATATATATATATATATATATAATTGTTCATTTCGGACATATCCGATGAGCCTGGATTTACATCCTATGCGTTTTATCGCTTATATATATATATATATTTGTTCTTATATATATATATATATATATATATATATATATATATATATTTATATTTTTGTCAGCACGGAGTTTATTTCGTGGCCTTTTACAACCTTTTATTTACATTTTCGTCTCGCATGGAGTTTACTTGTGGCGGTTGATCGCTTTTTCGCTTTATTTACATTTCGTCTACTCGAGTTTACTTCATGGCAATTGATCGCTTTTCTTGCTTTATTTATATTTCGATCCCCATGGAGTTTCTTCGTGGTGGTTGATCATGTCCATATATATATATATATATATATATATATATATATATATATATATATATATATATATATATATATTTACTTTTATATATTTACATTTCGATCACCTATGGAGTTGCTTTGGTGGTGGTTGATCATTTCTATATATATATTTACACTTTTATATATATAACTGCCATCGCTTTCCATATAAATTGAAGTATCATGTGAGCCTAGGAATCATGTGATCACAGATTCGATCTCATGAATCTAGATTCTGATTCCCATGATGGACATTTTTCAATGTAAACAACTTATACATTATTTTACGTTGTTCGAATTTCCTTGGATGGTCATCATGCCCATGAGGAGTTCTAAGATCGTCAGATATTATTTTCTCGAGAATGCTTCGCATTTCGAAAATAAAAGCAACCAAGCCGAACATTTAATAATAAAATGGAAATATTAAAGGCCTCAATTACTATTGAGCACAGGGTTTGAAAAACCTCTCTTACAAAATGTCATTGCTATATCTTGTTTAAAACTGAATTTTTCTATAAATTCAAACCCTATATATATAGGTACGAACGAGGTACAACACTACTTCCAAATAATTTCACATTGATCCACACACATACACACACACATTCATATAATAGTTTCTTTGAAAAGTGGCGGTCACCGTGGCAACACGGATGTCGGGGGGTGCCTAACACCTTCCCTCCGCATAATCAAGCCCCCGGACCTAAATGAATCTCGGTTTCACAGACCCGTTTAGCAGTGTCACATCACTAGGTCAATGTACAAACCTTTTCGATTGCGTTGGTGCAACCAGTTAAATACACCAACTGGCGACTCTTAAAGTTAAATCGTCGACATTATACATGTCGGACCTTTTTCACTTGTTTTTTCAAAAAAATCTCACATTAACATGAGAACACCAAAGAACAAGTAACGAAAAGGGACACTCAGAGCTTGTGTGATGGACTTCAAGGGTAGCTGGGAGGATCATCTTCCATTAGTAGAGTTCGCATACAACAATAGCTATCACGCCAACATCAGAATGCCGCCGTACGAAGCACTGTATGGGAGGAAATATAGAACACCCTTATGCTAGGATGAAGTGGGTGAACGCCGATCGTTGGGGGAGCGTCAATGTGCAATGCATCAGTAGAGATCATCAAGGTGATAAGAGCCTCAAACCGGTAGCAACTCAAGATCGCTGTAAGAAGTATGCAAACTTACATCGCCAGAAGAGAGATTTTGAAGTGGGAAGCTATGCATTTTTGAAAGTATCTCCCTGGAAAGGGAAGATAAGGTTTGGAAAGAAAGGTAAACTGAGTCCGAGATTTATTTGACCTTTCGAGATCTTGAGGAAGATAGGCGAAGTGGTGTACGAGGTAGCTCTGCCTCTTGAACTGGAACATATTCATAATGTGTTTCATGTGTCAGTGTTACGACCATATAAGCCTGATTACAAACATGTGATATCCTACGAGCCAATTCAGGTCGAAAGGGATTTGTCGTACGAGGAAATTCTGGTTGAAATTTTAGATAGAAAAGAGCAGAAATTACGAAATAAGGTTATACATTATGTAAAAGTTCTTTGGAGGAACCACAATTTTGAAGAAGCTATGTGGGAACTCGAAGAAAAGATGAGGGTAAATTATCCACACCTTTTTGAGTAACCCTATATGTAATTCTGGGGACAGAATTCTTATAAGGGGGGAGGATGTAATAACCGCGAATTTTAAGTCACTATATATGTATGTACATTATTGATATTTTAAAACTTTGTGTTATATAGTGATTTAATATGTGACAACATATGTGAAGTGGTGCATGGGTCAATTAACATATATACTATAGTTATGGATACATACATTTATAGATTTCATTAAAAATGAAAGCTTCGTAACCTAATTATACGTTAGGTGAGACAATTAAATAACCTAAGGGTTATGGTAATAAGGAAAGGTTAGTATTTAATATGTATACTAACTTAAGTGGATAATCTTGTTATTTCAAGTGACTAATAATTTTAAACCTAATTCTAGTAAACCTAATTAGGTTATGAGCTAAAGTCACATGTATAAGTAATTAAATTTCATATGATTGGAAATGGAAACCCTAAATAATCAATTTGGGTATCATATATTAAAATTTCTAGACTATATTTATTACATAGCCCAAAACAATTAAAGGTGAATCCCAAAAGAAATAAAATGTAAACCAATACTTAGCCCACTTGATTAAGGGTATTTTAGACTTTTGATTAATCAAATTTGTGTATTAAAATAAAACAAATTGGGAGATATAATGGGCTAGGGGGGGACCGGCCATTTAGGCCTTTTTATGGCAAGAAGATTATGCTAATCAATGTCCATTAGTAGAAATCTTACACACAAGTACATGTTTGTCAAGCTCCCATTGGTTGCAAATCTATTAAGCACTCCTAATCACATGATTAGGCTAATTGAAGAGATAAGGTGTAGTCTTTTATCCTTGGGACATTAAAAATATGGGGGATAATAGTTATATCACACTCATTTGCTAGACATTCATTTTATCTCATTCTTCTTCTTCTATCTTTTTCTCCCAAGATAGCAAACTTCAAGAGAGAGAAAAGAGAGAGGGTTGTTATAGCAAGAGAGAGAGAGAGAGAGAGGTGTACTAGTTTGTTCATGCATCCTAAGTTTATACTCTACTTTGGTAAATCAAGGAAGGTTGCCACTAAATCAAGGTATAACCTAACCTTCACCTTCTTCTTCTACTTTATTTTATAGCTTGAGTTTTGTTGGGATTATGAAAAAATACTCAAGATACCCTAGTTTTTCATATCATCATGTATGGAACTAAGTATCTTGAGTGTTAGATCAAAGGCTTAGAGGAAGAAAATGAGTATATGTTCTCCAAGGGTGAAACTCTTGTTTTCTTCCACTAAATCTTGTGTAACTCAAGTTTTCCAACTTAGATTTGTGATCCGTCAAAAGGGGGTCCTAGATACATGAGTTATCTAGTAAACCCAAGTGGTAGAACACAAATCCAACAAGTTTTGAAACCTTTGGGGCTGTTTTCCCCAAAACAGTCCACTTTGGATGTTAAGGGTTCAAAACCCTAAAATAATTATTATTCCCATTTTTCTTGGGACTGATTTTGGATAGTTGCATGTCTTTTAAAAATCTGGGAAAAATCAAAGAGGTAATTTTAGGAAGTTATCTACATGTAGAAAAATAACTGACGCTAGCGTTTCGATTTATAGGGTGTGTGTAATGGCTATTTCTATAAAGGACACCCAAATATTAACATTCGAATATCTCACTTTGTGTATACACTCGGAAAATTCAAAATTTTACAATAGGTTCATATATGTTATGAGAATATACCCTGAAAAAATTCAGATTTTTTCCGAGCAAAACTCGATTTATGAAAAATGAAGCAAGATCCGAGTGTTTTGGGCACTTTAAAAATAGTAAATCATTTTCTAAAATTCCAAAAAATTTGGGAATCATGGTTGGGTCACATACTACCCAAATCCAGAAAATGAGAATTTTTGGAATCAGTTTGCTATTTTTCCTAAAAATGATTAAGTTATGAATAAAAGAAAATAAATAGTTAAATGATGTCTTAAATAAGAACAATGTGATTTTGATGCTTGAATACTCCTAATATATAATATTATGACTATTTTAGGACATTTTGGTAATTTATAATAATAAATATTATTTATGACCTTTTATGGATATTAAATAAGAGGTTAATAAAGGATGAATAATTAGAATAAATTGTTTATTAATCCAATAAATTGTTGAAAATATTATTATGATATTAATAATATTAGAATATGATATGACAAAAGTAAAAAAAAATATTAAGATAAAAACTTTAGGATTAAAATATTATTCAAATGGTTAATAATATTTGATTTAAAATATAGGATTAAAAATGATTAAAATATTATTAAATGATTAATAATATTAGATTAAAATATTAATCTTAGATTAAAATATTATTAAAAGATTATTAGTATTAAATTAAAGTATTATTATTGAGTAAATAATAATATTCGAGATTAAATAAAATGTTATTAAAAATGTAATAACATTAATAAAGGAATAAAATATTATTAAATGATTAATAATATTAGTAATGGAATAAGATATTATTAATATTAGTAATTAATAATATTAAAGATTAATAATATTAAATGAATAAAATATTATTAAATAATTAATAATATTAGTAAATGAATAAAATATTAATACTATTGGTAAATGATTAAAAGTATTATTAATTGATTAATGATACTAAAGCATAAGTAAGATATTATTAAAGTAATAATATTTATGTAGGATTAAAATATTATTAAGAGTATTAATAATATTAGTAAAGTATTAAAATATTATTAAGATGTTAATAATATTAGTAGTAAGAATAAAAAGTATTATTAGTGAACTAATAATACTAAGAGGTGAATTAAATATTATCAAGATTAATAATAGTAAGTGAAATAAAGGTAGTTGTTATTTAATACTAACATTATCTAAGGGGATAATGTTTATAAGAACTAAATGTAATGTATAATATCTATGTGATTACATAATCTAATGTTATGCTATGACTAATTGAAAGATTAACTATAGGTCTCTCAAAGGAAGATAATTTAATCGCATAGTGGATAGAAATTTAATTTCAGTAGTCGTAACTCCACTTAACGAGGCAAGTTTCCTAACTCAAACTCGAGTTATTATTTTCAAAGCATGTTAGTGAATAATTATTGATGATTATTCACATCTATAATGATTATTGAAATTCGCACTTTGTGCAATTGAATTTCTGTTCTATTATTATTGAACTGTGAATTAAATTAAAGTTCTTTCATTCATGAACTGTTTATGAGATAGATCTATGCTAATTGTATCAGCTAGATCAAGCATGTTTAAATTTGTTAAATCAAATGTGTTTTAAAAAGTTGTTCTTATTAAATTGTTATAATAAGAACACTTGACTGAGAAAAAGGACGAATTTTGATTAAGGCATGATATCGATGCCGGATTATTAAGTGTTTATGCATAAATCACGAGGTATGAAAGGCTGATCCCCTTGAATACCAAAACTTATTAAGAGGTCCAGTTTAAATGACTGAGAACCTTGGCAAATGTTCATGGTTATTTCAAAACCACTCAGTTCATGTTATTCAATTATTCGAATATTCAATTGTTGATTATTAATTCATGTTCCTTCACAATCTTATAATATTGTTGAACATTGAAAGCAAAACTTTTTTTTAGTTATGATATATCTCCCTTGTATATAAACTTGCTAAGAAAATTAGTTGCTTACCCTTGCTATATCATGACATCTTTTTCAGTTAAGCCCGAAGGATCCAACATGAAAGACAAGGGCAAGGACAAGATCCAGGAGTAGTGTAGAATGAATGTTAATTTAATTATTATCTGATGGAATTTCTTATAAACCTTTTGTAATATGAATGGTGTGTTTAAAGTTAAGGTTATGAAGACCTTGGGACCATGTTATGAAACTTTATTATAATGAACAATGTATGTTTATTATTGAGCGTAATAGTTATAGAATGCTTATAATGATGATAGATCATTGAATGCGAAACCTAGGTCGAGGTTAGAAAACTCTTATAGAGGATTTGGAGATGGATTATGGAAATCATCGGTATTGTATCTTAATAAAATATTTTTCATTTCATCAATGAATATATTTTATTGTAATCTTGATGTTGTATCCTTGTTTTTATAGGATCTTAGAGTGATAGTAGGGGAGCCATTCAGTAGGTCGAGAGGTAGTTCGGAGGAGGTGGCGGACACCTCGAAGGATGTGATGATCACAAAGCGCTAGACTTGAACATATGAGGGCCAACACAGTGGGACTAGGAGGGCCCATTTTGAGATAGGTGAGTCGAGTCGAGTCGATCCGTTTGGCGTAGAGTTATGGAGGAGTTGTTTCCCCAGGAGCCTGTTTAGGTGACCCAGCAGGGCCACCAGTGATGATTATGCTATGGACCGGTTGTAGATAGATTCATTAGTACCCTTTTTGTGTAATAGGGTTTTATGTTGATGTAAAGCTCAACAGGTGTGAGGTAGTAGGTAGTTAGGTAGTATCCCTATTTGTGTATGTAGGGAAGTATAAGCTGAGTGACTTCTCACGTAAGCATCAATGATCAATACCTGAGTGTCTTACTATGCAACCACAGCGTGCCAGACATTGTATTTTTACTACAAGAGTAGTTCAACGAAGTGAGTAAAACTTTCGTCGTTATTTTTATAAAAATATTTTTGTCGTTTTCTCAATCCGATAATAATTTGTTGTGGGGTCCACCAATGATTGCGCTGTTGTACGAATATTCCCTGCTAAAACGAATATTCCCCGACCAATCGAATATAATATAACAACTTGCATACTTTGCAGAATTTATTAATACTACCCACAACTATAACATTATAACAAATTCATTCCATAATATTCAAAAATGATAATTATAGAAAAATCATCTTTATTCATAAAAGTTGGGGTCTTACAGAAAGGGGGGGGGGGGGTACCGGCCATTTAGGCCTTTTTATGGCAAGAAGATTATGCTAATCAATGTCCATTAGTAGAAATCTTACACATAAGTACATGTTTTTCAAGCTCCCATTGGTTGCAAATCTATTAAGCACTCTTAATCACATGATTTGGCTAATTGAAGAGATAAGGTGTAGTCTTTTATCCTTGGGACATTAAAAATATGGGGGATAATAGTTATATCACACTCATTTGCTAGACATTCATTTTATCTCATTCTTCTTCTTCTATCTTTTTCTCCCAAGCTAGCAAACTTCAAGAGAGAGAAAAGAGAGAGAGGGTTCGGTTATAGCAAGAGAGAGAGAGAGAGAGGTGTACTAGTTTGTTCATACATCCTAAGTTTATACTCTACTTTGGTAAATCAAGGAAGGTTGCCACTAAATCAAGGTATAACCTAACCTTCACCTTCTTCTTCTACTTTATTTTATAGCTTAAGTTTTGTTGGGATTATGAACAAATACTCAAGATACCCTAGTTTTTCATATCATCATGTATGGAACTAAGTATCTTGAGTGTTAGATCAAAAGGCCTGAGAGGAAGAAAATGAGCATATGTTCTCAAGAGGTGAAACTCCTTTTTTCTTCCACTAAATCTTGTGTAACTCAAGTTTTCCAACTTAGATTTGTGATCCGTCGAAGGGGGGGTGCTAGATACATGAGTTATCTAGTAAACCCAAGTGGTAGAGCACAAATCTAGCAAGTTTTGAAACCTTTGGGGTTGTTTTCCCCAAAACAGTCCACTTTGAATGTTAAGGGTTCAAAACTCTAAAATAGTTACTATTCCCATTTTTCTTGGGACTGTTTCAGATAGTTGCATGTCTTTTAAAAATCTGGGAAAAATCACAGAGGTACCTTAGGAAGTTTTCTACATGTAGAAAAAAGAACGGACGCGTTTCGATTTATAGGTTGTGCGTAATGGCTATTACTATAAAGGACACCCAAATATTAACATTCGAATATCTCAATGTGTATACACTGGAAAATTCCAAAATTTGTACAATAGGTTCATATATGTTATGAGAATATACCCTGAAAATTCAGATTTTTCTGAGCAAAACTCGATTTATGAAAAATAAAGCAAGATCCGAGTGTTTTGAGAATTTTAAAAATAGTAAATCATTTTCTAAAATTTCAGAAAAATTTGGGAATCATGGTTGGTCATATATCTTGCCCAAATCAGGAAAATGAGAATTTTTGGAATCAGTTTGCTATTTTTCCTAAAATGATTAAGTTATGAATAAAAGAAAATAAATATTTAAATGATGTCTTAAATAAGAACAATGTGATTTTGATGCTTGAATACTCCTAATATATAATATTATGACTATTTTAGGACATTTTGGTAATTTATAATAATAAATATTATTTATGACCTTTTATGGATATTAAATAAGAGGTTAATAAAGGATGAACAATTAGAATAAATTATTTATTAATCCAATAAATTGTTGAAAATATTATTATAATATTAATAATATTAGAATATGATGTGACAAAAGGAAGGAAAAAAACCAGCCTAATCGTTAAAGCTTGAGACTCGGATCTAGGATCAAAACACTCACATCCTCCGGGCTCTCATTCGCATTCAGTCAATTCAAAATGTTAAGTAAATAAAAATATTAGGATTAAAATTTCATTAAAATATTATTAAATGGTTAATAATATTTGATTAAAATATTAATCTTAGATTAAAATATTATTAAAAGATTATTAGTATTAAATTAAAGTATTATTATTGAGTAAATAATAATATTCGAGATTAAATAAAATGTTATTAAAAATGTAATAACATTAGTAAAGGAATAAGATATTATTAAATGATTAATAATATTAATAATGGAATAAGATATTATTAAATGATTAATAATATTAGTAAATAAATAAAATATTATTAAATAATTAATAATATTAGTAAATGAATAAAATATTAATACTATTGGTAAATGATTAAAAGTATTATTAATTGATTAATGATACTAAAGCATAAGTAAGATATTATTAAAGTAATAATATTTATGTAGGATTAAAATATTATTAAGAGGATTAATAATATTAGTAAAGTACTAAAATATTATTAAGATGTTAATAATATTAGTAAGCGAATAAAAGTATTATTAGTGAACTAATAATACTAAGAGGTGAATTAAATATTATCAAGATTAATAATAGTAAGTGAAATAAAGGTAGTTGTTATTTAATAGTAACATTATCTAGGCGAGGATAATGTTTATAAGAACTAAATGTAATGTATAATATCTATGTGATTACATAATCTAATGTTATGCTATGACTAATTGAAAGATTAACTATAGGTCTCTCAAAGGAAGATAATTTAACTGCATAGTGGATAGAAATTTAATTTCGTGAGTAGTAACTCTCTGAAACGAGGCAAGTTTCTAACTCAAACTCGAGTTATTATTTTCAAAACATGTTAGTGAATAATTATTGATGATTATTCACATCTATAATGATTATTGAAATTGCACTTTGTGCAATTGAATTCTGTTCTATTATTATTGAGCTGTGAATTAAATTAAAGTTCTTTCATTCATGAAGTAATTTATGAGATAGATCTATGCTAATTGTATAAACTAGATCAAGCATGTTTAAATTTGTTAAATCAAATGTGTTTTAAAAAGTCATTCTTATTAAATTGTTATAATAAGAACACTTGATGAGAAAAAAAGGGCAATTTTGATTAAGGCATGATATCGATCTTGGGATTATTAAGTGTTTATGCATAAATCACGAGGTATGAAAGGTGATCCTTGAATACCAAAACTTATTAAGAGGTCCAGTTTAAATGATCGAGAACCTTGGCAAATGTTCATGGTTATTTCAAAACCACTCGATTCATGTTATTCAATTATTGAATATTCAATTGTTGATTATTAATTCATGTTCCTTCACAATCTTATAATCTTTGTTGAACATTGAAAGTAAAACTTTTTTTAGTTATGATATATCTCCTTGTATATAAACTTGCTAAGCAAATTAGTTGCTTACCCTTGCTATATCATGACATCTTTTTTTGATTAACTAGAAGGATCCAAACCACGAAAGACAAGGCAAGGGCAAGATCCGGAGTAGTGTAGAATGAATGTTAATTTAATTATTATCTGATGGAATTTCTTATAAACCTTTTGTAATATGAATGGTGTGTTTAAAGTTAAGGTTATGAAGACCTTGGGACCATGTTATGAAACTTTATTATAATGAACAATGTATGTTTATTATTCCGTAATAGTTATAGAATGCTTATGATGATGATAGATCGTGAGCACCGAATCTGAGGTTAGAGAACCTGGATTTGGGGGCGTCACAACATCAACCAAGGACAATAGACTCCTAAGATCATCACATCATGCATGTTCTGCACATGTGCAACTGCGCTATATCAGTGCACATATCCATTGAAAAGTTTAGCATACATTCTCAGTAGAGTTAAATATGCATACACATTAAATGGCTAGACTTGAGAAAAAATTTTACTGTTGAAAACTACTGTTCGAGTAGGCATTGAGACAGTCCAATGATCAACTGTTGTCAACAACCAGCAGGGTAGACACCGTTGTAAACTACTAACATATACATTGGGAAGGTTCGATGATTTTAGAATATCATCCCCAACAAAGATGTAAAAAATGTCTCAATTTATCTTCATCAAACAAGTATCGGCAACACCGACAAAAATCAAACCATTGGAGTCAACATCAGCATAGGCATCATCAATAACTGGTAATGATAAAGCAATTTGCAATGTCTGAAGTGCGATTTGTGATTTGCAAAATGTGATGTGTGAGTTGTGAAGTGCGATTGGCCAAATACGAAGCGCAAAATGTAATTTACAAAGTGCGATTTGCGAAAGCATTTTAACATTCATCATAACATTCATTGCATGGAAATTTACATCATTAAATATACCTTGTCATATTTTAAGTGTTGTAATTTTTATCATGTTCATTCCATTATGTTAGTTCCAAGAGGCACAATAGCTATTTAGAAGGGGGGGTTGAATAGATATTTTTAAGTTATTTTTTTCAAAATACTTTGTCAGATTTGTTAATAAATCAATCACAGCAGAATATATGATTTGTTTGTTCCACTTTAAGATAAACTGAGTTAATAGGTGATACGAAGTTATAACAATTATAGTATTTAAAGTAAGAATATAAAAGATAGATATTTTTAAGTGGTTCAGAGCACTCAAGACTCCTAGTCCACTCTTCTACTCCTCGAGTAAGAAATCCACTAAGGATATTTTTACAATCTTTGAATCACACAGATTCCTTCAAGACCAATAGTCTTGGAACTTCTTAGTTCACTTAGAACTCTTCAAGTTCAGCAAACTTGGAACACACTTGATGAGAGTTGAGTTATTAGGTTGTGCTACTCAGTTGCTATTAAGAATATGTTCAAAAGAACTGAGTAGCTGAGCAATCTTTCTTTTCTTTGATCGTAGAGTTGAGCGTTGAGTGTTCTTCAGTTATTCTTTGGATACCTGATTAGTTTTTCTTGAATCTGCATTTGATTTGGATATAAGTTTCCTTAAAAATATGTTCGTTTGAAGGCATCCATTGAAGCATTAATTGCATTAGACATTTCTGATCACTGATGGTGACTTCCTAAAATTTTTTCATCCAAATTGCCTAACCCATTGACCTACGTTAGACTACTATCTCACCTAACACCTGAAAAGGTGTTTTCAGCTGTCATGTAGTACTTTTCTTAGCTTCTTTAATACATTTTTTTGTTATATACTAATGATGAGTGTTGGGTCATTGGGATTCCTGCGAGTCGCAACGTCTATAATCCTTTCCACATTTGTTGTAATTTATTCTTCAAAAAATAGACAAAGCTCAAGGCTTTTGATGCAGACAGATGATGCACTACGATCATGATCGTGGTGTCATGTTCATGATTGATTTAGCTTGTGAAGGAGACACTACAATTTCTCTTAAGCACTGGTAGACTACGATTTTTGCTTATTTGATTTACAGACTCTACGCTTCCGAGAGTAGACTACGATTCTTGATTTGGCTTGGCAGGCGTTTGGACCACTCTACGATTACGCTTGCGCTTACGCGCAAACTTTTGGCTGGCTCGACTGACTTTGATTCTGTTGAAACCTATCTATTACATCTTAAAATAGATCAACCTAACGGTTTTGATCTTTTTTTTCTATACTTTCATTTACAGAATGATAAACATTTGCACAGATCAAATCTAACAATTTTTTGATCTATCACAAAGTCCTTGTACATGTGTTCCTTGAAGGACTTTACATATAAGCATGATTATTTACTTTCAACATTAAATTTAAATATGCAATTCCCAACAATCTCCCCCTATTTGATGTGGACATAACCAAGGAGAGATTATAATTATCAATTTCTAAATGCAGTTGCTAGAAAGTAAATAGTGTTTCAGTGAGCAACTGAAATCTCTAGAGAGTAAACATGAATTTATTAATGTTTGTAAAGAAAGATATTACAATAAAGCTTAGTTACATTAATAAGAAATAAATTTCAACTTATCTCTATTTCTTCTGCCTTTTGCTTCTTGAAGGATTGGCATGCTCAGTAGCTCTCCTTCTCCTGTTGGCTTCATCTCTCCATGCAATATCTTTCATCTCGCTTTGACTTAGCCACTCTCCATGGTCATGTTTGTTCATAAAGGCAGGGTCTCCAATCGGCATGTTCAAGCCAGTAGTGGTTACCCCTTGTGAGTTAGGAGATAGCCCTCGACTCCTTAGTGGTTGCACCATGAGAATTGGTTGGCGCTACTGCTGTTCAGGTCGTTGAGTCTAATGTCGAGGCTGTCTTAAGGGAGGACTCCTTGAAGATTGAGCAATTTGTTTCTCTTTACTTTTCTCTCTCTCCCCTTTATTCTCTCCCTTTATGTCAGCATCAAGGGTTCGAATGTCTTTAGATAGATGATTCACGCCTTGGACAAGTTCGTGGAGCTGATTCCTGGATAGAGCAATGTCTTCACAATTTTCTTGAACTAGAGAATCAATTTGAGACTTATGCTTTTGTTGAATGGCTAAGACTATGTCTATTTGTCGCATCTGACTCTTAAAGTATTTCTTAAATTATGTTAGAGAAGATCTTAGGCTTGAGAGGCTCTTCATAACAAGTTTTTTTATGTCTTCTGAGTCTTTTGTAGAAGGAGAACTGCTTCCTTATGCTTCTGGGCAGATTAAAAGTGAATTTGATCCCTTTCATTTATGCTTTGAATCATTTCCTTGATGATCTCCCGTAGCTTTTTTGTGAGCTCAGAACTTAGATTGTGAGGAAGAGTGTTGGAAACATCTATCAAGTTGTTCAACCTTGTATGAACAAGAAGAGAGTGAGATTCAAGATCTTCTTGAATATTTGCAGTCACTTTCTATGATGCATGAGTCAGCTCAGATATGGTAGGAAGATCGGAGAGAAGCTCAATAATTTCTTTGAGTGTCCGGAGGAGAGGCTCTTGTACCTTGGTTTGCAGATTGGAGAGTAAGAACAAGATCAAAATAATTATTGGTTGAGGAAGAGGTAATTTACGAAGGAGGTGAAGGTATGGAGGTTTGGGTTGTGGAAGGAGAATTTGTTGATGTTGGTTGAGTGGGTGACTCTATGATTTGAGTAGGATCGATATTTGTAGAGTGAGAAATGGTGGAAAGGCGTATCAATATAAAGTTAGGCATATTTGGTTCATCGATTCTGAGAATTTTGGGATTCGTAGCTAGAAATTGGTTTAGTGGGTGAAGAATCACTTAACCATCTTAGAAATTCATAGAATTGGTTAAAGTTTGATGGAGGGCGGTGACTAGCTCTCGAAAGAGATGGGAATTGATTATACCTCATGCTTGTTTTCGAAGAGGATGGGTAGTGATCGACTTTTGAGCAAAAGTGAGGTTGCCTAGAAATCCATGAGCTAGCACTTTGAGATTCTTTGGATAAGCTTTGAAGGTCGAACATGTGATCGCAGGAGTTGAGAATTTGGGCTCTGTGATAGGGCATCATTGGTAATTAGGAGAACAACTTATTATAGTTGGCTCTCCTATATCCATCGACCCTCTCGCTATAATCTTAACTTCATCATCCTCTTCTTCTTCCCGATCCTCATTTGAAATTTCCACCACTTCAAATATCTCCTCATTTCTTTTCTTTTCTTCAGCCCTTTCTACCTCAACAGCTTCTATACCTTCCATTTTCACATCTTCTTGCATCTCCCCCTCAGTTATAGCAATTTCTGGCATAGGGACTTCGAGATGCTCCTCCTTAATCCGATCATTTATTTGTTCTTCTAGTAGCTCCCCCTTAGTTGAAGCACTTATCTATTTAGGGGCTTCAAGAAGCTCCTTTTCTGCAGCTATTTTTCTTTCTTCTTCCTTCAAGGCTTTCTCATTATCAAGAACATATTTCTTGACAAGCTTTCTCTTTGTTCTTCTAGGCTGAGCCACAGCCTTGACATTTCTTCTGCTTCAGCTTTGACAGTTGGATCAGGCTGAGATACAGCAGCAGCATCCACCTCTAGAGTGATTGTAAGTTTGGACTCTACGATCGGTAATGAATCTATGATCGAAAAGAGAGAAGACTTCTTTGTCTTGTGGTTGTGTTTTCTGTTCTTAACACTACTAGAAATTCGACATATAGCGATGAGCTATAGCGACAGTCGGCACGGAACCGTTTCTATAGGGTATATATAGCGACAGTCGACACGGGACCGTCGGTATAGAGGTTTTTTAAAGAAAAAACCTCCCATCTTCCCCCGGATCATTTCAGTATTTCACTCCAATTTTTTCCCCCAAATTATCTTCGTCATCTCCCTCCTTTCTAAACCATTCTCTCTCGTTACTCTTCCTATACAGTCCTCTTTAACCAGATCATATACTTACCTTCTCACGCTTTCTTTGAAATTGAAACTAAGGGCAGTGGCGATGGGTCGATCCCAGACTCAGAAAAGTACTTTGATGATACCTACAGATACAAGTATTTAAATGTTTTTCTTTTTCTATTTTTATTGAATTGCTTAATTATTCTTTGTTCTTTTCTTTTGTTTTTAATTTCTTTTTTATATTAAGGAATTGTTTGACTGATGAATACAAGCATGTAGTTCTTCCTCCTGAAGTTGCCAAGTTACTCCCTAAGAATCGCTTTCTTTCGAGAGTGAGTAGTAAATTTGGCTTCTAATTAGGGTTTTAGTAATTTTCCCTCATGATTTCTTGGGTTGGTTGTTGACAGAATCGATCAATTGATAAAAAACTGGAACCCATATTATAAACTATTTTCATCTCAATTTGTTGATTTTAATTATTTCAAAGTCAAACTCACAATTTGCCTGATTACGAGTTTTTAATAATTTCGTTTTTCTCTGAGACTTGGGCATAACAATATGCATTTTATGTATGTATGATTGAGAAAATAGTGACATATGAAGTATGTGTTCTACTCATTTTCTTTGCAGCCAATTGTAGTAAAGATTCCATTAAAATATAAGTGAATCCAGATATTCTACTTTCTTTGTAATAACGAAGGGAATATATACAAGTCCAAATCTGAGACGGTGATATCTGACTCACTTATATTGGTGGCTTCATGGTGCAATTTACAATTAGCTTCCACTTGAAACAACAGTGCACTCTGCATTGCTGAAGGAACCATTGAGAAGATAATTGAAAGGCGATTTAAGAAAAACTACTATCCAGATGGTCACCGCATATATTCTTGATCCATTGTATTTGATTAGGGATGCAAGCGAAAGTACCTTCCACCATTTAAATGCTTGACACAGGATCGGGGAGAAGGATGTGGATAAGCTCATAATGCGGCTAGTTTCAAGAGAGGAAACTCATATTGCTTTGATGGAGCTTATGAAATGGAGGTCGAGGAAGGTTAGATCCACTATATGCCCAAGCTATTCGAGGTTAAGCGAGAGAGACCATGTATTTGGAAAGATGAGAATTACAAACCCTCGGAAGCGATAGACTTGTGTGGGAGACATGCCTAAAAGAGTTAAAATTCTTTGGGTAGAGTTGTAGTAAAAAGGCTTCTCTTCCTTCATGCAACCTCAGATGAGGTTTAAGTGCAATCGGTCCTTCATGAGATATATGTTTGTGGCCAAGGGTCGAGGGTTGGTCGGGACAGGGCTCAAAAGATGATTTATATTAAAGCACATGCAAAGCTTAAGAGACCGGATTTTTGTAGTGAGGAAGAGAAGGATCTGAGCTATTTTCCATGGCAAGTGGACCAAGTGGCATGGATGACATGCTTGATGAGGTCTTTGCAGTGACCTCGGTGTAATGCTTTTTCCTATTCTTTTTTTTTTGCTAAATAATGCTTTTTCCTTTTAACTCTGTAGAATTTCAAATTCTGTAATTATAAATTCTTTCTACTTCATATTCTTGATCCTTGTTTATTTCTAGAAGAAGATTTTGGAGGGTTGTTAAGAGATAGGAGAGTGAATTGAACATTGTATGTAATTTTAGAAAGCGCATAGCTACATGATCCGTGTTATCATGAAGTGGGCTCAATGTAAAACGAGAAAACTTATTCTGTTTTCATTGTTAAAATGGTTCGAGACGGATCAAGAACAACGTAATATCTTGTATGATTGAGAATTGTGACTTATTTTTTCAAAGTTTCCTCAAATTTTAGATTCAAAAATCGGGTTCAAGCATTTGCCAAGTATTTCATTTCGAATCTTCTCTGTTTGAGTTATTTTGGATTCTGTGAATTGATTGCGTCTGTGGCTATTTGAACATGCCATAGGTCTGCCATTTAATCATTATTCATGGCTGACGACCCATAATTGTGATGCAATCGCAAAGTCTTTATTGGGATCTGAGTTACGTGATTCTTTCCCCGAGAAATCAAGAGGATTCTGTCACCAGCCAGCTTCAAGTGAGTTCTGATCTCATCGATTACCACTTCTTGTTTGGTTTTCATTTCCTCACTTTATTGTGGAGTGTTAAGTCGTTCATTGAATAAATAGCGCGCAACCAACTTTTTATCCTGAAAAGTTTTTTGCATTTTGAAGGGACAAATGAAAATAATTGCTACCCACGTTTCCTTGGATTAATTATAAACAATTTTTTTTTTAATACTCACAATTTTCTTTATATTCTTATTAGGTGAAAATTTTACCAAGGATCATGGAGTACATTTTTTTGAATGTACGATAGATAAACTATAAATGAATATGCCATGTAGCTAGTGAGATTTTATTATTTTTTTTTGAGGGGGGGGGGGTGATATATTGTACTTGTCTTAAATGTCTGTAAACTTCAATATAAATGATGGACGGACTAATTTACTTGTCCTGGTCAAAAAGGTGGAAACTTCTGAGGTAAAGCTAGAAACATACATATTAATACTAAGATATTTGTTTCTTTTGTAGAATGGTGTTCGAGGGCTAATGCTTGATATGTATGACTTCAATAATGACATCTGGTTGTGTCACTCATTTGGTGGGAAATGTTTAAATATTACAGCATTTGTGAGTGTATCTATGATACTTCTATCTACTTGTGTCTTTATATTGCGACTATAGTTTCTCGTCTTGACATTGTGCAAGTTTCCATTGTTTATTTTTTCCAGCGACTTGCAATTAAAACTCTAAAAGAGATTCGATTGTTTTTGGAAGCAAACCCAATGGAGATTGTCACCATTTTCATTGAGAATTATGTGACATCCCCACAGGGATTGACAAAGGTCTTTAATGCGTTTGGTCTCAATAAATTCATGTTTTATTTATGCAGGATGCCTAAAATGGTGGAGATTGGCCAACGTGGATGATATGGCTAGACAGAATCAACGTTTGTTGGTCTTCACCTCTAAGTCATCTAAGGAGGCCTCAGAGGGGATAGCTTATGAGTGGAGATATGTGATAGAAAGCCAATGTGAGTTTTACATTTTTTTCCCATTTGAATACTATGGTTAAAGATCAAGTTAAAGCAGCTATTTCATCCTTAAGAAACTTGGGAGACTTTCAATTAAAATTGATGTAACATTATGGATTTGGATTGTGTTCTTTAATTCTAAGCTGAAATTGCAGATGGAGATGAGGGGATGAATGGGGGTTCCTGTCCAAGTTGTGCTGAATCGTCTCCGATGAACACAAGCACAATTTCACTCGTTCTTCAGAATTATTTTCACACAGATCCCAACTTAACAACAACTTGTATGGATAACTCGGCTCCATTAATTAGTATGATGAAAACTTGTAAAGAAGCAAATTTGAAAGCGATGGCCAAACTTCATTCTTTGTTGATTATTACCGGTATATGTGGTGGTCATTTAATAGTTAATAGAACTTTCAATCAAGTAGTAGAAACGAATTTATTTATTTATGAAATATTCCCAAGTTCATTGTTATGTTGCTGCAGAGGAGTGATTGAGGAGGTGCCCCAGAAGCCATAGACGAAGAAAATGGTCATCTGACTTGTGGATGTGCCAGTATAGCCTATTGCAAAGACAAAGATATCTGCAATAATTATTGTTTGCTTTTGATTTGTCTTAATTTATAAACATTGTTGGAACTAAATTATTGTAACTTAATGTTTGATACAGTAGTTAGCCTTCTCTGAAGAAGATTGTAATTATTGTAATTGTATTGTGAATGATTTTAAATCATGTATACAATATTTTTTTTGTTTTATTTTATATTGTATTTGTGTTTGTTGGATAAATGAACACAATTAATTTTCTTTAAAATTTAAAAAGTCTATAATGACAGTCATCGTAGCTATAGTGTTTTATAGCGACGGTCGCCGAGCGTCGCTATAGACATCTATAGCTACTGATCTTAACTATAGTAATAACTCTCGTGGTAGTCGCTTCAAAAAGAGCAAATACACGATTTTGCCATGACCTATAGCTATTGGCGACCAGTTGCTATAGGCCAAAAAACCGTCGCTATATAGGATTTACCGAAGCCGGGTTCTATGGCGACGATCGGCGGTCTTTTGGTTTTATAGCCACGATCGTCGCCGTCATATAAATTTGATTTTCTAGTAGTGTAAGTAGCTGCGAGATGGTGGCCCTGTCTTCTTCCTCTTCAGACTGCTATTCCTTTGTTTTCATTTCCTTTAGAATTTCAGTGCCTAAACTCTCTTGAGGTGCATCAGTGGTTTTGCCTTGAGGCTCTTCTATTGCTTGAACTTTCATTTTTCTGTTACCCTTGCTTTTTCTAATCAAAGCAATAGGTTCTTCTTGATTAATCTCTTCTTCTTCATCAACTTCCTTCATAACCGACATGTTTCCTGGTAGTCCAGACACCTTTGCTTCACCAGTCCTTCCACTGGATTTAGACATCATTTTTACATTTTCTGCAGGGTTTCTTTTCCAATTTTGAAAAAGGTGCTGGGTCATTCTTCTACTGGGATTGATGGGTTCACCTTCCTTGTCTCCAATTTTGTCACCTAAATTAGATTTCAAAATTATGTTTATGTACCTCCCATAGAGCATTTTTCTAGAGCTCTTTATCTTCTTAAAGCTTGAGCATCCATTTCCTGATCCACTCAATGAGCAGAGCTCCATAATTGAGTTGAATTCTGAAGCAAATAGTTGTCATGAGCTTTAATTGAACTTCATTTACTGAGTCATGGCCAGAGCTTTTACAGCATATGAAGTTCCCAACAATGTCAGCCAGAAATTCATACTTCTGGGGAAACTCTTTCTTCTTGTATCCCTTGAAACTCTGAGACTTTGTGTGATGCATCTTTTTCAGACCTTCATGGAAGTCGATGACACTCATGGATACGAGTCCCTTTGATTTGAAACCTAGGGTTAGGTTTATATCTTCAGCTTTGAGTTTAATTTGTTCCCCCTTAACCCTTGTAGTGATAATGTTGTCTTCAAAGACTCCATTGCTGTAGAACTCTTTCACCAGCTTCGGGTAGATCCTTGTGCTGGTGCTCAAAGCTTTTTCAAGACTAGCTTTCTTCAGAAGAGATATAATCTTGTAGAACTGAGGGTTAGCTGTCTTGAATTCGTCGAAGCAGAGTTGATAACCAGATATAACATTGGAAGCGACCATTGATTTTCTTGAACAGAGGTTGGTTGATCATTATGAAAGCTAGGGTTTCTGTTGAGAAAGAGAGGAATGAGCTTTTGAAATTATGAGGTGAATTTTCAAAAAGCCTTTTCAAACTATATTTGTAACTTCCCTCAAACGATCTGCAAAGAGGGGCACATGTCGATTTCTATCGAGCTCCATGATTTTTAGATAATGTGGAAAGTACTGATCTACCCTTAGCTCCCCCTGAGTGTATCCTTTGGGAAGACTAAGATCGTGGAGGCTCCTTTACGATTGTTGAGTTCATTTTTGATCCTTCTCTACGATCATTGTCGCTTGGGATCCTTGTGATAAACTCTGTCTTTGCATTCCTTCTAGGTTAAGGTAGCTCAGGAAGGGCCAACCTCTTAGATTGAAACTAAGGGTCAGGTTTGTCCCTAAGGCACTTATCAGAAGGGTTGCTTAGATTTGATAGGAATGATGTCATCACAGGGTGCTTCTCTGCCATGTCAAGACTGCTCTACGATCGTGGTTTCTCTTTAGTCATCTCTACGATTTTAACATAGCCTTTTTATCGGCAAGGTTAACACCAACTAGAGCATAAAGTTTATGGTTGTAGATTTAACATACCTAACTCACTTATCAATTTATTAAACCTGGATTCATCTAATGGTTTTGTAAAGACATTAGCAAGTTGATTTTCAGTAGGGATGTATTGCAAAGATATAGTTCCATTTTGAACATGATCTCTGATAAAATGATATCTTATTTCTATATGCTTGGTTCTAGAATGCATGACAGAATTGTGTGTTTTTGCTATGGCACTCGTGTTATCACAATGAATAGGTATAGATTTGAAATCAAACCAATAGTTTGCTAGCTGGTTTTTTATCCATAAGATTTGATAGCACAACAACTACCAGCAACAATGTATTCAGCATCTGTTATTGAGGTAGATACTGAGTTTTTCTTTTTGCTAAACCAGGACACAAGTCTGTTTCCTAGCAACTAACATGTGCCGCTGGTGCTTTTTCTATCGATCTTGTAGCCTGCAAAATCAATATATATGTATCCCGTCAGTTCAAAGGAGGACTCCTTGGGATACCAAAGTCCCAAGTGAGGTGTGCCTTTGAGATACCTGAAAATTCTTTTTATAGCAGTTAAGTGTGATGTCTTAGGATTAACTTAAAATCTAGCACATATGCATGTTGCAAACATTATGTCTGGTCTACTGGCAGTTAGATATAAAAGAGAGCCTATCATACCTCTGTATTGAGTGATGTCAATACTTTTACCTTTCTCATCTTTGTCAAGCTTGGTTGCTGGAGCAATTGGTGTTTTTATGGGAGAGGCTGATTCCATGCCATACTTTTTAAGTAAGTCTTTAATGTACTTGGCTTGGTTAATAAAGATACCTTCATCAGTCTGCTTCACTTGCAATCCAAGGAAGAAATTTAGCTCACCCATCATACTTATTTCAAACTTGCTCTGCATAAGCTTGACAAATCTCTCACACAGATTTTCATCAGTAGAACCAAAGATAATATCATCTACATATATCTGAACTAATAAGACTTTATTTTTGTGCTTCCTAAGAAATAATGTAGTATCTAATCTACCTCTAGTGAATCCATTTTTAATAAGAAAGTTAGTTATTGTTTCATACCACGCTCTTGGTGCTTGTTTAAGTCCATATAAAGCTTTATCTAATCGAAAGACATAATTAGAGAGAGTTGGATTGATGAAACCTGGAGGTTGCTCCACATATACTTTTTCTTGAAGTTCACCATTCAGAAATGCACTCTTGACATCCATTTGGAAGACTTTGAACTTCATGTGGGCAACAAAGGCAAGGAAGATTCTTATTACTTCTAGTCTGGAAACAGCTGCGAAGGTCTCGTCGTAGTCGATGCCTTCTTCTTGAGAATAACCTTTGGTCACTAGTCTTTCTTTGTTCCTTGTGATTACCCCATCTTCATCCATTTTATTTCTGAAGACCCACTTGGTGCCAATAACTGGGTGTCCTCTTGGTCTAGAGGAACTAATCTCCAAACTTTAATTCTTTAAACTGATTTAGTTCCTCTTGCATGGCTTCTATCCAACTTGAATCTTTCATAGCATCTTCTATCTTCTTAGGTTCCATTTGGGATAGAAAGCTTAGATAGAAACATTCATTCTAGGTGGAAGATCTCATCTTGACTTTTGCATTTGGATCTCCAATGATCAGGTCTTGAGTGTGATCTCTTGCCCATCTGTTTCTTGTTGGAACATCTGTCCTGGTGCCTTCTTGTCTGAAGTCTAAGTCGTCGATCGTAGTGTCTTGAGGCATAAATTTGTCTAAGTATGTTTCATTGAAGATGATGTGAATCGAGACTTCAACACTTAGCGACTTCTTCTTGAACACTCTATAGGCCTTGTTGTCTGTGGCATATCTAAGAAAGATTCCTTCATCTGACTTGGGTTGAAACTTAGTTAGGTATTGTTTTCCATTATTAAGAATGTAGCATGCACAGTCGAACAAATGGAAATAACTGACATTTGGTTTTCTTCCTCTCCACAGTTCGTAAGGAGTCTTCTTTAATGTGGAGTGAACAAGAGACCTGTTCTGAGTGTAGCACGCAGTGTTGACGTCTTCTGCCTAGAAGTATTCAGGCAGATGAGCTGCTGCTAGTAGAGTCCTTCCTGTTTTGATCAGCATTCTGTTCTTTCTTTCAGCTACTCTATTTTATTGTGGAGTTCGTGGAGCAGAGAAGTTGTGACTGATGCCATTGTCTGTGAAAAATTGATCCATCTCAGAGAAGTTGAATTCTTGACCATGATCACTCCTTATAGCCTTGATTTTCTCTCCTTTTTTGTTCATTACCAGTTTGAACATTTTGATGAGTTGAGAGCTTGTTTCATCTTTAGAGTTCAGAAAGAAAACCCATGTAAATCTGGTGTAGTCATCCACTACGACCAATGAGTATCTCTTCCCTCTAAGGCTTGTTGTTGGAATTGGCCTAAAGAGATCCATGTGAAGTAACTGTAAGGGCTTATCAATTGAGTTGATCGTCTTGCCTTTAAAAGAGCTCTTAGTCTACTTTCTAAGCTGGCAGGTATTGCATGGCTTTTCTTTGATAAAGCTGAGCTTTGGCAAACCTGCCACTAGATCTTTGGAGGACAGTTTTGACATAATCTTGAAGTTGAGATGAGACAACCTTCTATACCACAACCAACTCAATTCTTTAGAGGCTTTAGCAAGAAAGCATATTGTCTCACTAGAGCTTAGTTGAGCAAGATTAATAGTGTAGACGTTCCCTTCTCTTGTTCCGATCATCTTTATAGAAGAGGTCTTCAGATCTCTGACTTGACACTGATTATTGAGGCAGGTAACTTGATGATCCTTATCGTAGAGTTGACTTATGCTCAAAAGATTGTGCTTTATCCCTTCCACATAGGATACTTTTCTGAAAGACACTGCACCGTTCCTAGTTGAACCATATCCTCTTGTCTTGCCCGAGCCATTATCTACAAAGATGACTATTGAACCCTCCTTCTTTATGAAGTTAGACAGGAGGGCTTTGTTCCCAGTCATGTGCCTTGAGCATCCACTGTCCAGATACCAAGTTGTGATCGTGGGGCTCTATTCATGTGGTAAGATTTAAGCTCTCATTTAGGTACCCATATTTGTATGGGTCTTATTTTGTTAGTACCCTTGGGGATCCAGATCTGCTTGATTTTGGGTTTAATATGCAGAAGATTATTGTAACATACTGCAGCCTTATGACCAATTTTATCACATACTAAACATCTAGCATGATGCATGCTTGTGTGTGTGTGTGTGTGAATTCTTTCTCCATTTGGACTTATGTGGATTCTTGGTAGTTCTTCCTTTATGTTGATTCTTCTTTTTCCATGTATCTTTATGACTTATGATGTGTAAAGAATGAGACTTAACTCTACTAATCCTACCTGGTTGGTTCGTGGAGTTGATTTTGCTAGACTCTACGATCCTTAGAGGTTGAAGAGTAGTGACTAAGTTACTCTTCTCTTTTTTGAATCCTAGGCCAACATGGGTTCCGTTATGCCTTGGAACATAGATTAGATCAGAAGAGCAGGAATAGACTGGTTCTTTTTTCTGTGAGGATTTCATAAATGCAATGCTTCTATTGAAGTTTGAAACACTACTGGTGTTAGTTTCCTTTATCTTTTCCACGTAAGGTTCTGAGGTGGATTCCCCGAAACCTAAACCTGTTCTATAAGATGCACTTCTCTGACTGGAGATCAGGGAGTCCATGGGTGAAGAGGATCTATTCCACATTAAGATCGTCTTTTCCAGTTCCTCAATCTTAGAGGTTAGATTTGACTCTCTTTGTGCATTAAGTTCATTGGTCTGTTTTAAGAGTTTATTCTCAGCCTCAAATTTAGAGAGACAATCAATTTTAGCATGGTGAGTATTTAACCAGTCGATTCCTAAAATCACGTCCAAGGCAAGTATTTTCAAAGAGATAAGATCAACAGGTAACGCGAGGGTGCCGATTTGAATTAAACAAGATTTTTAAATAGTGGATGTAACAAAGGTTTCTCCTAATGGAGTTTCAACAGATAAGTCAAAGTCTAATTTCTCAGGAGTCAAGTTCAAACGTTGAACACAATTAGGTGAAATAAAAGAGTGGGTAGAACTGGTATCGAATAAGGTATGGACTTCACAAGAGTTTATGATTAACTTACCCGTGATAACTTCGTTTGGTTCCCCGCTTTTTTTTGGGAAGTTACGAAAAGTGCTCTCAGTTGAACAACCAATTTCGACTTATCTAGGACAACCTTTGGTGTCATCATTACCGCTGTAATTGACTTTTGCTATAGGGCATATTTTACCCTCAACTGCTTCGTCGTACTCCTGATCCATAATCTGAATCATTAATCTTCGATCCATATCGAATTGGGGTTGACCGCAATGTACAGGGTAATTCAAAACTCGATGTTGGGTTCTTCCAATTGCTGTCAAAAAAGAGATATACATATCATCTATTTTAGCCTTCTTGGATCGGACTTCTCTTTCCACAATATCAACGCATCATGCGGCTTTTATCCATGCATCCTTCATTCTCACTCGTTCATTTGTTTCTTCTTTCAGCTGATCCTTGATATTTAAATTCTCAAATTCCATCTTTATCATCTTATACTCTGCCAAAGAGTGCTTCTGCTCAAGCATTACATATCGGGTAACACAAGCTTGAATTGTTGCATCCTTTTGCTCAACGACCGCCTACCGTTCTTCAGCCTACTCCTCTAACTCATGAATACAATTTTGTAGTTCTACATTTTGATCATAAAGTTCTCCTAATAAATTCTCCTCGGGTTCCTCTTCTTCCTCACTCTCAGCTACTACCTCTGCGACTAGACCAGGTGCAACTATTAATTCTTCACCTACCACATGGATATCTCTAATTTCTTCTTTGCCAGACATCCTACAATCAAGTTTAATAACTTAATTAGTACTCCCCAATAAAATCTTTGTTATAACAACATATTATACTCCAATATCTATTCTTTATATGAATCTCCTCGATTCAACACTTAAAACTCTATATGAGTTCATCTCTTGATTTTAAGATGTTATTCTCAAACAATGCCACAAAACAAGGGTTAATTGAAACACACATATTATCCCTATACTCTGATCGACCAATTAAAAAACAAATAAGCTTAGGTAGGTTATACTAGCGAAGGATTAACCCGTCTCTCCCCTCCTAGTTCTAGTCTCACATCTCAGCCAGGGATCATATCCCTAAGCTTTGATACCAACTGTGACGCACCCAAAACAGGTATACATCACCCATCTTGGGTCGCCAAATACTTGGTACAGGATACAACTACAACTTAATTATACAATTGTCGTGTAGGATACGACAAAACATAGTTGAGAGTTTTAACACGAATATTGTCTCCTAGACAATATCCAAACTCAAATTCAATTTCATTACAATTTTTGTCACACTATTTCACAAAATAGTGAGGACTACTAAAGCAACCATCTGGACCGTCACTCCATTCCCCAACTAGTCCCAGCTGTATTCTCATTTCCTGAAGAGAACAGTGAAAGAAAAGGGTGAGCTCAACTAGCCCAGTAAGAAATATTATGACTAAGATAATGCAAAATAAATTATCCTTAGCCTTCAATAGTATAACAATTGATAGAATATAATAAACTACAAGTTTTAGATCAACAACTGCAGCAGAACAAGCAATCCATTAGAAGGGTCAAGTAGAGCATGATATATACTATCTTCTATGATTTAAAAGTTTATCATCAATTTTATCGCTGAGACTCAGCTTAATAAATAATCCACATCACTGAATTATCCACGCACTAAAGGCCAATGATATTCATTAGTATCATGACCACGAATTATCCATCCACTATGGGCTAAGGATATTCGTGTTTTCACCAATTATCATGCCAAAAAACAATTCATCTTTGCACCCTTGGCCGAAGAGAACACATGGTTATGATCATACCAACATCTGTCCATCAATGCACTACGGGCCAATGATGACTTTTACCACATCATTTGTAACATTATGGTCATGATTATACCGAATAATTCTTGGTCATAATCATACCAATCAATAGTCCATTTATGTACGTAAGCCACAGATGACTTTCATCACAATATAAGCATGCAGATGATGCCAATTATATAAGAATTTAATTAAATGAAAGCAAGGATAAATTTTAAAGATATATAATTTAATTTATCCAGAATTCAATAATATCCAAATTATCAACATGATACTTCTTTGTGGAGTAAAATTCAAGAATAATATTGTATCAAAAATGATTTCTTTTCATTTGGATCGAAAAGAAATCATTTTTTTTCATGAATAGTACCCCATGTGAATAGTACTTGAGTGAATAGTATCCCGTGAATAGTACTTCGAGAATAGTACCCCGTGAATAGTATTTCATGAATAGTATCCCATGAATAGTACTTTATGAATAGTACTTCATGAATAGTACTTTGTGAATAGTACTTTTTGAATAGTACAGTATTTATGAATAGTACTGTATTTTTGAATAGTGCCCATGAATATTACTCTATGAATAGTACCGTACGTATGAATAGTGTCGTATAAATGAATAGTATCCATGAATAGTACTCCGACTTGAAAAGCTTAAAATTTAACAAGAATATTCAGAAAAATATCATTGTGAAATGATACTAGATGAAGCTCAAATTTCAAGGATATTCTACTAATTTCACGGAGTATAGAAGCAATACTTCAACAAAATAAGTGTAGAATTAGGGATACAAAATAAAATAATATTACTTACATACTACAGAGTATGGAAGAAAATATTATTTCATACGAATATTGAACAAAAATAATATCCCTTACGAATAAGAAATAAATAACATCCCTTACCTTAGTAGAAGGCTGAATACTACAATAGTGAAGTAGCAGAATACTCTTCTTCTTTCTCTCTAGAGCTTCTTTCTCTATAACTTCTCTCTCTATAATTGCTCTTGTGAGTCTTAGTGAATTGGTGAGAATGAAAAAAGAATGAGCTTCTATTTATAGGAAAAAATAGTTTCGATAATTGCACGTTTTGGGGTTCGAAATATTACAGTATAATACCTTCATCTTTTCCTTCATTTTTAATCTAGTCCTGCAAGTATTATCAAACTTGCACAACCTCCCCTAATAGTACATGCATGTGAATCAATAGTACATTCATGTGAATAAATAGTTCTATACATGTGAAAAAATAGTTACAGTATAGTACCTTCATCTATACCTCTCTATTTTTAATTTAGTCATGCAAGTATTATCAATCTTGCACCACCTCCCCTAATAGTACATGCATGTGAATCAATAGTACGTACATGTGAACAAATAGTTATAAGCATGTGAATTAATAACAATTAATTGCTCATTTATCCAATTAATTACTCGATTGGTCAATATTGTGACGCCCCCAAATCCGGGTTCTCAAACCTTGGGTTTGGTGCTCACGATCCATCATCATCATAAGCATTCTATAAACTATTGCGGAATAATAAACATACATTGTTCATTATAATAAAGTCTTCCAATAATTAACCCAAGGTCTATTAACCTTAACTTATATATACCTTAATTAAGTTATCCTTAGTAACACAAAAGGTTTACATTACCAATGTACATAATATAATATAATACATAAACATTCTTATTATCTATTCCTGCACTTTTCCTTTGCCTTTGTCCTTCTTGGATGTCTCTGGCATAGCTGATATAAATGTCATGATATAGCAAGGGTAAGCAATAAATTTGCTTAACAAGTTTAAGTACAAGGAAGATATATCATGATTAGCAAGAAATTTATCGTTCAATGTTCAACAATATAAATTAATTGCGAAAGAACATGAATTAAATCTTGATAACTGAATATTCGAATAATTGAATAACAGATGCTGAGTGGTCAGAATGACCATGAACATATGCTAAGGTTGTCAGTACTTAAACTGGTCCTTTTATTAAGTTTTGGTAATCAAGGGGATCAGCCTTTCATACCCGGTGTATTATGCATAAACACTTACTTTACGAGCATTATTCATTTTTTAATAATGCTTTAATCAAATTGTTCTTTTTCTCAGTCTTGAGTCCTTACCAAGTCAATTGGTGAAGAACAACTTTTAACAACATATTTGATTTAACAAATTTAAACATACTTGATCTAGCTGATATAATGAGCATAGATCCATATCTTAAATAGTTCACGAACAAAAGAACTTTAACTAATTCACAGTTCAATAATATTAGAACAGGAATTTAATTGCACTGAGTGCAAGTATCAATAATCAATATAGATGTGAATAATAAACAATAATTATTCACTAACATGCTTTGAAAAGAATAACTCAAGTTGAGTTAGAGAACTTGCCTTGACTACGATCTACTGCTACACAATTTAATTTAATCTCTTTATTGTAAATACCTATCATTGTTAAGGTTGATCTTACAATCATCATATCATAATACGATTACTCTATCAGCAATGTAGTTAACACTTAACCAAATAATTAATTACCTGAAAACATCTTTATTATCATCATTCTTTGATAATATTTTAATTACCTTATTATATACATTAGGATTTAACACTTAATCTTTCCATTTATTAGTTTTTCCTTATAATCTAGTAAGCCGAATACTAACATCATAACCTAGCTTATTCAAACATGCAATCCAGTCACCTAGATTGGCTAATCCAACAAACTGGATTCAATGAACTTCCAATCCAGCAAGCCTGGATTCTAAATCCTTTAATCCTGCAAGCTGGATTCCATATCTCCTTCAACGAAAAATACCAAATCAACTTATTATTTTTCTATCTTTTGGCCATACCTATATACATGTATTTCATACACAAAAAGTATTTTTCCGTAATTTTTCCATTTCTTTTAGTATTTTTCAAAAATCATTTTTAGTGCGTGGCTTAAGAAATTAGCCTCATCGTGCTCAACTCCAGAAATCCCCATCTCTTGGCATAATCTTCTGCATGTTAACGTGAGCCTCCAGTTTAAATTTCGTGGCTATCGGAGTTATAGAACTCCGGTTATAACAATTTTCGTCCGAAAAACCTAAATATTGAAATGGTCATAACTTGGTCAGTTTAAGTCGGAATGAGCTCATTTTTGGACAGGAGCTACTTTATGTCATATATTTTTATGTCCCAAAAGGCCGGAATTTATTACATAAATTAAGTGGCCGAAACAGCCCCTACAATTTCTTGGGCAGTTTGTTTTTAATATTTTCGGCTTTTACCTACTTTGCTAAAATCAGTCCATATAGAAATCTATCACTCATTTTTCGGTGATTCCACTTGGGTTTGAAAGATAACTCATCATATTACTCTCCCAAAGTTTTCCAGAATTTTTAAATGACAGAAAAATGATGAAAATGCCCCTTGTATTGACTGTCCAAAAACAATTTGTTTTTTCTTTCTAAAGACAAAATTGTTTTTGTGAAAACAGTTGCTACAACTTGTGTATTCAACATTTTTGAGTGTTACCACTTGAGTTTAGTAGTTAACTTACATATCTAGCACCTCTCTTTTACGGATCACAAAAAGAAGGTGTAGATCAAAAATGGTAGTCGATCAAAGGAAGTGAAAAAAACTAGAGTTTTCTAACAAAACAAAACTAGTTTTTTTTCTATCCTTTTGATTTACTTCCTAACACTCAAATATGTTAGAACCATACATGAAACCATATAAAATATGTAGATAGAGGGTTTTAGATCTCAAGATCATAAACTTTAAATAACCAAGATCAAACAAAATAAAAAGAAAATCCACAAGTTTAAGATTTATACCTAGATCTTTGAGCACTTCTTCTTAATCTTCCAAAGTAATTAATAAACTTAGGATGCATGAGCTTCACACTCCTCTCCTTCTCTTTCCTCCTCCCACCGAATCCCCTCTCTTTTTCTCTCTTTCCTTTTCTTTTTGATGAGCTATACTAATAATGAGATGAAAGAGAAAGATGTTATAAGTGTTAGAAGAACAAATATCTATAGATATATTTGGTATATCTATACACAATCTACCAACATATCTCCTCTCTCTCTCTCTCTCTCTTAATTATAACTATGTTACTTACAAGAGTAGGCAAATGTTGTGGCTCCATAAAACTTTTGACACATGGCTCATTTAGTACTTATCTTTAGAAAATTGGGAGCTTGAAATGATGACATTCATTCCCCCTTCCTCTTCTTATCTTTGGCCAGCCATGTGTCAATATTATCCTTAAGAATTAATTTATTTTAAATTCTTATTTAGCATACCAAATGTCCAATATGTCCCTCCTTAATTGGGCTAAAATTTGGGCCACCATTTCCATCTTTTGGGCTTTCAATAATCTATTGGACTTAAATTTAATTCTTTGGGCCATTGAAAAAATGAACATATTCCAATACCTTTCCAATCTATCCTACCCTAATTATTTAATTAGGGTTTCCATTCCACACATTTGGAATTTAAATCATTACTCTTGTGCATTAAATTTTATAGCCTAATTAGACTTGCTCAAATTAAGTTTATAAAAATTAATAACTTGAGATAGTAAAATATCTCTCTTAAATTAGTATACCTTTAAATATTAAACTCTCCCACACCATAACCCTTAGGTTATTTAAATTTCCATACGTAATGTATAATTAGGTTATGATACCTCCCCTTTTCAATTTCTTTCTTCCATATAACTAAACACATAGTTACAATTACAAACCACATAATTATATTACTTCCTAATCATTCCACACGTATCCTCAAGTTTTTGATATCACTAATATTTAATTAATATATCTATTTACAAAATGACTAAGAATTATTGGCTATTACAAATATAATCTTCAGAAATCAATTATTATCAAAATAAATGTTGATTTCCACTAACACTAATAATCCCAACACAATGAAAATATCAATTTCATCTTTAATCAACACGAATTTATTCATCATTGATATTATAACTCACAATATTTAACAACCAGATTATTCCCAAGAAAGAGGGGGCTTTCCGATAAGGATTTCTCCTTATTGGCGCGCAATTAGGTGACCAAACCCCTTTCCTTGACAGAACTTTTTAGACATCATCAATATTGCAAATAATAATATGAATAACTTTGTCATCTAAATTATTGATTTAATAATAACAAATATTATGCAGATGATACTTTGACAATAATTGAATCAATAATATGAGAGATATTATGCATCAATTACTATAGCAATAATTGAGTATAACTGAGTGACTTCTCACGTAAATATCAATAATTAATATCGTGTGCTACTATGCAACCACGCGTATTACTGTACTTTTACCACTGGGTATTTCATCAGTTATCGGTAAAACTTTCGCCGTTATTTTCATAAAAAGATATTTATGTCATTTTCTAACTCCGAAAATATTTCCGTTGTGGGGTCCATCAATGATTATGGCATCGTACGAATATTCCTTGATAAAACGAATATTCCCCGACCAATCGAATATTTTATGACAACTTGCATACTTTGCAAAATTTTTAAATACCACCCACAATTATAACATTATATCAAATCCACACCTTAATTTTTAAAAAAAATATTACGAGAAATTATATCTTTATTCATAAAATTTGGGGTCTTACAGTTGATCTTCTCCTGAATGTTGTTGTTGAATTTGTTAGGTTTGTTGCTTCTGCCTTTATGCATGAACCTCTTGATTCTTCTTACCAGCATTGCAATAACCTCGTTATCATCTTCCTCGGAGTCAGAATCATTTCCAGTATGAGCTTTGGAGATGGCTTCTGTTGCTTTGAGAGAAACTCCTTTGTCCTTCTTTCTTCCTCCAGATAGAGTCTGCGCTCGTTGAGTCAGCTCCAGGGCGTAGGTGAGAAGGTTGTCATAAAGTTGTTGAATAGTCATTTCATGGAGATTCTTTGATTCCCTAATGGCAGTAGTTTTGGCATCCCACTTGCTTGGTAAAGCTCTCATGAATTTTATGATCAGATCTTTGATTGGATAGATCTTTCCAAAATCTCAAAGAGAGTTGAGCAGCACATTGAATCTTTTATAGGTTGAAGTGACGTTTTCTCCTGGAACATGGGCGAACATTTCATATTATTGAGTCATAAGAGATTGCTTGTTTTCTTTAACTTCTTCAGTTCCTTCGTGCATAATGAGCAATGCTTTCCAGACTTGCTTGGCAGTTTTGCTGTTGACCACATTCTTGAACAGATCATCTTCTAAAGACTGTAACAAAATGTTCTTAGCCTTTTTGTCTAGTTGGACAGGTTTCTTTTTGTTGTCAGTCCATTCAGCTTTGACAATGATTTAAACTTTGTTTGGATCTTCTGGAGTTGGTTCAAGCTTTGTTGGAATGTAGGGCCCATTCATAAAAGTTTTAAATAACTCTTCATCTATTGAGTCTATGTAGGCTTGCATACGCACTTTTCAGTTGGAAAATTTGTCTTTTTTTTCACATTGGTGGCTTGCTGCCTCCTCCAGTCTTGGATTCGCTTATCAGATGTGCCATTAGATCTACTCAAGCTTTGTAAGCTAATCGAGAGAACCTGCTCTGATGCAAATTGTTAGTTCCCAGAGGCACAATAGTTATCTAGAAGGGGGGGGGGGTTTGAATAGATATTTTAAAATTTCTTTTTCAAAATACTTTGTCAGATTTGTTAATAAATCAATCACTACGGAATATATGATTTGTTTGTTCACCTTTAAGATAAACTAAGTTAATAGGTGATAAGCAGTTAAAGCAAGAATATAAAAGACAAAGATTTTTAAGTGGTTCAGAGTACTCAACATTTCTAATCTACTCCTCTACTTCTCGAGTAGGAAATCCACTAAAGATGTTTTTACAATATTTTAATCACACAGATTCCTTCAAGACCAGCAGTATTGGAACTTCTTAGTTCACTTAGAACTCTTCAAGTACAGCAGACTTGGAACACACTTGATGAGAGTTAAGTTCTTAGGGTCGTGGTACTCGATTCTTTGATAGCATATGTTGAAAAAAAACCGAGTAAATTTGAGCAAGCTTTCTTTTCTTTGATCATAGAGTTGAGCGTTGAGTGTTCTTCAGTTTTTCTTTGGATACTTGCTTAGTTTTTCTTGCATCTACATTTGATTTGTATATAAGGAGTCTTAGATATATGTCAGTTTGAAGGCATCCGTTGAAGCATTAATTGCATTAGAAATTTCTGAGCACTGATGGTGACTTCCTGTAAATTTTTTGTTCAGTCGTCTGACACATTGACATAGTAGACTGCTATCTCACCTAACATCTGAAAAGATGTTTTCAACTGTTATGTAGTACTTTTGTGATGCCCCCAAAACAGGTATACATCACCTATATTGAGTTGCCAAATAAAAAATTAATTATACAACTGTCGTGTAAAATACGACAAAACATAGCTGAGAGTTTAAACAAGAATATTGCCTTCTTAGACAATATCTACTCTCAATGGTGTCTTTATTACAATTATTATCACATTATTCGGTAGAATAGTGAGGACTACTAAAGCCATTTATCCTGGACCATCACTCTATTCCCCGACTCGTCCCAGCTATATTTTTATTTCTTGAAGCGAACAATGAAAGAAAGGGTGAGCTCAACTAGCCCAGTAAGAAATATTATGACTAAGATAATGCAGAATAAATTATCCTTAGCCTTCAACAAAGATAACAACCGATAGAATACAATAGACAACAAGTTTTAGATCAACAATCGCAATGAATAAGCAACCCATTAGAAGAGTCAAGTAGAGCATAAAATCTAATATCTTCTACGATTTAAAAAATTTCATCAACTTTATCATTTGAGACTCAAATTTTTAATAAATAAAATCAAATCATCCCCGCACTCACGACCAAGGATATTCATGTAATCATCAATGGTCATGATTATACCAAAAATCCTCGTCATAATCATACCAACAACTGTCCATCAATGCACTACAGGCCAATAAGGACTTTTACCACATCATTCGTCACATTACGGTCATGATTATACCGAATAATCCCTAGTCATAATCATACCAAGTCCATCTATGAACGTAAGCGAAAGATGACTTTAATCACAATATAAGCATGAGGATGATGACAATGACAAAATAATTGAATAAAACAAGTTCAAGGATAAATTTTAAAGATTTATAATTTAATTTATCCAGGAATCAATAACGTCCAAATTGTCAACATGATACTGCTTTGTAGAGTAAATTCAAGAATAATATTCATGTACCAAAAATAATTTGGACAGAAAAGAAATATATTTTTGAATTGAATAGTACTCGTGAATAGTACTTCGGGAATAGTACCCCGTGAATAGTACCCCAACATGAAAAGTACCCCAAATACCTGAGTGAATAATATTTGGATGAATAGTAACTCTTGAATAATACTCTGACACGAAAAGTGCCCCGAATACCTGAGTGAATAATACTAGAGTTAATAGTAGTAACCCATGAATAGTAACTCGTAAAAGAAAAATACCAAATAAAATGATATTCCATGACGAGTACAAAAGAAATGATATCTCAAAAGAGTATAATAGAATATACGAAACTGCAAATAGATTTTCACCCGCCATGCGGTAATCCACGTAGACAGATCATTTCCACAATTTAATAAAGAATGAATACAAAGGATCATTCACCATGCATGCTGTAATCCACATAGACAGGTTATTCCAATAGAATAATAAAGAATGGAATAACAGAAGAATTCACCATGCATGCGATATAGCCGCATGCATGAAAGTTATTCCCAACATAATAATAAAGAATGGAACCTGTGTCATGCGTAATCGCATGCAGACGTGATATTCAGCGAGAATAATAAAGAATGGAACTAGGTCATGCGTAATCCAAATGCAGATGGGATATTCAAATGAATAATAAAGAATGGAATAATGTAAGAATTTCACCATATATGCGGATCTTGATAAACAAAGTTATTCCAACATAATAATAAAGAATGGAATAATGAAGAATTTCACATGTATATACATGAGTCCGCGTATACAAGTTATTCCAACAAAATAATAAGGAATGGAATAACAATAGTTCTCTTCATGAATACGAAAGAAATAATACCCCATACCTTAGAAGAAATTGGATACTAGAATAGTGAGGTAGCAGGCTTCTCTTCTTCTTTCTTTCTATAATTTCTCTCTATAATAATTGCTCTATAGCTTTAGTGAATTGGTGAGAAATGAAGGAAGAATGAGCTTCTATTTATAGGAAAATTTAGTTTCGATAATTGCACGTTTTGGGGCTCAAAATATTACAGTATAATACCTCCCTCTTTTTCTTCATTTTTAATTTTGTCCTGTAAGTATTATCAAACTTGCACCACCTCCCCTAATAGTAAATTATGTGAATTAATAGTAAATCACGTGACTCAATAGTTCTAATCATGTGAAAAATACGAATTACAGTATAGTACCTCCATCTATACCTCCATTTTTAACTTAGTCATGCAAGTATTATCAATCTTGCACCACCTCCCCTAATAGTACAAGAATGTGAATCAATAGTACACACATGTGAACAAATAGTTATAAGCATGTGAATTAATGGCAATTAATTGCTCATTTATCCGATTAATTACCCGATTGGTCAGTATAACTTCCAGACATCAATTATTATCAAAATAAATGTCGATTTTCACTAACACTAATAATTCTAACACAATGGAACTATCAATTTCATCTTTAATCAACACGAACTTATTCATCATTAATATTATAATTCACAATATTTAACAACCAGGGTCGTTCCAGGAAAGATGGGGCTTTTCGATAAGGATTTCTCCTTATTGGCGCGTAATTAGGTGACCAAACCTCTCCTTGACAGAACTTCTAGACATTGTCAATATTGTAAATAATAATATGAATAACTTTGCTATCTCAATTATTGATTTAATAATATAACATATTATGCAGATGATACTGTGACAATAATTGAATCAATGATATGAGAGATATGATGCAAAGAATTATCGTAGCAATAATTGAGTATAAGCGAGTGACTTCTTATGTAAAGCATCAATAATCAATATTGTGTACTACTATGCAACCACACACGCATTCATTGTACCTTTACTAATGAGTAGTTTCAGCTTTTTTAACGGTAACACTTTCGTAGTTATTTTTATAATAAGATAATTCTGTCATTTTCTAACTACGATAATACTTCCGTTGTGGGATCCACGAATGATTTGTCATGAGTGCATTTAATATTCCCTGTTAAAACGAATATTCCCCGACCAATCGAATATTATATAACAACTTGCTTACTTTGCAAAATTTATAAATATTACCCACAACTTTAACATTATATCAAATCCACACCATAATATTCAAAAAAATATTTCGAGAAATTTAAATTTTTATTCATAAAATTTGGGGTCTCACAATCTGCCCTCCTTATGAAATTTCACCCTTGAAATTTACGTACGTACCTAGTATGCCGAAGAGGTGAGGATACCTTGACTTCATTTCATATTCCAACTCTTGAGATATAACCTTTGAGTGTCGAATATAATCCTTCTTATCCAAGATTTTAACACGTATCTCATCATACGTTAAATCTTTTGCTATTTCGTCTAGTTCTAATTCAATAATGTGGTTTGGGTCATCCACATATTTACGTAACATCGATACGTAAAAAAAATGTTATGAATATGCGACATACTTGGCGATAAAATGAGTCTATAGGCCACAGTTCCTACTCGATCGAGGATTTCAAATGGGCCAATTAAATCGAGGGTTGAGATAACGCCTTTTTGAACCTTCTTCTTCACATTCATCAGATTTGGGTGTGTAGCGCGACTTTTAACTTTATCGATTAAAGTCGATTCTACTCATATGTTTGATATCACAACGTGGGTCCCTATAGTATTTAACTATATCTTCATCATTTGTAAGTTATACGAAATGGGTTTTTGTGTTAAGAACATCGCACTCATAAACGCATATGATCTTCTACTCAACACGTCAGCTACCACATTCGCTCTTCCACGATGATATTGAATGGTACGATCGTAATCTTCAACAGCTCGAGCCAACGTCTTTGGCGCATAATACGTTCATTTTGGTTGAAGAAATATTTAAGGGTTTTAGAAATGGGTTTTGTACTGGGGTCAATACAAAATTCGATTTCACGCTCTGGGGGGTAGGCCAAGAAGTCTTCAAGAATACGTCAGGAAATTTATTAACAATAGAAATATCATTCAAAACTGTGACTCTCATCCAAGACTTGGATATCACGTCACATTGATACCTATCAACTTGCCATCGTCATTCACGACGTCGCCTACAGAAAGTCTGGCTTCGATGTTTTCCAAGACTTGGAAGTCACCAGGGAAAGGCTCGGGGCTCTTTACTTATGGCTTGATATGACAATGATTGACTTTAGTGGTTTGGTTGATTATAATAGGTTGGTTAGGAATATAAAAGCTAATAACCTTACGAAAACAATTGATTTTGGCATGATGAGTAGTTAACCAATCGATTCCTAAAATTGCATCAAAGGCAAGTATTTTTAAAGAGATAAGATCGACAGGTAATGTGAAAGTGTCGATTTGAATCAAACAAGATTTATAAACAGTGGAGGTAACAAAGGTTTCTCCCAATGGTGTTTCAACAGATAAGTCAAAGTTTAATTTCTCTAGAGTCAAATTTAAACGTTGAGCGCAAGCAAGAGAGATAAAAGAATGGGTAGAACCAGTGTCTAATAAGGTATAGACTTCGCAAGAATTTATAATTAACTAACCCGTGTTAACTTCGTTCGGGTTACTTGCTTTTTGAGAATTCACGAAAAACGCTATTCCTGAAATCACCGACTTTGTTTTGTCTGTATCCGCCTTTGGTGCCACCGTCCCAGCTGGACTTGACTTTGGTGCATGACAAAATCGGGCTAGGTGACCTTCTTTTCCACAATTGTAACATGCTTTGGACTGCATCATGCAGTTTGGACTGATATGCCCCTCCCCTCCGCATTTGAAACATACGACCGACAGTCGTTCTCCTTCTTCAACAACAAGTGCTAGTGCTGACGTCTTTCCATTATTATTGAATCTCCTCTTCTTAAAGCATTCACTTCTATTATCTTGGCCATGATTACCACCGAAGTGGTTACCATTCTTGGCATTATAATTTCCCCCACGATGGTTATCATTGTTCCGATGGACGTTGCCACCGGTATGATTATTATTGTGTTGTTGTTTACCTGAGGATTATTGTCTTCCTGTTGCATATTATCCTGGGTATTGATCAGTGGTGACTTAACGATCTCATGTGCTTCATTGCTGATCTCAACATTTTCAGATGCCATTTTCAAACACTGTCACAAAACAAGGGTTAATTGACATATCACATATTATCCCTATACTCTTACCGACTAATTAAATACCAAATAAACTTAGGTAGGTCATACTAGCGAAGGAATTCCCCATCTCTCCCCTCCTAGTTCTTGTCTCACATCTCAGCCAGGGATAATATCCCTAAGGTTTGATACAAACTGTGACACCCCCAAAACAGGTATACATCACCCATTTTGAGTCGCCAAATACATTGTATATAAATCAAATACAAACTTAATTATACAACTGTCGTGTAAAATACGACAAAACATAGCTGAGAGTTTAAACAAAAATATTGCCTTCTTAGACAATATCCACTCTCAATGGTGTCCTCATTACAATTATTATCACATTATTCCGTAGAATAGTGAGGACTACTAAAGCCATTTATCATGGACCATCACTCCATTCCCCGACTCGTCCCAGCTATATTTTCATTTCTTGAAGAGAACAATGAAAGAAAGGGTGAGCTCAACTAGCCCAGTAAGAAATATCATCACTAAGATAATGCAGAATAAATTATCCTTAGCCTTCAATAGTATAACAACTGATAAAATACAATAGATAACAAGTTTTAGATCAACAACTACAGTGGAATAAGCAACCCATTAGAAGAGTCAAGTAGAGCATAAAATCTACTATCTTCTACGATTTAAAAAGTTTTTCATCAACTTTATCGCTGAGACTCAGCTTAATAAATAAAATCAAATCATCAGTGCACCACAGCCAAGAATATTCATGTAATCATCAATGGTCATGATTATACCAAACAATCAATGGTCATAATTATACCAACAACTGTCCATCAATGCACTACAGGCCAATGAGTACTTTTACCACATCATTCATCACATTACGGTCATGATTATACTGAATAATCCCTGGTCATAATCATATCAAGTCCATCTATGCACGTAAGCCAAAGATGACTTTAATCACAATATAAACATGAGGATGATGACAATGACATAATAATTCAATAAAACAAGTTCAAGGATAAATTTTAAAGATTTATAATTTAATTTATCCAGGAATCAATAACATCCAAATTGTTAACATGATACTTCTTTGTAGAGTAAAATTCAAGAATAATATTCATGTACCAAAAATAAATTGGACAGAAAAGAAATATATTTTTCGGGTGCATAGTACCCCGTGAATAGTACTTTGAGAATAGTACATGTGACGCCCCCAAATCCAGGTATCTTTCAACTCGACAGATGGTGCTACACGGTACTCATAACTGTACATTCATTCTATTGAAACGACATCAAAATGTGTGTATCAACGACATTCTTATTACATTAATAATATTACATCCCGTTCCCAAGTTCTAAAACCATTACATTCTTTGTTCATCATTCTATAATATATACAACTTACTAGTTTATTATAAGGTAAACTAATCGTTCAACTTCGTCTTGCCACTATCCTTGTCAGATCCCTCAGTTCGTTTGGTCCTAACTGCATTCATATGGTTCAAGCAAGAGTGAGCATAACAAGCTTAGCAAGTACACCAATTTCTTTTAAATAACATGCTTGAAACATAGGAATCGTATATCTTCAATAACTGGATAATAGCTATGAAGTACTATCAATAATTCAAAATAGCATTTCTTTTCCTTTAAAATGTTTTATAATAACAATATTAAGTAAAACATCAACTCTGGCTCAAGACCATGAGCATTTCATATTTTCTTTGAAAAGGACAACCCGACACTAAGTCCGTAAGTCCGACATATCTTACGAGCACTTCTGGGTGATCAGCCCATAGTACTCTATATTGATCAACACTACATCCTCGTTAAACGATGACGTTTAAGTTTTGGCAACCTCAGCGTGCCCATCGAATAATCGATGAAAAATACATTTGTTTATTCATACTCAAAGCTTACCTTGAATGCATCAAACAATTGGCGTAGGATAGAGTTAGCAATTCTATATTGAAAGACTTGTAAATAAATCAATTAACTCTTCAAGATTAGTCTAGCTGAGATAAAACTGGCATCGACCCTTTAGTAAAACACTTCATGCATCTCATAACATGAATCACAGAAAACTTGGCTAACACGAAGGTTAGACACGCGTTTAAGAAAAACTTGCCTTCAGCGTCTGCTACAGTAAAAATAACTTTTCCTTTCAGTCTTCCTCTCCTCAGTGTCCACTTGATGTGGAGCAAACTTTGCCAATTCATTGAATCTGGCCGTGTATTGGGGAATCGTCATGTCCCCTAGTTTAAGTTCTAAGAACGTAATCTCCATCCTCCCTTACATGCTTATAGGGAAATAATTCTTGAAGAAAACCTTCTTGAACTATTCCCACGTTACCCCATCTGTTCTAGCCCCACCCTGGTGAGCCTCCTACCAAAATTTGGCTTCCCCTTTCCTTACCTACGTTTTTTAATAACAAACGCCTTCTTTATTTCCTTTACCCATGTCTGGGTTTCTAATGGGTCTGTTGTTCCTTTGAACTCCGGTGGACCTACGCTTTTAAACTCTTTAAATGTAGTCGTTCTGGCTACCCTAGGTTCCACAGGTACTCTACCCCTGGTTTAGTTAAATGCAACCGTTAATGAATTAACAATCTCTTGCATAGGGTTGTTTTGACCCCCTTGATTATCATTACGCGATTCTGCTTCCTGATTACATTGTCTTCTCCTTGACGGCATTTTCTGGTTAAATAGAATTTCATTATTATCTATTTATTATTTCGTTATTATTCGCCATATAACAACTCATACCATAACAAAGCTTATTAAATAAAAACATCATTATATTCATATGCTTCTTCATAGTTTGAAATTATTTACATCTGCTCCCCTAGCCAGAAGCTATTACATTTCTATCCCGCAATTGAACTTCTCAAAAGTTGGGATTTACAAAAAGACTACCCTTTTATACAAAAGAGGGTTTTACGTCACTACACACATATTTATAACTCTAGATTTCTAATAATGCATAACAGTGTCCTCGTGTTTCTCATTCGCAATCTTCGCTACAGTATGCCGACTAATAGTATGTCGAGTTTGCCCTGACTCCATGGGATGACAAGCAACTTTCAGCTTGAAATCCATATGAGCACTCTTATGGATGTAAGACATCCATGCTATCTTCTGGTCTCTCTTAATTAGCTTCTTACGAAGCTTATCGGCCTCTTCCTTATAGTCCCTAACCCGCTCTATCATAAGCACCTGTCTATCGTGTTCTAACTCAAAATTTACTTCTGCAGACACCTTAGCTTCATGGAGATAATTAATCTCTTCACTCTGATTTTGCACAACTGTACTCAGTTGTACATTCTTGTCAAGCACTGCCAGATACAATGCTCTCATTGCATCTGGAGGTATTGACTCTAGTGTAGGTACCACCGTATTAACCGATATTACCTCCATTTCCTCTTCCTCATAGACCATCATATTAAGATATGACACTATATCCATATCTTCCTCGAAGTAGTCCTCCTCAGAAAAGTACTCCATTGTCTCCGACTCCTCTAGAATCACTAATGGTACCTCCGCCACACCGCATAGGTACATGCTCTCTACTGTTCACAATTTCTTCGCCACCACCGCGTGTATATCTCTATACATCAAGCTATCGATCGACATCCTATAATAACACATATGTTGATTAGTACATAACACACAATAGTATAAGCACAAATCACATTTAATTTATTTAGGTTACTTTTCATCTTTTAAATCTTTCAAGATCGAAGTTTACTCAATACCTTATCGACTCATTCAACTTAAGTAAAGCTCGAGTTTACTTCCTTTGGACTTTTCTTCCTTAATGAGGTTATTAGCCCAAGGTTCTTCCCCCTTAAGTTTTATAACCTAATTCTTTGATACCAACCCATGACGCCCCAAATCCGGGTATCTTTCAACCCGACAGATGGTGTTACACGGTACTCATAATTGTATATTCATTCTATTGAAACGACATCAAAATGTGTGTATCAACGACATTCTTATTACATTAATAATATTAAATCCCGTTCACAGGTTCTAAAACCATTACATTCTTTGTTCATCATTCTATAATATATACAACTTACTAGTTTATTACAAGGTAAACTAATCGTTCAACTTCGTCTTGCCTCTATCCTTGTCAGATCCCTCGGTTCGTTTGGTCCTAGCTGAATTCATATGGTTCAAGCAAGAGTGAGCATAACAAGCTCAACAAGTATAACAATTTCTTTTAAACAACATGCTTGAAACATAGGAATCATATATCTTCAATAACTGGATAATAGTTATGAAGTACTATCAATAATTCAAAATAGCATTTCATTTCCTTTAAAATGTTTTACAATAACAATATTCAGTAAAACATCAACTCTGGCTCAAGACCATGAGCATTTCATATTTTTTTTGAAAAGGACAACCCAACACTAAGTCCGTAAGTCCGGCATATCTTACGAGCACTTCTGGGTGATCAGCCCATAGTACTTTATGTTGATCAACACTACATCCTGTTAAACGTATGTACATTTAAGTTTTGGCAACCTCGCGTGCCCATCGAATAATTGATGAAAAATATATTTTTTTATTCATACTTAGGCTTACCTTGAATCTGTACCAAACAATTGGCGTAGGATAGCGTTAGCAATTCTAGATTGAAAGACTTGTAAATAAATCAATCAACTCTTCAAGATTAGTCTAGCTGAGATAAAACTAGCATCGACCCTTTAGTAAAACACTTCATGCATCTCATAACATGAATCACAGAAAACTTGGCTAACACGAAGGTTAGACAAGCATTTAAGAAAAACTTTCCTTCAGCGTCTGCTATAGTAAAAATAACTTTTCCTTTCGGCCTTTTACGGCCTCTACAATACATAACCACATAACATACTACATTAGGTCATGAATGAACATACATGGTTCTTAATGAATCTTACCTTCTTCTCAATCTAATCATACATTAGATTTGTTACTATTAGTTAAACTTGCCATTATCTTTACATCATTCTTACCAACTTCTTTTTCTTCTATGTCTTACGTGGATTTACTTCATTAATAGAACTCGTTTGGAGTTAATCATCCTTCCTAACGGCTTACTAACATTCTTACGTTATTAATCAAAACTCGATCGTCGTTAGTTAAGTACACTTTATTGCATACCGTTTATGTTTACGTATTACTTAACAACTTTTAATTGTAACTCTTAACGTTATAGTCCTTATCATTACTGAATACGGTTCACGTTTCTATATACTTTTACGTTCTCGTCGTTTAACTACTCATTAAACAACATTAAATTCCTAAAGTCATTACTATAATGTTGATTTAGGAAAGGTCTTATCATGTTCATTAAGTAATTACATAACCCATACTGGTACTGCAAACCATTGGATTCATAATCAACTTGGTCAACAAATTTCTACAACCGGCTTTGCACATTACGTTGTTCTCATTACGTTCATCTTCAATTGATTATTAACCTTTAATCATCATACATTAAGTGTCTAACAATGCTTTAACAATGTTATATTTACACCTTAGTTCATTACTAATGAGTTATCTTTCATTTTATACTTGTAAACATTCTTGTCTGTCAAAACCCTGGGACTGGCGCCGCGGCGCCACACATAGCTCTCCTTCTCGCTCATGTCATGAATAGTGAATTTGTAGAGGGCAATAACATCGTGCTCAAAGGTCAGAGCGCCACCATTTGGTTTTGGGTCAGCCATGCATGGCCAACTCAGGCCTTTAGAAAAATTTACAACTTTTGAAATTTTGTGAAACTCTCGAACGCATAACTTCTTCGTTATAAGTTCGAATTGGCTCGTTCAAAAGCCTACGGTACACAAATTACATACTCTACACGTTCATGCAAGAATTTTATCTATTTGACTTCGTTTGCTAAAAATTCACCTATTAGTCCATTTTAACGAAAACGATAAACGTTCGTGAACGTTCAACGCTCGTTTCTTCGTTCTAAGTCAGAATTCGGTCATTTTGATTCCGCAACTCTATAATGCCAAATATGACTTGTCTCCATTGAAAACCAATGTTTCCAAGCTCAATATCAAAATTTGACTTCCATTTTGAGAATTTCACGAATTCGACGATTATCGCCCAAACTCGTAATTTTTTTTAACTTCATTTCTTATGATTTGTTCATCGTTTCAAATGGATTCAATCCATCATACTAACATCTTGACATACATACTTCATTAACTTATAAACATGATAATTTATTACTTGTTCTTTGTTAGTTTATAACTTATAAAAGTATAAACTACTTATGACTTCCTTTTTCATGACTTATTATAGATTAAGTCTTTTACCCACCATTCTTGCTTCTTATTATTATATTATCTTATATATTAAACATATGAGTATTTCATCTAGATTCCTCATGAGTTCATAACTTATTTAGGTTTAAATTACTTATTCATGACTTACACGGCTTAAGTCCATTGATTAATCATTCTTATCATTCCTTAGCATACATATTCTACCACTACCCACTTCTCTAACAATTTGAAGAGAAAGAGAATTATGGTTTAAGTTCTTACCTATGAAGATCACTTGGTTAATCTTTAATCTCTTTCTTGCTTCTTGAATTCTCAAAGACTAACTTGTTCTAGCTTTTGTAGCTTTTTCTCTCTAACCAATAAGCTATAAGTTATTGGATGAAAATCTAACAACTAACAAATGAACTAGCAAGCTTCTTATTTATAGGAAATTCTAATTGAGGGCTTAATGGTCATTAAGCCATTCCACCTCCTTATTAAACCTCCATACTATTTATTACTTAAACCCTATGTTTACTTGCTCACCAAATAAGTTACTTGGCCATCACAACACTTAGCCATTAAGTTAACCTGGTTACCACACATAAGCACTTTAATTGCTTATCACACATAAGCACTTTACTTAGCCTTTAAGTTACTTAACTATTCCTTTGTTTAACACTTAAGTCTACTTGCTCAACACACTTAATTCTTGGTCACCAATTCACCCATGGGTTTCCCCATGGATCAAACTTTACCCATTGGATTAATATTTTGGGCTTAAGGTTTAATTAACCTAACTTATACATTAGGCTTGCAATTAATCAACCACTTGGGCTTGTTCATTAAATTACATTGGACTTAACCATTACTATATTTGGGCTTTAACATTAATTCGTATTGGGCTTTATTATTATCCCAATTGTTCATTATAATTTTCTACACAATTCAACAAATCCATTACATATGGCTTAAAGCCTTATAACGTATAATTTACGTATTAATCTTGTATTCTGACCCGTACACTTATTTAATATACGACATTCCATCATTCATACATACTCGTATAATACCTCGTATTATACTCGTATTCATTACCTCGTACAATACCTACATATTATACAACATAGCTTTAATTCATTATACGCATTTAAATTCCTTCCCGGAACTCACTTTCCCTAACCGTTAGGTTTTAAGTCCGCAGGCGAAAAACTGCGTTTGCTATAACTAAAATATTATTGGATATTCTATCTCACCTCGATATTCTATCATTACGTATTTCTCAGAAATTCAAAAATAATTCCCGAGCAGAAATACGTGAATAGTGCTTTTCAAAAAATTTCTCGAAAACTTTTATTTTCATCTTGGAAATTCAAACACTTTAATTCTACCACGTAGCCAAAATACTACGACATTCCGATATGTCTAGGTCATAGAACGACCTTCAAATAGCTTACTCCCATAATTAATTAATTAAATTCATCTAATCCACATAATCAAATAAAATTTTAATTCAAAAAAATCCAATTTTTCTGGGGCGTTACAGTACCCCGTGAATAGTACCCCGACATGAAAAGTACCCCAAATACCCGAGTAAATAATATTTAGGTGAATAGTAATTTAGGTAAATAGTAACCCGTGAATAGTAACTCGTGAATAGTACTCTGACACGAAAAATGCCCCGAATACCCGAGTGAATAATACTAGAGTGAATTGGTGAGAAATGAAGGAAGAATGAGCTTCAATTTATAGGAAAATATAGTTTCAATAATTGCACGTTTTGGGGCTCAAAATATTATAGTATAATACCTTCCTCTTTTTCTTCATTTTTAATTTAGTCCTGCAAGTATTATCAAACTTGCACCACCTCCCCTAATAGTAAATTATGTGAATCAATAGTAAATCATGTGACTCAATAGTTCTAATCATGTGAAAATACGAATTACAGTATAGTACCTCCATCTATACCTCCATTTTTAACTTAGTCATGCAAGTATTATCAATCTTGCACCACCTCCCCTAATAGTACAAGAATGTGAATCAATAGTACACACATGTGAATAAATAGTTATAAGCATGTGAATTAATAACAATTAATTACTCATTTATCTGATTAATTACCCGATTGGTAAATATAACTTCCAGACATCAATTATTATCGAAATAAATGTCAATTTTCACTAACACTAATAATTCCAACACAATGGAACTATCAATTTTATCTTTAATCAACACGAACTTATTCATCATTAATATTATAATTCACAATATTTAACAACCGTGTTCGTTCCTGTGAAAGAGGGGCTTTCCGATAAGGATTTCTCCTTATTGGCGCGCAATTAGGTGACCAAACCTCTCCTTGACAGAAATTCTAGACATTGTCAATATTGCAAATAATAATATGAATAACTTTGCCGTCTCAATTATTGATTTAATAATATAACATATTATGCAGATGATAATGTGGTAATAATTGAATCAATGATATGAGAGACATGATGCAGCAATTACTGTAGCAATAATTGAGTATAACTGAGTGACTACTTACGTAAGCATCAATAATCAATTTCGTGTGCTACTATGCAACCAAGCGTATTACTGTACTTTTACTACCGGGTTGTTCAACAGTTTTAACGGTAACACTTTCGCCGTTATTTTTATAACAAGATAATTCTGTCATTTTCTAACTACGACAATACTTCCATTGTGGGGTCCACCAATGATTGTGCCGTCGTACGAATATTCCCTGTTAAAATGAATATTCCCCGACCAATCGAATATTATATAACAACTTGCTTACTTTGCAAAATTTATAAATATTACCCACAACTATAACATTATATCAAATCCACACCATAATATTCAAAAAAATATTTTGAAAATTTTAAATATTTATTCATAAAATTTGGGGTCTCACGACTTTCCTTAGCTTCTTCAATACGTTTCTTTGTTATATACTAAGGATGAGTGTTGGGTCATTGGGATTCCCAAGAGTCTCAACGTCAATAATCCTTTCGACATTTGTTGCAATTTATTCTTCAACAAATGGACAAAGCTCGAGGCTTCTGATGCAGACAGATGATGCACTACGATCATGATCGTGGTGTCTTGTTCATGATTGATTCAACTTGTGAAGGAGACACTACAATTTCTCTTAAGCACTAGTAGACTACGATCTTTACTTGCTTGATTTGCAGACTCTACGCTTCCGAGAGCAGACTACGATTCTTGATTTGGCTCGGCAGGCGTTTGGACCACTCTACGATTCTGCCTTGGCTTTTGAAAACTTTTGGCTGGCTCGACTGACTTTGATTCTGTTGAAACCTATCTATTACATCTTAAAATAGATCAGCCTAACAGTTTTGATCTTTTCTTCTATACATTCATTTACAGAATGATAAACATTTAGCACAGATCAAATCGAACAATTTTTTGATCTATCACTAAGTCCTTGTACATGTGTTCCTTGAAGGATTTTACATAACACATTGCATTGCATAAACATAATAAAGAGGAGCATCTGTAAACAAATCAATCTTCTTGTAATACTATTGAACTATATCAATCAAGTAGCACGTAACTTTACTGTGAGTCCTTAACTTGCAAAAATGGTTATTTGTAAAGGTGAGCTCGACAACTCATCAATTCTATCAGTTTTTTCAGGCATCACATAACATCTAATATCATGCACAGTTTATACAATCATGATCATTTAAACTAATACGCATGCTGCTTCTCACACAACAAGTATAGAGATTAACTTATTAAACATATAATCATAGATTGACTTTTGAATTTCATACATATCTCATATTCATTTCATATATAAATCAACATTTTCATGGCATAATATAATTAAACCAGTATGTACCAAATTCATATAGCAAATAGGAACTGAAAGAGTTGTTCGACTAGTAGATTATCAACTATAACTTAACTGCTTATAATTATCCGCACTTCGTGTTCTACACAAATGTATAATCATGGATTCGTACCCATCAGTCATATACATCCATACATTCATAATGTAATAATAAATGTTACATTATTTCCTAACTTGGTTTGTAAAACCTTCATTTCACTTTCTTATCATACTATATATGTATAGGTATACCTTTCACACATACTTGACATATATATCAACATTAATACACACTTGCCTAGCTATGTATTCAATACACATTTAAAACTCATAGATGCATCTTGTCCCCAATAATGCTTTAAACGCTATTCGTTAACTTTAAATGTTTCATCTTGATTCCGACCAACTAATTCAATGGCACCATGTGGAAATACTTCTTTGATTATGAAGGAACCCGACCAACGTGATTTGAGTTTTCCCAAAAATAGTTTCAACCTGGAAGTATAGAGTAGCACGGTTTGACCAGGTTCAAACTTTAGATCCATAATTTTCTTTTCATGCTACCATTTGATTCTCCTTGTACAACTTTGTATTTTCATATGAATGAAGGTGAAACTCTTCCATCTCATTGAGTTGTAACAATCTTTTCTCACCTACTGCATGCAAGTCGATATTTAATTTCTGAATAGCCAAATATGTGTTGTGCTCTAGCTCCACGAGAAGATGGCAAGCCTTTCCATACACCAATCGATATGGTGACATCCCAATCGGTGTTTTATAAGTTGTCATGTATGCCCACAGTGCGTCGTCCAATTTAATTAACCAATCCTTCTGATTCGGGTTCACCCTTTTTTTCCAAAATATGCTTCACCTCTCTATTTTATACTTTGGCTTGCCCACTAGTTTGGGGGTGGTAAGTTGTGGCTAGTTTGTGAGTGATTCTATACTTTGCAAGCAATGTTGAGAAGTGTTTATTGCAAAAATGAGTACCTTCGTCACTAATGATTGCCCGAGGTGTACCGAATCTGTTAAATATGTTTTTCCAAAGAAACTTGAGGACTAACTTAGCATAGTTGGTGGGTAATACGGATGCTTCAACCCATTTTGAGACATAGTCTACCGCAACCAGAATGTACTCATTGTTGAATGGCATGGGGAAGGTTCCCATGAAATCCAAACATCAAATAATTTTACTTCCAAGATTGTATTGAGGGGCATTTCGTTACGCTTGGAGATGTTACAATTTTTTTTACAACGGTCACATTGTAGCACAAATTGGTGGGCGTCCTTGAATAAAGTAGGCCAATACAATACAAATTGAAGAACTTTGGCCACCTTACGTTCTCCCCCATAATGACCTTCGTAAGGTAAACCATGACAATTATGCAAAATATCGAACATCTCTTCCCGTGGGACGCACCTTCTTATCATCTGATCATTACATTGTTTGAATAAGTACAGTTCATCCCACATGTATTGTCATACATCATGTAAAAATTTCTTCCGTTGTTGTCTTGTCAGATCTGGAGGGAAAACGTTACTCACTATGTAATTGACGAAATATACATACCAAGGAGCCTTAGAGCTAACTGCAAATAATTGTTCGTCTGGGAAAGACTCGTTAATCAACACTTAATCCTCCTTGTCCTGATCCATGTTTTCTAATCTTGACAAATGATCCACCACTTGATTTTTGGTACTCTTTTTGTCCTGAATTTCTAAGTTAAATTCCTGGAGAACTAAAATCCATGTTATCAATCTGGGTTTTGTATCTGTCTTGGAAATTAAGTAGTGAATTTCTGAATGGTCCGTGAACACCACTACTTTTATTCCAATCAAGTATGAACAGAATTTGTCAAATGCAAAAACCACTTCCAGCAGCTCCTTCTTAGTTGTTGTGTAATTAAGATGTGCATCCATAACTGTTTTGCTGACATAATAGATAACATGAAAATCTTTTCCTTGCGCTGGCCCAAAACAGCTCCTACCGCATAGTCACTTGCATCACACATTAACTCAAATGGCTTAGACTAATTCGGTGCCACAATCACAGGTGTTGTTGCCAATTTCTTCTTTAACAGTTCAAAAGATGACAAACACTCCTCATCAAATTTAAAAGGCACATCCTTCTCTAACAAACTGCATAATGGCTTCATGATCCTGGAGACGTCCTTAATAAATCATTGGTAGAATCCCGCATGTCCGAGGAAACTGCGAATGCCCTTTTGGCGGTGGCAACTTTTCTATTATTTTAAGCTTTGCCTTGTTTACTTCCAACCCTTTCTCGGATACTTTGGGTTTGAGGATGACGCATTCTTGCACCATAAAGTGGCACTTTTTCAAGTTAAGCACTATGTTTATTTCCACACATCTTTTCAGTACCATGATCATATTATCTAAGCAATTGTCAAATGAATCCCCAAATACTAAAAAGCCATCCATGAAAACTTCAATATTCCGCTCTACCATGTAAAAAAAATTTCCATCATGCATCTTTGAAATGTGGCTGGGGCATTACACAAACCGAACAACATTCTTCGAAAAGAAAAAGTGACATATGGGCAAGTGAAGGTCATTTTTTCTTGGTCCTCTGGAGCAATAACAATCTGGTTATATCTTGAATACCCATCCAACAAATAGTAAGACTTGTGTCCCGCTAACCTATCTGACATCTAATCTATGAATGGTAGAAGGAAGTGATACTTTCGGGTAGCTTTGTTGAGTTTTCGATAATCCATACAAACTCTCTATCCTGTTACTATCCTTGTAGGTATGAGTTCATTGTTCTCATTGGCCACGACTGTTATATCACCCTTACACACTGAAATGGACTCACCCATTTGTTGTCGAATATTGGATAGATAATTCTCGCATCAAGCCATTTCAGAATTTCATATTTTTACCACCTCCTTTGTGACTCCCCCAAAATAGGTATACATCACCCATCTTGGGTCTCCAAATACATGGTACTGAATATAAATACAAACTTAATTATACAACATGAGCTGAGAGTTTTTACAAGAATATTGTCTCATAGACAATATCCAAACTTAAATTCAATCCTCATTACATTTATTATCACACTAAATAGTGAGGACTACTAAAACAACCATCTCGGATCATTACTCCGTTCCCCGACTAGTCTCGGCTACGTTCTCATTTCCTAAAGAGAAGAATGAAAGCAAAAGGGTGAGCTCAACTAGCCCAGTAAGAAATATTATGACTAAGATAATGCAGAATTAATTATCGTTATCCTTCAACAGTATAACAACTGATAGAATACAATAGACAACAAGTTTTAGATCAACAACTGCAGCAGAACAAGCAATCCATTAGAAGAGTCAAGTAGAGCATGATATCTACTATCTTCTATGATTTAAAAAGTTTATCATTAATTTTATCGCTGAGACTCAGCTTAATAAATAATACACATCATCGAATCATCCTTGCACTACGACTAATGATATTCATTAGTATCACTACCACGAATTATTCATGCACTACGGGCTAAGGATATTCGTGTTTTCACCAATAGTCATGATTATACCGAATAATCCCTGGTCATAATCATACCAACAACTGTCCATCAATGCACTACGGGCCAATGAGGACTTTTAACACATCATTTGTAACATTACGGGTCATGATTATACCGAATGATACCTGATCATAATCATACCAATCAACAGTTCATCTTTGCACCCTTGGCCGAAGATGACTTTCATCACAATATAAGCATGAGGATGATGACAATGATATAAGGATTAATCAAACAAAATCAAGGATAAATATTAAAGACTTTAAATTTATCTAGAGTTTAAAAATATCCAAATTGTCAATATAATACTGCTTTGTGGAGTAAAAATCAAGAATAATATTCATGTATTAAAAATAATTTTGGACAGAAAAGAAATCAATTTTTGTCGTGAATAGTACCCCGGGTGGATAGTAACCAAGTGAATAGTACCTCGTGAATAGTACTTCGGGAATAGTACCCCGTGAATAGTATCTCGGTATGAAAAGTGCCCCGAATACCCGAGTGAATAGTAACCCATGAATAGTACCCTGACATGAAAAGTACCCCGAATACCCAAGTGAATAATATTCAAGTGAATAGTAACCAGGTGAATAATAACCCATGAATAGTACCCCAGATGATAATATTCATATTTAATAAGAAAGTTCAGATCAATATTCCAATGAAACAATACTGGATGAAGCGTAAAACTCAAGGATATTCTACTAATTTCTGGAATTATAGAAGCAATACTTACCATAGTAAGTTTAGATTTAAGAATATGAAAAGAAATAATATACTTAAATCGCAAATGGATTTTCATCATCACGCTGATGACGTAATCCACGAGACAAAAGTTATTCCAACATATTAAAGGATGAATACGAAAAATAGTATTCCTTATGAATACGAAAGAAATAATACCCCTTACCAAACGAAAATAATATCTCTTACCTTAGTAGAAGATTGGATATTGTAATAGTGAAGTAGCAGAATACTCTTCTTCTTTCTCTCTATAATTTATCTCTTTATAGTGTCTCTTGTGAATCTCAGTGAATTAGTGAGAATGAAAGAAGAATTAAGCTTCTATTTATAGGAGAATGGACTAAATAGTAACTGATTCACAAACGGTCCAGATTGATTTACTATTAGAATGGACGATCCATATTGATTACTATTAAAACCATAACCGACGGTGCAGATTGATTTACTTTTAAAAACACTACCGACGGTCCAAATTAATTTACTTTTAAAACCACCAACGACGGTCCAGATTGATTTACTTTTAAAACCACCATCACGGTCAAGATTGATTTACTATTAAAACCACCACCAATGGTCCAGATTGATTTCCTATTAAAACCACCACCGACGGTCCAGATTGATTTACTATTAAAACCACCATCAATGGTTTAGATTGATTTACTATTAAAACTACCATCAATGATCCAGATTGGTTAACTATTAAAACCACCTTCGACAATCCATAAAATTAGTAAATCTTCTCATGGAATACTAAGTCAAACTTACAACAATCACCTCATAACAAGTCCATATACTTATATCAAAAACTGAATAAATATTTACCACAAATCATTTATCTTTAATAAACACATTTTTAATCTATTAACAATTATTCATCATTAATATTATAACTCATAATATTTAATAATCAGATCATTCCCAGGAAAGAGGGGCCTTTTCGATAAGGATTTCTCCCTATTGGCGCGCAATTAGGTGACCAAACCCCTTTCCTCGACAGAACTTTCTAGACATCATCAATATTGTAAATAATAATATGAATAAATTTGTCATCTCAATTATTAATTTAATAATATAAAATATTATGCAGATGTTACTATGGCAATATTTGAATCAAATAACGTGAGATACTATGTAGCAATTACTGTAGCAATAATTGAGTAAACTTAGTGGCTTCTTACGTCTATGCAACCACACGTATTACTGTATTTTTACCACCGGTTATTTTAACAGTTAACTGTAAAACTTTTCCTGTAATAACAATTATTCTGTTGTGGGATCCACCAATGATGGTATCGTCGTATGACTATTCCCTGACAAAAAGAATATTCCCTGACACAACAAATATTTTATATCAACTTGCTTACTTTGCAAAATTTTTAAATATCACCCTTAACTTTAACCTTTTATCAATTTAACCATTTACTAAATATAATAATAATTATTAAAAAATTGAATACTTTCATTTCATATAATTCGGGGTCTTACAACCTCCCTTCCTTATGAAATTTCATCCTCGAAATTGGTGTACATACCTGGTATAACGAAGAGGTGAGGATATCTTGATTTCATTTTGGATTCTAACTCCTAGGTCATTTCCTCAACATCGTGGTTTCTCCACAAAACCATGACTTGAGGTATAATCTTGGAGCGTAGAATATGTTCCTTCTTATCCAAGATTTTAACAGGTACCTCTTCATATTTTAAATCTTCCGCTATCTCGTCTGGTTCTAATTCAATAATGTGGTTCGGGTCTTCCACATACTTACGTAACATAGATATGTGAAAAATGTTATGAACACGAGACATACTTGGCAGTAAGGCGAGTCTATAGTACACAGTTCCTACTCGATCGAGGATTTTGAATAGACCAATAAAATTGAGGGTTGATATTTTCTCTCTTTGTCGATTCTTGCTTCTAAAATAACGCCTTCTTGCACCTTCTTTTTCACATTCATCAGCTCTGAGTCTGTAGCTTGAGCGATTTTAAATTTATCGATTAAAGTTAGTTCTAATCATATATTCGTTATCTTTACGTAGGTTCTTGGAGTCTTTAACTCTATCTCCATCCTTTGTAAGTCGTACGAAATGGGTCTTTATGTTAATAATATCGTACTCGTAAATGCATACAATCTTTTACTCAAAGCGTCAGCTACCATGTTTTCTTTTCTAGGATGCTATTGAATGGTATTATCGTAATCTTTCAATAGCTCGAGTCAACGTCTTTGGCGCATTATACGTTCGTTTTATCAATACGAAATATTTGAGGGTTTTAGAAATGGGTTTTGTACCTCATAGAAACATTCGCGTCATTCTCTCCTCATTATCTACCAAATGGGATGCAAACCGGGACAATTCCGCAAACTTAGCCTCGTACTGCTACACTGTCATATTGTTTTGCTCTAGCTTGATGAACTCCACCTCTTTCAGGTGACGAATACTTTCGGGAAAGTACTTGTCGTTGAACAGTTCTCGGAACTTCTCCCAAGATATTTTGAGTGTGATAGGCTGAGTACGTTTTACTGATTCCCACCAATAATCTGCCTCTCCTCTAAACATGAAGGTGGCTAAAGGAACCTTTTGCTCCTTGGAGCATCCCAAGACATCAAATATCTTGGTGATCTGCTTTATCCACGTCTCTGCCTTGAGTGGTTCTGGCTTTCCCCAAAACTCCAGTGGTCCCAGCTCCTTAAACTGCTTAGCGGTGACCATCCGAGAGATGTCAATATTTCCACCTGCATTTTGAATAGGAGTCTCTCTCTCCTGATGTTGCATGAATTGCATAAAGCCTCTGAACATCCCATCATTCATCATTTGGTCGGTGTTATTGTTTACCTGAGGATTATTGCCTTCGTGATGCACATTATCCTGGTTATTGATCTGTGGTGACTCAACTGTCCCTGTGCTCCATTGCTTATCTCAATATTTTCAGATGCCATTTTCAAATACTGCCACAAAATAAGGGTTAATTAACATAACATATAATATCCCTATACTCTGACCGACCAATTAAATGCCAAATAAACTTAGGTAGGCCATACTAGCGAAAGAATTACCTGTCTCTCCCCTCCTAGTTCTAGTCTCACATCTCAGCTAGGGATCATATCCCTAAACTTTGATACCAACTGTGACGCCCCCAAAATAGTTATACATCACCCAAATACATGGTACTGAATAAAAATACAAACTTAATTATACAACATGAGCTGAGAGGTTTTACAAGAATATTGTCTCATAGACAATATCCAAACTCAAATTCAATCCTCATCACATTTATTATCATACTAAATAGTGAGGACTACTAAAACAACCATCTCGGACCATCACTCTGTTCCCCGACTAGTCCCGGCTACGTTCTCATTTCCAAAAGAGAACAATGAAAGCAAAAGGGTGAGCTCAACTAGCCCAGTAAGAAATATTATGACTAAGATAATGCAAAATAAATTATCGTTAGCCTTCAACATTATAACAACTGATAGAATACAATAGACAACAAGTTTTAGATTAACAACTGTAGCGGAACAAGTAATCCATTAGAAGAGTCAAGTAGAGCATGACGTTGATCAAAGGAAGGAATCAAACCTGGTGGATTCAAGTTGAACGTGAAAAGGAATTGTAGGTGAACTTGTACATAAGGAAACTAGTTTCTACTAGGGTATGAATCTATTCCCCATCTCTTTTCTATTGATTGATAATTATGCACAAATTATGATCATGGTGATAGGTTTGTATGAAAATTTTAAATTCTTATTTTATCGCGCTTCTGCCCCTTTTGTTTAATTTGATTGCATGATCGTGCTATATACAAACCTAACAGTGGTATAAGAACCTAACTTTGTTCAATTATCGATCTTGATGATTCCATGCATGTATGGTATGCGATTGGATCAAATTATTTGGGCAAAAAATTTTCCTAGTCTGTCAGTGACGCGTCTACAGTTCATTCTGGAGCGCAACTGCACCATAACGTGGAAAAGGATTTTTGGGCTAGCAGCTCAGATGCACCATTTCCCAATGTATTCTGGGCGAAGCTGTGCCCGACACCAGATTCTAAATTTTTTTTTTATATTTATTTCAATTAAGATAAAATGTTTATTTTGAATTAGAATATGTGACACCCCAAAATCCAGGTACTTCATTCCTATAGGATTTGGTGTTCACTATTCAAACATTCATTTCTAACTACCCAAATTAATAAAATTTAAACAATAAATCTTCCCATTAAAAGGTTACATAATTTAAACCAACATATCCCAGGTTGTCTAACCTTAAATTATTCATCAAATGCGAAAAATTAAATAATTACATCATAGTTCAAAACCAAGTCTGAAAAACACAAATCTCAATAAGGTAACAAGTCTTCAACACTTATTCATCTTGCCTTTCCCTTTACTAGTGACTGGCTTGTCAACCTTCTCAACTTCAGCTGCAATGGTTATATATATATATGCAAGAGTGAGCAAAACAAATGCTCACTTAAAAAATATAATAACTGACCATGAATAAACTCATTTGAATTGAATAATATATCTGAACATCGATAATCAATAACTGATACTAGAAATTATCTGAGGGTCACAAAACCAAGAACTATGTCCAAGATTATAAGTATTTCTTTTAACTTAAACCTAAAAAATCATTAGACTTTAGGGACTCCCTGTACTTAGGGTGATCAGCCCTTCGTACCATGTATTGTGCACAAACATCTAAACGCTTCCGCATAAATAATCCCCTATAATAGGGTTGTTCATCTCAGTTTTAATATAGAAGTCCGCACCAAAGTAAGTTTGGTTTGGATAAGTTTCAAGGGTAATTAAGAGTTCAACGAACATCAACTAAGGATTAGTTTGAATCAAAAGTTTAATGACAAAGCAAAAGTTCGATGTCAACGTAATATAATGTAGTTATGAACCATAAAGGAATAATATGATACATCAAAGTCATGATTTAAGAATAACTTTCAAAGCATTAAAATATATAATGAACCTCGCTTGAACAACAATGATAAGCTAAGTTTACATAATGAAACAAAATTAAGAACTTTGCTCGATAGAATTCAAGAACTTGCATAAGTATAACATGACAATTAAAAGTAAACCTTGTTGAATAATAAAGTAGCAAAGGTTAGGAAACTTGCGTAACAATAACAACTTAACTACTTAATAAGATATTAAAGATAGAGAACTTCCATAAGTAAGATAGAGCAAACTCAAATAGAGATTAGGGTTAGGTAACTTGCCTCGTGCGTAGATCAAATGATCACTACTCACGTTCACCACAAGTCCTATATATACCATATATATTGACAACACTCATTCGTTATACTAATATTAACTTCATGAATTTAGTTTCCACTTTTATTATAGCTTGTTAACTTAGTTTAAGTTTTTGCTTACTACCACACATCACATATTACAAGACCGAAGTCTCGAATCTTAAGTTTAAACAACATCACATATTTTCATGAGCATCACATTTTAGCTCTTTTACAACTTATCAAATTATCATGCCATGTCAACATATGAACGTTAATAACCTGATATGACATCTTATTACATGTCCAACACATTATCATGTTCCTTAGATTAGGTTAGATTAACACCCAAAGGACTGCACTTGTATACGTGCATCCCAACGCCCTCCAATTGCCTCTGAGTGCACATCAGTCCTAAAGATGGCCATTTTGACCCCTACTAACAACATCAAATTGAAAACCTTAAAGAAAAAAAGTTTTAGGTCTACTCGTCTTCGTTCTGGTCGCATATCTTAGAGTTCATATGAAATAGTTGTGCCCATTTTAGCAAAACATGTTCGGTCAGATTTTTCTAACATTTGGTAAGTCTGCCTACCCCCCGTTAGGGTGGGGGTTTTGAGCTACAAAAGCCCGCCGGGACGGTCCCCCCGTTGGGGAGTCATAAAATTTTGGGTTTGTATATAGCGCAATCATGCAATCAAATTACACAAAAGCTGCAGAAGCGCGATAAATTAGGAATTTAAAATTTTCATATAAACCCATCACCATAATCATACTTTGTGCATAATTACCAATCAATAGAAAAAGATGGATATTAGATTCATACCCTTGTAGAACTTGCTTCCTCGGGTACAAGTTCACCTCCAATCTTTTTCACGTTCAACTTGAATCCACCGGGTTTGATTATTTGGCAAAACCCTAGTTTTTCTATCTCTGTAGAAAAAGGGCGTACTCTCCAATGATTGGAATCACGTCTCCCACTAATATCTGATATAAGACTCCTCTTATAAAGATATTAGTTAACCCTTCTAATCTAATTAAAAATTAGGGTATTATTTAATTAATTAAATTCCTTTAATTAATTAGGTTCCCAAATCTTATTAGGAATAATTAATTAGACTCTTTTAATTAATTTAACCTCCTAATTCTATTAGGAATATATGAGAGTACTTTTATTAATTAATTCTTAAACTCTTTTAGGAATTAAATAATAATAATAATAAGACTCATATTATTAATTTATATTTAATATTTCTAAAATATTAAATAATAAATATTAAGCTATTTAATTTATTCTATCACCATAGATTAAATTAAATACACTTAACATATTATTACGATTATGCCATTAACTTCTTAAATAATATTTATTCTACAATAGGTGTGAGACCCCCAAAATAGGTATACATCACCCATCTTGGGTCGCCAAATACATGGTACAAAATTTAAATACAAGCTTCATCTATACTATGACAACCCGAGAATTTAGATAATTTATAAAATCCTAAAATGATGGATTAAAGGTTCAATAATAGACCTAGACTGGATATAGTTTATGGATTCAAAGATTTATGTGAAAGATTTTGGTGGATTTAAAAAATTTGTGGAGAAGTATCAGGGTTAAGTGTCTAAGTGTATAAGAATCTGTGTACAGTTTGTGTTTAAGGATCAATGATTGATCAAATAAGTTGTAACTTTAGGAAACCCTAAAGTTATGTTAGGAACATGGTTGTTCAGTTAGAAAACCCTAATGAGTGGTTAGAAACCTTAATGAATCGTTCTAAAACCCTAATTTCAGTTCTGGGAATCTGAAACCTTAACCGAGAATTTGAAAACCCTTATTTGGGAGCTCAAATGTTAAGTATAAAAGTTAAATGCTTAAAGATATGGGATATATGTGAAATGTCCAAAATACCCTTCAAATTATAAAGGAAATTACAAAAATACCCTTAATAAGTGCAAAATGACCAAAATACCCTTTTACTTACTTTTTAAATAAAAGATTTTGTAATCTTGGTGAGTCATCAAGCCAAAGCTTATCCCATGTGTCTAATATCTCCAGGATCAGATTTTTTATGCCACCTTGTAAGATTTGTATACATGGAATCAAGATTAAACTTAAAAGATAAGAAAAGTAACTTACTTTACTTTTCAAGCTTGCCAAGACCTTCTCTCTCTAAAATTTTTAAAATGTGGAGTGAGAGTGAGTGAAAAGTTAAGCTAAGAACATCCTTTAACTTGCCAAGATCAAACTTCAAAGATCAGAAATCAAGATCAAGCTTTAAAGAGGTATAAAACCCTAACTTGCTAAAATGTGTTTTATGTTAGATGTTGTTATTTGTTGTTTAGAAGTATGTTTAAGGATGTTATTTAGTGATCCAAGATGTTATATCAAGGATCCATAACATCTAAATTCAAGAAATTAGGTTTTTAAAGACTGGCTTAGAACCGTAATTTCAAGGCCTGACAGCCATATGTCAGGGCCTCTAGATCTGTGTATGTTAGATGTTAGGTGTGTTAGATGTTATAGATTTTTTCTATGCCATGAGGAGAGTAGACTGGATGTGGAATCAACTCCATACCATGTCTAGATCTCAAGATATAAGTGGTCAAACCTAGTTGACCGATCACAAGTTCTGGAAATCTGGGCAACCCAAAAAGTCTGACAAGCATTTTTGAGGCATTATATCTTGTTGTGTTTAAGTAGTTTGTCCATGTTAGTGTAATGGATTTTGTGATGCCCCCAAAACAGGTATACATCACCCATCTTGGGTTGCCAAAAACATGATACAGAACTCAACTACAAACTTAATTACACAACTGCCGTGTAATATATGACAAAACATAAGCTGAGAATTTTAACACGAATATTGTCTTCTAGAAATATCCACACTCAATGGAGTCCTCATTATATTATTGTCACACTATTTTATAGAATAGTGAGGACTACTAAAACAACCATCTAGACCATCAATCCGTTCCCCGACTCGTCCCAGCTATATTCTCATTTCCTGAAGAGAACAGTTAAAGAAAGGGTGAGCTCAACTAGCCCAGTAAGAAATATTATGACTAAGATAATGCAGAATAAATTATCCTTAGCCTTCAACAGTATAACAAATGATAGAATACAATTGACAACAAGTTTAACTGCAGCGGAATAAGCAATCCATTAGAAGAGTCAAGTAGAGCATGATATCTACTATCTTCTATGATTTAAAAAGTTTTTCATCAACTTTATCCCTGTAATACCCATTAAAAGTTCTTTATTATACCAAAGACAAAGAGAACTTTTGTGAGAGCCCAAAGTTTATGAATAAAGATTTAAATTTTTCAAAATATTTTTTTGAATATTATGGTGTGGATTTGATATAATGTTATAGTTGTGGGTAATATTTATAAATTTTGCAAAGTACGCAAGTTGTTTATAATATTCGATTGGTCGGGGAATATTCATTTTAATAGGGAATATTCGTACGACGGCACAATCATTGGTGGACCCCACAACAGAATTAATGTCGAATTGAGAAAACGATAAAAATATTTTATGAAAATAACGGCGGAAGTTTTACCGTTAACTGTTGAAACACCCGGTGTTAAAAGTACAGGAATACGCGTGGTTGCATAGTAGCACACGGTATTAATTATTGATACTTACGTGAGAAGTCACTCAGTTTTGTTAAATTATTGCTTCAGTAATTGTTGCATAGTATCTCACGTTATTTGATTCAATTATTGTCAATATTTTATATATTATTAAATCATTAATTGAGATAACAAAGTTATTAATATTATTATTTGCAATATTAACGATGTCTAGAAGTTCTGCCAAGGAGAGGTTTGGTCACCTAATTGCGTGCCAATAGAGAGAAATTCTTATTGGAAAGCCCCCTCTTTCCTGGCAACGACCTGGTCGATTAATAGTGTGAATTATAATAATGATGATGAAGTTTTGTTTTATTAGTATTTTTAATGTAATAAAACAGAAAAGCTTTTTATATAAAACATAATACTTTTATAAAGTTATTCGTTTTATTAGACTATAAATAGAATATATTATATTCTATTATGCATAGTGTTTTTGCATAGTAAAATCTTTTTATATAAAAGTAATACTTTTATAAAGTTATTTGTTTTATTAGACAATAATTAGAATATATTATATTTTATTATGCATAGTATTTGCATAAGTTCTGATAGTATTTGTATAGTAAAATCTTTTATTTAAAAATGAATACTTTTATAAAGTTATTCGTTTTATTAGATTATAAATAGAATATATTATATTTTATTTAAAAGATTTTATTTTATTAGAATATTTTATAGTAAACCAATCTGGACCGTCCGTTTAAAAGTAAATCAATCTAGACCGTTCAGGAATTAGTTACTATTCAGTCCATTCTTCTATAAATAGAAACTCATTCCTTCATTATTTCTTACGAATTCACTAAAACTCTAGAGAGAGCGTAGAGAGAATTCTTCTTCTATAATCTTGAGCGTATTTCTTTAGAGTTTAAGAAAGCTTTTGGCGTAGTGCAAGTTTTCTTCAAGTATATCCTCGCCTCTACCCAGGCTTTGAGTACTCTTCTTTATAAGGTAAGGGATATTATTTGTTGTACCCGTAAGGGGTATTATATCTTTCTTTCGTCTTCATGAAGAGAACTTCTGTTATTCCATTCTTTATTATTCTGTTGGAATAACTCAGATAACGCTGAGCTACCCTATACTTGGTGAAATTCTTTTGTTATTCCATTCTTTATCATTATGTTGGAATAACCTGTCTATGCGAAGTACCGCATACGTGGTGAAATTCTGCTGTTATGCCATTCTTTATTATTTTGTTGGAACATCGCTTATAGGTGCGTGACACGCTCGATTCGGTTCCATTAATTATTATTCTGTTGGAATAACATGTCTGTGCGGTCTATCGCATGCATGGTGATTTCTGTTGTTATTCAATTCTTTATTATTCTGTTGGAATATCTTGTCGATGCGAATTTCGCCTGACTTGGTTCCGTTATTTATTATTCTATTGGAATAACCTGTCTGTGCGGTTTATTGCATGCCTGGTGATTTCTTTTGTTATTCCATTCTTTATTATACTAAGTTGGTTAAAGTTTTGACTTTTATACTCCATGAAATTAGTGGAATATCCTTGATATTTACGCTTCATCCAGTATCTTTTCATGGAAATATTCTTCTGAGCATTCTTGAATTTTACTCTACAAAGAAGTATCATGTTGACAATCTGGACGTTATTAGTTCCTGGATAAATTAATTCTTGAACTTGTTTTATTGAATTCTTATATCATTGTCATCATCCTCATGTTTATTTTATGTTGAAAGTCATCTGTGGCCTGTAGTGCATAGATGGATTTGGTATGATTATGACTAGGGATTATTCGGTATAATCATGACCGTAATATTACAAATGGTGTGGTAAAAGTCCTCATTGGCCCGTAGTGCATTGATGGACAGTTGTTGGCATGATCATGACCATTGATGAATACACGAATATCCTTGACCCATAGTGCATGGATAATTTGTTGTTGTGATACTAATGAATATCCTTGGCCGTAGTGCAGGGATGATGTGGATTATTTATTAAGCTGAGTCCCAGTGATAAAAGTGATTAAAAACCTTTTAAAACATAAAAGATAGTAGATTTTATTCTCTACTTGACTCTTTTAATGGATTGCTTGTTCCGCTGCAATTAAACTTGATGTTTGTTATATTGTATCAGTTTAACACTATTGAAGGCTAACGATAATTTATTCTGCATTATCTTAGTCATAATATTTCTTACTGGGCTAGTTGAGCTCACCCTTTTACTTTCATTGTTCTCTCTGTGAAATGAGAACGAAGCGAGGGACTAGTCGGGGAGCGGAGTGGCGGTCCAGTTAATAGCATTAGTAGTCCTCACTATTCTGTTAAATAGTGTGATAACAAATGTAATGAGGACTCAATTGAGTATGGATATTTTCTAGATAACAATATTTGTATTAAAACTTAGAGCATATGTTTTGTCGTATTTTACACGGTCGCTGTATTATTAAGTTGTATTTGAATTTTGTACCATGTATTTGGCGACTCAAGATAGGTGATGTATACCTATTTTGGGGGCGTCATAGTTGGTATCAAAGCTTAGGGATATGATCCCTGGCTAAGATGTGAGACAAGAACTAGGAGGGGAGAGACGGGGAATTCCTTCGCTAGTATAACCTACCTAAGTTTATTTGGTATTTAATTGGTCGATTAGAGTATAGGGATAATATGTGATATGTTAATTAACCATTGTTTTGTGGCAATATTTGAAAATGACATCCGAGAATGTTTAGAACATCAATGGAGCACAAGAAACCGTTGAGTCACCAACGATTAATACCAAGGATAATGTGCAACAGGAAGACAATAATCCTTAGGTAAATAATAACACTGATCAAATGATGAACGATGGAATGTTCGGAGGCTTCATGCAATTCATGCAACATCAGGAAAGAGCGGCTCCTGTCCAAAATGCAGGTGGAAACACTCGTAAACGCATACGATCTTCTACTCAACACGTCAGCTATCACGTTTGTTTTCCCACGATGGTATTGAATGGTACGATCGTAATCTTCAACAGCTCGAGTCAACGTCTTTGGCACATGTTACGTTTATTTTAGTTTGCAGAAATATTGGAGGGTTTAAGAAATGGGTTTTGTACTAGGGTCAATACAAAATTTAATTTTACGCTCTAGGGGTAGGCCAGAAAGTCTTCAATAATACGTCAGGAACTTTATTAACGATAGAAATATCATTCAAAACTGTGACCCTCATCCAAGACTTGGATAGTACGTCACATTGATACCTATCAACTTGCCATCGTCATTCACGACGTTGCCTATAGAAAGTCTGGCTTCGGTGCATTCCACACAAGGAAGTCAACACTAAAAGGATCGGGCTCTTTACTTATGGCATGATATGACAATGATTGACTTTAGTGGTTTGGTTACTTTGAATTCGCATAACAGTTTGGTTAGGAGTATGAAAGCTAACAATCTTACGAAAAGCATGATAAGTATTTAACCAATCGTTTAAAAAAATCACATCAAAGGCAAGTATTTTCAAAGAGATAAGATCGATAGGTAACGTGAAAATGTCGATTTGAATCAACAAGATTTATAAATAGTGGAGGTAACGAAGGCTCTTACTAACGAAGTTTCAACCAATAAGTCAAAGTCTAACTTCTCTGGAGTCAAATTTAAACATTGAACGCAAGCAAGAGAGATAAAATAATAGGTAGAACCGGTATCTTATAAGGTACAGACTTCGCAAGAATTTATAATTAACTAACCCGTGCTAACTTCGTTCGGGTTACTCGCTTTTTGAGAAGTCACGAAAAACGCTCTCCCTTGAACTACCGGTTTGTCTTTTCTGGAACGGTCTTTGGTGCCTCCATCCTAGCTGAACTTGTCTTTGGTGAATGACAAAATCGGGCTAGGTGACCTTCTTTTCCACAATTATAACATGCTTTGGACGGCATCGCGCAGTTTGGACTGATATGTCCCTCTCCTCTGCATTTGAAATATATGATAGGTGGTCGTTCTCCTTTCTTAACAACGGGTGCTGGTGCTGACGTCTTTCCATCATTATTGAATCTTCTCTTCTTGAAATAACCATTCTTATTATTTTGGCCATGATTACCATCGAAGTGGTTACCATTTCTGGCATGTTGATTCCTCCACGCTTATTGTCATCGCTTTCATGATCGCTATCATTGGTATTATCATTTTTCTGGCTGCTCTCTTTTGGTTGGGTTGAGTCATTATCGCGCTCCAATAACTGAGCCCTATTAACAACATCTGAATACAAACACTGTTTATGAGAGTGATGAGTGAGTTTTATACCCATGAATTGGATACAGTCGGGCTTAATTTATTGTTGTTCTCAAGTCTTTTAGAATATTTTTTATGTGTTTATGTCTATTCATGCATGTTTTACATTGTTTTGTAGGATTTGGGACAAAAGTTACTTGGATCGACGTTCGGGGTAGCTAGATTCGCGTTTTTGGCTTGCCATTTACACAGCAGTCACTTCAGAGCTAATTTGAGTATTTCCCCGGATATTATTTCGAAACACTCAAAGAACTAAAGTTGTAGATCTACTTTTTTTCTTTCTGGAACATCTTGAATCATCGAAATCGGAGTTCGGACGAAGAAGTTATGGCCATTTTCCCAAAGGACATCGGAGTAGAAAATGTCAAAAAAAGTGGCAACGTCGGGGCGCCCATTTTAGGCTTAATTGCAGCACTGGGGCGCTAGGGAGCAGATTCTCAGCATCATGCCCAGCGCTGGGGTACTGGGGCGCTGGGAAAGGGCTTGGTGATGGCCTAGACGCGTTTTGGGCGAATTTTGACACCTTTTTGACTCCAAATTGGATTGGGTTTGTTCCTAAACTAAAAATTGGACTTGTAACCTATAAATACATGATGTAAGGAATAAACTAAAGGGAGATTACATAGCTTAGCATAGATTAAACACTCCTTTAGATTAGAACATAACCCTAGTTCTTATTAGTTTTGGAGATTGAAGCAACTTGGAGACCATTGAGGATTCAAAGCAGGAGCGAAAGAGGAGTCTCAAAGGCTCTTGACAATAGATTATATTCTCTCTCTCTCTCTTACTTTTATCTTTTAATGTCTATTCAATTGTGGAATCTTGATTTTAATTCATTAATTATGAACTAACTCTTTCATTAAGATTTCAATTGAACTTTTTATGATTATGAATTGATTATTTGATTTATTCTAATTATTTATGTTGAAGTGAATTGTTCATCTTACTTTGTGCTTATTGATTAATTATCTGATCAGTAATTACCTTGTTACTCTAGAAGGAATTGAGAAAGGAATTCTAGGGTTAGAACTGGGCATGGTGACATGTGACTTAGTTATTTGCACAGTGAATAATTAGGTTTGTGGATAGAATGGGAATATCTATTTCCCGCATGTAACACATAAGGAATTGGGATTCTAATGAGTTTAATTCAATTGTTTTGTATAGAGATATAGCAAAATTAATCTGGGTTAAATAGAAGGCAATTGATCACTCGAGAGAGGGCTTTTGACATTTGAGAATTCCTGTTAACAATTCAGTAGACATAATAATTGGGATAATTGGATAATTGGTTTATAGTTCATAATTGGGGATATTGGAGTCTTAGCCTTTTATTTATTTGAATTCATTTATAAAGTAACCTAGTTTTAATTAGTTAATTTAGTTTTCTTAATTAGAAAATTCACAATTTGTTATTGTTTAAATAAAATTGATTTGGTTAAGAGTTAGTAATTGGTAATTTTTATTAAATAATTCCTCGTGGGAACGATACTCTACTTTCACTTTATTACTTGTTGACCGTGTATACTTGCACGTATTCATTGATTGCGAAATCAATCAACAAGTTTTTGGCGCCGTTGCCGGGGAATTAATTTAATATTTGTTTACGAATATTAATTTCAATCAAATTAGTCTTAATTTAAACATTTTTATTTTTATTTTAATTTTTATTTTAATTTTTAATTCTCTTCCTATATTTCTCTCTTTTTAGGTACCATGGATGACTTTGCTTATCAATGGCCATACACGAACATGACTCAACCAAGGGGAGCGGAGATTGACAGACTCGAGAATCTTTCTGCATTGTCTGCACAGATGGAGACACTTTCGAGGATGCTTGAAGCTTTTAAAGCTCAACGTCGTCAAAGTGTGGCAGTTACTTGTGATTATTGTGCTGGAAATCATATGAGTCATCAATGCTTAATCGATTTCGGTAGATGCAAGAGATAGTGGCGATTATCCCAACAGTTATGTCTATCCCAACAACTATCATCAGGATTGGGGGTATCACCCGAATTTTTCATGGAGTAACAATCAAGATCAATTTTATGCTCCAAGTCTACCTCCACTACAACAGGAAGAACATCTAAATTGGGAGGAAGCCTTGGAAAAATTTATTAAAGCTTCTGAAAAAAAGAACGAGGAACATGAAAAAAGATTTAAACAAATGGAGCTGAGTATGCAAAGCCAAAGTGCATCGATCAAGAATTTGGAAAATCAATTGGGGCAGATAGCACATGTGTTGAACAATCGTCCTCAATACACTTGGCTCTATGACATGAATTCTGAGATTGATGGTGAGCCAAAACCAAATCTGCAACCGGATGTGCCAAATGATATAGATATTGAAAGAGAGGAAAGACTTGGGGACCAAGAAAAAGAGATCGACAAAGATCTAACTTTGAGTACCAACGAAGATGAGCCAATTTCATTAGTATCCCGTGTGCCTCCTCCACCAAAGTTCAAGAATCCGGGCAGTTTTGCAAAACCATGCCCAATTAGAAGTCATGTCGTCGGCAAAGCTCTTGGTTACGTAAGAGCTAGTACAGTTGTGGAGTCATGGTGGGATGAAAAGGAGAAGATAGAGGAAGATTCCATTATGTTTATTAAGCTTTAATGCCCTAATAAGATCATCGACATAATGGAGGAAACACCTAGTGGTTTGCCGTTCTTAATGGGGATCCTATCTACAAAGAGCATGCTAGGTGACTTCAATTCAAGGGTTTTTGCTAATGGGAACCTCCCAAAAGAGACATTGCTTCTGATGGATGGAGGGTTCCTCAATTTTCATAGGGAATTGGATAGAGAATTGAAGAAGTCATTTGAGACTATAAAACAAGCGCTTATTGGGAGGCAAACCCAAGTTCAAATTTTATTTTAGTTTTATTAAGTTTTATATTAGTAGTTTTGAATTTGCATTTATTTAGGATTTAATAAAATTGCTTCTATCATGGTTTTCTGAGTTATTCAAGTCAAATTCAAGTGTGGTGCCCAATTTGTTCCACGCTTGCTTTATTTTCCAAACTTAGCGGACAAGGAGGAAGATTCTTTGTATTTTCGTGGAAGTCCTCGCTTTAATTTTTTCTATTGTAGTCATTGAGGACAATGTCTAGTTTAAGTTTGGGGGCATTTTAGTGTCGTACTGCATATAGTTAGTTATCTGCATAGTAGTTTATTTCTTTTTATGTGTTAGCATTATGTTTTTTTAGGTTGCATATAATACATGGTATTTTTTTATGTGTTTGTCTATCATGCATGTTTTATGTTGTTTTGTAGGATTTGGGATAAAAGTTACTTGGATCGACGTTCGGGGTGGCTAGATTCACGTTTTCGACTTGCCATTTACACAGCAGTCACTTCAGAGCCAATTTGAGTATTTCTCCAGACATTATTTCGAAACACTCAAAGAATGAAAGTTGTAGATCTACTTTTCCTCTTTTCGGAACATCTTGAATCATCAAAATCGGAGTTCGGACGAAGAGGTTATGTCCATTTTCCCAAAAGACGCTTGAGCAGAAAATGTCGAGGAAAAAGTGGCGTGTAGGGGCGCCCATTTAGGCTTAATTACATGCCAAGGGGCACTAGGGAGCAGATTCTCACGTTGTGCCCGGTATTTGAAGTATTTGAGCTGGGAAGGGCTTGGTGATGGCTGGATGCGTTTTTAAGTAATTTTGACACCTTTTGACTCAAATTGGATTGGGTTTGTTCTAAATTAAAAATTGGACTTGTAACCTATAAATACATGATGTAAGGCATAAAATAATGGGAGATTACGGCTTAGCCTAGATTAAACACTCCTTTAGATTAGAACATATCCCTAGTTCTTATTAGTTTTGGAAATTGAAGCAACTTGGAGACCATTGAAGATTCAAAGCAGGAGAGCGAAAAGAGGAGTCTCAAGGCCATCGACAATAGATTATATTCTCTTCTCTTCTCTTACTTTTATCTTTTAATGTCTATTCAATTGTGGATTCTTGATTTTAATTCATTAATTATGAACTAACTCTTTCATTAAGATTTCAATTGAACCTTTTATGATTATGAATTGATTATTTGATTTATTCTAATTATTTATGTTGAAGTGAATTGTTCATCTTGCTTTGTGCTTATTGATTAATTATCTGATCAGTAATTACCTTGTTACTCTAGAAGGAATTGAGAAAGGAATTCTAGGGTTAGAACTGGGCATGGTGACATATGACTTAGTTATTTGCACAGTGAATAATTAGGTTTGTGGATAGAATGGGAATATCTATTTGCCGCATGTAACACATAAGGAATTGGGATTGTAATGAGTTTAATTCAATTGTTTTGTATAGAGATATAGAAAAATTAATCTGGGTTAAATAGAAGGCAATTGATCACTCGAGAGAGGGCTTTTGGCATTTGAGAATTCCTGTTAATAATTCAGTAGACATAATAATTGGGATAATTGGATAATTGGTTTATAGTTCATAATTGGGGATATTGGAGTCTTAGCCTTTATTTATTTGAATTCATTTATAAAGTAACCTAGTTTTAATTAGTTAATTTAGTTTTCTTAATTAGAAAATTCACAATTTGTTATTGTTCAAATAAAATTGATTTGGTTAAGAGTTAGTAATTGGTAATTTTTATTAAATAATTCCTCGTGGGAACGATACTCTACTTTCACTTTATTACTTGTTGACCATGTATACTTGCACGTATTCATTGATTGAGAAATCAATCAACAAAGAGATAAGATATTTACGTATCTCAGGTATAAAACCTCTTAGAAACATTCGCGTCATTCTCTCCTCATTATCGACCAAATGGGACGCAAATCGGGACAACTCGACGAACTTGGCTTCGTACTGCAACACGGTCATGTTGTTTTGTTCCAGTTTAATGAACTCTACCTCTTTCATGTGACGAATACTTTCGGGAAAGTATTTGTCGTTGAACAATTCTTGGAACTTCTCCCAAGTCATCTTCCGTGCGGCAGGTTGAGTACGTTTTATAGATTCCCACCAGTAATCTGCCTCTGCACGCAACATGAAGGTGGCAAAGGGAACCTTTTGTTCCTCGGAGCATCCCAAGACATCAAATATCTTGCAGATCTGCTTTATCCATGTTTCCGCTTTAAGTGGTTTTGGCTCTCCAAAAAACTCCGGTGGTCCCAGTTCCTTGAACTGCTTAGCGGTGACCGTCCGAGAGTTGTCTGTATTTCCACCTGTATTTTGGACAGGAGCCGCTCTTGCTTGATGTTGCATGAATTGCATGAAGCCTCGGAACATTCCATTGTTCATCATTTTATCAATGTTGCTATTTACCTGAGGATTATTGTCTTCCTGTTGCACATTATCCTGGGTATTAATCGTTGGTGACTCAACGGTTTCCTATGCTCCATTGATGTTCTCAACATTCTCGGATGTCATTTTCAAATACTACCACAAAACAATTGTTAATTAACATATCACATATTATCCCTATACTCTGATCGACCAATTAAATACCAAATAAACTTAGGTAGGTTATACTAGCGAAGGAATTCTCCGTCTCTCCCTTCCTAGTTCTTGTCTCACATCTTAGCCAGGGATCATATCCCTAAGCTTTGATACCAACTGTGACGCCCCTAAAATAGGTATACATCACCCATCTTGAGTCGCCAAATACATGGTACAAAATTCAAATACAAACTAATAATATAGCAGTCGTATAAAATACGACAAAACATATGTTGTGAGTTTAAATACAAATATTGTCTTCTAGACAATATCCATTCTCAAATAGAGTCCTCGTTACATTTATTATCACACTATTTTATAGAATAGTGAGGACTACTAAGACACCATCTCGGACCATCACTCCATTCCCCGACTAGTCCCAGCTACGTTCTCATTTCCTGAAGAGAACAGTGAAAGAAAGGGTGAGCTCAACTAGCCCAGCAAGAAATATTATGACTAAGATAATGCAAAATAAATAATCATTAGCCTTCAACAATGTTAAACTGATAAAATACAATAGACATCAAGTTTAACTGCAGCGGATCAAGCAATCCATTAAAAGAGTCAAGTAGAGAATAGAATCTACTATCTTTTATGATTTAAAAAGTTTTTCATCACTTTTATCGCTCAGACTCAGCTTAATAAATAATCCACATCATCCCTGCACTACGGCCAAGGATATTCATTAGGGTCACGACCACAAATTCCATGTACTACGGGCCAAGGATATTTGTGTATTCATCAATGGTCATGATCATGCCAACAACTGTCCATCAATGCACTATGGACCAATGAGGACTTTTACCACATCATTTGTAACATTACGGTCATGATTACACCGAATAATCCCTGGTCATAATCATATCAAGTCCATCCATGCTCTACAGGCCATAGATGACTTTAAAAAAAATATAAACATGAGGATGATGATAATGATATAAGAATTTAATAAAACAAGTTCAAGAATTAATTTATCCAGAAATTAATAACGTCCAAATTGTCAATATGATACTTCTTTGTAGAGTAAAATTCAAGAATGCTCAGAAGAATATTTCCATGAAAAGATACTGGATGAAGTGCAAATATCAAGGATATTCCACTAATTTCATGGAGTATAGAAGTCAAAATTTTAACCAACTGAGTATAATAACGAATAGAATAACAAAAGAAATCACCATGCATGTGGTACTTCGCATAGATAGGTTATTCCAACAGAATAATAATAACGGAGCCAGGTCAGGTGAAATTCACACCGACAGGATGTTCCAACAGAATAATAAGTGCGGAATAATAAATAATGGAACCAGGTCCGGTGTAAAACATATAGACAGGATATTCCGACAGAATAATAAAGACGGTATAATAAATAATGGAACCAGGTCCGGTGTAAAACACACAGACAGGATATTCCAACAGAATAATAAAGACATAATAATAGAAGAATGTAACCAAGTATAGGGTTGTCCGCATATACAGGTTATTCCAACAGAACAATAAAGAAATGGAATAACAAAAGTTCTCTTCTTGAATACAAAAGAAATAACACTCTTTACCGTAAAAGAAATTGAATATAAGAGTAGGGAAGTAGCAGAATACTTTTCTATAGTTTCTCTATAATTTCTCTCTCTGGAGTTTTAGTGAATTTGTAAGAAATAATGAAGGAATGAGCTTCTATTTATAGGAGAATGGAAGGGCACTGTTCATAAATGAAATAATTCTGCAGATTTACGTATCAAGGTTTTGATATCATACCAATGCAAATGTCAATCAACTAACCAATAGGATCCAAGCAAAAATAAAATATAAGACATATATATATATATATATATAAACACATGCTAAATAAATAAATATATATATAATATATCTCCCACTTAATTTTTCTCCCCCATAACCAACATCAATCCCCTACCCACCCAATAATCAAATTCACTACACTCTTACACATCACTATCACACTACTACTTTTCCACCATTTTCCACTCACACACACATCACACACCTATCACTTTCACATATCATTTTCTTCCACTATATACTCAAAACATACATATACTTCCATACGTATACTCTTCCATTTCCAAAATCATTTCCCAACACATATGGGCCCCACATGTGGTCCCCACCTTTAAAATTTTTCTACCGATTATTTTGAAAAATGGGTAAATAGGAATCCATAAAATAAGCAGACTTCATAAAAAAAATTACCTTAATAATTTTAACAATATTTATCATCTTTATTACAATTCACATTATTAATCGACTGTGTCATTCCTGAGAAAGAGGGGCTTTCAATAAGGATTTCTCCTGTTATCAGCAGCAATTAGGTGACCAAACCTCTCCTCGCGTAACTTCAGACATCGTTAATATTGCAATTTATAATATTAATAACTCTGTCATTTCAATTATTAATTTAATAATATATAAAATATCGACAATAATTGAATCAAATAACGTGAGATACTATGCAATAATTACTATAGCAATAATTGAACAAAAGCGAGTGACTTCTCACGTAAGCATTAATAATCAATACTGTAGTGCTTTACTTATGCAACCGCAGCAGATTCGTACTTTTACTACTACCGAGTAGTTCATCAAAGATTAACGGTAAAACTTCCACGAATTATTTTCAATAAAAATATTTTTGTCGTTTTCTCAATCAAAAATAATAATTACATTGTGGGGTCCACCAATGATTGGTAAAGCCGTCACGAATATTCCTTGACAAAAAGAATATTCCCCGACCAATCGAATATAATATGACAACTTGCATACTTTGCAAAATTTATAAATACTACCCATAACTATAACATTATATCAAATCCACACCATAATATTAAAAAAAATATTTCGAGAAATTTAAATCTTTATTTATAAAATCTGGGGTCTCACAGTAAGACCCCGAATTTTATGAAATAAATTATTCAATTTTTCTTATAATTATTATTTAGTAAATGGTTAAATTGATAAAAAAAAGAGTTAAAGTTAAGGATGATATATATAAAATTTTCAAAATAGGCAACTGGTTATAAAATACTCATTTCTATTGGGGAATATTCATTTGGTCGTGGAATATTCTTGTTGTCGGGGAATATTAAATGCGACAACCTTGACCATTGTGGGCCCCATAATGAATAAACTGTCGGATGAAGAAAAGCGACAAGTTTGAGTTTTTATAAATAACGACGTAGTTATTCACAATTAACACTATTGGAATACACGGTGGTTAAAATACGATGTACGTGTGGTTGCATGATAAAGAGAACATGGTATTATTACATGATATTTTGAATTTTGATTCTTACGTAAGAATGCACTACTCAATAATTATTACGGTAATTCTTTGTTCAATATTTTATTTTATTGGTTCAATAATTGCTGCGTTGATATTTTATATTATTGTTGTTTCAATAATTATCATTTCACAGTATTCCCATTATCAGATCAATAATTTATATTATTTGGATAATATTATTAGATAACATTATTGGCAATGTCTAGAAAGTTTTGTCAAGGAGAGGTTTGGTCACCTAATTGCGCGCCAGTAAGGAGAAATCCTTATTGTTGTCATAATTGTGATTCTGTTATATTATTTGTGAATAATTAATTATTAATTTATATGATAAGGAAATATTTATTTGATGTGGATATAAATGATAGATTTATTTATGTGGTTATAAATGAAAGAATTAATGTTGAGGTGTTTTATCAGTATTTTGTCGGATTGGAGGTATTAAAAACTCAAATCGGTGTTCTTAAAGCTTTATTGCGTGAGTTGTAATTTTAATCCGACCGTTGGATCGTTGTGATTTTTGGATATGTTATACATATATGAGTTAAGTATATGTCCACAAATTTTGAACCGTTGAAAATTAACGCATGATTTGTTATGAATTTTAAAAGGTGTTGAAACAGTGTTAAAAATCATCCGTTTATGGATTTCAGATATTTTCTGTTTGGAATTTGGAAAAACTCAATGCTACAAAGTTGTAGAGAATTCGATTTCATGCGGAATGGACATAAAATTCGTATTTTTTTGATATACGGGCTATTTTCTATGAATTATTGAAGTTTCAGAAATTAAAATATTTTTATTAAATTTATGGGTGGGACCCACTTTTATTTTAACATGTGGGCTGCCAAAAATATTCAAAAGTGGCTGGCTTGATTGCTTGATTCAACAAAGGAGGATGGCGTGGAAGGAAATAAAATAAATAATATTATTTTATTAATTTAGTCTCCTTTGGCGTTCTAGCATTTTCTTATAAATAGGCGCTTAAGTTAGAATTGAAAATCACACCAAAAACTGAAGTTTTCTCTCTCTATATTCTCGAGCGTATTTTTGTGAGTATTTAGATACTTAGAGAGTTGTTATTCAGTGCAAGTTTCCTTCGGCTTTTCATCCGACATTTCGGCAGAAGTACTGCTCTTTTGAGGTAAGGGATTTTAAGGATTATTATGTTTATCATGTTTCGTAATTTTTCGGACCTTCAAAAATTCTGGAAAAATTTGAAATGATAATTTGACAAGTTTCCTTGATTGTGCCCAAAAATGGCGATTTTTGGATGTATAGATTAGGAGTTATGGATTTTATGAGAAAAAACTATTTTAAAATTAAACCATTATAACTCCTTGTGGTTAACTCCAAAATTGGTAAAAATTTTATTGGGAGTACATCTATATAACATCAGTATATTCTGTAAATTTCGGAATTTTTGGACAAAAGTACAATTTATGATAAATGTCTAAATATTCGACAGTTTTGACCATGTGAAAAATAGTAAATGAATTTTAAAAATTCAGAGAAAAATATATGTTCAATATGAGACTATATTATGCTAAATCACAGAAAAGAAATATTTTTGGAACTGATTTGGTATTTTTCATGAAAATGGGCTAGTTATGAATAAATAAATTAAATATGTTATGTGAAGTAACAAAATTGAAAAAATAAGATTTTATGGCTTGGGAATCCTATATATGCTATATGCAGATTTTTGATGAGGTTGTTGGTTATTGGTGATGAAATCTTATGAGTTTGGCATTTTAGTATGATTAAATGCATTAATTAGTAAAGTGTAAACAATTAAAATAAATTGTTTATAAGTTTAAGAAATGATTAAAATATTGTGTTAATATTAATAATATTAGATTATGAGATTATTAAGTGATTTATAACATTTGGATTAAGGTGTTATGAAATCATTGATTTATGAATCTTACTCTTGAAATTAAATGCAGTTGTTGATCGTATTGTTTTTATTATCATATATAACATTTTTATAATCCCGGTTATGAAATTTCTCTTTGACTTAAGTGTAAAGATGAGTAGATTATTGGTATGATCGTGACTATGGGTTCTCTTTGGCCAGTAATGCAAAGATGAATTGTTGACTGGTATGATCATGACCATTGAATTTATAATTGAATATTTTTAGCTTAAGTGCAAAGGTGAATTGATCAACATTGTTATAATTATTGTTTATATTAATTCTGAAATGATTATATATTTCTTTGAGGTATGAATATCTTTGGCCTGTAGTGCAAAGATGAATTGTTGATGAATATCTTTGGCGTGTAGTACAAAGATGACCTGTTGTTGAATATCTTTGGCCCGTAGTGCAAAGATGAACTGTTGTTGAATATCTTTGGCATGTAGTGCAAAGATGAACTGTTAATGAATATCTTTGGCCCGTAGTGCAAAGATGAACTTATTAGTATGATTATGAACAGGAACTGTAATTTGGTATAACCATGATCTTTGATGTTTCAGGTAAAGACATGTGATGAAAAATATCTTTGTCTTGGATGAGAAGAGAAAATTAGAACTACAATTATGATTATGAGTTATTTACATGACTGTGAACAGGATCTATTGATTAATGTTATAGGGTTAAAGCATTGTTGGTGGACTTTTAACATGGAGAAGATAATAGACTTTATGGTCTATTTGACTCTTCTAATGGATTGCTCGTTCCGCTGCAACTATGGTTGAAAATTTTTATCATCTACCATATGTTCTAAATCTCTGATTTATTACTGATGAAGGCTATTGATAATGCTATTGATAATTTAATTATCTTTAGTTATGATATTATTTACTGGGCTAGTTGTGCTCACCCCTTTTGCTTCACAATTCTTTTTAGGTAATAAAAGTGTAGCTGGGTCGAGCGGGGATAACATGAGAATAGTGTGGTGGTCCGAGACTATCAAAGTTTCTCAACACATTATAAAACGGCATGACATACAATATATAATTGTATTGAGGACCTAAGATGTGTGTGTCGTATTTTATACGGCACTTAATAATTGATTTTGGTGAACAACAATAGGGTGAGGTGAACCCAACTTTGGAAGGGTGTTTTACCACTATCATACAAGATGTCTAATGACATACAATCTCGTGTTATCATAAGAAAGGGTTGGGCACATCCACTTTGCTTGAGTATATCTCTGAAGCACTACCTATATGATCTTGGAGTTGGGTTAAAACATAATGTTCAATTGCAGATGGTGGAGATAGTTATATGTCAAGAGAAGACTCACCATTAGAAGGAACATGATAGTAATCTTCTCATTTTTCTTTTGGGGTCTATTGGATCAACCAAGGATAATTCTACGGACATATGATATCTATTATAACTTAGATTCATGTCCTCCCTATGTCTGAAGGTTTCCTTGAGCACTTCCCAAAGATTTTAATTTCTAAAAGCAGTTCTAGATTGTACCTTTATGTAAGGTATCCTTTGTGAGGTCTTTGTCTATAGTTGGGACATGAGTCACGATTGGTATTAAAACTCACAAAGTATATGTGTTATTGTATTTTGCACGACAATTGTAGTAATAAAGTTGTAGTTATTTTCTGTACTATGTATTTGGCGACTCAGAATAGGTTGGATAGATTGGACCTATTTTGGGGGTGTCACATAAACTGTGTTTGTATTCAGATGTTGTTAATAGGGCTCAGTTATTGGAGCGCGATAATGAGTCAACCCAACCAAAAGAGAGCAGCCGACAAAATGATAATACCAGTAATAGCAGTCATTGAAGTGGTGACAATAAGCGTGGAGGGAATCAGCATGCCAGAAATCGTAACCACGTCGGTGGTAATCATGGCCAAAATAATAATAATGGACATTTCAAGAAGTGGAGATTCAACAATGATGAAAAGACGTTAGCACCAACACCCGTTGTTAAGGAAGGAGAACGACCACCTATCATATGTTTCAAATGTGGAGGGGAGGGAAAAATCAGTCCAAACTATGCGATGCCATCCAAAGCATGTTACAATTGTGAAAGAGAAGGCCACCTGGCCTGATTTTGTCATGCACCGAAGACAAGTCCAGCTGGGATGGAGGCATCAAAGGCCGTCCCAGACAAGACAAAATCGGTAGTTCAAGGGAGAGCATTTTTCGTGACTTCTCAAAAAGCGAGTGACCCGAACGAAGTTAGCACGGGTTAGTTAATTATAAATTCTTGTGAAGTCTATACCTTATTAGATTCCGGTTCCACCCATTCTTTTATCTCTCTTGCTTGCTCTCAACGTTTAAATTTGACCCCAGCGAAGTTAGACTTTGACTTATTGGTTGAAACTTTGTTAGTAGAAACATTCGTTACCTCCACTATTTATAATTCTTGTTGATTCAAATCGACACTTTCACGTTACCTGTCGATCTTATCTCTTTGAAAATACTTGCCTTTGATGTGATTTTAGAAATCGATTGTTTAACTACTCATCATGCTTTTCGTAAGGTTGTTAGCTTTCATATTCCTAACCAACCTGTTATGCGAATTCAAGCAACCAAACTACTAAATTCAATCATTGTCATATCAAGCCATAAGTAAAGAGCCCCGATCCTTTCGTTGTTGACTTCCTTGTGCGGAATGCACCCAAGCCAGACTTTCTGTAAGCGATGTCGTGAATGACGATGAAAAGTTGATAGGTATCAATGTGGCGTGCTATCCAAGTCTTGTATGAGAGTCACAGTTTGAATGATATTTCTATGTTAATAAATTTCTGACGTATTCTTGAAGACTTCTAGCCTACCCCTAGGCGTGAAATCGAATTTTGTATTGATTCATACAAAAACCCATTTCTAAAACTCTTAAATATTTCTTCAACCAAAACGAACGTATAATGCGCCAAAGACGTTGGCTCGAGCTGTTGAAGATTACGATCATACCATTCAATATCATCATGGGAAAAGCGAACGTGATAGCTGACGCGTTGAGTAAAAGATCGTATGCGTTTATGAGTGCGATGTTGTTAACATAAAAACCCATTTTGTATAACTTACAAATGATGAAGATAGAGTTAAAGACTCTAGGGACCCACGTGAAGATAATGAATATACGAGTATAATCGACTTTAATCGATAAAGTTAAAGCCGCTCAAGCTACACACCCGAATCTGATGAATATGAAGAAGAAGGTTCAAGAAGGCATTATCTTAACCATCGATTAAATTGGCCCATTCGAAATCCTCGATCGAGTAGGAACTGTGGCCTAAAGACTCGTTTTACCGCCAAGTATGTCATGTATTCATAACGTTTTTCACATATCGTTGTTAGTAAAAACTTAGTCTTGGGGGACTTTGGACCCAAAATTTTGGAATAATCAATTAATCTGAAAAATTATGAAATCATGGGGGTTTTATAGAGCATGTTACAAGCTTTCCATAGCCTCGAAAACGGACTAATTCCGATAACGGATGAAGAAGTTATGAAGATTTGAAGTATGTGCGTCAAAAGTTGCAAAATCTGGAAAATTAGAGCTAAGTGTCAAGGGTCGAGCGCCTAGATGCTAGGCTCGGCGCTTAGATTCTGATCTTGGGCACCTAGGCGCTTGCCCAAGGCCAAATCTGGGCGCCTAGGCGCCGGTCAAATGTTAAGCCAAAATCTGTCCGGACGTCCTTTAGTAAATTGGGCATAACGTTTTCATACGAACTCTGATTGAGGTGATTCAGGATGATTCGGAAAGATAACGAGTAGACCTATAATTTTCATTCTTTATGTTTTGAGATTTGAGGTCGGTATCAAGGCCTAAAATGGCTATTGTAGGAACTGATATGCATTCAGAGGCAATTGGAGGACATCGGGTATGTACTTATGCAACGTGTAATGTTTTCGATGATAAAGGTATTTAAGGTTATAACTCAAGAGTTGGAATATAAAATGAAGTCAAGGTATCCACACCTCTTCGGCATACCAGGTACATACATAAATTTTGAGGGTGAAATTTCATAAGGAGGGGAGATTGTGAGACCCCAAAGTTTAACGTAATATTAAGGAGGGGAGATTGTGCGACCCCAAAGTTATTAATATTATTATTTGCAATATTAACGATGTCTAGAAGTTCTGCCAAGGAGAGGTTTGGTCACCTAATTGCGCGCCAACAGGGAGAAATCCTTATTGGAAAGCCCCCTCTTTCCTGGGAACGACCTGGTTCATTAATAGTGTGAATTATAATAATGATGATAAAGTTTTGTTTTATTAGTATTATTAATGTAATAAAACAGAAAAACTTTTTATATAAAACAGACTACTTTTATAAAGTTATTCGTTTTATTAGACTATAAATAGAATATATTATATTCTATTATGCATAGTATTTTGCATAGTAAAATCTTTTTATATAAAACAGAATACTTTTATAAAGTTATTTGTTTTATTAGACAATAATTAGAATATATTATATTTTATTATGCATAGTATTTGCATAGTGCCTGCATAGTATTTGCATAGTAAAATCTTTTTATATAAAATAGAATACTTTTATAAAGTTATTCATTTTATTATATTATAAATAGAATATATTATATTTTATTTAAAAGATTTTGTTTTATTAGAATATTTTTTAGTAAACCAATCTAGACCGTCCGTTTAAAAGTAAATCAATCTGGACCGTTCAGGAATTAGTTACTATTCAATCCATTCTTCTATAAATAGAAGCTCATTCCTTCATTATTTCTTACAATTCACTTTGAAACTCTCAGAGAGAGAAAGCGTAGAGAGAATTCTTCTTCTATAATCTTGGCGTATTTCTTTAGAGTTTAAGAAAGCTTTGAGCGTAGTGCAAGTTTTCTTCAAGTATATCCCGCCTCTACCCTGGTCGGAGTACTCTTCTTTATAAGGTAAGGGATATTATTTGTTGTACCCGTAAAGGGTATTTTTTTTTTTCTTTCGTCTTCATGAAGAGAACTTACATTATTCCATTCTTTATTATTACATTGGAATAACTTTGATATCATGTGAGTTACCTATACTTGGCGAAATTCTTCTCTTATTCCATTCTTTATCATTATGTTGGAATAACTCGTCTACTGTAAGTACCGCATACATGGTGAAATTCTCTTTGTTATTCCATTCTTTATTATTACATTGGAACATCCTGCCGGGCAATTATTATTACTTTGAAATGATTCCATTAATTATTATTACATTGGAATAACTTGTCTGCATGCTTGATCGATCGCATGCATGGTGATTTACATTGTTATTCCATTCTTTATTATTCTGTTGGAATATATCACAGCCGGTCTGTAATTTACTTTGACTGGTTCCATTATTTATTATTACATTGGAATAACTTTTATGCATGCGGTTTATCGCATGCCTGGTGATTTCTTTTGTTATTCCATTATTTATTATACTCATTTGGTTAAAGTTTTGAATTCTATACTCCATGAAATTAGTGGAATATCCTTGATATTTGCACTTCATCCAGTATCTTTTCATGGAAATATTCTTATGAGCATTCTTGAATTTTACTCTACAAAGAAGTATCATGTTGACAATCTGGACGTTATTAGTTCCTGGATAAATTAATTCTTGAACTTGTTTTATTGAATTCTTATATCATTGTCATCATCCTCATGTTTATTTTATGTTGAAAGTCATTTGTGGCCTGTAGTGCATAGATGGACTTGGTATGTATGACCAGAGATTATTCGGTATAATCATGACCGTAATATTACAAATGATGTGGTAAAAGTCCTCATTGGCCCGTAGTGCATTGATGGACAGTTGTTGGCATAATCATGACCATTGATGAATACACGAATATCCTTGGCCCGTAGTGCATGGATAATTTGTGGTTGTGATACTAATGAATATCCTTAGCCATAGTGCAGGGATGATGTGGATTATTTATTAAGCTGAGTCCCAACGATAAAAGTGATGAAAAACCTTTTAAATCATAAAAGATAGTAGAATTTATTCTCTACTTGACTGTTTTAATGGATTGTTTGTTCCACTGCAGTTAAACTTGATGTTTGTTATATTGAATCAGTTTAACACTGTTGAAGGCTAATGATAATTTATTCTGCATTATCTTAGTCATAATATTTCTTACTGGGCTAGTTGAGCTCACCTTTTACTTTCATTGTTCTCTTGAAGAAATGAGAGCGTAGCGAGGGACTAGTCGAGGGAGCGGGTACGGTCCGATTAATAGCATTAGTAGTCCTCACTATTACATTAAATAGTGTTATAATAAATGTAATGAGGACTCAATTGAGTGTGGATATTGTCTAGATGACAATATTTGTATTAAAACTCACGAGATATGTTTTTTTGTCGTATTTTACGGCCATTTTGTATTATTAAGTTGTATTTGAATTTTGTACCATGTATTTGGCGACTCAAGATGGGTGATGTATACCTATTTTGGGGGCGTCACAACTTTCATCACCAGTCTTGACCTGAACCACCAAAGATTATAGTTAAACTCACAATTCATATTTATAATCATGTAAATCAACAGTTTCTCCTTGCCACAAAGGCTTAATAGAACTTTTACTCAATATCCTTACCCCAAAGGATAAAGATATTCAAATGTAATAACAATGATCATACCAATCAGTTGTCTACCTTTGCACTATGGGCCAAAGATATTCAACTATAAAACCAATGGTTATGATCATACCAATCAATTGTCTGTCAGTGCACTACGTCCAAAGACATTCAACTGTTAACTAATGGTCATGATCCTGCCAATCACATCATCGAATTATCCATGCACTACGGGCCAAGGATATTCGTTATTATAACCAGTAGTTATGATCATGTCATACACCTGTCCATCTTTGCACGTAAGCCAAAGATATACAACTATAAAACCAATAATCAACAGTCCATCTTTGCACGTAAGCCAAAAATATACAACTGTAAAACTAATAATCAACAGTCCATCTATGCACGTAAGCCAAAGATGACTTTCATCACAATATAAGCATGAGGATGATGACAATGATATAAACATTAATCAAACGAAATCAAGGATAATTATTAAATACTTTAAATTTATCCAGAGTTTAAAAATATCCAAATTGTCAACATGATACTGCTTTGTGGAGTAAAATTCAAGAATAATATTCACGTACCAAAAATAATTTGGACAGAAAAGAAATATATTTTTTGGGTAAATAGTACCCCGTGAATAGTAACTCATGAATAGTAACTCGTGAATAGTAACTCGTGAATAGTAACTTATGAATAGTAACTCGTAAATAGTACTCTGTATTCGTACATAGTACGGTATACATAAATAATGTCATATACATGAATAGATGTAACCCTGAGCAACGTCTCCTATCAGCTCAAACCGGAGATAACCCTGGTCAGGAGTCAAACTGTCATCTTGCCACCTCGACCCCAGCACGCCGTCTCAACACTTCATACATATATACATACAATAATGTCCCACAAGAGCCAAGTAGTTCCAATCCCGAGTGACTATTATGCGTGGCAGCACACCGGATAAAATTTGAAGCTTGAAAACCATGGGCATGGTCCCCTCTTCCTGACTTCGTATAACCTCTAATCCCATGTCATTGTGTAACTCTCGATAAAAGCGGTCCGAAGAAGGTCTTGTACACCTCTTTCGGATGCTCGAATTGAAGTTATGCAAGTTTGAGCGGACATCACAGTACACAAGTGTACGTACTTTGAGACGACGGGACCGCGGAACTGGGGGCGGCCAGGCGGCCCATGCAGTGCATCTGCTGACCTGCAGTACACTGCTGGCTCCCCCTCTATAAATAGAGGGCTTGGGGTGGCCATTTTAAAAAGAAAGAGGCGAGGAAGCCCTGTCCAATTTGCTCTGTACACACCCCATATTGAGTGTTTTCTCATTTTAAACACATGTTAGCTCACATATAGCTATTTTTTTACTGGCGGGAGCTGAGTGTTTATCCATCTAGAGTCATAGAAGCCTGCTTTGGCAGCCCTTCTCACACTCTATAAAGCCTTTCTCTTCATCTTTGCACACACTATTTTTCACATTGAGAGTCGTGTTATGTGTGTATGCCGGACTTGGTCAAGTGGTTTTCATTTACATACATATATATATACTTATATATGTATATATTTATATATGGACTAACATTATCAAGTTATGCCTCGATTTAGCCTAGACTTATGTCCGGATATATATATAAACTATTATGGGACTACATCGATGAGCACAATTTTACATCATATATATATATATATATATATATATATATATATATATATATATATATATATATATATATATATGGTATTTGTCGAACTACATTCGATGAGCACAGATTTTATATCTGCTGCGTTTACAGCTTATATATATATATATATATATATATATATATATATATATATATATATATATATATATATATATATAAACTATTATGAGACTACATTCGATGAGCACAGATTTTATATCCAGTGTGTTTACCGCTTATATATATATATATTTGTATTTCTGTCAGACCTGAAGTTTACTTTGAGGCCTTTTACTGCTTTATTTACATTTAGTCCCGCCTGGAGTTTACTTCGTGGCGGTTGATCGTCTATGGAGGTGCTTTGTGGTGGTTGATCATGTCCATATATAAATATTTATGGTTTTATATATTTACATTTTTGATCCCCCATGGAGGTGCTTCATGGTGGTTGATCATATCTCTGTGTGTGTGTATATATATATATAACTGCTTACTGCTTTTCATACAAATTGCGGTATCATGTGAGCCTAGGAAACATGTGATCACAGATTCAGTTTACTGAATCTAGATTCGGTTCCCGTGATGGACATTTACAGTTGTAAGCAGCTTGTACATTATTTATGGTGTCCAAATTTCCTTAGATGGCTATCATGCCCATGAGGAGTTCGGCATTGCTGTATATTATTTTCTGGAAGATGCTTCGCATCTCAAAAATAAAAGCAAACAAGCGAACATTTAATAATAAAATGGAAGTATGAAAAGGTCTCAATTACTATTGAGCACAGGGTTTGAAAAACCTCTTTTACAAAACTTCATTGTTATATTCTGTTTAAAACTGAATTTTTCTACAAATTCAAACCTTTTGTATATAGGTGCGAACGAGGCCTCACACTACTTCCATATAATTGCACATTGATCCACACACACACACACACACACATTCATATAACAGTTTCTTGAAAAGTGGCGATCACTGTGGGAACACGGATGTCGGGGGGTGCCTAACACCTTCCCTTCGCATAATCAATCCCCTGAACCCAAATGAATCTCGGTTTCACAGACCCGTTTAGCCGTGTCACATCACTGGGTCAATATGCAAACCTTTTTTGGTTTCGTTGGTGCAACCAGTTAAAAACACCAACTGGCGACTCTAAAAGTCAAATCGCCGACATTACACATGTCGGACATTTCCCTTGTTTTTTCAAACAAATCTCAAATAACATGAGAACACCAAAGAACAAGTAACGAAAAGGGACAAATAAAAATCCCGACGTCGACTGGTGGCGACTCTACTGGGGACACCAGTAAGAGGGTTTAAGCCGCTACTACAAGCTTTTCAAAACTGTTATATGCTTGTGTGTGAATGTTGCATTTACATTTATAATAAATGTGTACGAATGCATTTTACTTACTGCACTGCAAAATATCTATCTGTGATATTAATGCTTCGCACATGTCATCATTTTCATAAACGGTGAGACACGTTGTATGTGAATGTATGTTGTGTGGTTCCTCCATTAGGAGGCTATCTTGTCGGTGTTTGATTATTGGACTCATAGGGAGACTAATTCCAACGAGGCTCAGGAAAGGCACCACCCAGATTCGCTCCAGTTGAAAGACCGGATTGCGATGATCTGGGGACCTTCATGCCAAAAAGCCGCGAGAGTAACCCTAAGATAGGTCAGCCTCTGATAAACCAAATACGGAGGAAAGTCTCTTCATGCTTTTAATTTTTAATTACTTGTAAAAGCATTTACTTGTAATTTCATCCATGTTCATCTATATGTAATAGAAAATATGAAGAATATTTATGCATACATGTTATCAAATAAAGCCCATTTTTACAGGATGATATTCCAAAAATGGACACATTATGATAACATTTACATTATCCCTAAAACTAAACTACATAAGTGTTTTATAGGGAAATCATCGGGCCTGTTACTGTGACAACCCGATATTTTCTATATAAATAAATCATAAATTTTGCGTATAATTTTGTTTTTATTTATTAAAATAAATATGAATGATATGTGTCAAGGTAATGCGTAATTATAATTATATGTGTGATAAATAAAATTTATTTATTACATTAAGTATTGCAAATAAATTTATTTTAGAATTGTTGACTATTATCAATTATATTTTTATACTAACTAATTCCTTATTGGGAGCGTTTTATTAATTATTTTTCAAGGAAAATATAATCTTATATTATTTAAATAATATATGAAATGATTTTAGAATATTTATTTATTTTAAAGGTAAGAATGCATGAAAGGTATTATGTAATTAATTATGTGATGAACATAAAATATATTTATTACATGAATGGTTATAAATAAATTTATTTTAGAATTATTGTTCATTATAAATTATATTCTAATAATAATTAATTTTATAGTATAAAATGTTTTTAATGTTTATTTTCCAAGAAATATGATAATTATATTATTTTATATGATATGATTATAGAATTTTTATAATAATTATTTTATTATATGAAATTATTTCAAAATAGTTAAGTTAATTATTTTAACTTAATTATTAAGGTTATATGTGAAAGATAAATCAGATATGGAATCAAACCCTAATTAGGTTTTTTGATGGGGAATGAGAATAATAATATTATATTATTATTTTTCAGTGTTATAGATATGTGTATTATGTGTGTAAGGTTAACGTATAAAACAGTTTTAAAGTTAATGATAAACCCTAATTTAAAACTCAAATCGTGAATTTAAGGCTATTATATAAATGTGTTGTGTGATATATGTTGTGTGTTACTTCATGGTATGCTAATTAGGAAACCCTAATTATTAAATTTAAAACCCTAGTTTATATTTATATTTTTTAGATATTAGAAAACCCTAAACTATGAATGAAAACCCTAATCCGGAAACCTAAACCGGAGGTTTGATCTGTCAAGAATTGTGTTACTATGATTAATAACACGTGTGATAGACTTTAATTGCTAATTAAAATAAATCTAATTAGTAAATTAAAACCCTAAAACCTAGAACCCTAAATTAATTTCTAGAAACCCTAATTATATTATGGAAACCCTAATTTTTGGTATTATAAATCCTAATTGCTTTATTAGCAAAGTTAATTATGATTAAGGGTAATAAACCCTAATATCCATGTATAAGGTCATTACAAACTTACTTTAATTAACAAAGTTATTATTTTCAAAATTTTAGAAACTAAAATAATTTTATTTTCTTTATAAACCCTAGTTGCTAAATCCTAATTTTGGAAATCCTAGAATTTTGCTAACTTGGCTCAAACCCTAAACCCTAAGGGTTTACAAGGATTACATGGTTGCCCTTAAAATTACAAACTAAATGACCATTATACCCCTAGTTGTATTATTTAGGCTAAATATTAGGTTTTGACATTTAGGTTGAGTTGTTAACCAACTCATACTAACTCCAACAACTCTCTTGACTTCTAATGACAGCAACAAGCTACTAATCTCAGCCAATACATGCATCCATGTTGTCTATATAAGGATTGAGAGAGAGAAAAAGTGATTTTGTTAGCCAATTTTATTCAATACTCAACCAACTCTCATTTTCTCTCAAACCAACGAAATTTGTTGCTAAATCAGTCCCTTTATCAAGCCCCACATCCTCCATAATCCAATCACAAACAACTTGGAGAGCAAAAATCAAAAATCAAGGCATAAAGGTATAAAAACCCTAATTTTCGAAATCCTTTGATTTGATGTTAATTGTTGAAATTGATTTGTTAAATATATGTAATAAGGAGTGTATTAATGTTCTGGGTTGTTAGATTCATGACCCATAACATCAAAGTGCTCAAAATAAAAGTTTTTCCAACTTTTAAAAAAAACGAAATCTGTTATTTTTAGGCAAATGTCAGGCCCTATATCTCTGTGATTATTTAGTCTTTTTGGTGTTTGTAAGTTGTTATATGTAGTATGTAATATGCTCTTTAAGGTACAAAAAGAATCAAGTTCATATCTCATTATATATCAAGAGTTATTCATGGTCAAAACAGATTGGACCGAAGCGCTCCAGAACACGAACCCGAATTTTATGAACAATTTAAAGTGGTGAACTTTGACCGGATATTTCCGATTAGATATGTTGTTTTTTATATGTATATTATGTATTATAGTTGTAGTCCTACATGAGTTCTACACACTGGAATTGATAGATCACACAAACATTACATGGATTGCAAGTTATAGAGGTCCAAAGTAGGCACCTCGAACTGTTCTTTGTGAAGAACAACTCTGACAGCTATTTTGATGGCCAATATCTCCCAGATCTGATGTTGTTAAGCCATGATTGTTGTTGGTAATTATAGTCTTACATGAGCACTACAAGACTCAATTTATAGATTATCCAAATTCGTTCGGATAAGAGAGTTATACTCGGTCAAAGTAGCCCTCTCGATCACTGCCTTATGAAATCTGGGTTGGTGAAGAACACCATTAGCGACGGTTTCTGTCGCCTAAACCCTATAGCGGCGGTTTTGTATTATTTTTAATTTCTGTATTTTTCCGAAAATGATTAAAAATTAGAAAAAATTAGATTTTAATTATTATAAATACGAATAAATTCTGAAAAATTATTTTAAAGTCTGAAAAATAGTTTTTAATTATTTTGGGCATATTTTGAAAATATTTAATATTTTTGGAATGTAAGAAGTATTTAATTTATTTAATTACAATATTTGATAAATTATTTAAAATAGTTTTAATTCATGAAAATCATGAAAAATTATATTATTGTGTTAGAAAATATTTTGAGTTATTTTTGGTAACTTTTAATATTTTGTGATAATTTTCATTAATAAATTAATATTAATGATATTAGATTTATTTGATTATTAAATTAAATAAATAAGATAAAATGATTTTAATGATTTAAAAATCATTTTTAAATGAAAATAAAGTATTTAAAAATATTTTAAGTTATAAAATATAACTTTTAATATTTAATGGTTAATTTCATTAATTAATGATTAATAATGATATTAAAGTTATTTAATATTTATATTAACTAATTTAGTTTAAAAATGATTTTAATATTTTATTAATCATTTTAAATGAAGATAAAATGTTTAAAAGATATTTTAAGTTATAAACTATAAATTTTAATATTTAAAGGATAATTTCATTAATAAATTAATATTAATGATATTTATTTAATGATTAATAATATTAAATTTATTTAATAATTATATTAAATAAATAGTTTTAAAATGGTTTTATTAATTTAAAAATTATTTAAAGAGGGATATAAATGAATATTTTAAGTTATAATTAATGACTTTTAATATTTGAATAAATAGCTCATTAATATTTAAGTATTAATGGTAATTGTTTAATAATGATTTTAAATGTTTTAAAAATCATTTGAGGGTAATATTAATACTTTAAAAATATTTTGAGTTATTATACATAACTTTAATATTTTGGCAATGGTTTCATTAATAGTTTAATACTAATTAAATATTAATGATAATAGAATTGTTTAATATTTAAATCATTTAATAATGATTCTGATATTTCAAAAATTATGATAAATGATAATAATTATTTAATAATTATTATAAGGCCATGAAAAATAGTGTGACTAATGTTTAAGTTATCCAAATGAATATGTAATTACTGTATAGAGTCTTAGACTCGATTATTACCCGATAAAGTTGTCGGTAGACCGACATGGTTCAGAAATTGATCTGGATATAGATAATTTAATTAGTTAAAAGTTTTTTTGTGATTCAATGGTTGTTAAGGTTATATGATAATGTAATTAGGAATGTGTTAATGATTGTTTGTGAGTCAATGACTGTGAAACATGTATGACAATGTGATTATGAATGAGTTGATGATTGTTTGTGAAACCATGATTGTTGAACATGTGTGATAAGGTTATTAGGTTATGTGCTGACTGCAATAGGCAGTGTTATGTGTTACGCTATGATATACTAATCAGTAAAATGATTTGATTAATGATAGGTCGTGATAGAAACGATAAATCTAAGTTGCGTAAGTGTAAGCGGTACTTGTCAAAAAGTATCCTAACTTTGCATTTTCTTTATGCTGATGGACAAGTGTAAGAATGTTTCAAAGTTATATTATTATCTGATTGTTAAACTTATATTATATAAGCCCATTGATTATCAACATGCTAGTATATGATAATTCGGATAAATATATTACATTCGTTAATTTCTATAAATGATTATACAAGTGTCCCCACTTGGACAATCATTATTTTTTTCATCGCATGTTGATACACCTTTGATATACATATATGTTGGATTATATAAGACCTTTGTTACGAAAACCCGACGAAATGAACATCCCGATAATGGGAAAATTTTTTTATGCGCTTTCTACGGACAAAGGATGAACGATAATATCGTTTCTAGCAATGTAGTATTGATCAATACTGAGGGCCCATGGATGCATACACCCTCGAGCAAAAAGCAATGTCGGTTTCTGAGATGAATTTTCATTTAACCTTTTCGAAAATGAAAACAATGTTCATGATATGTCATGAAACCTTATAAATAGACAATATACAGTTAAAAAAACTTGAAGCGAGGGTTGTTATGCTATTATTATTGGTATGCAGATTACTTCACAACTCTTCGTTGGTTGTAGAAGAATATTATAAAGAAAACATTTAAATTCTTTCAAATTATATATATATATACTACTTTGGGCACTCAAATGCTCATCCTTGCTTAATTTAAATGTTTTCGACTAAGTATGAAAAGCTAGAAGGCTCGGCCAGAACAAGTGAAAAGGAAAGCAAAGCAGAATATGTTATTGGTATCATTTGTAATAGATAGATTGTATTAAGATATTGATATGTATTATATATCATGTAAAGAATGTAGTAAAGGTTGCGTACTTGGGATTAGACTACGATAAATGTAAGTTAAGTTTATAATTTATATTATTGTTATTATTATTAGTATTATTCCGCTCATAGAAATGGTATCGTAAAATCACCGAAGTTTGGGTTTCAAGTATCCAGGATTCGGGGACTCTACATCATGGTATCGAGCTATAGGGTTAGAAACCTTAGGTGGGTTAGACCTTAGGCTATAACCTTAGAACAAAAGGAAGCGTTGAAAATATAAATAACTCATATAGAGTTTAAAAAGGAGATGAATTGAATAAATTCATTATCAAACAAAATAAAAGATAACTTATAAAACTATTATGTCTTTGTGTGTATTAATTATTTGCTAGTTAAGATAATTTTGTGTGTAGGTGTTTGAAAGGAATAGAATTAGGATACCCTTAAGTCGTAAAGAATAAGTCGAACATCCATGACCGAGAGCCAATATCAAAGCCAATAGGCAATGAGAGGCTCACATTGAAAGCTACCTCAAAGAGGTGGTTATTTTGGAAAGTATAATCTTTGGATCAAGAAAGCGCTAAGTACAACCGATAGGTAAAAGTGTAGCTAAAGGATTATAAGTGGTCAATGTCGAGTTCTTAAACTCATATGTTTGTGATGAGTTCTTAAACTCATAAGGTGTTGAAAGTTGTGACAAACTTGATACAGTTATGTGTGAATGGATATTGAGGATAATGGAAATAGATAGGTTACTAAGTAATTGATCGTTAGTGAAGGTGTAAGGAATAGGTAGTGTTAGTATTAGTTGAATATGTATAATTTTAGGTGGTGTATATGATAGGTATGTTGGTATAATGTAATATTTTGTATAAGTTATGGCAACTATTCACGACTTCAAAGTCACAAAGGGATAGCGGATGTTAAAGCAATATGTGCTATGGTATGGCAAGTGCTATGAATATGGATTTATGTTGGATTAATGAATTAAGTGGGTATAAAGATAATAGATATTTATCTGAATATTGGTTGATACAGTAAACCAAATTTTCAAAATCTAATATTTTGAATACATGATTAGTTGAATAGAAAGTTTTGCGTTATATGTTAAGCGTTTACGATAAGGCTTAGAATGTAAAAATAATTTACAATATTGTCGTCAAGACGAAAATAAAACCAAAGGATAAAAGGACATGTGAACAAAGCTGGAGGACAATCAGACCCGACATTGAAATTTTTGCGAATACGGACGCTCAAGCTTATGCAGAGCGGATTACGATCGCGAAAAATCAACCGGATAATCGAGCGTCGAGCGTTAAAGACTTCAAAGCGGTTCTATTTCCGAGATTTAGAATCTCAACCGACTCGAGTAGCAGTATGTTATAGCTAGAATAACGGCGAGGCAAGAGACCACTTTTGCACTTTATAAGATAAAAGAAAATAATCTTAATAATCTAGGAGATAAGTAGGAATGTTATTAAAAAGGAAAAGTTGTGTATAGAAAGTAAGGACGAGGGAGGATATATATCTTTCCTAAAAGTCCCAATCAAGAAGGTATAATAAATGTGTTATGTGCGAATCAATGGAGCATAAGGTGAAAAACCGCCCAAGAAAGGAAATGGAGACAAGGAATGCGAAAATGCGAAAAGAAAAGAGGGCATTGGCGACATCGGACCGACATCAACAAATAAATCAATAGAATCAAGCTGCAAGCGTCTTCAACATGACTGATTCAAGATATCGTGGCGCGTGGGGATGCAACTCCGGTATTACTCAAACTAATTTTATTTTCTAATATATTATTTTCTTATATATAGTAAATTATTTTTATAAATTATTTTGAAGGAGGAATTTGAGTTCTCTTAGAAATCAAATTTACATTTAAGAAAAGATAGATAAGCTTTTATTTTGAATAGTTAAAGATCGGATCGATCAATTATGATCGAGATCTACTTGCAATGATTGTATAGGTTATGTACCTGGTAAGTATAGGTTTTAAAAGGTGATTAGGGGACGGAATCCTTATAAAGGAGGGTGAATGTGAAACCCGATATTTTCTATATAAATAAATCATAAATTTTGCAGTATAATTTTTTTTTTTTATTTATTAAAATAAATATGAATGATATGTGTCAAGGTAATGCGTAATTATAATTATATGTATGATAAATAAAATTTATTTATTACATTAAGTATTGCAAATAAATTTATTTTAGAAATGTTGACTATTATCAATTATATTTTTATACTAACTAATTCCTTATTGGGAACGTTTTATTAATTATTTTCAAGGAAAATATAATCTTATATTATTTAAATAATATATGAAATGATTTTAGAATATTTATTTATTTTAAAGGTAAGAATGCATGAAAGGTATTATGTAATTAATTATGTGATGAATATAAAATATATTTATTACATGAATGGTTATAAATAAATTTATTTTAGAATTATTGTTCATTATAAATTATATTCTAATAATAATTAATTTTATAGTATAAAATGTTTTTAATGTTTATTTTCCAAGGAAATAGGATAATTATATTATTTTATATGATATGATTATAGAATTTTATAATACTTATTTTATTATATGAAATTATTTCAAAATAGTTAAGTTAATTATTTTAACTTAATTATTAAGGTTATATGTGAAAGATAAATCAGATATGGAATCCAAACCCTAATTAGGGTTTTGATGGGGAATGAGAATAATAATATTATATTATTATTTTTCGATTGTTATAGATATGTGTATTATGTGTGTAAGGTTAACGTATAGAAACGGTTTTTAAAGTTAATGATAAACCTAATTTAAAACTCAAATCGTGAATTTAAAGGCTATTATATAAATGTGTTGTGTGATATATGTTGTGTGTTACTTCATGGTATGCTAATTAGGAAACCCTAATTATTAAATTTAAAACCCTAGTTTATATTTATATTTTTAGATATTAGAAAACCCTAAACTATGAATGAAAACCCTAATCAGGAAACCTAAATAGGAGGTTTTGATCATCAAGAATTGTGTTACTATGATTAATAACACGTGTGATAGACTTTAATTGCTAATTAAAATAAATCTAATTAGTAAATTAAAACCCTAAAACCTAGAACCCTAAATTAATTTCTAGAAACCCTAATTATATTATGGAAACCCTAATTTTTGGTATTATAAATCCTAATTGCTTTATTAGCAAAGTTAATTATGATTAAGGGTAATAAACCCTAATATCCATGTATAAGGTCATTACAAACTTACTTTAATTAACAAAGTTATTATTTTCAAAATTTTAGAAACTAAAATAATTTTATTTTCTTTATAAACCCTAGTTGCTAAATCCTAATTTTGGAAATCCTAGAATTTTGTTAACTTGGCTCAAACCCTAAACCCTAAGGGTTTACAAGGATTACATGGTTGCCCTTAAAATTACAAACTAAATGACCATTATACCCCTAGTTGTATTATTTAGGCTAAATATTAGGTTTTGACATTTAGGTTGAGTTGTTAACCAACTCATACTAACTCCAACAACTCTCTTGACTTCTAATGACAGCAACAAGCTACTAATCTCAGCCAATACATGCATCCATGTTGTCTATATAAGGATTGAGAGAGAGAAAAAGTGATTTTGTTAGCCAATTTTATTCAATACTCAACCAACTCTCATTTTCTCTCAAACCAACGAAATTTGTTGCTAAATCAGTCCCTTTATCAAGCCCCACATCCTCCATAATCCAATCACAAACAACTTGGAGAGCAAAAATCAAAAATCAAGGCATAAAGGTATAAAAACCCTAATTTTCGAAATCCTTTGATTTGATGTTAATTGTTGAAATTGATTTGTTAAATATGTGTAATAAGGAGTGTATTAATGTTCTGGGTTGTTAGATTCATGACCCATAACATCAAAGTGCTCAAAATCAAAGTTTTTCCAACTTTTAAAAAAACCGAAATCTGTTATTTTTAGGGCAAATGTCAGGCCTTATATCTCTGTGATTATTTAGTCTTTTTGGTGTTTGTAAGTTGTTATATGTAGTATGTAATATGCTCTTTAAGGTACAAAAGAATCAAGTTCATATCTCGTTATATATCAAGAGTTATTCATGGTCAAAACCCATTAATAAAGCGCTCGAAACACGAACCCGTAATTTTATGAACAATTTCCGTGGTGAACTTTGTGGGATATTTCAGATTATATATGTTGTTGTTATATGTATATTATGTATTATAGTTGTAGTCCTACATGAGTTCTACATTAATCGGAATTGATAGATCACACAAACATTACATGGATTATAGAGGTCCAAAGTAGGCACCTCGAATCTATTCTTTTATGAAGAAACGACTCGACAAACTATTTTGATGGCCAATATCTCCAGATCGATGTTGTTAAGCCATGATTGTTGTTGGTAATTATAGTCTTACATGAGCACTACAAGACTCAATTTATAGATTGTCCAAATAGATTCGGATAAGAGAGTTATACTCGGTCAAAGTAGCCCTCTCGATCAACGCCTTTATGAAAACGGGTTGGTGAAGAACACCATTAGCGACGGTTTCTGTCGCCTAAACCCTATAGCGGCGGTTTTGTATTATTTTTAATTTCTGTATTTTTCCGAAAATGATTAAAAATTAGAAAAAATTAGATTTTAATTATTATAAATACGAAATAAATTCTGAAAAATTATTTTAAAGTCTGAAAATAGTTTTTAATTATTTTGGGCAAATTTTGAAAATATTTAATATTTTTGGAATGTAAGAAGTATTTAATTTATTTAATTAAAATATTGGATAAATTATTTAAAAATAGTTTTAATTCATGAAAAATTATATTATTGTGTTAGAAAATATTTTGAGTTATTTTTGGTAACTTTTAATATTTTGTGATAATTTTCATTAATAAATTAATATTAATGATATTAGATTTATTTGATTATTAAATTAAATAAATAAGATAAAAATGATTTTAATGATTTAAAAATCATTTTAAATGAAAATAAAGTATTTAAAAATATTTTAAGTTATAAAATATAACTTTTAATATTTAATGGTTAATTTCATTAATTAATGATTAATAATGATATTAAAGTTATTTAATATTTATATTAACTAATTTAGTTTAAAAATGATTTTAATATTTTAATAATCATTTTAAATGAAGATAAAATGTTTAAAGATATTTTAAGTTATAAACTATAACTTTTAATATTTAAAGGATAATTTCATTAATAAATTAATATTAATGATATTTATTTAATGATTAATAATATTAAATTTATTTAATAATTATATTAAATAAATAGTTTTAAAATGGTTTTATTAATTTAAAAATTATTTAAAGAGGATATAAATGAATATTTTAAGTTATAATTAATGACTTTTAATATTTGAATAAATAGCTCATTAATATTTAAATATTAATGGTAATTGTTTAATAATGATTTTAAATGTTTTAAAAATCATTTGAGGTAATATTAATACTTTAAAAATATTTTGAGTTATTATACATAACTTTAATATTTTGGCAATGGTTTCATTAATAGTTTAATACTAATTAAATATTAATGATAATAGAATTGTTTAATATTTAAATCATTTAATAATGATTCTGATATTTCAAAAATTATGATAAATGATAATAATTATTTAATAATTATTATAAGGCCATGAAAAATAGCGTGACTAATGTTTAAGTTATCCAAATGAATATGTAATTACTGTATAGAGTCTTAGACTCGATTATTACCCGATAAAGTTGTCGGTAGACCGACATGGTTCAGAAATTGATCTGGATATAGATAATTTAATTAGTTAAAAGTTTTTTTGTGATTCAATGGTTGTTAAGGTTATATGATAATGTAATTAGGAATGTGTTAATGATTGTTTGTGAGTCAATGACTGTGAAACATGTATGACAATGTGATTATGAATGAGTTGATGATTGTTTGTGAAACCATGATTGTTGAACATGTGTGATAAGGTGATTAGGTTATGTCTTTGTTGCAATAAAAGTGTTATGTGTTACGTTATGACAAACTAATCGGTAAAATGATTTGATTAATGATAGGGTCATGATAAACGATAAATCTAAGTTGCGTAAGTGTAAGCGGTAGCATCGTGCAAATATCCTAACTTTGCATTTTCTTTATGCAATGGACAAGTGTAAGAATGTTTCAAAAGTTATATTATTATCAGATTGTTAAACTTATATTATATAAGCCCATTGATTATCAACATGCTAGTATATGATAATTCGGATAAATATATTACATTCGTTAATTTCTATAAATGATTATACAAGTGTCCCCACTTGGACAATCATTATTTTTCATCGCATGTTGATACACCTTTGATATACATATATGTTGGATTATATAAGACCTTTATTACGAAAAACCCTATGCGAAATGAACATCCCGATAATGGGAAAAATTTTTATACGCCCGGCGGACAAAGGATGAACGATAATATCGTTCTAGCAATGTAGTATTGATCAATCTGAGGGCCCATGGACCGTTATACACCCTCGAGTTCGTAAGCAATGGTTTCTGAGATGAATTCTGTTTAACCTTTTTCGAAAATGAAAACAATGTTCATGATATGTCACGAAACCTTATAAATAGACAATACGAGTTAAAAAACTTGAGCGAGGGTTGTTATGCTATTATTATTAGTACAGATTACTTCACAACTCTTGTTGGTTGTAGAAGAATATTATAAAGAAAACATTTAAATTCTTTCAAACTTATATATATATAATACTTCTTTGGGCACTCAAATTCTCATCCTTGCTTAATTTAAATGTTTTCACTAAGTATGAAAAGCTAGAAGGCTCGGCCAGAACAAGTGAAAAGGAAAGCAAGCGAATATGTTATTGGTATCATTTGTAATAGATAGATTGTATTAAGATATTGATATGTATTATATATCATGTAAAGAATGTAGTAAAGGTTGCGTACTTGGGATTAGACTCTGATAAATGTAAGTTAAGTTTATAATTTATATTATTGTTATTATTATTAGTATTATTCCGCTCATAGAAATGGTATCGTAAAGTACCGAGTTTGGGTTTCAAGTATCCGGATTCGGGGACTCTACAGTTACCCGCTCAAAATCGAAAAAAGGCCACGAGCTTACAGCCAATCATGTCTTCTTCTGACCAGTCTAATGCCGTTTCTCGAGAAGAATTTGACGGATTGAGTCTACAAATTACAGATTTGGTTGTTCTGCTAAAAGAATTACATCAATCTACTCAGGGTTCAAAGATGCCTACACATACAGAATCCTCTACACAAGGAGTAACACAAGGTTTGGATAAAATAAATCCAGAATCTCAATTGGATATGACCAACAAAGACACTGAAAACACCCATCTCAAAGGAGATCTAGACACTGGTGATATTAGGAAGAAGGTCCTTCAAATGGAGGAAACTATCCGTGCTCTCAAAGGGATTTGAACACATGGAAGTGTTTCATATGCTGACCTTTGCATATTCCCTGGTGTTCATTATCCAGAGAAATTTAAAACCCCTGACTTTGAAAAGTATGACGGATTAGGGGATCCTTATACATATTTGAAGGTGTTCACTGGAGAACTTGGATCTTGCGCGGAAAATGAGAAGCTCAAAATGCAGCTATTCCAGAAGAGTCTGACTGGAGAATCTCGTTCATGGTATACAAGATTAGACAACTCAAAGATCCATAGCTGGGAAGAGCTAGCTCACGCCTTCCTCACTTAATACAGTTTTCAATCTCAGATGGCTCTCACCTGGGTGCATTACCAAGGTCAAGAAATAGTCTAATGAGTCTTTCAGAGAGTATGCTCAAAGGTGGAGGCGCCTTGCTGCTCAAGTTATTCCTTCCATGACAGAGTCAGAAATGGTCATGACTTTCATAGACATACAGGAAGCTTCTTTCTATGAAAGAGTTTTAGCTGGTATTGGCAAACCATTCTCAGAAATGATCAAACACAGAGAAATGGCTAAGATGGGATTGAAGTCAGGTAAGATTCAAGACCTAGCCGCTCTTAAAGCAGTTGATGAGCACATCAAGTCCGGATCTTATGGAAACAACCCCCGGAGGGTCCATAAAAAGAAAAAGGATGGTGTTTCCTTGATACTACAAGGTCAAAAAGGCAGTCAGAACATGTCTATGCAGAGGAGAAACTACTCCCCTTTCCAAGCACAGTCTTCAAACCCTCCATTGCCTAAAAGTGGAGAAGTAAAGAGCCCTCGAATGTTCACACCCTTAGGGGACTCGCTTGAGAATATTCTTGCTCTTTTGACTACTTAGAAGAAAATCACATGTCTTCTTCCACTAGCCAACCTCTTCTGGGAGGGGTTTTAATGCTACTCGGAAGTGTGTTTATCATGCCGGAGCACCTGGACATGATACTCAAGATTGTTGGGCCTTGAAACACAAGATCCAAGATTTGATAGACAACAGTGAGATCGTGGTTACCAAACTTGATCAACCTCATTGGTACATGAATATTATTCTTGAATTTTACTCGACAAAGCAATATCATGTTGACAATTTGGACGTTATTGATTTCTGGATAAATTAAATTATAAATCTTTAAAAAATTTCCTTGAACTTGTTTTATTAATGCTTATATAATTGTCATCATCCTCATGCTTATATTATGATGAAAGTCATCTTTGGCTTACGTGCATAGATGGACTGTTGATTATTGGTTTTATAGTTGTATATCTTTGGCTTACGTGCAAAGATGGATAGGTGTATGACATGATCATAACCACTGGTGATAATAACGAATATCCTTGGCCTGTAGTGCATGGATAATTCGATGATATGATTGGTAGGATCATGACCATTAGTTAATAGTTGAATGTCTTTTGGTAGTAGTGCAATCGGCTGGACAATTAATTGGTATGATCATGACCATTGGTTTTATAGTTGAATATCTTTGGCCCGTAGTGCAAAGGTAGACAACTGATTGGTATGATAATTGTTATTACATTTGAATATCTTTAGCCTTTGGGGTAAGGATATTGAGTAAATGTTCTATTAAGCCTTTGTGGCAAGGAGAAACTGTTGATTTACATGATTATAAATATTATAGATTTAACTATAATCTTTGGTGGCTCAGGTGAAGACAGGTGATGAGAGTTTTTTTTTGTATACCAAAGAACTGTTGATGAGTATTACAGGAATGAAATATTAACGATGGACTTTTAATCTAGAAGAGATAGTAGACATTATGTTCTACTTGACTCTTCTAATGGATTGCTTATTTCGTTGTAGTTAAACTTGATGTTTATTGTATTCTATCAGTTGTTATACTGTTGAAGGCTAAGGATAATTTATTCTGCATTATCTTAGTTATAATATTTCTTACTGGGCTAGTTGAGCTCACCCTTTTCTTTCACTGTTCTCTTCAAGAAATGAAAATATAGCTGGGACGAGTCAGGGAACGGAGTGATGGTCCGAGATGGTGGCTATAGCAGTCCTCACTATTTTTATAAAATAGTGTGATAATAATTGTAATGAGGACTTCATTGAGAGTGGATATTGTCTAGAAGGCAATATTCGTATTTAAACTCTCAGCTATGTTTTGTCGTATTTTGCTCGACAGTTGTATAATTAAGTTTGTATTTGATTTATGTAGTGTAATATCTGGTGACCCAAGATGGGTGATGTATACCTGTTTTGGGGGCGTCACAACGTGATGCATGAAAAATATTAGATTTTGTTGGGCTGTCGAGCTCAACCTTGCAAATAACCATTTTTGCAAGTTAAGGATTGAAGGTAACACTATGTGCTACTTGAATGACGTGGATCTGAAATAATACACGAAGATTAATATTTTAGCTTTGTTATTTCTTTATACCATGATTAAGATTCATGAGATGTACTAAATGTTTTATGATGTATAGTTTTATGTTGAGTTGTAAAGCTAAAGTTAGATTTATCTGATATGTAAAGGTTATCAGATTGAAATGTAAAATTTTATATAATAACAATGATAAAGTGAATCATAAAATAAGATTGATTCAAAGACATGTAGATGATAAAGGTTTTGATTCAGGGAATTAAAGTAAGAAGACATAAAAGTTTAAACTATTCTGCATTATATAAAGTTTAACATCGAATAATGATGTAAAATCAGAAGGTAGATGTGTTATTAACGACCGAAGTTAATAATTAAATTGTATGAATTTTGGGGTCGTTACATGTGTTATGTGGTTAGCTTCTCGTTAGTGTATCATTGTTATACCCTGGTATATAGACTATAGAAACATGACATCAAAACACCTGAACAAACAACAAGATCCAAGTTATTAGCAGTCAAAGTAGGTTGACCAAGCATAGAATGAGTTTTTTGGAATTTTTAGAAAACTGATGAACAAGTTTTCTGACAGGGTTTGACCAACCCAGATCTGACTTATGTAATGTAGTTAAGCTACCTAAGTGTAGTAGTTTTGTTCTTTGACATGTTATCTATAAGAGTGTGACAGTTTAACACCCAACCATTACACAGAAACCAAGTTATTGAAGATCTAAAGTAGCTACATAAAACTGTCTGGGTTTCTGGGTAACCCAAAAAGCCCAGATCACCCCTGACAGTTACTTTGGATGCTTATATCTTCATGTTATTTAGTAGTTATACCATGAAATTTGTCTGTACTTGTAGTCTTACACTAGTATAACACCATGAATACACTTTCAAGCCCAAAAACTTATCCAATTAGGAATTAACCATGGTCAAAGTAGCCCCCAGGGCATTGACCAGGGCTGTTCTTCATTGATGAAGAACAACAACTGTAAAACCCCAAATGTCAATATCGTATGCATGGTGAATTCTGTTGTTATTCCAATATTTATTATTCTATTGGAATATCCTGTCTTGCGTTTACGCATGACCTGGTTCCATTATTTATTATTCTGTCGGAATATCCTGTTTGTGCGTTTACGCATGACCTGGTTCCATTATTTATTATTACATTGGGAATAACACATGCATGCGATTTATCGCATACATGGTGAATTCTTCAGTTATTCCATTCTTTATTATTCTGTTGGAATAACCTGTCTATGTGGATTACCACATGCATGGTGAATGATCCTTTGTATTCATTTCTTATTAAATTGTGGAAATGATCTGTTTACGTGAATTATGATGAAAGTCATAATAAAAGTATTGGACTTATGAAAATCATGGGTATATGTAGTATTAGTAAGTGTTATGATGAGTTACGTTGGTTATTATGTGAAAACATGAAAGTTTCTTAGAAATCACAAAGGGTTGAAAATCAAATTTTGGTGAAAATGGAACATAAAATTTAATTAACCATATCTCCTATTATATTTTGAATTTTTGAGTGTGGTCAAGTTTAAGAGTTAGATCTATGAGTTTTCTAACTTATCCAAGTTGAATCACCGGAAAAGGTGTTGTAGATTTGTGTATGGACTGATTTTAGGAAAGGGGTCAAAAACCGCAAAGTACAAAAAAGCTACTGCCCAGAAATTTAAAAGGACATTTTCGGCCACTTAATTTGTGAGAAAAATTCCAGCCTTTTAGGACATGGAAATATACGGTATAAAGTACCTCCTGTCCAAAAATGAGCTCATTTCGACTTAAAATAAGCAGGTTATGACTATTTCAATATTTAGATTTTTTCGACAAAAAATGCTATAATCGGAGTTCTATAGCTCCGATGACCATGAAATTTAAACTGGAAACTCACGTTAACATGTGTAAGATCCTGCCAAGATTTGGGAATTGCTGGAGTTAAACTTGAGGTAGCTAATTTCTTAAGGAATTAATTAGAAATTGATTTTTGGAAAATACTTAAGGGAGTTGAAAAATTATAAAAAAAATACTTGTTGTGTATGAAATATATGTATATATGTTTGGACAAAGGATAGAAAAATAATATGTTGATTTGGTAATTTTTCATGAAAATGGTTTAGTTACAAACATATGAGTTAAATATGTTATGTGAAGTTGAAGAATTGGTAAATAGGATTTTAGGCCTTGAAAATCCTATATAAGGTATATGCAGATTTTTAATGAGTGATTTGATCATTGGTGATGAAATCTTATGAGTATGGCATTGTTGAATGATTAAATGCATTATTTGGTAAAGTGTAAACAATTAAATTAAATTGTTTATAAGTTTAAGAAGTGATTAAAATATTGTTATAATATTAACAATATTAGATTATAAGTTATTTAAGTGATGGATAATATTTGGATAAATTTAAAGTCTTTAATATTTATCATTGTTTTCGTTTGATTAATGCTTATATTATTGTCATCATCCTCATGCTTATATTGTGATGAAAGTCATCTTTGGCTTACGTGCAGATATGGACTTGGTATGATTATGACCATGGATTATTCGGTATAATCATGACCTGTAATGTTATAAATGATGTGGTAAAAGTCCTCAGTGGCCTGTAGTGCATTGATGGACAGTTTTTGGTATGATTATGACCAGGGATTATTCGGTATAGTCATGATCATTGATGATTTAATGAATATCATTTGCCCGTAGTGCAGGGATGACTCGATGATGTGGTTTAGTTATTAAGCTGAGTCTCTGCGATAAAAATTGATGAGAATATTTTAAATCATAGAAGATAGTAGATATCATGCTTTACTTTACTCTTCTAATGGATTGCTTATTCCGCTGCAGTTAAACTTGATGTCTATTGTATTTTTATCAGTTTAACATTGTTGAAGGCTATGTATAATTTATTATGCATTATCTTCGTCATAACATTTCTTACTGGGCTAGTTGAGCTCACCCCTTTCTTTCACTGTTCTCTTCAGGAAATGAGAATATAGTTGAGACTAGTCAGGGAATGGAGTGATGGTCCAGATGATAGCATTAGTAGTCCTTACTATGGCATGACATGAAATATATAAATGTATTGAGGACCTAAGATGTGTGTGTCGTATTTTATACGTCACTTAATAATTGATTTTGGTGAACAACATTAGGGTGATGAGAATCCGACCCTGAAAGCGTCAAAAGTGCACCACAGTAAAATGAAGAGAACAGAAATCTTCTCGTGTCCCTTTGGAGACTTGAAATATTTGTTAATGTACTTTATATGGCATGTATTAATTTGAGTATGAATATTGTCGTATTATATACGTTACAATATTTGTATTAAAACTCATGATATATATATGTCGTCGTATTTTTACTTTTATTTGTTGTATAATTAAGTTGTATTTTAATTTTTGTACCATGTATCTGGCGACTCAAGATGGGTGATGTATACCTATTTTGGGGCGTCACGGTTAGTATCAAAGCTTAGGATATGATCCGGGTGAGATGTGAGACAAGAACTAGGAGGGGAGAGACAGGGAATTCCTTCGCTAGTATGACCTATCTAAGTTTATTTGGTATTTAATTGGTCGGTCAGAGTATAGAGATAATATGTGATATGTCAATTAACCCTTGTTTTGTGATAGTGTTTGAAAATGGCATCTGAAAACGTTGAGATAAGCAATGGAGCAAAATAATATGACCGTATCGTAATACGAGGGCTTACTTGAGTTATTATCTGGTTTGCATCCCATTTGGTCGATAATTAGGAGCGAATGACGCGAATGTTTCTAAGAGGTTTGAAACCCGATATACGTCAATACCTTATTTCTCATAAACTTTGTTTATATTCAGATGTTGTGAATAGGGCTCAGTTATTGGAGCGCGATAATGAGTTAACACAACCAAAAGGTAACGACCAACAACACGATAATTATCATACCGGTGGCAACGGCCATCGGAACAATGATGACCATCGTGTGGGAAATTATCATGCCAAGAATGGTAACCACTTCGGTGGTAATCATGGCCAAGATAATAGGAGTGGATATTTCAAGAAGAGAAGGTTCAACAACGATAGAAAGACAGTAGCACCAACACCCATTTTTAAGGAAGGAGAACGACCACCAATTGTATGCTTCAAATGCGGAGGGGAGGGACACATCAGTCCAAACTGCATGATGCAGTCTAAAGTATGTTACAATTGTGGAACATAAGGTCACCTAGCCCGATTTTGTCGTGCACTAAAGTCAAGTCCAGCTGGGACGGTGGCACCAAAGGCGGATACGGACAAAATAAAGTCGGTTGTTTCAGGAAAAGCGTTTTTCGTGACTTCTCAAAAAGCGAGTAACCCAAACGAAGTTAGCACATGTTAGTTAATTATAAATTCTTGCAAAATATATACCTTATTAGATACTGGTACTACCCATTCTTTTATCTCTCTTGCTTGCGTTCAACGTTTAAATTTAACTCTGGAGAAATTAAACTTTGACTTATTGGTTGAAACTTCGTTAGTAGAAACCTTCGTTACCTCCACTGTTTATAAGACTCGTTTGATTCAAATTGACACTTTCACATTACCTGTCGATCTTATCTCTTTGAAAATACTTGCCTTGGATGCGATTTTAGGAATCAATTGGTTAACTACTCATCATCCTTTTCGTAAGGTCGTTAGCTTTCATATTCCTAACCAACATGTTATGCGAATTTAAGCAACCAAACCACTAAAGTCAATCATTGTCATATCAAGCCATAAGTAAAGAGCCCTGAGCCTTTCCCTAGTGACTTCCAAGTCTTGGAATACACCGAAGTCAGAATATCCGTAGGGAACGTTGTGAATAACGGTGGCAAGTTGATAGGTATCAATGTGACGTGTTATCCAAGTCTTGGGATGAGAGTCACAGTTTTGAATGATATTTCTATTGTTAATAAATTTCCTAACGTATTCTTGAAGACTTCCTGGCCTACCCCCAGAGCGTGAAATCGAATTTTGTATTGACCCCGGTACAAAACCCATTTCTAAAACCCTTCAATATTTCTTCATCTAGGACGAACGTATTATGCGCCAAAGACGTTGGCTCGAGCTGTTGAAGATTACGATCGTACCATTCAATATCATCGTGGAAGAGTAAACGTGGTAGTTGACGCGTTGAGTAGAAGATCGTATGCATTTACGAGTGCGATGTTGTTAACACAAAGACCCATTTCGTATAACTTACAAATGATGAAGATATAGTTAAATACTCTAGGGACCCACATAAAGATAACAAATATACGAGTAGAATCGACTTTAATAGATAAAGTTAAAGCCACTCAAGCTACACAGCTGAATCTGATGAATGTGAAGAAGAAGGTTCAAGAAAGTGTTATCTCAACCCTCGATTTAATTGGCCCATTTGAAATCCTCGATGGAGTAGGAACTGTGGCCTGTAGACTCGTTTTACCGCTAAGTATGTCGTGTGTTTATATCATTTTTCACGTATCGATGTTACGTAAATATGTGGACGACCCGAACCACATTATTAAATTAGAACTAGACGAGATAGTAAAAGATTTAACGTATGAGGAGATACGTGTTAAAATCTTTGATAAGAATGATCGTATTCAACACTCAAAGGTTATACCTCAAGAGTTAGAATTTGAAATGAAGTCAAGGTATCCTCACCTCTTCGGCATACCAGGTACGTACGTAGATTTCGAGGGCGAAATTTCATAAGGAGGGGAGATTGTAAAGCCCCAAATTTTACGAATAAAAATTTAATTTTCTCAAAATATTTGTTTGAATATTATGGTGTGGATTTGAGATAATGTTATAGTTGTGGGTAGTATTTATAAATTTTGCAAAGTATGCAAGTTGTCATATTATATTCGATTGGTCGGGGAATATTCTTTTTGTCAGGGAATATTCGTACGACGGCTCAATCATTGGTGGACCCCACAACAGAATTATTGTCGGATTGAGAAAACGACAAAAATATTTTATTGAAAATAACGACGGAAGTTTTACCGTTAATACTGTTGAACTACTCGGTAGTAAAAGTACAGTAATACGTGTGGTTGCGTAGTAGCACATGGTATTGATTATTAATGCTTACGTGAGAAGTCACTCAGTTTTGTTCAATTATTGCTATAGTAATTGTTGCATAGTATCTCACGTTATTTGATTCAATTATTGTCAATATTTTATATATTATTAAATCAATAATTGAAATGACAGAGTTATTAATATTATAAATTGCAATATTAACGATGTCAAGAAGTTCTGCCAAGGAGAGGTTTGGTCACCTAATCAAGCGCCATGAGAGAGAAATCCTTATTGGAAAGCCCCTCTTTCACAGGAGCGACACAGTCGATTAATATTGTGAATTGTAATAAAGATGATAAATGTTGTTAAATATATTGAGGTGTCTTTTTATGAAGTCAAGAAGTTTATATATATATATATATATATATATATAAATTTTGTTTTATTAGTATTATTAATGTAATAAAGCAGAAAGTTTTTTATATAAAAGCAGAATACTTTTATAAAGTTATTTGTTTTATTAGACAATAATTAGAATATAATATATTTTATTATGCATAGTATTTTGCATAGTAAAATCTTTTTATATAAAATGCAGAATACTTTTATAAAGTTATTTGTTTTATTAGACAATAATTAGAATATAATATATTTTTTTTTATGCATAGTATTTTGTATAGTAAAATCTTTTTTATATAAAACATAATACTTTTATAAAGTTATTTGTTTTATTAGACAATAATTAGAATATAATATATTTTATTATGCATCTTTGTTTTGCATAGTACATACATAGTGTTTGCATAGTAAAATCTTTTTATATAAAATAGAATACTTTTATAAAGTTAATTGTTTTATTAGATTTTAAATAAAAATATATATATATATATATATATATATTAAATTTTATTGCATAGTATCCTTTCTATTTTCCTATTAATAGGATGCTTAGTTAGAATTGAAATCACACCAAAAATTCAGAGAATTCTCTTCTATAATCTTGAACGTATTTCTTTAGAGTTTAAGAAAGTTTTGAGCGTAGTGCAAGTTTTCTTCAAGTATATCCCCGCCCTACCCATCGGAGTTCTCTTCTTTATAAGGTAAGGGATATTATTTGTTGTACTCGTAAGGGGTATTATTTCTTTCGTATTCATGAAGAGAATTTCTGTTATTCCATTTCCTTATTATTCTGTTGGAATAACCTGTATATGCGAAGTACTGCATACATGGTGAAATTCTTCTGTTATACCATTCCTTTTTATTCTGTTGGAATAACCTGTATATTCGAAGTACATCATACATGGTGAAATTCTTCTGTTATTCCATTCTTTATTATTTTGTTGGAATATCCTGTCTGTGCGTATTACGTATGACCTGGTTCCATTATTTATTATTCTGTTGGAATAACCTGTCTGTACGGTCTATCGTATGCATGGTGAATTCTGTTGTTATTCCAATATTTATTATTCTGTCGGAATATCATGTCTTGCGTTTACGCATGACCTGGTTCCATTATTTATTATTCTGTCGGAATATCCTGTTTGTGCATTTACGCATGACCTGGTTCCATTATTTATTATTCTGTTGGGAATAACCTGTCTGTGCGATTTATCGCATACATGGTGAATTCTTCAGTTATTCCATTCTTTATTATTCTATTGGAATAACCTGTCTATGTGGATTACCACATGCATGGTGAATGATCCTTTGTATTCATTCCTTATTAAACTGTGGAAATGATCTGTTTACGTGGATTATGATGAAAGTCATAATAAAAGCATTGAACTGATGAAAATCATGGGTATATGTAGTATTAGTAAGTGTTATGATGAGTTATGTTGGTTATTATGTGAAAACAAGAAAGTTTCTTAGAAATCACAAAGGGTTGAAAATCATATTTTGGTGAAAATGGAACATGAAATTCAAATAACCATATCTCCTATTATATTTTGAATTTTTGAGTGTGGTCCAGTTCTAGAGTTAGATCTATGAGTTTTCTAACTTATCCAAGTGGAATCACCGGAAAAGGTGTTGTAGATTTTCGTATGGACTGGTTTTAGCAAAGGAGTTAAAAACCGCAAAGTACAAAAAAACTACTGCCCATAAATTTAAAAGGGTATTTTCGGCCACTTAATTTATGAGAAAAATTTCGGCCTTTTGGGACATGGAAATATAGGATATAAAGTACCTCCTGTCCAAAAATGAGCTCATTCCAACTTAAAATGAGCAAGTTATGACTATTTCAATATTTAGGTTTTTCTGACGAAAAACGCTATAACCGGAGTTCTATAGCTCCGATGACCATGAAATTTAAACCGGAAGCTCACGTTAACATGTGTAATATCCTGCCAAGATTTGGGAATTTCTGGAGTTAAACTTGAGGTAGCTAATTTCTTAAGGAATTAATTAGAAATTGATTTTTGAAAAATACTTAAGGGAGTTAAAAAATTATAAAAAAATACTTGTTGTGTATGAAATATATGTATATATGTTTGGACAAAGGATAGAAAAATAATAAGTTGATTTGGTAATTTTTCATGAAAATGGTTTAGTTACAAACATATGAGTTAAATATGTTATGTGAAGTTGAAGAATTGGTAAATAGGATTTTAGGGCTTGAAAATCCTATATAAGGTATATGCAGATTTTTTATGAGTGATTTGATCATTGGTGATGAAATCTTATGAGTATGGCATTGTTGAATGATTAAATGCATTATTTGGTAAAGTGTAAACAATTAAATTAAATTGTTTATAAGTTTAAGAAGTGATTAAAATATTGTTATAATATTAACAATGTTAGATTATAAGTTATTTAAGTGATGGATAATATTTGGATAAATTTAAAGTCTTTAATATTTATCCTTGTTTTCGTTTGATTAATGCTTATATTATTGTCATCATCCTCATGCTTATATTGTGATGAAAGTCATCTTTGGCTTACGTGCAGATATGGACTTGGTATGATTATGACCATGGATTATTCGATATAATCATGACCTGTAATGTTTTAAATGATGTGGTAAAAGTCCTCAGTGGTCTGTAGTGCATTGATGGACAGTTTTTGGTATGATTATGACCAGGGATTATTCGGTATAGTCATGACCATTGATGATTTAATGAATATCCTTGGCCCGTACTGCAGGGATGACTCGATGATGTGGTTTATTTATTAGGTATAGTCATGACCATTGTGTTTTCGTCGCTAAAGCTTATAGTGACAGTTTTAATAAAATTAATTATTTAATTTCCAATAAATCAATAAAAATAGAAAATAAATAATAAAAATTCATAAATTAGTTTTAAAAATTATTGAAGTTATAAAAATTAACTTCTAATAATTTGACATAAAATTCATTAATATTTTGATTTATTTAAATATTAATGATATTAAATTTATTTAATAATTATATTAAATAAATTTATTTAAAATGATTTTAATATTTTAAAAATTATTTTAAATGATAATAAAGTGTTAAAAATATTTGAAGTTATAAAAGATGACTTTTAATATTTTGAGATAAATTTCATTAATAACTTAATATTAATGATAATAAATTTATTTAATAATTGTATTAAATAAATGGTTTAAAAAGATTTTTATGATTTATAAATGATTTAAAAATATTTTTAAGTTATAATAAATGACTTTTTATATTTTGATAAAAATACATTAATATTTGAATATTAATTATAATTATTTAAAAATAATTTTAAATATTTTAAAAATCATTTAAAGGTAATATTAATGTTTTAAGAATATTTTGATTTATTATAAATAACTTCTAATATTTTGTCGGGGATTTTATTAATATTTTAAATTACTTAAATAGTAATGATAATAGAATTATTCAATATTTAAATCATTTAAAAATAATATCGATGTTAAAAAATCAATATAAAATATAATAATTTTTTGAAAATTATTATAAGCTTCTGAAAATATTATAAAGGATAATTAAATTATCTATAATAATATTGAAGCTGTGGAAATAGAGTTTTATTGAAAATAAACTCGTTAATTGTCTGATAAAGTAATAGATGTGACACCCCCAAACCCATGTACTTCATTCTCACAGGATTTGGTGTTCACTTAATCAAACATTCATATCTAACTACCCAATCACAATAAAATTGAATAATAAAACCTTCCCCTTTAAAGGGTTACATAATAAAAATCTCCCAGGTTGTCTAACCTTTAAATATAATTATTCAAATGCGAAAATAAATAAACTTCATTACAACCATTCAATTAAAATTTGATAATAAAATATAAACATATTACAAGTCTTCAATACTTGTTCATCTTTCCTTTTCCCTTACTGGTGCTAGGTACATCAACCTTCTCATCTTTAACTGTAATAGTTATATAAGCAAGAGTGAGAAAACAAAGCTCACTTAAAACAACAATGAATAAAAATCTTTACAACAACTGTCGAATAAGAGGCTCGACAAAATTAAACAATGTGATTTATCAACATTCTGAATTATATAACTGAGGGTCCTAAGACCATGAACTATGTCCATAGTTATAAGTAATTTTTCAACTTAAACTTTAACAGTCATAAGACTAGAGGGACTCCTCATACTTAGGGGGATCAGCCCTTCGTACAATGTATTGTGCACAAATATTTCAACGTTAAGCGTAAGTTACACCTAATAATAGGGTTGTTCATCTCAGTATTTAGAATACAAGTCCGCACCAAAGTGAGTTTGGTTTGGATACATTTAAAGGTAATTTGGAAATCAATGAACATCAACTAAGGATTAGTTGAATAAAACTAATAGCATCATATCAATAGAATAATCGTAACTGAATTGACATGGTAAATTAAAATCATGCTTTAGGAATAATCTAATAGCATGCATATTGAATAACTATAACACACCTTGCTTGAACAATATTAAGCCAATGTTATTTAGAATTGAATACCAAGCATGCATAGCAATTTGAACGATAAAACTGTTCAACATTAGTATATATAAATTTGCATACTAAACAACAAGTTAAATAAAAGAATAACTTGCTCAATATCAAAATTAAAGTTTAGAAACCTTGCATCATTATATTGTAATTCAATTGGAAACAATAATTGGCTCAACAAGATAATAGATTAGAGAATGATAATAGATTGGAAACTAAGTACACTCATCATGTAAGATTTGATTTTTAATTTCATAATCACGTTACAAAACAAGTTAATTGTTAATAACATGCTCATTCATGGTATAGAAATACTGAAATCATAACTTAACAGTCCTACTATTAACACATAAAAATTCCTTCAGATTTTTAGTACAAAAAAGTACTTTGTCGAGACCATTACGCCAACTTCACTGCATGGCTACGATTATCTTGTGGGTGTATGAATAAGCGCGTGATGATAATGCCATGACGTGAAAATTAAACTCTGACGAGGTTGTTGTGGTATGGGCGCCGTGTTGTGGCACTAAAGTTGTCTCTTTCTTGCATATGTATACTTTAATTCTTGAACTTCTGGGCGACCCGATAATGACATGAACAAAATCCAATTTTGGTCTACAAGCTACTTTTTAACAGCCTAATTAATATGTAATTCATATAGAAACTTCATATAAACATAATTCAAAGACTCTTAACATGTTTCTACCCATAAAACAACATAAACAACGAATTTAAAACATCCAATTTCTCTATTTTCGATAAAAACTCACTTTTTGATTTTTTCAATGAAAATCAACACTATGATTTTGTTTTTCAACCAAAATAGTTAATTCAAAGCACCTTATTTATGTTTATACCACCTCTTTCAAATACAATAGTCAATTTATCAACTAAACAACTAATTAAACCCTAATTTTCTACCTTAAACTAAACCATATTCACATATATTCATATAAACTCACTGTAAAATAGTTTTTCTTCACAAACCACATAACTAACATCAATTCATTAACTATACTCATATATAACCTATGAAAATAGTTTTACAACACTAGTTTATCATATAAAACCACATACAATCAAGTAATTTATCCTTTCACAAGAATTTTACAGAGAATTAGGGAAGAGAAAACTAAAAATTTTAAAAACATAAAAGGGTAGGATGATACATTGTTTGTAGAAAATGATGACTATCCTTTTGATTATCAAACTTCTTTTCCCCAACTCCTTTCTCAAATTCTCTAGCCTTTCTTCCTTTCTTCTTTTCTCTCTGTAAACTCTCTTCTTCTCTTCTACTAAGTTCTTTCTTCCTAACTCTAACTACGCACTAACAATATAACGTATAATAATAATATAGGTATTAATTATATAATATAATTCTAACTTTAACTGACATCAGTTATATTTTATTTGAAAATCAAAAGCCATAAGGCTTGTTTGGCTATCCACTAAAAAAAATAATCAATTAATCCTTATGTTTTGTTTGGTAAAACACAATTAGATTAAAGACTTAGTAGGCATTAGGCCTTGTTTGGCAAAACTGAATTAAACTCCTTTAAGTTATTTTAATAACTCTTTTATAAAAGGTTATTTGTCACACTTTTATTTAATCAACTAACACATCCTTTTAATTACAAATTCAAATTAAAATATAATAATTCATTTAATCAAAACTCTCTACTTTAATAATTAAATTAAATTATAATATGATAATTAATTTCCTTAATTATTATTAACAAATAAATCACCAAATCGAATCGCATTGAACAATTATTTATTCAACAATAAACACATCCATTAAATACTTAAATATTAAATAAATATTTAATATAACAATTAAAAATTCTAGAATGTTACATCATTCCCTTCTTACAAGGATTTTGTCCCCAGAATCACAATTCAAACAACTCATTCGTCACATTCTCCCCTACTTACAAAGATTCTGTCCCCAGAATCGAAGACACAGATTAAATAAATAACTCGGGATAATTCTTCATCATTTCAGCTTCGAGTTCCCACGTAACCTCTTCGACATTGTGGTTCCTCCATATTACCTTCACAGAAGGTATCACTTTATTTCTGAACACTTGTTCTTTCTTGTCGACTATTTGGATATGAACCTCTTCATAGGACAAGTCTTTCTCAAGCTGCAATGGTTCGTACTCGATCACGTGCTTGTAATCAGATTTATATGGTCGTAACACGGAAACGTGAAAAACATTATAAATGTTTTGCAGTTCTGGAGGTAGAGCTACCTCGTAAGCCTCCTCTCCAAATTTTCGCAGCACTTCAAAGGGTCCAATAAACCTCGGGCTTAGTTTCCCCTTTTTACCAAATCGAATTTTTCCCTTCCAAGGAGAAACTTTTAGGAAAACGTAATTTCCTACGTCGAATGCACTATCTTGTCTGTGTTAATCAACATATTTCTTTTGTCTATCTTGAGCAACTATCAATCTTGTTCTGATGAGTTTGACAACCTTAGTAGTTTCTTGTACCAGTTCTAGTCCTAACAGTTGACGTTCACTGACTTCATCCCAGCACAGTGGAGTTCTGCACCTCCTACCGTATAATGCTTCGTAAGGCGGCATGCCGATGCTTGCATGGTAACTGTTATTGTAGGCAAATTCCACCAACGGTAATTGTTCATCCCAGCTTCCTTTGAAATCCATGACACATGCTCACAACATATCTTCTAATGTCTGAATCGTTCGTTCACTTTGGCCATCTGTTTGCGGATGATATGTCGTACTCATTCGTAACTGTGTTCCCATACATTCTTGTAGTCTCTTCCAGAAGTTTGATGTGAACCTTGGATCTCTATCTGACATAATTGACACTGGAAATCCATGTCTCGTCACGATCTCTTTAACATATAACTTTGCCAGCTGATTAAGATTGAATCTAATCTTTATTGGCAAAAAGTGTGAAGATATTGTTAATCTATCCACTATCAACCATATGGCATCGTATCCTTTCTGAGTCGTTGGGAGTCCTACCACAAAATCCATTGTGATATGTTCCCATTTCTATTCCGGTATCTCCAACGGTTGAAGTAATCCGCTTGGCCTTTGATGCTCGGCCTTGACTCTCTGACATGTCAAGCACTTTGCAACGCATTCTGCAACGTCTCTTTTCATATTTGGGCACCAAAAATGTCACCACAAATCTTGATACATCTTCGTACTTCCCGGATGAATCTAATATCTTGAGCTATGAGCTTCTGTCAAGATGTCTTCTTTAATATCTCGAATCTACTTTGGAACCCAGATTCGTCCCTCGAATCTCGACATTTACTCCAGTATCAACCTTGTATTTCACTTCTTTTCCCTCGACCACACTTTCTCTTATTTTTCTGCATTCCTCATCCTACAGTTGAGCATTCTTCACTTTGTCCACCAAAGTTGGACTGGCTTCCATCTGGTATAATTTTTCATCAGATTCTTTTGGAAATTTGATTTCCAACTCTAACCTTGGCATTGCTGTAATAAGCTCCTCCTTATCAGTTAACAATATCAACTTTTCTCTGCCTTTCCTACTCAAGGCATCTGTAACCACGTTTGATTTGCCTAGATGATAAAAGATCTCACAATCATAATCCTTTATCAATTCCATCCATCTCTTTTCACGCATGTTCAGGTCTTTCTGAGTGAAAATGTACTTCAGACTCTTATGGTCTGTGTAGATCTCATATTTCTCTCTATAGAGATAGTGTCTCCATATTTTTAAAGCAAACACAACCGCCGCCAACTCTAAATCATGAGTCAGATATCTTTTTTCGTAGTCTTTCAATTGCCTTGATGCATACGCGATGACTTTTCCATTCTACATAAGGACACATCCTAATCCTTTGTGTGAAGCATCACTGTACACCAAAAAATTTCATGTATTATCTGATAATGACAACACAGGTGCCATACTTAACTTCGTTTTCAATTCCTGGAAACTTCCTTCACACTTCTCTGTCCAAACAAATTTTACAGATTTTCTCGTCAAATTTGTCAAAGGAGTGGCAATCTTGGAGAAATCCTAGATAAACCGTCTGTAATACCCTTCCAATCCCAAGAAACTTCTTACTTCTGATGGAGTTCTTGGTTGTTCCCAATTTATCACAGCTTCGACCTTTGATGGATCCACTAAAATTCCATCCTTGTCAATTACGTGCCCAAGAAATTGTACACGTTTTAACCAGGATTCACATTTATAGAATTTTGCGTATAACTTTTCCTTTCGTAGCGTCTCCAGCATTAGACGTAAGTGTTCCACATGTTCTTCTTGAGTTCTAGAGTACACCAGAATATCATCGATAAACACCACCACAAACTTGTCTAAAAATGGCTTAAACACCCTGTTCATCAAATCCATGAACGTTGCAGGGGCGTTTGTCAAACCAAAAGACATTACCAAAAATTAGTAATGTCCATACCGAGTTTGAAATGCCGTCTTCGGTACATCCTCCTTCCTTACTTTCAGTTGATGATACCCACTTCTCAAATCTATTTTTGAGAAATATCTAGCACCTTTCAACTGGTCAAACAAATCATCTATTCTCGGCAATGGGTACTTGTTCTTAATAGTGACTTTGTTTAACTCCCTATAATTAATACAAAGACGCATTGACCCATCCTTCTTCCTTATGAATAACACCGGTGCTCCCCACGGTGACACACTCGGCTGAATGTATTTCTTGTCCAACAGCTCCTGCAGTTGTACCATCAGTTCCTTCATCTCCACTGGAGCCATTCGATACGGGACTTTCGATATCGGAGCGGTTCCTAGCGCTAAGTCAATTACGAACTCGATTTCTTTGTCAGGCGGAAGTCCTGGCAAATCCCCCTAAAACACATCCACAAATTCCCTAACCACTGGTATTTCTTCGAGTTTCACACCCTTCTTCTGAGTATCGACTATGTAAGCTAAATAACCCACATAGCCTTGACTCAACAATTTCTTGGCCTGCATAATCGTCAGACATCTCATTTGTCTAGGCGATTTGCTACCATTGAAAACTACCTTTGACGGAGTCATAAGGTTTACACATTTTTTTTGGCAGTCAATTATCGCTCCACAATTGAACAACCAATCCATTCCCAAAAAAACATCAAACTCTCCAAGCCTAATTGGAACTAAATCTACCATCAAAATATTTCTCTTAATATTCACCCTATAGTTCTTGTATACGATCCTAATAGGAATTACTTCCTTATTCGCAATTTCTATGTTTAAAGGGAAATTCAATTCTTCACTAGGCAATCCTAATCTCATAGCAAATTCATCAGATATAAATGAGCAAGTAGCACCCAAATCAAATAATACATAAGCATCAATATCATTGATTGGGATAATACGACACCACATCCTTTGATTGCACAAACATCTTGCGCGATCATGTTGAAGGTTACGGGCGTGGGTTTGTTTGATGTCGTTGGCCCAGTAATGGTCCATGTACCTCCACTGCTACCTCCCTTGCTTCCTGTTGTCTCTCCAACTTTCTTCTTAGGGCACTCACGAGCAAAGTGATCCTTGGACCCGTAAGTGAAGCAAACGTTCTTCTTGGGTTGATTGCAATTTGGGGCGATGTGACCCTCCTGGCCACAGTTAAAGCATACTCGTTTCCCCATCAAGCATACACCCTTGTGAAACTTCCCGCATGTAGCACATGCTTCAAACTTCTTATTCTGCTGGTTACCTTGCTGATTTCCAGCACCCATATTTCCATTCCACTTTCTTTTTAGATTATTGTTACCATTTCCACTACCACCAACTCCATTCTTAACCTCTACTTCATTCTTCTTCTTTTTCTGTTCTTGATTGAACTTGGTTACAGCCTCACCTCCACCTTCAGCGAGAATTTCCTTTTCCATTAAGGTTGCAAATATCTTCAACTAGAATAAGGAAACCCTACTATACAACCAGGGCTTCAGTCCCTGTTCAAACCTCTTCACCTTGAGCTCATCTGTGCTGACTTGGTATGGCGCAAACCTCGCCAACTCGTTCAATTTCGCGGCATTCTCCGACACCGTCATCGTTCCCTCTAAAAACTGCACTTCTAACTGACTCTTTGAACTCTCTGGGAAATAAGTCTCAAAGAACAACTCCTTAAACCTATCCCAAGTCATAACCCCTGGTCCTCCTTGAGTTTTATTGGCCTGCCATCAATAACTAGCCTCTGCTTTCAACATGAATGTTGCAAAAGCAGTCTTCTGATCTTCTCCTACTCCCGCCACATCGAACACCTTCTCTATCTCCATGACCCAAGTTTGTGCCTCTATCGGGTTTATGGACCCACAGAATTCTGGTGGTCCAACCGCCTTGAAGTCCTTAAATGTTGTAGCTTGATTTTGTGGTTGATTCTGTGGTTGATTCTGCATAGCACCTGTCAGTAATGTCACCAGCTGCTGAATGGGGTTAGCTTCAACATTGTTGTTGTTGGTTCCTTCAGTGGTTCTCTGTGGGGGTGGTTGACATCTTGGAGGCATTTTCTGTTAAAAATACACTCATTAGATTATCACATAACACATAACACTTTGGATAAAAGAAGATAATAACTTTTATTCATTCTTAATTCTTTAAAAACATCATATCAATAACATCAATGCTATTTACATTATTTTCCTAAACTATTAAAGTTTCAGGACATCATCATCATATCCCAAAAGTTACATAACACTTGGGATTTACATAATATTTATCACAACATAAATCATAAATCAATTACACTCTCTACGATGTCCTAATAAGATACTGCATAGCCTTACGACACTCTTCATCCATAATTCAGAACATGGTTCGACGATCTAGTATGTACGATGGCAGCGTCTCAAACTGAATCGGATAACCCATGACCCGATCCTGAGCTCGATTAATCACTGTGTTGAACACGTTATTCATTTCTTGCATCTTCATTCTCTTTGCTTGTGCATCTCCCTTTGCTATTTCGGCTCGTTGATCAGCTTCCTCGTACGCATCTTCGGCTCTTGCCCTCTTAGTAGATTCCACTTTTAACTTGTTCTTCAACTCTGCAATCTTTTCTGTCATTCGCTCGTTCTCTCCTTCAGTGTGAACCAGCTTTTCTTCAACATTGTTCAGACGTTCCTCTCGGTCCTGGATTTCTTCGTCCTTCTGTGCCATCAAGGTCTATTGCTCAGCTACTATCTCTTGCAATTCCTCCAGAGTATTTTGAAGTTCCACGTTGCGGTCGTAGACTTCATCGTACATACGAACAGCTATCGAGGTCAGTGGAATCTCTTCCTCCTCGTCCTCATCATCCTCATTTGTCTGCGGCAACTCAACGGGGTCTTCCTCATCTGTTTCTACCTCATCATCCTCATCTTCAACCACTGTAAGCAACGGGGCTAACTCCCGTGGAAGCAGTTGTTCCCAAACCACTTGAATGTCACGAGATTCCTCCTTTCTAGGCATATGAGGTCCTTCCTCCCTAGCCTGAATGGATTCTCTGACATTAGCCATCCTGACAACAAGATTTTTTTTTAAGTTTTAGTTATTACTCAACACTCACGAGCACATAAGTGTTTTATTACTTCTTCCTTAAAACTCGATAAGAGTTCATCATTACTATCTTTTCAAAGGTTACTTCCTAAGGCTTTTCCCCCACCTAAGGTTCATAACCTAAGGCTTTGATACCAACTTGTGACACCCCCAAACCTAGGTACTTCATTCCCACAGGATTTGGTGTTCACTTAATCAAACATTCATATCTAACTACCCAATCACAATAAAATTGAATAATAAAACCTTCCCCATTAAAGGGTTACATAATAAAAATCTCCCAGGTTGTCTAACCTTTAAATACAATTATTCAAATGCAGAAATATATAAACTTCATTACAACCATTCAATTAAAATCTGATAATAAAATATCAACATATTACAAGTCTTCAATACTTGTTCATCTTTCCTTTTCCCTTACTGGTGCTAGGTACATCAACCTTCTCATCTTTAACTGTAATAGTTATATAAGTAAGAGTGAGCAAACAAATCTCACTTGAAACAACAATGAATAAAAATCTTTACAACAACTGTCAAATAAGAGGCTCGATAGAATTAAATAATGTTATTTATCAACATTCTGAATTATATAACTGAGGGTCCTAAGACCACGAACTATGTCTATAGTTATAAGTAATTTTTCAACTTAAACTTTAACAATCATAAGACTATAGGGACTCCTCGTACTTAGGGTGATCAGCCCTTCGTACAATGTATTGTGCATAAACATTTCAACGCTAAGCGTAAGTTACCCCTAATAATAGGGTTGTTCATCTCAGTATTTAGAGTTCAAGTCCGCAGCAAAGTGAGTTTGGTTTGGATACATTTAAAGGTAATTTGGAATTCAACGAACATCAACTAAGGATTAGTTGAATAAAACTAATAGCATCATATCAATAGAATAATTGTAACTGAATCGACACGGTAAATTAAAATCATGTTTTAGGAATAATCTAATAGCATACATATTGAATAACTATAACACACCTTGCTTGAACAATATTAAGCCAAGGTTATTTAGAATTGAATACCAAGCATGCATAGCAATTTGAACGATAAACCTTTCAACATTAGTATATATAAATTTGCATGCTAAACAACAAGTTAAATACAAGAATAACTTGCTCAATATCAAAATTAAAGTTTAGAAACCTTGCATCATTATATTGTAATCGAATTGGAAATAATAATTGGCTCAACAAGATAATAGATTAGAGAACTTGCCTCCTTTCGTAGGTTAAAGAACAATTGAATCACAATATCCTATATACATATGTCATCATGACATATTTAGTCACTACCACTTTACAAACATAACTAAGTACACTCATCATTTAAGATTTGATTTTTAATCACATAATCACGTTACAAAACAAGTTAATTGTTAATAACATACTCATTTATGGTATAAAAATACTGAAATCATAACTTAACAGTCCTACTATTAACACATAACAATTCCTTCAGATTTTGAGTACAAAAAGTACATTGTCAGACCATTCTTCCAACTTGAGCTGCGGCATACCACAATTATTATGTGGGTAAGAAACTGCGCTAAAAATTAAACTACGAGGCCCATATACTTATGTGAAAGTTGTCTTCATGACCGTATACTATATTGCCGAATTGCGGAACTTTGAGACAACCTTCAAGAATAAAGCATGAACAAAAGCCAATTTTGGCTACAAGCTACTTTCTAATGACCTAATTAATTAACATGTAATTCATATAGAGACTTCATATAAACATAATTCAAAGACTCTTAACATGTTTCTACCCATAAAACAACATAAACAACGAATTTAAAACATCCAATTTCTCTGTTTTTAATAAAAACTCATTTTTTTGATGTTTTCAATGAAAATCAACACTGTGATTTTGTTTTTCAACCAAAATAGTTAATTCAAAGCACCTTATTTATGTTTATACCACCTCTTTCAAATACAATAGTCAATTTATCAACTAAACAACTAATTAAACCTTAATTTCTACCTTAAACTAAACCATATTCACATATATTCATATAAACTCACTGTAAAATAGTTTTTCTTCACAAACAACATGCCTAACATAAATTCATTGACTATACTCATATATAACCTATGAAAATAGTTTTACAACACTAGTTTATCATATAAAGCCACATACAATCAAGTAATTTATCCTTTCACAAGAATTTTACAGAGAATTAGGGAAGAGAAAACTAAAAATTTTAAAAACTTAAAAGGGTAGGATGATACCTTGTTTATAGAAGATGATGGCTATCCTTTTGATTATCAAGCTTTTTTTCCCAACTCCTTTCTCAAATTCTCTAGCCTTTCTTCCTTTCTTCTTTTCTCTCTCTAAACTCTCTTCTTCTCTTCTACTGAGTTCTTTCTTCCTAACTCTAACTACGTACTAACAATATAATGTATAATAATAATATAGGTATTTATTATATAATATAATTCTAACTTTAACTGACATCATTTATATTTTATTTGAAAATCAAAAGCTATAAGGCTTCTTTGGCTATCCACTAAAAAAAAAATCAATTAATCCTTATGTCTTGTTTGGTAAAACACAATTAGATTAAAGACTTAGTAGGCATTAGGCCTTGTTTGGCAAAACTGAAATAAACTCCTTTAAGTTATTTTAATAACTCCTTTATAAAAGTTATTTGTGACACTTTTATTTAATCAACTAACACATCCTTTTAATTACAAATTCAAATTAAAATATAATAATTCATTTAATCAAAACTCTTTAATTTAATAATTAAATTAAATTATAATATGATAATTAATTTCCTTAATTATTATTAACAAATAAATCACCAAATTGAATCACATTGAACAATTATTTATTCAACAATAAACACATCCATTAAATACTTAAATATTAAATAAATATTTAATATAACAATTAAAAATTTTGGAATGTTACAATAGAGACACTGTATTGATACCGAAGTCCAACTAGACTGAACTAGTTTGACCTGATAAGTGTTTTTATAGGTTCTAAATATTGTTGTGACTACATGATTATGTGTCTAAATTATACAATAACGTTAAATAGTAGTATTATGTGATGTGACGTGTTACGCTAATTGTGAAACCAATATTATTGATTATAGGTCTTTCAAACAAAGCTAAATTAGATTATGTAGCAGTAGTCAGCGATCAAGGCAAGTTTCATAACTCAAATTTGAGTTATTATTTTTCAAACATGTTAGTGGATAATTATTAATGATTATTCCACATCTAAGATTGTTATTGAATATTCGTATGTATTGCAATTTCCTTAACTCAAATTTGAATTATTATTTTACCATCATGTTAAGTGGGTAATTATTGCTGATTATGCCATATCTAAGATTATTATTGATCATTTGTAATTAGTGCAAGTTCATTAAATCAAATTGAGTTTTAAATTTCAAAAGCATGGCTGGTGAATAACTATTGTTGGTTATTCACATCTATATATATTATTGTTGATTGCAAATAGTGCAATTGAGTTTTGTCTATTATTGAACAGTTTATAACTTCTGTCTCAGCTAATTATTTTGTCGAGACTAATATTTGTTGAGACTTGATATGTTATAGTATTTGAACTAAGTTGTTATTGAAAAATCAATGCCAATTATTTTGGCTAGATCAATATAGATATTGTCGACGTCGGGATTTTTGAGTGTCCCTTTTCGTTACTTGTTCTTTGGTGTTCTCATGTTAATGTGAGATTTGTTTGAAAAAACAAGTGAAAAAGGTCCAACATGTATAATGTCGACGATTTGACTTTAAGAGTCGCCAGTTAGTGTATTTAACTGGTTGTACCAATGCAACCAAAAAGGTTTGTACATTGACCCAGTGATTTGACACTGCTAGATGGGTTTGTGAAATCGAGATTCATTTTGGGTCCGGGGGCTTGATTATGCGGAGGGAAGGTGTTAGGCACCCCCCGACATCTGTGTTACCACGGTGACCGCCTCTTTTCAAAGAAACTATTATATGAATGTGTGTGTTGAAAGGGGCAAGATGATGTTTGACTCTTCGCCGGGGTTATCGCCGGTTTGAGTTTATAGTAGACGTTGCTCAGGGTTACATCTGAGATTGGACTACTTGTTGGTATGCCACGATATCATCTTGTGAGAGGCAGTGTTGAGGTGGCAAGATGATTTTTGATTCCTCATCGGGGTTATCGCCGATTTGAGCAAAAAGCAGACGTTGCTCAGGGTTACTTCTGAGATTGGACTACTGCAAGTGTTTGAACGCCCTGAGGTCATCTTGTGGATGTGCCTACCTTCTCGTTGTTAGCTCCGGGTTTGAGGTATGAGTGCCTCGACAAGAGATATTATCTTGAAGCTGATCGCATATATTTGGAACAAACAATTCTGGAGTTATCGCCGAAACTGGAAAAGCATCCCTTGAGGCTATCACCAAGGATGGAGTCGCTACTCTCAGTGTTAGTTCTGGGGCTGGAACTGAGCGTCGCGATGTTGTCACCGAGACAGAACTGTCCTCTCTGGTGTTGTTGCCGGTCTTTTGATCTGCATACCTCAGGGTTATCTCTGAGATTGGAAATGACATTCCTGGTGTGTGTTCCGGGGTTTTGGAATGACGTTCTCGGTTTATGTTTTGGGTGGGAACTGATGTTCCCGGTTTGTGTTCCGGGTTAGAACTAAACTTCCGGTAGTATCCAGAATGGATGTAAACTGTCTTCCAGGATTATCTCCGAAAGACGAATCTGCCCTCCTGCAATGTTAGTAACAGGCATGCAGAAAATTTTGAGTGTCTACAGATGCCCTTCTTTATCATATTCATGAAACGCAAGGAATGGATAGGATAAAGAATCCTAGACACTTGAAATGCAAGCAAGATAAACATGATGCTATATGCAGCAACATGATGCAAATGTATGATGCATGATTGCCAGGTAATCCTGTTGGGATGACAATCATTGATGGCTTGGACATGCGATTCAAGTCTCCAAGGATGTTGACGTTGGGGTTATCACCAAAGTCTTGAATCCTAGACATTGGCTTATATTCTATAGAGGTACCTCTTGTGTGTAAGAGATCTGTGGGGATAAAGCTTCATTTGTTTGAGGATGTGTATAACATAATCCCTCATTACATCGAATTCTTGCTTGATTTTGTTGATGTCGGGGTTTTGACCTTCGTTAATGTGTGTATCACCGGATAGATCCCTGATGGGTGCTCTATCAAGGTTGCTTAACCTTCATTGATGTATGTGTCAATGGTAACATTACGTTGTAACCCCCACCGGGGATACGTGGATGAGTTGCTTCAATGGGTTTACTTTCCATCGGCTGACATGACGTCAAGGTTGCTTGACCTTCATTGATGTGTGTATCAATGGTTGCATTGCATTGTAACCCCCGTCGGGGATGTTTAATATTTCGTGGTTTTGCGTTGTAACCCCCGCCGGGGATATTTAGGGTTGTGACCCTGCAAATGACGGCATCGGACCTTTGTGGGGTATTGCCGAGCATGATCTGTGAAAGCTAAGCTCATTGGTATAGTATACCTTGCATTCAGGCGAATACCACTAAGACGACGAGAGTTTAACTCTGACCGACAAGAAACCAGGATTTTCGGCTATTCCGCTCAATCGCGTAGCATTTTTATTCCTAATTTGGCCTTTTCAGCTTGTGAAACCTCCTTTGTAACTCTAACTGGAGTGAGCCAGAGGTGTGGGACCCATGTAGAAGTTCCACAAGTACACCTGCAGGAGCCACAGGTGAGCCTATGGCCAACCGTGCCTATGTATAGGCAAATGGTTGCTTTTATAAGTCATTTTCAAGTCTTGCGTGAAGGAAATCTGAGAGCTCTTCTTGGATCTGGCTGAGTTAGGAAACTTTTCGCATAATACGCCGCCACCGTACAAGCATTCTTCACTATCCACAGTAGCGTATGCATGTATTTTTTTTCCAATTTCTATCCGTTGGAAAATGACTTATCACATGAAATGCATTTAGACACATAGTAGTGAATATGCATTGATATGACTTGATAAAAATATTTAACATAGAAAATGTACGTATTAAACCATCTTTGAACATAATGATGTGAAAATTTTTACTTTTAAAGCAGATCAAATTGACACCTTTTTTTGTCATTTCTTATCTGTCTCGAGGACAAATGAGTAAAGGTAGAAAAGTAAAATAATTACAGTAATTAGACTACACTTATGGATTTTTTTACTATGATGCGATTAATGCATGTAGGATGTATATATTTGTATGCTGGTGTGTGTCTCTTGAATGGCCACCTAGTCATGCCTATGTGCATGTGGATAGTCCCATTTACAAAGGGGCTATGGAAAAATTTTCCCAAAATGTAGGTATTGGGTAGTCATGTATTTTTAACTCTACTGTAGATGTATGTTAAAATAATGCATTTTGAAAAGCTCCAGGTAAGAAATTACCACACCCTTTCTGAGGTGATTTGGAGACTTGTTGTCCGGATATTATGGATCCGGATCAACCAAAGCGATTCATGAGACCACTTACAGTGTCTGAAGGAGAGCTTACGAAGAGCCTCAACGCCGCTCATTACATTAGGCTGACCTCGTCATTTGGTGGAGGCGATGATACGTCTTATTCGGGTTAAAGTTAGATCTTTAATCTTCCTTATTTCCTATTGATGAGGAGTCAAGGATTCTGATGTTGATTTGCATTTGATGTAGGTTCCGGCTTTCACTGACCTCGAGGGGCTGTTTTGCATCCACTCTATGTATGAGGCTTTGTATGATGACTACAGAGCGATTGTCCATGGCTGAGGATTTGTGATGTTCTTCTCCATTCTACCCCGTCGATGTCCCTGGGGTTACCTCAGGGCATTGTCTGAGCCGTGGTTTCACCAGACTCAGTCACTCCATTTGCTGGACTGTGAGGTGATGATGACGCTGATGAATTGGCGGTTTATCACAGATATGGAGTTTGGAGGGGAGCCGGTGCCTTGCACGGCGGATATCACCCCTACTGCCGTCAGATCCTTGTTGGGAGTTCAGTGAGGCGCTCGAGGAAGGGCTGTTCGTCTGAGTCCTTTGAGCATAGATGCTATGAGCGGGCTATTGAGTGAGCCCATACCCGATGACGTGAGAGTCAGGGATCACATTCTTTGATGATTGTTCTTGATGATCATTAGGAGCTGCTTTATTGCAGATAATTCCTCTATGGTGTTCTTCGCTTTGATCAGTGCCACTCGACACATGGACCGTATAGGAGAGTATGATTGGGGTTCCTACACCTTTGCCTACTTTCCTCAGGAGAATGCGCATGCGATCGCAGGGCTTGACCTAAGCGTGGTTAGGATTCTATCCATTTCTGCTGGTGAGTATTTCTCTTGTCTTTTCCCATGTATAGGTTAAGAGCATTGACTGACAGCAGATGTTTGCCTTTGTGTTGGCAATTTTGGGCCTATGAGAGGCTTCCTTTTTTGGGTTCTATGAGCGTGTTAGGTTTAGACACCTATCCACGAGGACGGAGATGGCATCATTCCATACTGGCGGAGGTCCCTGTTGCTGAGGGTTTCACTCATTGTCGCCTACAGCTGGAGTTGTTGACAGCCGATGTCATCACATAGATTCCCTACTCTGGAGAGCATTTGGGAGTTAGTGTTGAGGATGGGTACCCAACTGGAGTAGAGTACATCATTTCCACCTGCAGGATTCCTCTCTTCATAGATGGAGGATGGGAGCTCTATTTAGGAGAGCGTGCTATTAGGAGCACTACAGGAGAGATTCATATACCGATCTTGCCTCCTGTCAGGCGTTATTGGCCTGTTTCGCAGTCACCCTTCATTGACATCCCATTGATAGGGATTGATGGTTTTACATTGTCAGAAGGCCCCTGTTCTCAGGTGATGTTCCAGTATTGGTGGATCCCTCGTACCATTGGAGCTCAGACCCGCGCCACACAGTTTATGGGGGATATAGTTCCAAGATCCGTGATGATGATGGATTGGCTAGCCTATGTCAGAGATCGACTCATGTGACCTGATCGATGATTGATTTCGGCTAATTTGGGCCGGCCACATCTTTTCATTCGACATCTGGTCGGAGATCCTTTGAGTTAGATATTTTGATCCTTCCACTCTGGCGGGTGGCCCCTCAGGTGACCCATATGGCCTTTACCGATGCAGATCCTCCATTGTATCGGCTGACATTCCCTGTAGATAGAGATCCAGTGACTCGGGAGGAGTTACATCGGTGGGCGTGATCGATGATGTAGACATCGACACTCTTGACTTTTTTTGATGTATTTCTTGCTATCTCTTTTGATAGGCCTCTATTAGCATCTGGGTAGCTTCGCCCCATTCTCGCTATATCTTTTGATAGGCCTCTGTTAGTTGTTGGGTAGCTTCGCCCCATTTTCCTGTATTTTAGCTTTACAGAGATGTATTAAATGATGATATACTTAGGAATGTATGTACAGTTTTCCATTCCCTGTATCATATTTCCATCTATTGTATCATGCATGTTATTTTGTTATGCATATGTATGTATGTCCAGAGATGTTCAGCATTGACCCCTGGATGGTCTTATGACGTGGCCCACACAGATGTCTTCTTCAACAGTTAGCCGTATTGATCATACCCCACCATTTTTGGTGGTATCTGGTATGCGTTCATGGTATGATAGTATATCACCATCAGACATGGTGATCGTAGATGATTTGTTGCAGCATACTATGACCTTGTTGATGTTTCAGGTTCCACCAGGATTTGTAGAGGGTATGCTCGAAACCTTTGGGTATGAGAGGCGGAGTTTTTCCGATTTGGGACCCGGAGTTGACTCTACTTTGGAGGATTATGCGCAGTTGGCGATGTTGCATTTGGATAGACCTTGCGTGCATATGGCTATCGGAGACATGAGCAGAGCGATTCATGATCCTCACCGGATTGAGGCGTAGGGTGGTCGGGGCGAGATTACATCCGGCACGTGATATATCGGCGTTTTACATTTGTGAGCTTGGCTCTGAGGATAGCTATGCACGACATTCCAGAGATTTCACCACACCGGAGGACCATTGGCGTTCAGCCAGAGTGGATGTAATGCCTCTATACATATTGTCATACGTCTTCATGCCGCGGTACATGGATGAGCTGGATATCGGCGTCATTATGGCAGTGAGAGCTCTCAGGGAGGGTCATACCATTGTACTGATGATCATTGAAGAGACTCTGAGGTCGACTACATCTTGCTTTGCACTTATCTGGCGGGGAGTGTTTCTGGTGCTTCGGTCATGCTCTACGTGTGGTTTATGTCACACTTGGGACTGATTGGCACATTTAGGCAATGAGGGGTTTTGTTTCACCCATGATATAGCCATGTCGTACTCTCTTCGATTGTGGAGTGTCTGAGATCTTTGAATCGTGGTGACTTTTTTGGCGGGGATTAGAGACACATTTGCTATATTATCGTGTTAGGCTTAGCTCACCCTCTGACTTTATTACTCATGCTCTCGGGCATGGATTATCTCCTCCTGGGCTGGTTTGAGGGTATGATTACTTACCACCCTTTGGCCGTGATGTGTCGATTTGACTAGTTTGAGATTTTCATCCTTTTGAGGCGATGAGTCGGTCGCTAACTCACAATCATGTTTATCAGCGGAGGACAGATCTAGGTTGTATGCCTATTGGGATCAGCGAGAGCTGGCTGAGTTTTCTGTCAGTCATCTAGGTTGTTCTGCAGAGTATTCCGCATGGATGGAGACAGAGACCGCATCGGTGCGGTAGTATCCATAAGTCTGAGGATTGATTACGATGATGAGGAGCCTATATAGAGGCTATTATTCCCATCGATGATTTGATTCTTTGAAATTTGCCAGCATTTGTGATGGATTCTCCCACCCCGAGTGCCACTGTTAATCAATATTCGACACATCATTTGGAGCAGAGCTTACATCTGATGACCTATGATAGAGATCAGGCTAGGGCCCTGATGTTGACAGCTCTTGATGAGAGAGACGCCGCTCTGTTAGAGAGGGATGAGGCTATATCAGCCAGGGATGCATTGATTACGGAGCGGGATGCCACATTATCTGCTAGGGATGTGGCCATTGCAGATAGCACTTCAGTTAGATCCCAGATGACTGTCAGTCTTGCCGACATGAGTGCCTACATTGATGAGCATTATGCCACCATGAAGTTAGCCTCTGATCTGCTAGCTCGTGTAGATACCCTTAGGCAGGAGCTTGCAGCGTTGTCTCTGTTTTCAGAGAGGGATGCTATGTTAGATTTGATAGTCCGTATACATACAGATCTGTAGATAGCTTTGTATTTTCTTGCATAGACTAGCTTAGCCATTTTGTCATGTACAACACATATGTATATATCAAACAGTATTATATATGGCAGGGAAATATATTTTGATTCACTTCCCTTTTAGTTATGCCTTGATACTTGCTTGATATTTGCCTATTTCTTCAGGGCCTTGTGATCTTGATGCATTCTGAACTTATCCTTGATAGATGGACATTGAGACGTCGCAAGATCTCTTAGAATGGATCATTGATTTCTGTATATCCCTACCATCTTTGGTGTCTTGGGACTGGTATTTGTATGGAAAAGTGGAGAGGAGGGTAGTTTCTTCCTCTCTGAGATTGACCGTACCGCAGATGGTCGTCAGTACTTCTATTTATGAGAAGCCTAGTTAATTCCATCTCATATGGGTTGGTATTGCTCTTTGAGGCACGATTGCAGCTTAAATGGTCACCGAATCTTCTATTTGTGAGAAGAAGTTGGGTAATTCCATCCCTTTGATCTGAAACCAATGAAATGTGGCGAATTGAAGGTTGATCCCAGTACCGTGTGACAAGAATTTTTATTCTGGTAGGGGTTAGACTGAACCATAAATGGCTGCCTACGTACTCCTATTGAAGTGGAGATCAAGTCTGCGTAGTTCGAACCTGGTGTAAGAGCTCCAACGCTGAATGTGAAAGGCAGATAGGTGTAAAAATATTTTTGTTTTTTTTGTAGAGAAAGGGAAGAAATGTTTTTGGTTTTTTTTATTGCGACCGGGCCATATAACATATGGTTGCCTACGTACTCCTATTGAAGAGGAGATCAGGTCGACGTAGTTCGCCCCTCAGGATGAATCGCAATTTGAAGAAAAGCGTGAATCCCATATGCGAGCTATCTTTGGGGAGAAGAAAGTTTGATCCCATAATGGGGACAAACTGTAGGTGTGTAAAAATTTTGATCCCGTCTTCAGGATAAACTGCAAGCGTAGAAAACTTTAATCCCGTCTTCAGGATAAACTGTAGGCATAGAAGGTTCAATCCCGTCTTCAGGATAACCAAAATTGTTAAAAGTTAAATCCCGTCTTCAGGATAACTGAAATTGTATGGAAGGTTTGAAATCAAGTGATACCAGGCTACTGGTTTGAAGTGTATTTTTCCCTGAGGGGTAGAAGAGTATGTAGAAAGGAAAGGGTTCAAAACTGGAATGACTGGTGATTTGATGATCAAAACCAGGATGTTTGTTTGATGGTAACTTCAGACATAGTACCGTTTCACGGTGTCCGAGTTGATAAGCTGTGGAAATTCATCGCCATCCATTTCCTGCAATCTGAGAGAACCTCCTGTCAATACCTCCTTGACAACAAATGGGCCTTCCCAGTTAGGAGCGAATTTTCCCTTAGATTGATCTTGGTTGTCAATGATCTTCTTCAAAACCAAGTCATGTTGTTTGAACTACCGTAGTCAGACTTTTCTATTGTAGGATTGTGCGATCCTTTGCTGATATAACTGACCATGGAAGATAGCCGCGGATCACCTTTCGTCTATTAGAGACAATTGGTGATACATGTCTTGTACCCATTGGTCTTCATCTAACTAAGCATCCATCAATACTCTGAGGGATTCCATTTCCACCTCTACGAGGAGCACTGCTTCCATCCCATAGACTAATGAGTAGGGGGTTGCCCCAGTGGAAGCACGCATGGAAGTTCTGTAGGCTAATAAAGTCAGAGGCAAGAGGTCAGGCCATCCTTTGTGATTGGCAGAAATTTTCTGCATGATCTTTTTGATGTTCTTATTAGCCGCTTCAACAACACCATTCATCTTTGGACGGTAGATGACGGAGTTGAGGTGTTTGATGTGGAATTTTCTGCATAACTCCTCCATCATTTTGTTGTTGAGGTTCTTAGCATTGTCGACACAATGACCTTCTGGTTGTCCATATTGACAAACAACATTATTTCTGATGAAAGCAATGATGACTTCTTTAGTAACCCTGGGGAATGATGCTGCTTCTACCCATTTGGTGAAGTAGTCGATCATGGTGAATATGAATCGATGTCCATTACTGGCTTTGGGCTCGATGGGCCCGATCACGTCCATTCCCCACATTGAGAAGGGCTATGGAGAACTCATATTGTGGAGTTCCCTTGGAGGGGCGTGGATAGCATTCCCATGAATCTGGTATTGATAGCACCTCTTGACATGATCATCACAGTCAGCTTTGACTGGAAGCCAATAATGCCCCGTTCTAAGGATCTTTTTGACAAGCAGGGGTCCGCTCATGTGAGGGCCACATACTCCACCATAGATCTCATCCATGAGTCTTTGAGCTTGGTCTTTATCCAGACATCTTAGGAGACCTAATCCAGCATCTCTTTAATAGAGTGCATCTTCGCTCAAGTAGAATTTCATAGCAAGTCGATAAATTTGCCTCTTCTCAGTTAGGCTCGCCTCAGCAGGTGTAGATCCATCTCGCAGATACTCCTTGATATGCTGATACCAAGGGTGGTGGACGGGAGGTAGTTCATCCGATACTTCTCCAACGTAATTCCCATAGACTGGGGCTTTTTGCAAAGTAAACGTGATGCTTGGCATGTTTTCCTTATCAGATATGTAAACCAAGGAGGCCAACGTTGCTAATGCATCTGCAAAATCATTCCTATTACGAGGAATGTGTAGAAAGGAGATTTCTTCGAACTCCAAAGCCATCTGTAAAACTTGCCGATGGTAAGGCAGCAAATGTAATTCTTTGGTTTGATTGATTCATGTGGATTGTCTGATTACCAATTTGGAATCCCTAAAGACAGTTAACCGCCTGATGCCCATTGAACGGGCAAGTTTTAGCCCCATGATACAACCTTCATACTCAGTTGTGTTGTTGATGCTGACAAACTGCAATTTGACGACGATGGGATACTGCTCCCCCGTATCGGATATTAGAACTGCTTCAGCTCCAGAGCCTTCTATGTTAACAGCTCCATCAAAATATATTTTCCACGTCTGGCATATATCGCATCGATGTTTGAAATTGAGTTGTCATTACCCTTCATCGGGAAATATGTTTCCAAGGGTTTGTAGTCCCCTGAAGGTGCGACGGCTAGTTGATCCGCAATTCCTTGACCTTTGACAGAGTTTTTCATCACATAGACGATGTTAGATTGCTGTAGGATCAACTGCCATCTGGATAGTCGACAATTTAGTATGGGCTTACTGAACACATACTTGAGAGGATCCATTCGGGATATGAGATGGGTTGTGTGACCATGGAGGTAATGTTGTAACCTCATGGAAGCCCATGCTAAAGCACAACAAGTCTTCTCAATCAGAGTGTACTTGGGTTCACTGATGTTGAATCTTTTGCTGAGGTAATAAGAGCTCGTTCTTGGCCTCTATTGTCTTTTTTCCCCAGCATATAGCCCATGGCATTGTCATTTATGGACAGGTACATGAACAGGGGAACATCATCCCTGGGAGGTACCAAAATAGGAGCGTTAATCAGTTGCTCTTTGATTGTAAGGAAGGCTTTCTGACACTCATCGTTCCATTTCATGGAGGAGTTCTTCCTTAACAGCTTGAAGATAGGCTCATAGGTTGCTGTGAGTTGAGAAATAAATCTGTTAATGAAGTTGATTATTCCCAAAAATCCCCGTATTTCCTTCGCTGTTTGAGGAATGGGCATTTCCTTGATGGCCTGGATTTTGGTAGGATCCAGTTCAATCCCTTTGTGGCTGACTAGGAAACCTAGCAACTTGTCTGACTTAACACCAAAGGCGCACTTAGCGGGATTCAATTTCAAGTTGTACTTACGCAACCTGTTGAAAAGTTTTGTGAGATGGTCTAAGTGGTCATCCTCCTTCCGAGATTTGACGATGATGTCATCCACGTAGATATCTATCTCTTTGTGCATTAAATCGTGGAAAAGAGCCATCATAGCTCGCTGATAGGTAGCCCCGGCATTGATGAGGCCGAATGACAACCGTCTGTAGCAAAAGGTTCCACAAGGCATGATGAAAGCAGTTTTCTCACGATCTTCCTCAGCGACCATAATTTGATGGTACCCCGCAAAGCAATCAGGAAAGGAGTACATGCCATATTGAGCAGTATTGTCAATAAGAATTTGGATAAATGGTACGGGAAAGCTATCTTTAAGGCAAGATTTGTTCAAATCTTGGTAATCCACGCAGACTCGCACCTTTCCCCCTGGTTTAGGCACGGGAACAATGTTGGATATCCACTCCGGATATGTAGACACCATGATAATGCCAACTTGAAATTGTTTCACAATTTCTTCTTTGATCCTTTAAACTCCACTCAGGTTTCAATCACCTGAGCTTTTGCCTAACTGGCTTGAATCCTTCTTTGATGGGAAGGCGATGAAGAACAATATCCGTGGACAAACCCACCATGTCTTCATGAGACCATGCAAACACATCTTGGAATTGGGTAAATAGTGCAACCATGTCATTCCATTGATTTGTGGTAAGGTCTGAACCAATTTGGATTAGCTTAGGGTTGTCTAAGGTTCCAAGATTGAAAGAAGTGGTTTGATAAAGATTGGGTTTGGGTTTGTCTGCGACCCATTCCTTAATCTTCTGAGGTGTCTCAATGTCCTCTTAGATGTCCATCAAGTCTAGGTCCAACTTTGCATCAAAGTTACAGCCCTTGTGGAGAGAAGGCACCTCATCAGCAAGTACATGCACATCTAAATTCAGAGTCCTGAAACAAAAGATGCTTTCACTTAATATATGCAACTGTTTGATCATACAAAAGTGTTAGCATGTACTTAATAAAATAACTGCTAGTAATGTAAAGGAAAGCAAGCAATTAAAGTTATCTATAGGGCGGAGGGATTTTACGCCCATTTTACCCTTAATCGACCCAATGCATGGAGTCTTTGCTCCAATTGTAGAGGGAAAAGTCCTGATGGACTGTAATGATGGAAGGATCGTCATTGTCCTCCTTTTCCCGAATGATAACCATGACATCTGGGTAATCATCATCTAGGGTGTATCTGTTTGTATGTTCATCATGAACAATGACGCGTATGCCTGCCATCATCAAGGCAAGGTCATGTTTATGTTTCCATTCTTTTTCTTCCACTTCGGGATCAGGAATCAGCACCTCTTTTGCTTTGATTGGTACTAGCTTCGGAAATAGCCTAGCCACAACATGGGCTGGAACCTTTACTGGAGACTGTATCAACTTATGAGGTAAAGGTATAGAAAATCGCCGTACAGCGGAAGCTTGAGGAACCTGCCTGTTCTTATGAGGATTCCTATGATTGGAACTGGCAGAATATCCTAGCCCAACTGTTCCAATTTGACTGGACATTTGAATAGGGTGCTTAATACTCTGCTTATCTTTACCAAGCCCTTGTTCAGGTTAATGATCCAATGACATCATTTCTTGAGTGGCCGACATAACCTCAGAAGAAATCTTGGGTATGGGAAGTGGCGCTCCAATAGAATGGTATTGTGTGTTACTCATTTCCAAAGTATGGAAACTGGCCGGTTTAACTTCTGAATTAAAGTTGATAATTGGTAGAGTTCCTTGTTCAGGACATTCCGGCTCAGTGCTGACAGTGACTAGACTGTTGTTGATAATGTATTTGAGTTGTTGATGTAGCGTGGAGGGAACGACTCTAGCCATGTGTATCCATGGTCTCCCTAATAGCAGGTTGTATCTTGAGTCTATTTTGAGGACGTGGAAGGATACATTGAATGTATTTGGACCAATCTCAATTGGCAACTCAATCTTTCCGATGGCATTCCGTCGGGATCCATCAAAAGCTCTGATAACCATATGGCTGCTTTGGATCCGCCTGAGATTGACATTCATCTTCACCAAGGTGGCATAAGGATAGATATTTAGAGATAAGCCTCCATCTATCAAAACTCCAGCTAGCATGTACCCAGAAGATAAAACTATAATATGCAATGGCTTGCAATGACCAGTCCCTTCAGGAGGTATGTCGTCATCAGTGAAGGATATCACATTGTTGTTGAAAATGTGATCAACCAAATGTTGTAATTTTTCCACATCCACTGATTTTGGCAAGTAGGGTTCTTCCAAAACCTTTAGTAAAATCTTCCGATGATCCTTAGAAGAGAAAACCAAATCCAGTATAGATATCTAGTGTGGAGCTTCTCGCAAGCTTAAAACCACTTTGGCTTTATTGTGGCCCATAGTGCGGAGGAATTTTTCAATCTTCTCCATGGGCAACTTCCCTTTTGCTTCGCAAGTAGGTTTAATAACCCGTTGAGGAAGATACAGTGGATTTTCCTTCAACACTGTAGCAGTAGTATGAGACGTGGATCCTTCAGGTTCTCCATAATTCCATGGAACTTTGTGTAAGCTGACAACAGGATATTGTGGTCTATAAGATAAACAAATTGGCTCTAGTGCGGCCACTTTCAAAGGATTATCAGCTCCTTTGAGTTGAATTGGTTGTATGGGAAATACTTTGACAGTCTCATCATCCACTTCGGATATGACTGCTACTGATCCCTTCCATTTGGTAGGACATGCATTCCCACCCTTGAGTTGTACAGTGTAATCATCTGCTATTTGCAGGACACCGCTATCAATAAGATTCTGAATAAGATGGCGGAGTGCCCAGCGTTCTTTTGTGCTGTGACCGCGAGAATGTGAATGATATTGACACATTTCATCAGAATTGAACCGTCTTGAATGGGGATTGATTGGAGGGAGAAGGAAGGTAATTCTTCCTTCGTTGATCAACATCTGTAGTATCTCCTCCATAGATTGGCCCAAATAGGTGAATTCCCTCTGATTGGCAAAATCCCGACGGGCTTTAGCATTTGCTCTCATCGCAACCTTATCCTCCATAGCTTCGCTTTCTGAAGGTGGTGAGGAGGCATTCATAACAAAAAGAAGGAGATAGGCATGCTCCTGCCTGATTAATTGGCGTGTGACTTGATGATGGTGGGTCACCAGTTCTGCCAGTTGCTTAATTTGTTTGCAAAGAGCTTGCATCTTTCATTCCATGGTAAACTGGAACTTTGCATAATCCCATTTGTCAACACCGTCTTTGATGGTTTGGGATGATTCGCCGTTAGAATTGGAACCTTGTCCAATGCTCCAACTGATCATGTTGACCTCTTCTTCTTTTTGTTGAGGAAGAGGGTTGTCTTGCACGTGAGGTTAATCTGGCTTTGTGACCATGATCTCACCATTGTCTATCAGATCATGAATCTTGTGTTTCAAGGCCCAACAATCTTGAGTATCATGTCCAGATGCTCCGGCATGATAAGCACACTTTCGAGTAGCATTAAAACCCCTCCCATTAGGGTTGGCTGGTGGAAGAAGATGTGTAATTTTCTTCTAAGCAGTCAGAAGAGCAAGAATATTCTCGAGCGAGTCCCCTAAGGGTGTGAACATTCGAGGTCGCTTTACTTCTCCACTTTTAGGCAATGAAGGGTTTGAAGATTGTGCTGGAAAAGGGGAGTAGTTTCTCCTCTACATAGGCAGGCTTTGATTTCCTTTTTGTCCTTGTAGTATCAAGGAAACATCCTCCTCTTTCTTTTTATGGACCCTCCGGGGGTTGTTTCCATAAGATCCGGACTGGATGTACCCAGCAACGGCTTTAAGAGCGGCTAGGTCTTGAATTTTACCGGACTTCAATCCCATTTCAACCATTTCTCCGTGCTTGATCATTTCAGAGAATGGTTTACCAATACCAGCTAGAACTCTTTCATAGAAAGGAGCTTCCTATACATCTATGAAAGTCATGACCATTTCTGATTCTATCATGGAAGGAATAACTTGAGTAGCAAGGCGCCTCCACCTTTGAGCGTATTCTCTAAATGACTCATTAGACAGTTTCTTGACTTTGGTAATTTGGTACCGGTCAGGAGACATCTGAGATTGAAAACTGTATTGAGTGAGGAAGGCGTGAGCTAGTTCTTCCCAGCTATGGATCTTTGAGTTTTCTAATCTGGTATACCATGAATGGGCTTCTCTAGTCAGACTTTTCTGAAACAGCTGCATTCTGAGCTTTTCATTTTCTGTGTAAGACCCAAGTTCTCCAATGAACACCTTTAAATGTGTATAAGGATCCCCTAATCCGTCATATTTCTCAAAATCAGGGGTCTTGAATTTCTCTAGATAATGTACACCAAGAAATATGCAAAGGTCTACATATGAAACACTTCCATGCGTTCCAATCCCTTTGAGAACACGAATAGTTTCCTCCATTTGAAGGACCTTCTTCCTAATATCACCGGTGTCTGGATCTCCTTTGAGATGGGTGTTTTAAGGGTCTTTGTTGGTTGTATCCAACTGAGGTTCTGGAATTGTTTTTTCCAGACCTTGAACTCCTCCTTGTGTAGATGATTCTGTATGTGTAGGTATCTTCGTACTCTGAGTGGACTGGTGCAATTCTTTCAGTAGAACAACAAAGTCTGTAATTTTTTTACTCAATCCGTCAAATTCTTCTAGAAAGCTTGACATTAGATTTGGTCGAGAAGAAGACATGATTGGCTGTAGGCTCGTGGCCTTTTTGGATTTTGAGCGGGTAAGAGGCCCAATTATTTCCCTACAAAAGACTTACGTAGTTTAGTCTTAGGATAATGTAAATGTTATCATAGCATGTCCGTTTAGGAATTTTGTCCTGCAAAACCGGTTGTTAATTGATAACATGTTATGCATGCACAGATATTCTTCATATTTTCCATTACATATGGATGAACATGGAATAAAATTACAAGTAAATGCATTTACAAGTAATTGAAAATGGAAAGTATGAAGAGACTTTCCTCCGCGTTTGGTTTATCAGAGGTTGACCTATCTTAGGGTTACTCTCACGGCTTTTTGGAATGAAGGTTCCCAGACCATCGCAATCTACTTGACGGAAAGTTAATCTAGTCGTCCAACTGGAGTGAATCTGAGTGGTACCTTTCCTGAGCCCCGGGAAATTATTCTTCCCACGAGTCCAGTAATCAAACACCGACAGGATAGCCTCCTTGTGGAGGGACCGCACAACATATATTCACATACAACGTGTCTCACCGTTTATGCAAAATGATGACATGTGTGAAGCACTAATTTCATAGATAGATATTTAACAGTGCAATAATTAAGATGCATTCGTACACATTCATCATAATTGTAAATGCAACATTCACACACAAGCATATAACAATTTTGAAAAGCTTGTAATATCGGCTTAAGCCCTCTTACTGGAGTCCCCAGCAGAGTCGCCACCTGTCGACGTCGGGATTTTTGTGTCCCTTTTCGTTACTTGTTCTTTGGTGTTCTCATGTTAATGTGAGATTTGTTTGAAAAAACAAGTGAAAAAGGTCCGACATGTATAATGTCGACGATTTGACTTTTAAGAGTCGCGGTTGGTGTATTTAATTGGTTGCACTAGCTTATAATAAAAAACGGTTTGCACATTGACCCGATGATTTGACACTTTGCTAGATGGGTCTCATGAAAGCAGAGATTCATTTTGGGTCTGAGGGCTTGATTATACGGAGGGAAGGTGTTAGGCACCCCCCGACATCCGTGTTACGACGGTGACCGCCACTTTTTAAAAAAACTGTTATATGAATGTGTGTGTGTGTGTGTGGATCAATGTGCAATTATTTAGAAGTAGTGCAGTACCTCGTTCGTACCTATATACATAGGGTTTGAATTTATAGAAAAATTCAGTTTTAAACAAGATATAGCAATGTCGTTTTGTGAAAGAGGTTTTTTAAACCCTGTGCTCAATAGTAATTGAGGCCTTTGATGCTTTCATTTTATTATTAAATGTTTGGCTTGTTTGCTTTTATTTTCGAGATGCGAAGCATTCTCAAGAAAATAATATATAGCAGTGCCGAACTTATCATGGGCATGACAGCCATCCAAGGAAATTCAGACATTATAAAAATAATGTACAAGCTGCTTACAACTGAAAAATGTCCATCATGGGAACCGAATCTAGATTCAATAGACTGAATCTTTGATCACATGATTCCTAGGCTCACATGATACTGCAATTTGTATGGAAAGCGATGGCGAGTTATATATATAAAAGCTGTAAATATATATATACAGACATGATCAACCACCACGAAGCAACTCCATGGGGGATGGGAAATATAAATATATAAAAGCGGTAAATATATATATATATGGACATGATCAACCAGCACGAAGTAAACTCCAAGTGGGAAAAAATGTAAATAAAGCTGTAAAAGCGATCAACTGCCACAAAGTAAACTCCAGGCAGGACAAAAATGTAAATAAAGCTGTAAAAAGGCCACGAAGTAAACTCCAAGCCTGACAGAAATATAAATATATGTATATATGTACAAATATATATATATATATAAAAGCAGTAAACGCACTGGATATAAAAAATTATATATATAAGTATATATATATATATATATATATATATATATATAAGCAATAAACACTTCTTGAATCAAGTCTCAGGCTCAATCGAGGCATAACTTCGATAATGTTAGTCCATATATAAAATATATACATATATATAAGTATATATATGAGGCAGATATGAAAACCATGGACCGAAAAGTAAAGTGAGCACGCACACAACATGACTCTCAATGTGTATAACAGTGTGTGCTAATATCAGAAGAAGGCTTTATATAATTTGAGAAGGCTTACAGTGGGCTGCCAATGTAGAATTCTATGACTTTAAATGGATAAACACTCAGCTCCCGCAGGATAAAAGATAACTATATGTGAGCTAACAAGTGTTTAAAGATGAGGAAACACTCAAAAGATGTGTATGCAGAGTAAAATGGACAGGGCTTCCTCGCCTTTTTCTATCTTTTCTTTTTTCAAATGGCTGACCCCAAGGCTTGTATATATAGACGGATGGCCGCAGATACACCTTCAGCAGCCGCGGTTGTACCTGCGGCTGGTCGTGGTGCATCTGAGCCTCGTGGGTCCCGTCGTCTCATAATACGTGCACTTATGCACTATAATGTTCGCTCGAACTTGCAGAACATCAATCCGAGCATCCGAATGAGGTATATTTGACCTTCTTCGGACCGTTTTTGTCGAGAGTTACGCAATGACATAGATTAGAGGTTGTACGAAGTCAGGAAATGGGGTCTATGCCCATGGTCTTCAAGCTTCAAATTCTATCCAAAGTACTGCCACGCGTAATAGTCACTCGGGATTGTTATTCCTCGGTTCTTGTGGGACATTATTGTATGTATGTATGAAGTGTTGAGACGACGCGCAGGTGTTGAAAGGGGCAAGATGATGTTTGACTCTTCGTTAGGGTTATCGCCGGTTTGAGTTGAAAGTAGACGTTGCTCAAGATTACATCTGAGATTGGACTACTTGTTAATATGCCGCGATATCATCTTGTGAGAGGCAGTGTTGAGGTGGCAAGATGACGTTTGACTCCTCACCGGGGTTATCGCCAGTTTGAGCGGAAAGCAGACGTTGCTCAGGGTTACTTCTAAGATTGGACTACTGCAAGTGTTTGAACGTTGTGAGGTCATCTTGTGGATGTGCCTGCCTGCCCGTTGTTAGATCCGGGTCCCAGGTATGAGTGCCTCGGCAGGAGATATGAGCTTGAAGCTGATCGCATATATTTGGAACAAACAATTTCAGAGTTATCGCCGGAACTGTAAAAGCATCCCTTAGGGCTATCACCAAGGATGGAGTCGCTACTCCCAGTGTTAGTTAAGAAATTTGGGGCGAAGCGTCGCGATGTTATTCAAGAGTAATCGCTGTCCTCTCCGGTGTTATTCTTGGGGTCTTTTGATCTGCATACCTCGGGGTTATCTCCGAGATTGGAAATAACATTCCCGATGTGTGTTCCGAGGTTTTGGAATGACGTTCTCGGTTTGTGTTTTGGGTTGGAACTGATGTTCCCGGTTTGTGTTCTAGGTTGGAACTGAACTTCCGGTAGTATCCGGAATGGATGTAAACTGTCTTCCGGGGTTATCTCCGAAAGACGAATCTGCCCTCCTGCAATGTTAGTAATAAGCATGCAGAAAATTTCGAGTGTCTATAGATATTATATGTTGAAATCTTTATCATTTCTTTAAATCCAAATAATATTGTTGTGGTACGAACTCGTGATGTAAGATTGAGATGAACAACCCTTATATAAAGGCGACTTTAGGGTCGGACATCCGGCTGTTGCGCTATTTTTGAGTATTATGCATAATATCGGGTACAAGGGGTTGGCCACTCCAGGTACTTGCAGAGACTTATAGTTTAGTTTTATAACTAACCTATAATTTTGAGGTAATTCAATATTGAACGTCTGATAATTCCCCTATTAGTTCATGATCAAATTGTGATCACTCAGCATGAAATCTGGGAATATCCCACTTTATTATTGCAGTATTATTATCTCTTGTTAATCAATTGAATATTATTAAAACTTTGAAAGAGTTTTACTCTTTCATCATTGAATTGTTGTTTAGCATGAAATTCGATAAAATCTTGTTATTGATAAATAATTTATTCAGCTACTTTGAAATCCGTTGAATATTATTGAATTCCTTGAATCTAGACTCTAATATTCTTAATTCATATTTCTTATTGTATGCTTTAACTTGCGGAGCAAACTCGTTGCTCACCCTTGCTTAAAAATAATATTTCAGCTAATGATGAAGTAGTAGAGGGGCAGATAAAGACAAGGGCAAAGACAAAATACAGGAATAGTTATTATAACTTTACTTATTATATTTTTATATATAAACCTTTTTGTATATCTAAAGGTATGTATGTTATGTTAAGGTTAGACAACCTGGGATTTTGTATTAATTATATTAACTAATTGTATGTATGATGATATTCATAAGTGATTGGGTAGTTAGCTATTATTTGTATGATGGATCGTGAGCACCAGACCCGGGGTTAGGTAACCCGAATTTGGGGGCGTCACAGGTTGGTATCAAAGTTGTAGGTTATAAACCTTAAGTGGGGGGGGGGGGGGAACCTTAGGAATGTAACCATAAACAAGATAAAGAAAACTCATTTAGAGTTATAAGCGAGGGATTGATGAAATTCATCAATAGTAAGATATGTGGACACCTAGTGTTTATGGATTGTGTACTTGTGATGTACAAATTAAGATAATCTAAAACTGATTGTAGGATGTTAGGAAAGGATGAAATGGTTACGAAGATGTTGGTAGCTATTGCACCAATGCCATTAGCCGAGGTGCCAATTCAGAGTGAGTCAGTTGAAGAATTTGTAAGAGATGAACCTATGGTGAATCTGGGAAGTGATCATGACGAGTATCCCGAAATGGAGCTGAATGAAGAGGAAGAAGTAGATTATAAAGAAACTAAGGTAGAGTCAAAAATTAAGGTTAAAGTGGGAGAAAAAGGCAGAGTGAGAATTGAAAAAGGTCAAGTATTTGCAGAAGTCTAGGAACTACGGAATAAAGTATTTCTTCTGGAGGAATTATGGAAGATGGAAATGCCATTGCATGATATAACAGAAAAACAAAACGATCTGAAGGTACAAGTAGATAGAATAAAGGTTGAAGGTGGTGGATTATCTAAAGATATACTCAAGAAAAAGAAGGGTAATAATAAAAGGAAAAGGAGTAATGATAGTGACAATAACTCAGGGAATTCAAATTCGAAGAAGAAGCAAGCATGTGGCAAATGTGGAAAGAATCATTTGGAGAGAGTGTATGATGGGTAAAAAGGTGTGTTTCAATTGTGGTCAAAAAGGACAAGTTTTGCCAAATTGTCCTAAGCTGAAGAAAGGAAAATGTTTTTCATATGGTGGAATGGGTCACGGGTTCAATAAATGTCCTAGGAAGCTGACAGGTGAAGGGAGTGGACCATAGAAAGATTAAGCTCGAGCAGTAGTACCTTTTGACAATGAGATTATAAGTTAAGATTGTAATATCGTAACTGATGAGTAGGTATATGTAATATATATATATATATATATATATATATATATGAATGTAATCCTTGTTTTATATGAATATTAAGATGATTTTTGTGAATCTCAACTTTTTATATAAAGTTGTAGTAGTTAATCCTGACTTTTGTCAAAAAAGGATAGTAACTGATTATAGCAGTATGCGTTATATACAAAAAAGTGTACTATGTATTATTTTAATAAATATGCAATGATATGATTATATGTTAAGTAAATAAATTTGGAGGGTTAAGATAGTACTTTGTCTATCTAATAGGTTTTTAATTCAACAAACTGAATTTGTTAATTCAGCAAGTTGTATTTGTTAATCCGGCAAGCTGAATTGTTCTGAGTTTAAAATTTTGTGTTAAATTCTTATTATATTAATAATAAGATGTAGTATACAGATAAAGGATTAATGTAAGTTTTTAGTTAAACAAATAATACCGCCTAGGAAGGGAAGTATGAAGAACAATATGGAAGTACAATTTTTGAATCTGAAGCAGAAGAATATGACAGTGTTAGAATGTTTTTTCAAGTTCAACGAGTTATCTAAATTCACTCCACATCGATTGGACACCGAGGAACTCAAAGCGCGGCGTTTTAAGAACAGATTGAAACCATTGGTACTCAGTAAGATAGATGTGTAGCAAATTGATTCATTTTCAACTTTATTGGAAAAAGTAATTATCGCTGAGGGAGAAATTGAAGCCATATCAAAGAATATTCAAGAACAAAGAAATAAGACTGAAGGAGATAATATGATAGGTGATGGTGGAGGCAGTAATTCTAACAAACGTAAAAGGAATGACAATAATAACTCAGGAAATAATCTAGGAAAAAGTAGGAAGAGAGGTGAATCTTGTGTAGTTTATGGGAAGAACCATCAAGGAACTTGTTTTAAGAGAAAATGAGTATGTTTTAACTGTGGCCAAGAGGGACACATTTCTCCCAATTGTCCTAGTCCAAAGAAATTGCCAAGTTATTTTTTTTTGTGGATTATTAGACCATCAGATCCGGAACTGCCCAAAGAAGGATACGAATAAGGGAAACAACAACAAAGGAACCAGCATCGGAACACTAATGATCAAAGAATCATCTCAGCAGGGAAGACCAACGACATTTACTTTTGACATAACGGTTCCAGACGCAATGGCTGCACAAGAGGTGGTGGCAGGTAAAGATTTTGTTCAGTATTATAATTGCACACGTATTATGGGTAAAATATCGCTGTGAGTTGTTTCCATTTACAGATCCGAGTAACAAGTTAACATATGAGTTACAAATTAGTATTGTGTATATATAGAGGAATTGATAATACAACTTTAAAAGATATTAGAACTTAAGTATGATTATGGGGTCTATGGTAAACTATAAAGGTTTCGTATTTTTCGCTCTAAATTAGGATCAGAAAAGAATAGATGAAGTAATAAACATAATTTGAACGTAAGGAAATAGTGATTCCAGGGACGGAATCCTTATAAGGAGGGGCGAATGTCAAGACCCTGAATTTTAAACAATTTTATTTTTACGAATAATTTTTTTTATTTTATTAATAACAGTATTGATTATCAGTATTATGTTGAGCATATGTGATATGAACATAGAAAAATAGTCAAACAATATATTTGACTAAGTAATATGAGTAAGGTTATATTAATCAGCTGATGAAAACCCTAACCCTAATTACGGATAGGGATTTGATAGTTAATACAATTATTATAATTGTATATATGATTATGTGTTTGTGCAGTATAGGATTAATGATCAAATGTTGATTAAATAAGGTATAACCTTAGTAAACCATAATGTTAGATTAACAATGTAAGACCCCAACTTTTATGAATAAAGATTAATTTTTCTCAAAATATATTTTTGAATATTATGGTGTGGATTTGATATAATGTTATAGTTGTGGGTAATATTTATAAATTTTACAAAGTAAGCAAGTTGTTATAAAATATTTAATTGGTCAGGGAATATTCGTTTTAATAGGGAATATTCGTACGACGGCACAATCATTGATGGACCCCACAACGGAAGTATTGTCAGAGTTAAAAAATAACAGAAATAACTTTTTATAAAAATAACGACAAAGGTTTTACCGTTAAACTGTTGAAATACTTGGTGGTAAAAGTACAGTAATACGCGTGGTTGCATAGTAGCACACGGTATTGTACAATATCTTGTATTATTAATGCTTACGTGAGAAGTCACTCAGTTTTATTCAATTATTGTCACAGTATCATCTGCACAATATTTATATTATTAAATCAATAATTGAGACGACAAAGTTATTCATATTATTATTTGCATTATTGACAATGTCTAGAAAGTTTTGTCGATGAAAGGGGTTTGGTCACCTAATTGCGCGCCAATAGGGAGAAACCCTTATCGAAAAGCCCCCTCTTTCCTAGGAATAATCTGGTTGTTAAATATTGTGAGTTATAATATTAATGATGAATAAGTTCGTGTTGATTAAATATGTTTATTCATTTAGTTTTCTTTAATTCTTCCGTGACCCAATTACCCTTAAAGGAAGTAATTTTGTGTTTTGCTGGTTTTGTTATTATTGACCAAAGGAGCAATTAATCGGATAAATCAGCAATTAATTACAATTGGTTCACATGCATTTACTATTAGGGGAGGTTGTACAAGATTGATAATACTTGAAGGACTAAATTAAAAATGGAGGTAAAGATGAAGGTACTCTACTATAATAATTCGAGCCCCTAAATGTGTTATTATCAAAACTATGTTTTCCTATAAATAGAAGCTCATTTCTTTTTTCATTCTCACCAATTTACTAAGACTCACAAGAGCAACTATAGAGAGAGAAACTATAGAGAGGAAGAAGAAGAGTATTCTACTACTTCACGATTGCAGTATCCAACCTTCTACTAAGGTAAGGGGTATTATTTATTTTATATTCGCCTATGATATTATTTTTCGTATTCGTAAGATTATTATTTCGTTCAATATTCGTAAGGAATATTATCTTCATTTAATATTCATAAGGAATACTATTTTCGTTCAATATTCGTAAGAGATATTATTTTTTCAATATTCGTATGAAATAATATTTTCTTCCATACCCTGTAGTATATAAGTAATATTATTTCATTTTGTATTCCTAATTCTACACTCATTTTGTTAAAGTATTGCTTCTATACTCCATGAAATTAGTAGAATATCCTTGAAATTTGCGCTTCATCTAGTATCGTTTCACAACGATATTTTTCTGAACATTCTTGTTAAATTTTATGCTTTTCATGCTAGAGTACTATTCATGGATACTATTCATAAATACGGTACTATTCACAAAGTACAGTTCACGGAGCACTATTCACAAAATACTATTCACGAGGTATTATTCATGAAATACTATTCATGGGGTACTATTCATAAAGTACTATTCACGGGGGTACTATTCATGTTGACAATTTGGACATTATTGAATTCTAGATAAATTAAATTATAAATCTTTAAAAATGTATCTTTTACTTTCTTTTAATTGAATTCTTATATCATTGGCATCATCATCATGCTTATATTGTGATAAAAGTCATCTTTGGCCCGTAGTGCATAAATGGACTGTTCATTGGTATGATTATGATCAGGAATTATTCGGTATAATCATGACCTATAATGTTAAAAATGATGTGGTAAAAGTCCTTATTGGCCCATAGTGCATTGATAGATAGTTGTTGGCATGATCATGACCATTGGTGATAACACGAATATTCTTGGCCCATAGTGCATGGATAATTTGTGGATGTGATACTAATGAATATCCTTGGCCCGTAGTGAATGGATAATTCAGTGATGTGGATTATTTATTGAGCTAAGTCTCAGCGATAAGATTAATGATAAACTTCTAAATCGTAGAAAATAGTAGATGTTATGCTCTACATGACTCTTCTAATAGATTGCTTGTTCCGCTGCAGTTAAAGTTGTTATTTATTTTCTATCAGTTTAACCTGTTGAAGGCTAACGATAATTTATTCTACATTATCTTAGTCATAATATTTCTTACTGGGCTAGTTGAGCTCACCCTTTTGCTTTCATTGTTCTCTTCAGGAAATGAGAACGTAGCCGGGACTAGCCGGGGAACGGAGTGATGGTCAAAGATGGTGGCTATAGTAGTCCTCACTATTCTATGAAATGGTGTGATTATAATTGTAATAAGGACTCTATTTGAGTTTGGATATTGTCTAGAAGACAATATTCCTGTTAAAACTCTCAGCTACGTTTTGTCGTATTGTATAAATAAAGTTTGTATTTGATTTCTATACCATGTATTTGGCGACTCAAAATAGGTGATGTATAGCAATTTTGGGGGTGTCACAGTTGGTATCAAAGCTTAGGGATATGATCCCTGGCTGAGATGTGAGACTAGAACTAGGAGGGGAGAGATGGGTTAATCCTTCTCTAGTATGACCTACCCAAGTTATTTGTTATTTAATTGGTCGGTCAGAGTATAGGGATAATATGTGGCATATCAATTAACCCTTGTTTTGTGGCAATGTTTGAAAATGACATCTGAAAATGTTGAGATAAGCAATGGAGCACAGGAGATCGTTGAGTCACCACAGATCAATAACTAGGATAATATGTATCAGGAAGGCAACAATCTTCATGTAAATAACAACACCGACCAAATGATGAACGATGGGATGTTCAGAGGATTTATGTAATTCATGCAACATCAGGAAAGAGAGATTACTGTTCAAAATATAGGTGAAAACAATGGAAACTCTCAGATGGTAACTGCTAAGCAATTCAAGGAACTGGGACCACCGGAGTTTTTGGGAAAGCCAGAACCACTTAAGGCAGAAACATGGATAAATCAGATCACCAAGATATTTGATGTCTTGGGATGCTCCGAGGAGCAAAAGGTTCCCTTTGCCAGCTTCATGTTGAGAGGAGAGGCAGATTACTGGTGGGAATAAGTAAAACGTACTCAGCCTGCTTCACTCAAAATATCTTGGGAGAAGTTCCAAGAATTGTTCAATGACAAGAACTTTCCCAAAAGTATTCTTCACATGAAGGAGGTAGAGTTCATTAAGCTGGAGCAAAACAATATGACCATGTCATAATATGAGGCTAAGTTTATGGAGTTATCCCGATTTGTATCTCATTTGGTAGATAAAGAGAAGAGAATGACGCAAATGTTTCTGCGAAGTTTGAAACCTGAAATACGTTAATACCTCATTTCTCACAAACTTTGTTTGTATTCAGATGTTATGAATAGGGCTCAGTTATTGGAGCGCGATAATGAGTCAACCCAACCAAGAGATAGCAACCTGCAAAATAATAATACCAGTGGTAGCAGTCATCGAAGCGGTGACAACAAACGTGGAGGGAATCAACATGCCAGAAATGGTAACCACTTCGATGGTAATCATGACCAAGATAATAAAAGTTGAAATTTCAAGAAGAGAAGGTTCAACAATGATGGAAAGACAACAACACCAGCACCCGTTTTTAAAGAAGGAGAACAACCAACAATCGTATGCTTCAAATGCGGAGGGGAGGGACACATCAGTCCAAACTGCATGATATAGTCCAAGGCATGTTAGAATTATGGAAGAGAAGGTCACCTAACCCGATTTTGTAGTGCAGTGAAGTCAAGTCCAGCTGGGATGGAGGCACCAAAGGCCGTCCCAGACAAGAAAAAATTGGTAGTTCAAGGGAGAGCGTTTGTCGTGACCTCCCAAAAAGTGAGGAACCCTAACGAGGTTATCACGAGTAAGCTAATCATAAACTCTTGCAAAGTCTATACCTTATTTGATATTGATTCTACCCATTCTTTTATTTCTCCTACTTGCACTTAACGTTTAAATTTAACTCTGGAGAAATTAAACTTTGACTTATCTGTTGAAACTCCGTTAGGAGAAACCTTCATTACATCCACTATTTATAAGTCTTATTTGATTAAAATCGATAATCGCACATTACCTGTCGATCTTATCTCTTTGAAAATACTTGCATTTGATGTGATTTTAGGGATTAATTAGTTAACTACTCATCATGCTAAAATTGATTATTTTTCGTAAGGTTGTTAGCTTTCATATTCTTAACCAACCTATTATGCGAATTCAAGCAACTAAACCACTAAAGTCAATCACTGTCATATCAAGTCATAAAGCTATTCGTTTATTGAAAAACGGATGTCAAGATTTCTTAGCCCATGTCACGGATTTAAACAAAAATATATCAAATTTGAATGATATTTCTATTGTTAATAAATTTCCTGATGTATTCCCTAAAGAACTTTCTGGCCTACCCCCAGAGCATGAAATCAAATTTTGTATCGACCTTGAACTCGGTACAAAACCCATTTCTAAAGCCCCATATCGAATGGCTCATATTGAACTTTAGGAGTTAAAAATGCAACTACAGGAATTGTTAGACATCAATTTCATTCTGCCTAGTACGTCTCCTTGGGGTGCTCCTGTTCTATTCGTAAAGAAGAAAGATAGAAGTATGTGACTTTGTATTGATTATCGGGAGTTGAATCATGTCACCATCAAAAATAGGTGCCTGTTTCCTTGCATTGATGACCTGTTTGACCAGTTGCAAGGAGTTAAATTCTTTTTAAAGATCGATCTTTGTCCGGATATCATCAGTTAAAGATCAAAACTGATGACATTCCAAAGACTACTTTCAGAACTCGATACGAGCATTATGAATTCCTAGTCATGTATTTTGGATTGACTAATGCTCTTACTGCCTTCATGGATATGATGAACCTAGTATTCAAGGAATATTTGGATCATTTCGTGGTTGTCTTTATTGATGACATCCTCATATACTCCGAAAGCCATGCAGATCATGAGCAACACTTGAGGCTGATACTCCAAAAGCTTCGTGAAAATTAGTTATACGCCAAGTTGAAGAAATGTGAGTTCTGGCTTGAGGAAGTAGCATTCCCAGGGCACGTGATATCAAATCACGGAATATCTGTTGACCCAGCGATGATTGAAGTAATTCAAAGCTGGGAGCAACCTAAGTTAGTAACCCAAGTACATAGCTTTCTGGACTTAGCTGGTTATTATCGGAGATTCGTGGAAGGATTTTCTCGAATTGCTACTCCTTTAACTCAGCTGACTCGAAAAGATAAAAAATTCAATTGAAGCAAGGAATATGAGAAGAGTTTCCAAGAACTCACGAGGAGACTCATTTCAGCACTTATTCTAACAATACCATCTGGTTCGGAGGGATTTGTTGTGAGATCCCGAATTTTATGAAATAAAAGTATTCAATTTTTCTATTTTGGTAAATAATTAAATTGATAAAAGTTTAAAGTTAAGGGTGATATGTGAAAAATTTTCAAAGTAAGCAAGTTGTCATAAAATAATCGGTAGTAAAAGTACAGTAATACGCGTGGTTGCATAGTAGCATACGGTATTGATTATTGATGCTTATGTGAGAAGTCACTCAGATATACTCAATTATTACTACAATAATTGTTGCATCATATCTCCCATATTATTGATTCAATTATTATCACAGTATCATCTGCATAATATTTTATATATTATTAAATTAATAATTGAGACGAAAAAGTTATTCATATTATTATTTGCAATATTGACAATGTCTAGAAGTTCTGTTAAGGAGAGGTTTGGTCACCTAATTGCGCGTCAATAAGGAGAAATCCTTATCGGAAAGCCCCCTCTTTCTTGGGAACGACTTGGTTGTTAAATATTGTGAATTATAATATTAATGATGAATAAGTTCATGTTGATTAAATATGAAATTGATAGTTCTATTGTGTTAGAATTATTAGTGTTAGTGAAAATCGACATTTATTTGAATGATAATTGATGTCTGGGGATTATATTGATAAATCGGGTAATTAATTGGATAAATGAGCAATTAATTGCTACTAATTCACATGCTTATATAACTATTTGTTCACACGTGTGTACTATTGAATCACATTCTTGTACTATTAGGAGAGTTAGTTCAAGATTGATAATACTTGCGTGACTAAGTTAAAGATGGAGGTATAGATGGAGGTACTATATTGTTATTCGTATTTTCACATGATTATAACTATTGAATCACATTATTGAACTATTTATTCACATTATTTACTATTAGGGGAGGTGGTTCAAGTTTGATAATACTTGCAGGACTAAATTAAAAATGAAAGAAAAGTTGAAGGTATTGTACTGTAATATTTCGAGCCCCAAAACGTGCAATTATCGAAACTATATTTTCCTATAAATAGAAGTTCATTCTTCCTTCATTTCTCACCAATTCACTAAAGCTTTAGAGCAATTATTATAGAGAGAAATTATAGAGAGAAAGAAGAAGAGAAGTCTGCTACCTTACTATTCCAATATACAGTTTCTTCTAAGGTAAGGGGTATTATTTCTTTTGTATTCATGAAAAGAGCTGTTGTTATTCCATTCCTTATTATTCTGTTGGAATAACCTGTATACGTGGACTACCGTATATATGGTGAAATTTTCTGTTATTTCATTATTTATTATTATGTTAGAATAACCTGTCTATGCGAAGTACCGCATACATGGCAAAATTCTTCTATTATTCCATTCTTTATTATTCTGCTGGAATAACCTGTCTATGCGAAGTACCGCATACATGGTGAAATTCTTCATTATTCCATTCTTTATTATTCATTTGGAATATCACATGCGTGCGGATTATGCATGACTGGTTCCATTCTTTATTATTACGTTGGAATAACTTTGTTTGTGCGGTCTATCACATGCCCGGTGAATTTCATTGTTATTCCATTCTTTATTATTACGTTGGAATATCACATGCATGCGGTTTACGCATGACCTGGTTCCATTCTTTATTATTTTGTTGAGAATAACCTGTCTGTGCGGTCTATCGCATACATGGTGAATTCTTCTGTTATTCCATTCTTTATTATTCTGTTGGAATAACCTGTCTATGTGGATTACCGCATGCATGGTAAATGATCCTTTGTATTCATATGAATAGTATTTTCATCCAAAAGGGGTTTCTACCAGGGGCAGTTTCATAATTTTTCTGACCCTCAAAAATACTGGAAAAATTTGAAATGATAATTTGATGAGTTTTCTAGATTGTGTCCAAAAATGGCGCTTTATGGATGTATAGATTAAGAGTTATGGATTTTATGGGAAAAGAATATTTTAAAAGTAAACCCTTAACTCTTTGTGGTTAACTCCAAAATTGGTGAAATTTTTATTGGTAGTACATGTATATAACAGGAGTATACCCTCTAAATTTCAAAATTTTTGGACAAAAGTATAATTTATGATAAATGTCTAAATATTCGGAAGTTTTGGCCATATGAAAAATAGTAAATGAATTTTAAAAATTCCAAGAAAAATATATGTTAAATATGGGACTATATTCTGCTAAATCCCAAAAAATAAATATTTTGGGGGCTGATTTGGTATTTTTCATGAAAATGAACTAGTTATGAGTAAATGAATTAAATATGTTATGTGAAGTAACAAAATTAGAAAATAGAATTTTATGGCTTGGGAATCCTATATAGGGTATATGCAGATTTTTGATGAGGGATTTGATCATTGGTGATGAAATCTTACGAGTATGGCATTTTTGAATGATTAAATGCATTATTTGGTAAAGTGTAAACAATTGAAATAAATTATTTATAAGTTTAAGTAGTGATTAAAATATTGTTATAATATTAATAATACTAGATTATGAGTTTATTAAGTGATTGATAAAATTTGGATAAATTTAAAATCTTTAATATTTATCCTTATTTTCATTTGATTAATGTTTATATCATTGTCATCATCTTCATGCTTATTGTAAGACCCCAACTTTTTTTTAATAAAGATGATTTTTCTATAAATATCATTTTTAAATATTATGGAATGAATTTGATATAATGTTATAGTTGTGGGTAATATTTATAAATTTTGCAAAGTACGCAGGTTGTTATATAATATTCAATTGGTCAGGGAATATTCGTACGACGACACAATCATTGGTGGACCCCACAATGGAATTATTGTCGGATTGAGAAAACAACAAAAATATTTTATGAAAATAACGACGAAAGTTTTACCGTTAACTGTTGAAACATCTGGTGTTAAAAATACAGGAATACGCGTGGTTGCATAGTAGCACACGGTATTGATTATTGATGCTTACGTGAGAAGACACTCAGTTTTGTTCAATTATTGCTACAGTAATTGTTGCATAGTATCTCACGTTATTGATTCAATTATTGTCGATATTTTATATATTATTAAATCAATAATTGAGATGACAAAGTTATTAATATTATTATTTGCAATATTAACGATGTCTAGAAGTTCTGTCAAGGAGAGATTTGGTCACCTAATTGCGCGCCAATAGGGAGAAATCCTTATTGGAAGGCCCCCTCTTTACTGGGAACAACCTGGTCGATTAATATTACGAATTATAATAATGATGATAAAAGTTGTTAAAAATATTGAGGTGATTTTTATGAAGTTTTGCTTATTTTATGGATCCCCATTTACCCATTTTTCAAAATAATCGGTACAAATTATTTTGTCTATAGTGGTGGGTCAGGTGGGGCCCACGTGTTGGTGGAATGATGAAATTTGTCTTGGGAGGTTTTTTTTTTTCAAAAGTTGATTCACGAGTGTGTTAGATTTATATATATATATATATATATATATATATATATAAACATGTGCTGCAGGAAATGTTATATAATATATATGTATATGGATTTACGGGAATCCTATGGTTTCACAGGAGGGATGTCACGGAGTGTATATATATATATTATTTAAAGTTTTCGTTTTATTAGAATATTTTATTGCATAGTATCCTTTCCATTCTCCTATAAATAGAAGCTCATTCCTTCATTATTTCTTACAAATTCACTAAAACTCTAGAGAGAGAAACTATAGAGAGAAAGAAGAAAAGTATTCTGCAACTTCACTACTCCTATATCCAGTTTCTTCTAAGGTAAGGGGTATTATTTCTTTCGTATTCATTAAGAGAACTTTTGTTATTCCATTCTTTATTATTCATTGGAATAACTCAGATATCTGTGAGCTACCCTATACTTGGTGAAATTCTTACATTATTCCATTCTTTATCATTATGTTGGAATAACTTTGTCTATCTGGCACCGCATACATGGTGAAATTCTCCTGTTATTCCATTCTTTATTATTCATTGGAACATCACATCGTATGCTTTTAGGCATGACCTGGTTCCGTTATTTTTTATTCTGTTGGAATAACCTGTTTGTGCGGTCTATCATATGCCTGGTGATTTCTTTTGTTATTCCATTCTTTATTATTCTCAGTTGGTTAAAGTTTTGGCTTTTATACTCCATGAAATTAGTGGAATATCCTTGATATTTGTGCTTCATCCAGTATCTTTTCATAGAAATATTCTTCTGAGCATTCTTGAATTTTACTCCACAAAGAAGTATCATGTTAACAATTTGGACGTTGTTGGTTCCTGGATAAATTAATTCTTGAACTTGTTTTATTGAATTCTTATATCATTGCCATCATCCTCATGTTTATATTATGTTAAAAGTCATCTGTGGCCTGTAGTGCATAGATGGACTTGGTATGATTATGACCAGGGATTATTCGGTATAATCATGACCGTAATGTTACAAATGATGTAGTAAAAGTCCTTATTAGCCCGTAGTGCATTGATGGATAGTTGTTGGCATGATCATGACCATTGATGAATACACGAATATCCTTGGCCCGTAGTGCATGGATAATTTGTGGTCATGATACTAATGAATATCCTTGGTAGTAAGTACTGAGGATGATGTGGATTATTTATTTGTTTGAGTCTCGTGATAAAAGTGATGAAAAACCTTTTTAAATCATAAAAGATAGTAAATTTTATTCTCTACTTGACTCTTTTAATGGATTGCTTGTTCCACTGCAGTTAAACTTGATGTTTGTTATATTTTATCACTTTAACACTGTTGAAGGCTAACGATAATTTATTCTGCATTATCTTAGTCATAATATTTTTTACTAGGCTAGTTGAGCTCACCCTTTTGCCTTCATTGTTCTCTTCAGGAAATGAGAACGTAGTAGGGACTAATCGGGGAATGGAGTGACGGTCCAGATGATAACATTAATAGTCCTCAGTATTCTATGAAATAGTGTGATAATAATTGTAATGAGAACTTATTCTGAGAGTGGATATTATCTAGAAGATAATATTTGTATTAAAACTCATAGCTTTTATTGTATATTTAAGATTGTATTTGTATTCTGTACCATGTATTTGGCGACTCAGAATAGGTGATGTATACCTATTTTGGGGGCGTCACACTTATATTGTGATGAAAGTCATCTTTGGCTTACGTGCATAGATGGACTTGGTATGATTATGACCAGGGATTATTCGGTATAATCATGGACCGTAATGTGACGAATGATGTGGTGAAAGTCCTCGGTGGCTTTCAAGTGCATTGATGGATGATCTTTGGTATGATTATGACCGAGGATTATTCGGTGAAAGTCATGACCATTGACGATTTAATGAATATCCTTGGTCAAGTAGTGTGGAAGACTCGATGATGTGGTTTATTTATTAAGCTGAGTCTCAGCGATAAAAATTGATGAAAACATTTTAAATCATAGAAGATAGTAGATATCATGCTCTACTTGACTCTTCAAATGGATTGCTTATTCCGCTGCAGTTAAACTTGATGTCTATTGTATTTTATCAGTTTAACATTGTTGAAGGCTAATGATAATTTATTCTGCATTATCTTAGTCATAATTTTTCTTACTGGGCTAGTTGAGCTCACCCTTTCTTTCACTCTTCTCTTCAGATAATGAGAATATAGCTGGGACGAGCCGGGGAAAGGATTGACGGTCCAGATGATAGCATTAGTAGTCCTCACTATTCTATGGAATAGTGTGATAATAATTATAATGAGGACTCCATTGAGTGTGGATATTGTCTAGATGACAATATTCTTGTTTAAACTCTATGTTTTGTCGTATTTTACACGACTGTTGTATAATTAAGTTGTATTTGAATTTTGTACCATGTAAGTGGCGACCCAAGATGGGTGATGTATACCTGTTTTGGGGGCATCACATTTGTAATATACAGCGATGCTTCAAGCAAAGGTTTAAGATGTGTTCTCATCCAACATGGGAAAGTCATAGCCTATGCCTCACGACAACTCAAAGAATATGAGAGGAATTTTCCTACTCATGATCTAGAGTTGGTAGCTGTCGTTTTCGTGCTTAAAATCTGGAGGCATTACCTATATGCGGAGAAAATGGAGATCTATATGGATCATAAAACCCTCAAATATTTCTTCACCCAAAAGGAGTGCGGCAATGACGTTGGCTTGAGCTGTTGAAAGATTACGATCATACCATTCAATACCATCCTGGAAAAGCGAACGTAGTAGCTGACGCATTGAGTAGAAGATCATATGCGGGAACGAGTGCGATATTGTCAACGTAAAGTCCCATTTTGAATGACTTATTGTTGGTCAGAAAATCGATCACTAAACACGCACCAGTATATGTGGTCTAACAAGTAATACAGTGATAAGGAAAGTGTCGAACCCATGAGGAATTATCACTAATATTTACCAAGTACCGACTTTGTATCGTTAAAGTCTTATTTGAACAGCAATAAATGAAAGTGTGATTAATCTAAGCATAACTAATTATCAAAGCAAGTAAATGGATAACGAATGGTAATCGAAGGAATTACAAGCTAAGGCTATAAGTTTACCCCACTTAGGCATTCTATCGAACACATGGCGTGCTATGTTTCATCAAACTACTTACCCTTCTCTTTCTGGTCTTAATGGTCATGGCAATTTGTCGACCAAAAACACATAATTGCTCATACACCTCTGTCGAGGTATGCACAAACATATCCTTTCCAGATCCACCCGACAGGGAATAAAACAGAAATGAACATCCAAGCTAGATACAATCCTACATATGTCTTTGAGAATTGATCATAACAAGGATTTAAGCAAAAGTTCTCAAATAGGTCGCATGTGGCGCACAGATATATGCCTATTCTACGCACAACTTATGCAGTCGAAACCCATAATCACATGCCAATATAATACGGTGTAAATCTATAATCCTTCTGTCGGTATCATGTAAATTACCAAAATCATCACTAATGTCTTAGCGAGAATCATTAAGCATAAATATATTGAACCAAATCTTATTGTGCCAACCAAAGAGATATGACAGTCAATTTAAATAACAAAGGGTTCCATTATAACCTTGGAGCAAATACTCAGTTCATAGCTATTGAACAAAATATAAGTAGCAATAAAGACAACATTTATGGATTACAAAATGAGAGACAATAAATAGATAAGAAGAAACTCTGTCAAAGCCCTTCAATATCTAAGCATTCCGCTCAAATCAAGCTTTCCAATCCGTGTCGCTCACTGCTCATGTTGCTCCAAGGAAATCCCAAACTTCTCCCTAATCTATATTTATAGAGAGCTAGAAAGAGAAAATAGAGAAGAAGAAAACTAAACTAAGTTAATCTATCCTATACTATTCTCTGGTATGTGTATCAGATATGATCTATTCGATCCTTTATGTAGAGGCTTCACTTTCCTTGTATATCTATCTCATTTCTTTTGCTAGGTCAAACACAAGACCTCTCTGCCTGGGCACCAGAGGTGGCGCCGCGGCGTGGACAATTACTCTCTGGGTGGCGCTGCGGCGCCACATTAGTTTGAAGAACACGGAGCTCGCATTGCAGCGTGAGTCCAAGAAGGGACAGTGGCGCTACGGCGCCAAGGTGATATCAGCAGGGACAGGGAGGTGGCGCTGCGGCGCAAGCATAAGACTTGGCTTTGGCGCCGCAATGCGGGTATATGTAAATTAGCCATTTTATCCCTGAAAGCATGGAAAAGACCTAAAAAGCTCTGCATTGCATTAGTAAAGCGCAATAACACTATAATCATATAAAACTTTATAAAATCTATGAATTTAGGCAATTATTTAAGTAATAAAGTATCTAATTCGCGGATATAAATCCCACTCATCACTTACAAAGGATGGAGATAAAGTTAAAGACTCCATGTACCCACGTGATGATGGCAAATATAAGAGTAGAACCGACTTTAATCGATAAAGTTAAAGATGCTCAAGCTATAGACCTGGAGCTGATGCGTATGAGGAAGAAAGTACAAGAAGGTGTTATTCTAGAAGCAAGAATCGACGAAGAGAGAAAATCTCAACCCTCGATTTATTGGTCTATTTGAAATCCTCGATCGAGTAGGAACTGTGGCCTATAGACTTGCCTTATCGCCAAGTATGTCGCGTGTTCATAGCGTTTTTTACATATCTATGTTACGTAAATATGTGGAAGACCCGAACCACATTATTGAATTAGAACTAGATGAGATAGCAAAAGTTTTAATGTATGAAGAGGTACCTATTAAAATCTTGGATAAGAAGGAACATATTCTACGCTCAAAGGTTATACCTCAAATCAAAGTTTTGTGGAGAAACCACGATGTTGAGGAAATGACCTGGGAGTTAGAATCTGAAATGAAATCAAGGTATCCTCACCTCTTCGACATACTAGGTACGTACCCCAATTTTGAGGACGAAATTTCATAAGAAGGGGAGGTTGTAATACCCCAACTTTTATGAATAAAGATTAATTTTTCTCAAAATATATTTTTGAATATTATGGTGTGGATTTGATATAATGTTATAGTTGTGGGTAATATTTATAATTTTGCAAAGTAAGCAAGTTGTTATAAAATATTCGATTGGTCAGGGAATATTCGTACGACGGCACAATCATTGGTGGACCCCACAATGGAAGTATTGTTGGAGTTAGAAAATGACAGAAATAACTTTTTATAAAAATAACGACAAAAGTTTTACCGTTAAACTATTGAAATAAAATTGGTAAAAAGTAAAAAATGTCTGGCGTGGTTGCATAGTAGCACACGGTATTGTACAGTATCTTGTATTATTAATGCTTACATGAGAAGTCACTCAGTTTTATTCAATTATTGTCACAGTATCATCTACATAATATTTTATATTATTAAATCAATAATTGAGATGACAAATTTATTAATATTATTATTTACATTATTGACGATGTCTAGAAAGTTCTGTTGAGGAAAGGGGTTTGGTCACCTAATTACGCGCTAATAGGGAGAAATCCTTATCAGAAAGCCCTTCTTTCCTATGAATTATCTGGTTGTTAATATTGTGAGTTATAATATTAATGATGAATAAGTTCGTGTTGATTAAAGATGTTTGTTCATTTAGTTTTCTTTAATACTTCTGTGACTCAATTACCCTCAAAGGAGGTAATTCTATCTTTTGCTGGTTTTATTATTATTGACCAAACGGGCAATTAATCGGATAAATGAGAAATTAATTGATATTGGTTCAAATGCATGTAATATTAGGGGAAGTTGTGCAAGATTGATAATACTTGAATGACTAAATTAAAAATGGAGGTAAAGATGAATGTATTATACTGTAATAATTCGAGCCCTTAAACGTGCAATTATCGAAACTATGTTTTCATATAAATAGAAGCTCATTTCTTCTTTCATTCTCACCAATTCACTAAGACTCACAAGAGCAACTATAGAGAGGAAAAATAAGAGTATTCTGCTACTTCACTATTGCAGTATACAGTCTTCTACTAAGGTAAGTGGTATTATTTATTTCATATTCGCTTACGATATTATTTTTCGTATTCGTAAGAATATTATTTCGTTCAATATTCGTAAGGAATATTATCTTCGTTTAATATTCGTAAGGGATATTATCTTCGTTTAATATTCGTACGAAATATTATTTTCGTTCAACATTCGTAAATAATATTATTTATTTCACTATTCGTATGAAATAATCTTTTCTTCCATACTCTGTAGTATGTAAGTAATATTATTTTGTTTTGTATTCCTAATTCTAGACTCATTTTGTTAAAGTATTGCTTCTATACTCCGTGAAATTAGTAGAATATCCTTGAAATTTGCGCTTCATCTAGTATCGTTTCACAATGATATTTTTCTTAACATTCTTATTAAATTTTAAATTTTTCATGCCGGAGTACTATTCATGGGCACTATTCATAAATACGGTACTATTCATAAAGTACTATTCACGGGGTACTATTCATGAAGTGCTATTCATAGGGTACTATTCATAAAGTATTATTCCCAAAGTACTATTCATGAAGTACTATTCACGGGGTACTATTCACCCGGGGTACTATTCATGACAAAAATTGATTTCTTTTCTATCCAAATCATTTTTGATACAATATTATTCTTAAATTTTACTCCACAAATCAATATCATGTTGATAATTTGGACATTATTGAATTTTGGATAAATTAGATTATAAATCTTTAAAAATTTATCCTTTGCTTTCTTTTAATTGAATTCTTATATCGTTGTCATCATCATCATGCTTATATTGTGATAAAAGTCCCGTAGGGCATAGATGGACTGTTGATTGGTTTGATTATGACCCGGGATTATTCGGTATAATCATGACCTGTAATGTTTCAAATGATGTGGTAAAAGTCCTTATTGGCCTCTAGTGCATTGATGGACAGTTGTTGGCATGATCATGACCATTGCTGATAACACGAATTTCCTTAGCCCGTAGTGCATGGATTATTCGTGAACGTGATACTAATGAATATCCTTGGCTCGTAGTGCATGGATAATTCAGTGATGTGGATTATTTATTGAGCTGAGTCTCTGCGATAAGATTGATGATAAACTTTTAAATCGTAAAAGATAGTAGATGTTATGCTCTACTTGACTCTTCTAATGGATTGCTTCTTCTGCTGCAGTTAAACTTGTTATTTATTTTCTATCAGTTTAACTTGTTGAAGGCTAACGATAATTTATTCTACAATATCTTATTCATAATATTTCATAATGGGCTAGTTAATCTCACCATTTTGCTTTCATTATTCTCTTCAGGAAATGAGAACGTAGCCGGGACTAGTCGAGGAATGGAGTTATGGTCCGAGATGGTGGCTACAGTAGTCCTCACTATTCTATGAAATAATGTTATTATAATTGTAATAAGGACTCCATTTGCGTTTGTATATTGTCTAAAAGACAATATTCCTGTTAAAACTCTCAGCTATGTTTTTTCGTATTGTATAAATAAAGTTTGTATTTGATTTCTGTACCATATATTTGGCGACTCAGAATGGGTGATGTATACCTATTTCGGGGGCATCACAAACAACCCTAATCTGCAGTTAAGAAATCCTAACGATCAGTTAGGAACCCTAATTATATTTTTAGAAACCCTAATTTTTAATTCGGGAACCCTAAGCCCTAATTAGCAAACCCTAATGGTGATTATCAAACCCTAAGGGTTAAGATAAAAGGGAATAATGTCAAATGACTAAACTACCCTTAAAATTATGTGGAAAGTTACCAAAATACCCTTTTTGATGCAAAATTACTAAAATACCCTTTACTTAATTTGTAAGTTAAAAGATTTGCCAAATCTTGTCTCGCCAAATCTAAGATATTACCATGTGTTAAAATCTAACTTGAATCAGCAAATTCATGCCACCTAGCTTCATTAACAACCACAAGATCAAAGAGTGAGAGATTAAAGAAAGAGAAATATCAAATAAAACTTATTTGTGTTCATGAACCTAGCCAAGTCTCTCTCTCTCTCTCTCTCTCTCTCTCTCTCAAAGCCACTAAACTTAGATAGAAATTCAGTCCCTAGATAAATCAAGAACACCCCAAGATCATATTAGAAAGTGAAGATCAAATGATATTCGAAGAAAGGTATATACCATAACCAAGCTAGATCTTGTATACTTAGACAAAGTGTGTGTTTTTATGTTTATTTATGTGTTATAGGATGTTATATAGTGACCTATGATGATATATCCTAGATCCATAACATTTAAGTTCATAAAAATGAAGTTTTTAAAAACTGTTTAGAACCTTAAAATATGGCCTGACAGTCAAATGTCAGAGGCCATAGATCCAAATCTGTAAATTGTTAGCCATGATATATGTATCAGTGTTGTAGTATACTATGAGGAGAGTAAACTGGAAGTGGAATCATGTTCATATCATGTCCAGATTCCAAGTTATTAGTGGTCAAACCTAGTTGACCAGTCATGGATATGCATTTCTGGTTAACCCAGAAATCCCCAGAAAGTGTCTAACAGCCTTTTGTTAGGCTTAGATCTTGAATGTCTTATATGTTTAGCTTGTGTTTATGTATCATTGTTATACCCTAGTATATAGAATATAGAAACATGACATCAAAACACCTGAACAAACAATAGGATCCAAGTTATTAGTAATCAAAGTAGGTTGACCAAGCACAGAATGAGTTTTCTGGAATTTCCAGAAAATTGATGAACAAGTTTTCTGACAGGATTTGACCAACCCAGATCTGACTTATGTAATGTAGTTAAGCTACCTAAGTGTAGTACTTTTTTTATTTGACATGTTATCTATAAGAGTGTGACGTTTAACACCCAACCATTACACAGAAATCAAGTTATTAAAGCTCTAAAGTAGCTACCTAAGACTGTCTTGGTTGTTGGGTAACTTAGAAAGCCCATATCAGCCCTGACAACTACTTTGGATGCTTATATCTTTATGTTATGTAGTAGTTAGACCATGAAATACTTGTAGTCTTACACTAGTACAACACCACGAATACACTTTCAAGCCCAGAAACTTAACAAGTTAGGAATTAACCATGGTCAAGGTAGCCCCCAAGGCATTAACTGTGACGCCCCCAAAACAGGTATACATCACCCATCTTGAGTCGCCAGATACATGGTACATAAATTCAAATACAACTTTATTATACAACAGTCGTGTAAAATACGACAAAACATAGCTGAGAGTTTAAACAAGAATATTGTCATCTAGACAATATCCATACTCAATGGTGTCCTCATTATAATTATTATCACATTATTCCGTAGAATAGTGAGGACTAGTAAAGCCATTTATCCTGGACCATCACTCCATTCCCCGACTCGTCCCAGCTATATTCTCATTTTTTGAAGAGAACAATGAAAGAAAGGGTGAGCTCAACTAGCCCAGTAAGAAATATTATGACTAAGATAATGCAGAATAAATTATCCTTAGCCTTCAACAATATAACAACTGATAGAATACAATAGACAACAAGTTTTAGATCAACAACTGCAGTGGGAATAAGTAATCAATTACAAGAGTCAAGTAAAGCATAAAATCTACTATCTTCTACGATTTAAAAAGTTTTTCATCAACTTTATTGCTGAGACTCAGCTTAATAAATAAAATCAAATCATCCCTACACCACGACCAAGGATATTCATGTAATCATCAATGGTCATGATTATACCGAATAATCCCTGGTCATAATCATACCAACAACTGTCCATCAATGAACTACAGGCCAATGAGGACTTTTACCACATCATTCATCACATTACTACCATGATTATACCGAATAATCCTCGGTCATAATCATACCAAGTTCATCTATGCACGTAAGCCAAAGATGACTTTAATCACAATATAAGCATGAGGATGATGACAATGACATAATAATTCAATAAAACAAGTTCAAGGATAAATTTTAAAGATTTATAATTTAATTTATCCAGAAATCAATAACGTCCAAATTGTCAACATGATATTGCTTTGTAGAGTAAAATTCAAGAATAATATTCATGTACCAAAAATAATTTGGACAGAAAAGAAATATATTTTTTGAGTGAATAGTACCCCGTGAATAGTACTTCGAGAATAGTACCCCATGAATAGTACCCCGACACAAAAAGTGTCCCGAATACCCGAGTGAATGATAATAGAGTGAATAGTAATTGGGTGAATAGTAACCCGTAAATAGTAACTCGTGAATAGTACTCCGGCACGAAAAGTGTCCCGAATACCCGAGTGAGTAATACTAGAGTGAATAGTAACCAGGTGAATAGTAACCCGTTAATAGTAACTCATAAAAAAAATACCAAAGAAAATGATATTCCATGACGAGTACAAAAGAAATGATATCTCGAGCAGTATAATAGAATATCTGGCGCAAATGGATTTTCACCCGCTATACGGTAATCCGTGAGATGCAGATCATTTCCATAATTTAATAAAGAATGAATACGAAGGATCATTCACCATGCTTGCGATAATCCACATAAACAGGTTATTCCAACAGAATAATAAAGAACGGAACCAGGTCATGCGTAATCCGCACAGACAGGATATTCTAACATAATAATAAAGAATGGAATAACAACATAATTCACCAGGCATGCGATAGACCACACAGACAGGTTATTACAACAGAATAATAAAGAATGGAATAATAGAAGAATTTCACTATGTATGCGGTATTTCGCATAGACAGGTTATTCCAACATAATAATAAGGAATGGAATAACAAAGAATTCACCATGCATGTGATAGACCGCACATACATGTTATTCCAATAGAATAATAAAGAATGGAATAACAGAAGCTCTCTTCATGAATACGAAAGAAATAATACCCCTTACCTTATAAGAAAACTAGATACTGGAATAGTGAGGTAGCAGACTTCTCTTCATTTTTCTCTCTATAATAATTGCTCTATAGCTTTAGTGAATTGGTGAGAAATGAAGGAAGAATGAGCTTCTATTTATAGGAAAATATAGTTTCAGTAATTGCACATTTTGGGGCTCAAAATATTATAGTATAATACCTTCCTCTCTTTTTTCATTTTTAATTTAGTCCTGCAAGTATTATCAAACTTGCACCACCTCCCCTAATAGTAAATCATGTGAATCAATAGTAAATCATGTGACTCAATAGTTCTAAACATGTGAAAAAATTAATTATAGTATAATACCTTCATCTATACCTCCATTTTTAATTTAGTCATGCAAGTATTATCAATCTTGCACCAACTCCCCTAATAGTAAATCATGTGAATCAATAGTATACACATGTGAACACATAGTTATAACCATGTGAATTAATAGCAATTAATTGCTCATTTATCCTGTTAATTACCTGATTGGTCAATATAACCTCCAGACATCAATTATTATCGAAATAAATGTCGATTTCCACTAACACTAATAATTCCCACATAATGAAATTATCAATTTCATCTTTAATTAACACGAACTTATTCATCATTAATATTATAATTCACAATATTTAACAATCAGGTTGTTCCCAAGAAAGAAGGAGCTTTCCTATAAGGATTTCTCATTATTGGCGCGCAATTAGGTGACCAAACCTCTCTTTGACAAAACTTCTAGACATTGTCAATATTGCAAATAATAATATGAATAACTTTGCCGTCTCAATTATTGATTTAATAATATAACATATTATCTGATGATCTTTGTGACAATAATTGAATCAATAATATGAGAGATATGATGTAGCAATTACTGTAGCAATAATTGAGTATGACTGAGTGACTTTTCACGTAAGCATCAATAATCAATACCGTGTGCTACTATGTAACCACGCGTATTTCTGTACTTTTACTACCAGGTAGTTCAACAATTTTAACGGTAACACTTTCACCATTATAAAAAGATAATTCTGTCATTTTCTTACTACGACAATACATCCGTTGTTGGGTCCACCAATGATTGTGTCGTCTTACGAATATTCCCTGTTAAAATGAATATTCCCCGACCAATCGAATATTATATAACAACTTGCTTACTTTGCAAAATTTATAAATATTACCCACAACTATAACATTATATCAAATCCACACCATAATATTCAAAAAAATATTTCGAAAAATTTAAATCTTTATTCATAAAATTTGGGGTCTCACAATCTCCCTTCCTTATGAAATTTTGCCCTCAAAATTTACGTACGTACCTGGTATGCCGAAGAGGTGACGATACCTTGACTTCATTTCAGATTCTAACTCTTGAGGTATAACCTTTGAGTGTTGAATATGATCCTTCTTATCCAAGATTTTAACACGTATTTCATCATACGTTAAATCTTCTGCTATCTCGTCTAGTTCTAATTCAATAATGTGGTTCAGGTCATCCACATATTTACGTAACATCAATACGTAAAAAAAATGTTATGAATACGTGACATACTTGGCGGTAAAACGAGTCTATAGGCCACAGTTCCTACTCGATCAAGGATTTCAAATGGGCCAATAAAATCGAGGGTTGAGATTTCCTCTCTTCATCGATTCTTGCTTCTAGAATAACGCCCTCTTGAACCTTCTTCTTCACATTCATCAGCTCTGAGTATGTATCTTGCACGGCTTTAACTTTATGGATTAAAGTCGATTCTACTCGTATATTTGATATCACCACGTGCGTCCCTAGAGTCTTTAACTCTATCTTCATCATTTGTAAGTTATACAAAATGGGTTTTTGTGTTAACAACGTCATACTCGTAAACTCATATGATCTTTTACTCAACGCGTCAGCTACCACGTTCGCTCTTCCATGATGATATTGAATGGTATAGTCGTACTCTTCAACAGCTTGAGCCAACGTCTTTGGCGCATTATACGTTCGTTTTGGTTGAAGAAATATTTAAGGGTTTTAGAAATGGGTTTTGTACTGGGGTCAATACAAAATTCGATTTCACGCTCTGGGGTTAGGCCAAGAAGTCTTCAAGAATACGTTAGGAAATTTATTAATAATAGAAATATCATTCAAAACTGTGACTCTCTGTAATAACCCAATATTTTCAATAAGAAATTTTGCGAATAATTTTTTTTATATATATATATAAGGGTTGGAATATGTGCAAAGTAAAGTATATGTATATATCTGATAAATAAAATTATTTATTAGATGTAAATAATTTCTTATTAGATTTATTGATCATTATAGCTTATATTCTTATAATAAAATTATGTTGTAATAAAAATATTTATTATTTATTTTTCATGAAAATATGATTATTGTATATATGATATGGATATTATGATATGTATTTATTATATTAATTAGGTTAATTATTTTAACTTAATTAATAATGGTATCTATGAAGGTTATGTCACATGTGAATTAAAAACCCTAAGTCTGGATTTTGAATAAGAAATGAGAATAATAATATAATATTATTTATATTTCAGTTATGTAAACATGTCTTATATGTGTGTAATGTTAATGTGTGGAACAGTTATAGTAGAACAGTACAAAATCCTTGCATTACTGATAAACTATAGTACATAGTCAAATATGACTGTAATGTTTGTTAAGTTATGTGTTATGTAATTAATGACCATTATCATGTTTAATGTTAATTAGGTAAACCCTAGTTAATGTTTAGAAACCCTAATTACTAGATCAAAACCCTAATTACTAATTTAGCAAGCTTGTGGTGATTAGTACTTTATAAAGTCTACTTTATTAGTCTAAAGTGATTAGGAAACCTAATTCAATTAAGGAACCCTAATTCACCTTTTTAGAAACTAAGATTCCTATTTTGCCCCTAATACACAATTCTAGATTTAGAGCTTTGGAAACTTTAGGGTTAATCCCTAAGGGTTAAACCCTAGAGGATAGAAAGGAATTGTCAACCTTGCCACTAAAAGTAAAAGTCAAATAACCAAATTGCCCTTCTTGCATTATTTAATAGATAACTTGTATAGGTTGCCATAACTTTAGTTGGTAAACCAACCCAACATAGCCATGTGGTCTAGTAATAGCCTTTAATCAATAAGCATGATCAACCCTAACCATTTCACCATGTTATATATAGGATTGATGAGAGAAAGAGGTCACTTGTTAGCCCATTTTGCTCAAACACTTATCCAAGAGCTCCTCTCACCAAAAGCCACGAATTTCCCTTCATTTGTTAGTCACAAAATCAGCCCCACGAAACACACTAACCAAATCAGTAGCCTTAAAGCAAAGATTGATCAAAGAAGGTATAAACCCTAGCCTTGATTTTTGTCCAATTTTCTGTTGTTTGATGTTTGAAATTTTTGTTAAAATATGTTGGTTATAGTGTCTAATGATGATCTGGGTTGCTAGATGTTGAATCCATAACATCTAGAGGCTTGGATTTGAGTTTTTGCAAAATCTAGAAATAAAGTTAAACTGTGGTCTGACAACAAATGTCAGTGGCCACAGATCTTTGGTCGTTTATGATTTTTGTTGTTTTTAAGTTGTTTTGTGTAGCTTGTAATGTGCTCTTTAATATACAAAAAGAATCAGAGTCATTTGATGTACAGATTGGTAGTTATTAACAGTCAAACGCCATCAACCTAAGATCGACCGAGCCTTTTCGGGCAAATTTAGAATCCATGAACACGCGTCTGACAAGTTTTGATGGCTCTTGATATGTCAGTTGGTTACTATTTTGGTTAGGTTGTTAAAACCTTGTTGTAGTATGTTATGTAAGCTTTCGATATATGCTAATATTACCTCTAGATATCAAACACACTAGATTTAATGGATGGTCAAAGTTGGTCATCTGGTCACGCATTCTGTTTCTGGGAATTTCAAAAAACTGATTGCACCTTATTTCTGACAGGGGTTGACCAGCTTCTATCTTCTTGTTGTGTTGATGTTTTGATGATTTTATGATATGGATCTGTAGTCCTACATGTTGTCTATATACTACAGTTGTTAGATCAGAAAAATATTGCTCGATCATCATGTAGTGGAAGTCCAAAGTGAACAGGTCTGACCGTTTCTTTAAGGGCTTAGATCTCGTTGGTTTTATGCTTGATTGCCATGTTTGTTGTTAGGTCTTGTAGACGTGCACCAATACTACAAGATCTAAGTCATAGTTTGTCCAGAAACTAATTGATCAGTGTTTAATCATTAGTCAAAGTAGCCCACTCAGTCTCTGCATTTGAGTTTCTAGGTTTGGCCAAGAACGCGAAGAACACACCTAATGATTTGTTATGTCGCTTATAGGTGATCTTAAGCGATGATTATTTTAAAAATTATTTTTTATTAAATAATTATAGAAAATTAATTTTAATTATTAAAATACAAATAAATTATTAAAAATTATTTTAAGGGTCGAAAATTTGTTTTTAATTATTTTAATTATATTTCATAAATATTTAATATTTTTGAGATATTAAAGATATTTAATTTATTTAATTATTATATTAAATAAATTATTTAAAATGATTTTAATACTTCAAAATTCATTTAAAATTATATAATGATATAAGAAAATATTTTAAGTTATTTTAAGGACTTTTAATATTTTGTGATGAATTTCATTAATTAATTATTTTAAATAATTTAGTTAAAAATGATTTTATTATTTTAAAAATCATTTTAAATGAAAATAAAGTGTTTAAAGATATTTTAAGTTATAAAATATAACTTTTAATATTTAAAGGATAATTTCATTAATAATTGAATATTAATGATATTTATTTAATATTAATGATATTAAATTTATTTAATAATTATATTAAATAATTAGTTTTTAAAATGGTTTTATTAATTTAAAAATCATTTAAAAAGGATATAAATAAATTAAAAATATTTTAAGTTATAATTAATGACTTTTAATATTTGGATAAATAGTACATTAATATTTTAATATTAATGGTTATTATTTAAAAATGATTTAAAATATTTTAAAAATCATTTAAGGGTAATACAAGTGTTTTGAAAATATTTTAAGTTATTATAAATAACTTTAATATTTTGGCAATGGTTTCATTAATACTTTAATGTTATTTAAATGTTGATGATAATAGAATTGTTTAAGATTTAAATCATGTTATAGTGATTCTAGTGTTTAAAAATTATGATAAATTATAATAAGTAATTATAAATTATTATAAGTCCTATAATTGATATTTGAAGTATCCAGAATAATGTTTGAGATACATATTAGAGTTTTAGACTCGAAAATTACCCGATAGAGCCGTCGGTACACCAAAATGTTATCGAAATTGATCCAAACCTTTATAGGTTGACTGTATAAGTGTTTGTTTGCGTCTTAATGACTAATATAACTATGTGACAATGTGATTAGGATATGTGTTGACTGTAAATAATAGTACAATGTGTTATGATATGTTATTCTAATCAATAGAACAATCTTATGAATGATAGGTTGTTGAGTTAAGGATAGAACTAAGTTGTGTAAGCAGCAGACCAGACAAGTTTCCTATACTTACTCCATTTATTATTGAGCAAGTATCCTACCTTTGCATTTTCTTTATGCAATGGATATGAGTAAGAAGTTTCAGAATTATATTATTATTATGCTATATTATTAACCCTATTGTGATATATTCTATATCCGATCATTGCTTATCAACATGTTAGTATATGGTAATTCAGATATATATTATATTCGTTAATTTCTAAACATGGTTATACAAGTGTTCCCACTTGGATAGTTATTGTATTTAATCACATGTTGATATATATATATATATACACACACCTATTGATACCAGTATGTATGCATGAAGTAAGAGTCGTCTAAGCTATTCGACCAGCTAGACACAGATTTAGAAATATCGTTGAATATGATAAAACCTTTTTGTAACTAATCAAATTGCTTTGGTTCGGATTCCAGACTAAGTATGAACATCCCGAATATTGGAAAACTTTTATGCGCCCAAGGCGGACAGAGTGAACGATAATATCGTTCTTGCATGTAGTATTGATCAATCTGAGGCATAACAGTGATCACCCCGTGCCCGTAAGTTATGACGGTTTACAGATGAAGTTCTGATAGACCTTTTCGAAAATTGAGAACAATGTTCATAGTATGTCACCTTAACCCTATTTATAGTCAGTACGTAGTTTTAAAAATTTGATAGAGAGTTGTTATGTTATTATTATCGGTTCAGATTACTTCACAACTTTTGATTTGTTGTAGAAGGGTAGTACAAAGAAAACATTTAATCCTTTCAGCTAATATTTATATTTTTTATTACTTGCTGGGCACTAAAATGCTCATCCTTGCTTAAATTAAATGTTTTTAGCTAAGTGTGAACAACCAGAAGGCTCATGCAGAAACAAAGGAAAAGGAAAGCAAACAGAATAAGATTTATGGTATTCTATGTAATAGTATAACCTTATTAAGACTTTGATAACTATTAAGTATCATGTAATGAATGTTTAAAGGTCGCGTACCTGGGATTCAGACTCTGATATGTATATTAAGTTTAATATTTATATTATTGTTATTGTTATTAGTATTATTCTGCTCATAGAAATGGTATCGTGAAGCATTGAATTCGGGTTTCAAGTATCTGAATTTGGGGGCGTCACACTCTCATCCAAGACTTGGATAACACGTCACATTGATACCTATCAACTTGCCATCGTCATTCATGATGTCGCCTATAGAAAGTCTGGCTTCGGTGTTTTCCAAGACTTGGAAGTCACCAGCGAAAGGCTCGGGGCTCTTTACTTATGGCTTGATATGACAATGATTGACTTTAGTTGTTTGGTTGCTTATAATAGGTTGGATAGAAATATAAAAGCTAACAACCTTACGAAAACAATCGATTTTGGCATGATGAGTAGTTAACCAATCGATTCCTAAAATCGCATTAAAGGCAAGTATTCTCAAAGAGATAAGATCGACAGATAACGTGAAACTGTCGATTTGAATCAAACAAGATTTATAAATAGTGGAGGTAACGAAGGTTTCTCCCAATGGAGTTTCAACATATAACTCAAAGTTTAATTTCTCCAAAGTCAAATTTAAACGTTAAGCGCAAGCAAGGGAGATAAAAGAATGGGTAGAACCGGTGTCTAATAAGTTATAGACTTCACAAGAATTTATAATTAACTAACTAACCTGCTAACTTCGTCGTTACTCGCTTTCGAGAAGAAGTCAAAAAATGCTCTTCCTGAAACCACCGACTTGTTTTGTCCGTATCCGCCTTTGGTGTCACCGTCCCAGTTGGACTTGACTTTGGTGGACGATAAAATCAGGCTAGGTGACCTTCTTTTCCATAATTGTAACATGTCTTGGACTGCATCATGCAGTTTGGACTGATATATCCCTCCCCTTCGCATTTGAAGCATACAATTGGTGGTCGTTCTCCTTCCTTGAAAATGGGTGTTGGTGCTGCTATCTTTCCATCGTTGTTGAACCTTCTCTTCTTGAAATTTCCACTCCTATTAACTTGGCCATGATTACCACCGAAGTGGTTACCATTCTTGGCATGATAATTTCCCCCACGACGGTTATCATTGTTCCGATGGCCGTTACCACCGGTACGATTATTATCATGTTGTTGCTCGTTATCCTTTGGTTGGGCTGGCTCATTATCGCGCTCTAATAACTGAGCCCTATTCACTACATCTGAATACAAACAAAGTTTGTGAGAAATGGGGTATTGACGTATATCGGGATTCAAACCTCTTAGAAACATTCGTGTCATTCGCTCCTCATTATCGACCAAATGGGATGCAAATCGGGATAACTCCACAAATTTAGCCTCGTATTGCGACACGGTCATATTATTTTGCTCCAACTTGATAAGCTCCACCTCCTTTATGTGACGAATACTTTCGGGAAAGTACTTGTCGTTGAACAGCTCTTGGAACTTCTCCCAAGACATCTTGAGTGCGTCAGGCTGGGTACGTTGATTCCCACCAATAATCTGCCTCTTTACACAACATAAAGGTGGCGAAGGGAACCTTTTACTCCTCGGAGCATCCCAAGACATCAAATATCTTGGTGATCTACTTTAACCATGTCGCCGCCTTAAGTGGTTCTGGCTTTCCCAAAAACTCTGGCGGTCCCAGCTCCTTGAACTGCTTAGCGGCGACCATCCGAGAGTTGCCAGTGTTTCCACATGCATTTTGAACATGAGTCTCTCTCGCCTGATGTTGCATGAATTGCATAAAGCCTCTGAACATCTCATCGTTCATCATCTGATCGGTGTTGTTATTTACCTGAGGATTATTGTTTTCCTGTTGCACATTATCCTGGGTATTGATCGTTGGTGACCCAACGGTCTCATGTGCTTCATTGCTAATCTCAATATTTTCAGATGTTATTTTCAAACACTGTCACAAAACAAGGGTTAATTGACATATCACATATTATCTCTATAATCTGACCGACCAATTAAATACCAAATAAACTTAGGTAGGTCATACTAGCGAAGGAATTCTTCGTCTCTCCCCTCCTAGTTCTTGTCTCACATCTCAGCCAGGGATCATATCCCTAAGCTTTGATACCAACTGTGAACCCCCCAAAACAGGTATACATCACCCATATTGAGTCGCCAGATATATCGTACATAAATTCAAATACAACTTAATTATACAACAGTCGTGTAAAATACGACAAAACATAGCTGAGAGTTTAAACAAGAATATTGTCATCTAGACAATATCCATACTCAATGGTGTCCTCATTACAATTATTATCACATTATTCCATAGAATAGTGAGGACTACTAAAGTCATTTATCCTGGACCATCACTCCATTCCCCGACTCGTCCCAGCTATATTCTCATTTCCTGAAGAGAACAATGAAAGAAAGGGTGAGCTCAACTAGCCCAGTAAGAAATATTATGACTAAGATAATGCAGAATAAATTATCCTTAGCCTTCAACAATATAACAACTGATAGAATACAATAGACAACAAGTTTTAGATCAACAACTGCAGTGGGAATAAGTAATCAATTACAAGAGTCAAGTAAAGCATAAAATCTACTATCTTCTACGATTTAAAAAGTTTTTCATCAACTTTATTGCTGAGACTCAGCTTAATAAATAAAATCAAATCATCCCTACACCACGACCAAGGATATTCATGTAATCATCAATGGTCATGATTATACCGAATAATCCCTGGTCATAATCATACCAACAACTGTCCATCAATGAACTACAGCCAATGAGGACTTTTAACACATCATTCATTACATTTCGGGCATGATTATACCGAATAATCCCTGGTCATAATCATACCAAGTTCATCTATGCACGTAAGCCAAAGATGACTTTAATCACAATATAAGCATGAGGATGATGACAATGACATAATAATTTAATAAAACAAGTTCAAGGATAAATTTTAAAGATTTACAATTTAATTTATCCAGAAATCAATAACGTCCAAATTGTCAACATGATACTGCTTTGTAGAGTAAAATTCAAGAATAATATTCATGTACCAAAAATAATTTAGACAAAAAAGATATATATATTTCGAGTGAATAGTACCTCGTGAATAGTACTTCGGGAATAGTACCCCGACACGAAAAGTGTCCCGAATACCCGAGTGAATGATACTAGAGTAAATAGTAATTGGGTGAATAGTAACTCGTGAATAGTACTTCGACATGAAAAGTGCCCCGAATACCTGAGTGAATAATACTAGAGTGAATAGTAACCCGTGAGTAGTAACTCGTAAAAAAAAACCAAAGAAAATGATATTCAATGACGAGTACAAAAGAAATGATATCTCAGACGAGTATAATAGAATATACGAAGCTGCAAATGGATTTTCACCCGCCATGCGGTATTCCACGTAGACATATCATTTCCACAATTTAATAAAGAATGAATACGAAGGATCATTCACCATGCATGCGGTAATCCACATAGACAGGTTATTCCCATAGAATAATAAAGAATGGAACCAGGTCATGTATAATCCACACAGACAGGTTATTCCAATAAAATAATAAAGAACGGAACCAGGTCATGCGTAATCCACACCGACAGGATATTCCAACATAATAATAAAGAATGGAATAACAACAGAATTCACCAGGCCTGCGATAGATCAAGATGCATGAGTTATTCCAGCGAGAATAATAAAGAATGGAATAACAGAAGAATTTTACCATGTATGTGGTATTTCGCATAGACAGGTTATTCCAACATAATAATAAAGAATGGAATAACAAAGAATTCACCATGCATGCGATAGACCGCACAGATAGGTTATTCCATTAGAATAATAAAGAATGGAATAACAGAAGCTCTCTTCATGAATACGAAAGAAATAATACCCCTTACCTTAGAAGAAAACTGGATACTAGAATAGTGGGGTAGCAGACTTCTCTTCATCTTTCTCTCTATAATTTCTCTCTATAATAATTGCTCTATAGCTTTAGTGAATTGGTGAGAAATGAAGGAAGAATGAGCTTCTATTTATAAAAAAAATATAGTTTCAATAATTGCACATTTTGGGGCTCGAAATATTACAATATAATACCTTCCTCTTTTTCTTCATTTTTAATTTAGTCCTACAAGTATTATCAAACTTGCACTACCTCCCCTAATAGTAAATCATGTGAATCAATAGTAAATCATGTGACGTAATAGTTCTAAACATGTAAAAAAATTAATTATAGTATAATACCTTCATCTATACCTCCATTTTTAATTTAGTCATGCAAGTATTATCAATCTTGCACCAACTCCCCTAATAGTAAATCATGTGAATCAATAGTACACACATGTGAACATATAGTTATAACCATGTGAATTAATAGCAATTAATTGCTCATTTATCCGGTTAATTACTTGATTGGTCAATATAACCTCCAGACATCAATTATTATCGAAATAAATGTCGATTTCCACTAACACTAATAATTCCCACACAATGGAATTATCAATTTCATCTTTAATCAACACGAACTTATTCATCATTAATATTATAATTCACAATATTTAACAATCAGGTCGTTCCCAGGAAAGAGGGGGTTTTCTGATAAGGATTTCTCCTTATTGGCGCGCAATTAGGTGACCAAACCTCTCTTTGACAAAACTTCTAGACATTGTCAATATTGCAAATAATAATATGAATAACTTTGCCGTCTTAATTATTGATTTAATAATATAACATATTATACAGATGATACTGTGACAATAATTGAATCAATAATATGAGAGATATGATGTAGCAATTACTATAGCAATAATTGAGTATGACTGAGTGACTTTTCACGTAAGCATCAATAATCAATACCGTGTGCTACTATGCAACCACGCCAGACATCGCATTACTTTTACTACCGGTGTAGTTCAAATAGCTTTTAACAAAGAACACTTTCGGCCGTAGTTATAAAAAGATAATTATGTCGTTTTCTTACTACGATAATACATCCGTTGTGGGGTCCACCAATGATTGTGCCGTCGTATGAATATTCCCTGTTAAAAAGAATATTTCCCGACAAATCGAATATTATATAACAACTTGCTTACTTTGCAAAATTTATAAATATTACCCACAACTATAACATTATATCAAATCCACACCATTATATTCAAAAAAAATATTTCGAGAAATTTAAATATTTATTCATAAAATTTGGGATCTCACATGGATCATGGTTGTTCTTCATTGATGAAGAACACCAATCACGACAGTTTTCGTCACTAAAGCCTATAGCGACATTTTTAATAAAATTAATTATTTAATTTACAATAAATCAATAAAATTAGAAAATAAATCATAAAAATTCATAAATTAGTTTTAGAAATTATTTTAAGTTATAAAAATTAACTTTTGATAATTTGACATAAAATTCATTAAAATTTTGATTTATTTAAATATTAATGATATTAAATTTATTTAATAATTATATTAAAGAAATTAGTTAAAAATGATTTTAATATTTTAAAAATCATTTTAAATGATAATAAAGTGTTAAAAATATTTTAAGTTATAAAATATGACTTTTAATATTTTAAGATAAATTTCATTAATAACTTACTATTAATGATAATAAATTTATTTAATAATTTTATTAATTAAATGGTTTAAAAAGATTTTTATTATTTACAAATGATATAAATGATATAAAAATATTTTTAAGTTATAATAAATAACTTTTAATATTTTGATGAAAAATACATTAATATTTGAATATTAATGGTAATTATTTAAAAATGATTTTAAATATTTTAAAAATCATTTAAAGGTAATATATATTAGTGTTTTAAAAATATTTTGAGTTATTATAATTGTAATGTCCCCAAAATTCATACAATTTAATTCTCAACTTCGGTCATTAACAATACATTCAACCTCTAATTTTACATCATTAAACGATAATACAACCATTGAAATTTACGGAATAATTAAAATTTTCTATGGTTGTATTATCGTTTAATGATGTAAAATTAGAAGTTGAATGTATTGTTAACTAACAAGTCGAGAATTAAATTATATGAATTTTGGGGACGCATATCTGATTGGTATCAAAGTCGATAGGTTAGAAACCTCTCAAAAAAAGTACCTTAGGCCATAACCTTAGAGAAGAGAGGTGAAGATAATGAAAGAATAAGCTCAAATAGAGTTTGAACAATAAGAAGTACTTTAAGAAATTTATAAAGAATGGATTAAAACATGCGTGAGAGGATTCAAAGAAGAATCTCACAGAGTTATAAGGAATATGAATGTGTGGTTACCCAACTCTAATAATAAGGATGTAAGGTGATAATAAATAGACAAAGTCTATAAGAAGAGAATGATAAAGAAGTTAAGAATAAAAGTTATATTTAAGTATGGTACAATTGTACTCTTTAATAGTTGATGTATGGTATCTGGGCTAAACGATTCCTTCATAGAGCGAAGGTATATACGAACTAGCAACTCAGAACCTAGTTTGCTGGTTGTTTGTGGGAAACCTGTAAAACCCCAAATTTTACGAATAAAGATTTAATTTTCTTGAAATATTTTTTTGAATATTATGGTGTGGATTTGAGATAATGTTATAGTTGTGGGTAGATTTATAAATTTTGCAAAGTAAGTAAGTGGTTATATAATATTCGATTGGTCGGGGAATATTCATTTTAACAGGGAATATTCGTACGACGACACAATCATTGGAGGACCCCACAACGGATGTATTGTCGTAGTAAGAAAATGACAGAATTATCTTTTTATAATAACGAGAGTGTTACCATTAAAACTGTTGAACTACCCAGTAGTAAAAGTACAGTAATACGTGTGGTTTCATAGTAGCACACGATATTGATTATTGATGCTTACGTGAAAAGTCACTCAGTTATACTCAATTATTGCTACATTAATTGGTGCATCATATCTCTCATATTATTGATTCAGTTATTGTCACAGTATCATCTGCATAATATTTTATATATTATTAAATCAATAATTGAGACGACAAAGTTATTCATATTATTATTTGCAATATTGATAATGTCTAGAAGTTCTGTTAAGGAGAGGTTTGGTGACCTAATTGCGCGCCAATAAGGAGAAATTCTTATCGGAAATCCCCTTCTTTCTTGGGAACGACCTGGTTGTTAAATATTGTGAATTATAATATTCATGATGAATAAGATTGTGTTGATTAAAGATGAAATTGATAGTTCCATTGTGTTGGAATTATTAGTGTTAGTGAAAATCTACATTTATTCCTATGATAATTGATGTCTGGGGGTTATATTGATAAATCAGGTAATTAATCGGATAAATGAGCAATTAATTGCTACTAATTCACATGCTTATATAACTATTTGTTCACATGTGTGTACTATTGAATCACATTCGTGTACTATTAGGAGAGTTGGTGCAAGATTGATAATACTTGCATGACTAAATTAAAAATGGTGGTATAGATGGAGATACTATACTGTAATTTGTATTTTCACATGATTATAACTATTGATTCACATGATTGAACTATTGATTCACATTATTTAGTATTAGGGAAGGTGGTGCAAGTTTGATAATACTTGCAGGACTAAATTAAAAATAAAGAAAAAGAGGAAGGTATTATACTGTAATATTTCGAGCCCCAAAATGTGTAATTATCGAAACTATATTTTTCTATAAATAGAAGCTCAGTCTTCCTTCATTTCTCACCAATTCACTAAAGCTATAGAGCAATTATTATAGAGAAAAATTATAGAGAGAAAGAAGAAGAGAAGTCTGCTACCTCACTATTCCAGTATCCAGTCTTCTTTTAAGGTAATGAGTATTATTTTTTTCGTATTCATGAAGAGAGCTATTGTTATTCCATTCCTTATTATTTTGTTGGAATAACATGTCTATGTGAAGTACTGCATACATGGTGAAATTCTTCTGTTATTCCATTCTTTATTATTCTGTTGGAATATCCTGTCGGTACGTATTACGCCTGACCTAGTTCCATTAATTATTATTCTGTTGGAATAACTTGTCTGTACGGTCTATCGCATGCATGGTGATTTTTGTTGTTATTCCATTCTTTATTATTCTGTTGAAATATCCTGTCGGTGCGTATTACGCTTGACCTGGTTCTATTATTTATTATTCTGTTGGAATAACCTGTCTGTGCAGTCTATCGTATGTATGGTGATTTCTGTTATTATTCTATTCTTTATTATTCTGCTAGAATATCCTGTCGGTGCGCATTATGCCTAACCTGGTTCCATTATTTATTATTCTGTTGGAATAACATGTCTATGTAGATTACCACATGCATGGTGAAGATCCTTCGTATTCATTCCTTATTAAATTGTGAAAATGATCTGTTTACGTGGATTTCCGCATGGTGGGTTAAAATCCATTTACAGTTTCGTAATTTTTCAGACATTCAAAAATTTTGGAAAAATTTGGGAGGATATTATGATAAGTTTTCTAACATCTCCAAGTGGAATCATTGAAAGAGGAGTTGTAGATTTTTGTATGGACTATTTTTAACAAAGCATGAAAAAGTGAAAAAAAAAGAGAAAAAAACTACTGCCCACAATTTTGTAAGGGCTGTTTCGGCCACTTAATTTGTCAGAAAAATTCCGGCCTTTTGGGACATGCAAATATATGGTATAAAGTACCTCCTGTCTACAAATGAGCTCATTCTGACTTAACATGAACAAGTTATGACTACTTCAATATTTTGGTTTTTCCGACGAAAAATGCTATAGCCGGAGTTCTATAACTCCGATGACCATGAAATTTAAACTAGAAGCTCACGTTAACATGTATAAGATCCTGCCAAGATTTGGGAATTTCTGGAGTTAAACTTGAGGTAGCTAATTTCTTAAGGAATTATTTAGAAATTGATTTTTGAAAAATACTTAAGAGAGCTCAAAAATTATAAAAAAAATACTTGTTGTATATCAAATATATGTATATATGTTTGGATAAAGGATATAAAAATAATAAGTTGATTTGGTAATTTTTCATGAAAATGGTTTAGTTACAAACATATGAGTTAAATATGTTATGTGAAGTTGAAGAATTGGTAAATAAAATTTTAGGGCTTGAAAATCCTATATAAGGTATATGCAGATTTTTGATGAGTGATTTGATCATTGGTGATGAAATCTTATGAGTATGGCATTTTTGAATGATTAAATGCATTATTTGGTAAAGTGTAAATAATTAAATTAAATTGTTTATAAGTTTAAGAAGTAATTGGAATATTATTATAGTATTAACAATATTAGATTATAAGTTATTTAAGTGATGGATAATATTTGGATAAATTTAAATTCTTTAATATTTATCCTTATTTTCGTTTGATTAATGCTTATATTATTGTCATCATTTTCGTGCTTATATTGTTATGAAAATCATCTTTGGCTTACGTGCAGAGATGGACTTGGTATGATTATGACCAGGGATTATTCTGTATAATTATGATCGTAATGTAACGAATGATTTTGTAAAAGTCCTCATTGGCCTGTAGTTCATTGGTGGACAATTGTTGGTATGATTATGACCAGGGATTATTCGGTATAATCATGACCATTGATGATTACATGAATATCCTTGGTCGTGGTACAGGGATGATGTGGTTTATTTATTAAGCTGAGTCTCGGCAATAAAGTTGATGAAGATCTTTTTAAATCATAGAAGATAGTAGATTTTATGCTCTACTCGACTCTTCTAATGGATTGCTTATTTCCGTTGCAGTTGTTGATCTAAAACTTGTTGTCTATTGTATTCTATCAGTTGTTATACTGTTGAAGGCTAAGGATAATTTATTCTGCATTATCTTGGTCATAATATTTCTTACTGGCTAGTTGAGCTCACCCTTTCTTTCATTGTTCTCTTCAAGAAATGAGAATATAGCTGGGATGAGTCGGGAAATGGAGTGATGGTCCAGGATAAATGGCTTTACTAGTCCTCACTATTCTACGAAATAATGTGATAATAATTATAATGAGGACACCATTGAGTGTGGATATTATCTAGATGACAATATTCTTGTTTAAACTCTCAGCTATGTTTTTTCGTATTTTATACAACTGTTGTATAATTAAGTTGTATTTGAATTTATGTACCATGTATCCGGCAACTCAAGATGGGTGATGTATACCTGTTTTGGGGGCGTCATAGTTAATGCCTTGGGGGCTACCTTGAGGGCGTCACAGTTAATGCATCTGAAAATGTTGAGATAAGCAATGGAGCAAAATAATATGACTGTATCGCAGTACGCGGCTAAGTTTGCGGAGTTACCCCTGGTTTGCATCCCATTTGGTCGATAATGAGGAGCGAATGACGCGAATGTTTCTAAGAGGTTTGAAACCCAATATACGTCAATACCACATTTCTCATAAACTTTGTTTATATCCAGATGTTGTGAATAGGGATCAGTTATTGGAGCGCGATAATGAGTTAGCACAACCAAAAGGTAACGACCAACAACACGATAATAATCGTACCGGTGGCAAAGGCCATCGGAACAATGATTACCATCGTGGGGGAAATTATCATGCCAAGAATGGTAACCACTTCGGTGGTAATCATAGCCAAGATAATAGAAGTGGAAATTTCAAGAAGAGAAGGTCATTTAGCTCGATTTTGTCGTATAGTGAAGTCAAGTCCAGCTGGGACGGTGGCACCAATGGCGGATACAGACAAAACAAAGTCGGTGGATTTAGGAAGAGCATTTTTTGTGACTTCTCAAAAAGCGAGTAACCCGAACTTAGTTAGCATGGGTTAGTTAATTATAAATTTTTGTGAAGTTTATACCTTATTAGATACCAGTTCTACCCATTCTTTTATCTCTCTTGCTTGCGTTCAATGTTTAAATTTGACTCCGGAGAAGTTAGACTTTGACTTATCTATTGAAACTCTGTTAGGAGAAACCTTCATTACATGTGCTTTCTAAGTCTTGGATGAGAGTCATAGTTTTGAATGATATTTCTATTGTTAATAAATTTCCTGACATATTCTTAAAGACTTATTAGCCTACCCCAGAACGTGAAATCAAATTTTGTATTGACCCCAGTACAAAACCCATTTCTTCAACTCTTAAATATTTCTTCACCCAAAACGAACGTATAATGCTCCAAAGATGATGGCTTGAGCAGTTGAAGGTTACGACCACTCAATATCATCGTGGAAGAGCGAACGTGGTAGCTGACGCATTGAGTAGAAGATCGTATGCGTTTACGAGTGCGATGTTGTTAACACAAAAACCCATTTCATATAACTTACAAATGATGAAGATAGAGTTAAAGACTCTAGGGACCCACGTGAAGATAACGAATATACGACTAGAATCGACTTTAATCGATAAAGTTAAAGCCGCTCAAGCTACACACCCGAATCTGATGAATGTGAAGAAGAAGGTTCAAGAAGCCGTTATCTCAACCATAGATTTTATTGGCTCATTTGAAATCCTCGATCGAATAGGAACTGTGGCCTATAGACTCGTTTTACCGCCAAATATGTTGCGTGTTCATAACGTTTATCACGTATCGATGTTACATAAATATGTGGACGACCCGAACCACATTATTGATTTAGAACCGAACGAGATAGCGGAAGATTTAACGTATAAAGATGTACCTGTTAAAATCTTGGAATATATTTTATGCTCAAAGGTTATACCTCAAGAGTTAGAATCTAACGAGGTATCCTCATCTGTTCGGCATACCAGGTACGTACGTAAATTTCGAAGGCGAAATTTCATAAGGAGGGGAGATTGTAAAACCCCAAATTTTACGAATAAAGATTTAATTTTCTCAAAATATTTTTTTGAATATTATGGTGTGAATTTGAGATAATGTTATAGTTGTGGATAATATTTATAAATTTTGCAAAGTGAGAAAGTGGTTATATAATATTCGATTGGTCGGGGAATATTCATTTTAACAGGGAATATTCGTACGACGACACAATCATTGGTGGACCCCACAACGGATATATTGTCGTAGTAAGAAAATGACAGAATTATCTTTTTATAACAACGAGAGTGTTACCGTTAAAACTGTTGAACTACCCGGTAGTAAAAGAAATGCGATGTCTGGCGTGCGTGTTGCATAGTAGCACACCAGTATTAATCATTGATGCTTACATGAAAAGTCACTCGAGTTATACTCAATTATTGCTACTCTGAATTGTTGCATCATATCTCTCATATTATTGATTCAATTATTGTCACAAAGATCATCCGCATAATATTTTATATATTATTAAATCAATAATTGAGACGACGACAAAGTTATTCATATTATTATTTTCAATATTGACAATGTCTAGAAGTTCTGTCAAGGAGAGGTTTGGTCACCTAATTACGCGCCAATAAGGAGAAATCCTTATCGAAAAGCCCCCTCTTTCCTAGAAACGACCTGGTTGTTAAATATTATGAATTATAATATTAATGATGAATAAGATTGTGTTGATTAACGATGAAATTGATAGTTCCATTGTGTTGGAATTATTAGTGTTAGTGAAATCGACATTTATTCCGATGATAATTGATGTCTGGGGGTTATATTGATAAATCGGGTAATTAATCAGATAAATAAGCAATTAATTGCTACTGATTCACATGCTTATATAACTATTTGTTCATATGTGTGTACTATTGAATCACATTCTTGTACTATTAGGGGAGTTGGTGCAAGATTGATAATACTTGCATGACTAAATTAAAAATAGAGGTATAGATGGAGGTACTATACTGTAATTTGTATTTTCACATGATTATAACTATTGATTCACATGATTGAACTATTGATTCACATTATTTACTATTAGGGGAGGTGGTGCAAGTTTGATAATACTTGCAGGACTAAATTAAAAATGAAGAAAAATAGAAAGGTATTATACTGTAATATTTCAAGCCCCAAAACATGCAATTATCGAAACTATATTTTCCTATAAATAGAGGCTCATTCTTCCTTCATTTCTCACCAATTCACTAAAGTTATAGAGCAATTATTTTAGAGAGAAATTATAGAGAGAAAGAAGAAGAGAAGTCTGCTACCTCACTATTCCAGTATCCAGTCTTCTTTTGAGGTAAGGGGTATTATTTCTTTCGTATTCATGAAGAGAGCTATTGTTATTCCATTCCTTATTATTCTGTTGGAATAACCTGTCTATTCAAAGTACCGCATACATGGTAAAATTCTTCTGTTATTCCATTCTTTATTATTCTGTTGGAATATCTTGTCGGTGCGTACTACGCCTGACCTAGTTCCATTAATTATTATTCTGTTGGAATAACCTGTTTGTGCGGTCTATCGCATGCATGGTGATTTTTGTTGTTATTCCATTCTTTATTATTCTTTTGGAATATCATGTCGGTGCATATTACGCCTAACCTGGTTCCATTATTTATTATTCTATTGGAATAACATGTCTGTGCGGTCTCTCGCATGTATGGTGATTTCTGTTGTTATTTCATTCTTTATTATTCTGTTGGAATATCCTGTTGATGCATATTACGCCTAACCTGGTTCCATTATTTATTATTCTGTTGGAATAACCTGTCTATGTGGATTACCACATGCATGGTGAATGATCCTTCGTATTCATTTCTTATTAAATTGTGAAAATGATCTGTTTACGTGGATTACCGCATAGCGGGTTAAAATCCATTTACAGTTTCGTAATTTTTCGGACATTCAAAAATTTTGGAAAAATTTGGGAGGATATTATGATAAGTTTTCTAACATCTCCAAGTGGAATCACTGAAAGAGGAGTTGTAGATTTTTGTATGGACTATTTTTAACAAAGCATGAAAAAGTAAAAAAAAAGAGAGAAAAAAGCTATTGTCCACAATTTTGTAAGGGCTGTTTCGGCCACTTAATTTGTCAGAAAAATTTCGGCCTTTTGGGACATGCAAATATATGGTATAAAGTACCCCCTGTCTAAAAATGAGCTCATTCCGACTTAAAATGAACAAGTTATGACTATTTCAATATTTTGGTTTTTCTGACGAAAAACGCTATAACCGGAGTTCTATAACTCCGATGACCATGAAATTTAAACTGAAAGCTCACGTTAACATGTGTAAGATCCTGCTAGGATTTGGGAATTTCTGGAGTTAAACTTGAGGTAGCTAATTTCTTAAGGAATTAATTAGAAATTGATTTTTGAAAAATACTTAAGGGAGTTCAAAAATTATAAAAAAATACTTGTTGTGTATGAAATATATGTATATATGTTTGGACAAAGGATAGAAAAATAATAAGTTGATTGGGTAATTTTTCATGAAAATGATTTAGTTACAAACATATGAGTTAAATATGTTATATGAAGTTGAAGAATTGGTAAATAGGAATTTAGCGCTTGAAAATCCTATATAAGGTATATGCAGATTTTTGATGAGTGATTTGATCATTGGTGATGAAATCTTACGAGTATGGCATTTTTGAATGATTAAATGCATTATTTGGTAAAGTCTAAACAATTAAATTAAGTTGTTTATAAGTTTAAGAAGTGATTAGAATATTGTTATAATATTAACAATATTAGATTATGAGTTATTTAAGTGATGGATAATATTTGGATAAATTTAAAGTCTTTAATATTTATCCTTGTTTTCGTTTGATTAATGCTTATATTATTGTCATCATCCTCATGCCTATATTGTGATGAAAGTCATCTTTGGCTTACGTGCAGAGATGGACTTGGTATGATTATGACCATGGATTATTCGGTATAATCATGACGGTAATGTAACGAATGATGTGGTAAAAGTCCTCATCGGGCCCTGTAGTACATTGGTGGATGTTGTTGGTATGATTATGACCAGGATTATTCTAAGATAATCATGACCATTGATGATTACATGAATATCCTTGGCCGTAGTGCGAGGATGATGTGGTTTATTTATTGTCGAGTTTCAAATGATAAAGTTAATGAAAATCTTTTTAAATCATGTAAGATAGTAGATTTTATGCTCTACTTGACTCTTCTAATGGATTGCTTATTTTATTTGCAGCTTGTTGATCTAAAACTTGTTGTCTATTGTATTCTATCGGTTGTTATATCGTTGAAGGCTAAGGATAATTTATTCGCATTATCTTAGTCATAATATTTCTTCTTTGGGCTAGTTGAGCTCACCCTTTCTTTCATTGTTTTCTTCGTGAAATGAGAATATATGGAGACTAGAGTCGGGAATGGAGTGATGGTCCGGGATAAATGGCTTTAGTATTCCTCACTATTCTATGGAATAATGTGATAATAATTGTAATGAGGACACCATTGAGTGTGGATATTGTCTAGATGACAATATTCTTGTTTAAACTCTCAGCTATGTTTTGTCGTATTTTTACACGACTATTGTATAATTAAGTTGTATTTGAATTTATGTACCATGTATATGGCGACCCAAGATGGGTGATGTATAAATATTTTGGGGACGTCACAAAACCACTCAGCGTACCATATTGAGACTATCAGAGACTTGATGTGTATCGAGTATAGAAAGTGGACACGTATGATGAAAATGTGGAACCCGAATGAAATGTTAAGCAATGTAAACGAAGTTAGAAATTCTTAAAGGAAGAATTGTTATATAAACAAGAAAATTAAAAGAATAATCTTGAAGAGATATAAAGATAAGAAATGGCAATAGCCAAGATAACGAACAATGTCGTAAATGATAAAAAAGAGAAAGAAAGAGGATCGTAAAACAAAATGATAACGAGTGAAGAAAAGAATTTTAACGGAGATGATTATAGAATAAGATCACGACATGATCTGTTTAAGTTATAAAAGAAAGATGGTCTGTAATGTTTGAATAATTATAGCTTGATGCTATGAAGATAATGTACTATGAAATAGTACGTGATAAACTCACGAGGAGTTATAAATGATGAGGTACGAAAAAATTCAGACGAGCAAAAGAGCAAGTTATACGCAAGATAGAGTTAGGTGGGATTTCAATTGAGGACTCATGTGATAGCTGAGTTGTACAAACCTTTGTATGGGCGAGGGTTTTGTGCTTGCACTCAGTTTATCACATTGATAATCATTGGAATGTTGGTGTCGCGCTATCAATGTATATGTGACGAAAAGGTGATTCTTTTCTCATGTGTATATTTGATGGTTAAAAATTATTAAGATAAGTCAGATATTGTTAGGATTAGGTGCGGTTCTTAAAACTAATGCATATGGTAAGTTCGTGACTCATAATAATATGGTATGTTTTGAACCTCTCAGCGAATGGACGCCTATGGTCTGACTAGGATAAGTTCATAAAGTCATATTATTGTGGCAAGTTCCTGAACTTCCAATGTGCTGTAAGTTTGATGAACTATACTTGGGGTATAGGAAGATTGTAAGTTGAAATATAAGAATATTTAGTATAAATATTGAAATTGATGGAGAAAATTAGATATTATAAATCTACTAGTTATGTTAGACTTTTAAGATTTATTGACTTCGTGCCGATGCTTGTACTTTTGATTTTTGAAAAAAAAATGTTGGATCACACTAGTGAACCAAAGAATTTTTAAAAACAGTGTTATTATTCGCATATCTATGTTGTTTGTTTCGGCTAGATAAAAAAGATGATTTTTAAATTTTCAAAATATATTTTAATTATATATATCGGGTGATATGATAAATGATGGAGTCATCAATGCAATGGAACCTGGTGTTGGATGTGATCATATGATCGTCAGCCCACTATTGTGAGATGTAGTATGACAACGTCATAATCATGATGCCATAAAAAGATTTTTGAGATTTCATTAAGATATGAGAATATATATATATATATATATATATGTATATTTCGATTGATGTTCGAATTGTTGTAGAAGTCTATGTTATTTGATTCAGCTAGACGAATATTGAAAGATGTTCATGAAATTCAAGCGTTTCTTGAGAAGTTATGCCAAACCAAATTGTTTTGGTGCGGATTCAGATGTTGAAAAGCTGAGATGAACAACCCTTTTATAAGGGATTACGCGAAGGCGTTTAGATGTTTGTGCACAATACATGGTACGAAGGGTTGATCACCCTAAGTAAGGGGAGTCCCTACAGTATTATTGTTAAGGTTAAAGTTGAAAGATTACTTGTAACCGTGGACATAGTTCGTGGTCTTATGACCCTCAGTTACATCTCTAAAAACTGAGAAGAACAACCCTATTATGGGGGAATTATTTTTACGCGATGCGTTTAGATATTTGTGCATAATACACCGTATAAAGGGCTTAACACCCTAAGTACGGGAGTCTCTATAGTCTAATGACTGTTAAGGTTTAAGTTGAAAGAGTACTTATAACCGTGGACGTAGTTCAAGGTCTTGTGACCCCTCAACATGATTTGGAATCATTTAAATTCCTGATTTATTCATACTACTTCCCAATTATTGAACAATTGCGGAAGATTCTTGTTATTCTGCAAGATAGAACCGAAAAGGAGAGTATTCCTTAGAAAGAAGTAAGTCGTAGAATGCGACACTAAATGATAAATATATTGAATGAGTGAGAAAAGAAATTTTGAAATGAGAAAGAGATGAATTATCGAAGAATAATGTAAAACTTTTAATAGAAAAGTTTAATAATTGTAGAAAGATCTTTGTGGAAAGAAAGTGGTTATAGAACCCAATGAATGAATAAAGTAATAACGTAAAATCTATTTTGATAGATTGAATGAATGAAGAGTAATAAATAAAATTTCGAGGACGAAATTCTTAGAAGAAGGGGTGAATGTAATGTCCCGAGAGTTTGAGAATCTAGTATACAATAATGATCCTTAAAGAAGAATAATGAATGGATCAAAGAATATGTAATACTCAAATATAATTGAGTATAAGTAAAGCTTATGAAATAAAACTTATAAGAATTTATTATCAAGAATGGTGGGAGTAGGAAATATAAAACCTATATTAAGGTAATGTGTTGAAGTTATTCAACGAAGGGATTTGATGAAAACCTGAGTAAGGTAGGGTTTCGGTGATTCCGAGGACGGAATCCTTATAAGGGGGGAAAGATGTGACAACCCAAATTTTTATAAGTTATTAAAATAGGAATTTAATAATTAAAATTCTTATTATGGGAGGTTTTGAGTTTGAGTATGGAATAATATAATTTGATTATTATGCCTTATTGGCAATGGAATTGTTATGGATTAAATTTCATAAATATTGAGAATAATTCACGTAATTAAAATAGTGAATTAATGTAAATATAATTTTTTTAATAAAATAAGAGGGTAATGTGTTACATATAAATGTAATATGTTAATGTAATTTAATTGTGAATTTTATAAATAGTTAGATAATTATCAAGTAAAATAAATATTTTAGTTGAGATATTTATTAAATAAAGTAAATATTTTATGGAAATTATTATGGAATAATTTATTCATGTATGATGATATTAAGTAAATTGATGATAAACAATTTTATAATCGGTGCGTATTTTATTACGCTAATGGAATGGCAATGCTCTAATTTAATTAAATAATTAAATTAGAGGATGAATGATTTATTAAATAAATTTATTATGTTAATAAGGAGTGATTTGATAAATTAAGTTATTAATAAACACAATGTAACTTAATATGAAATTATAAGATTGGTTTGGTTTTGTGTGACAAATGTACCATATAATAGAGGAGTATTAAAATAAATTAAAAAAATGGATTTTGGGTTCTAGCCAAACAAGGCCTAGAGACCCTTTGTATTCTATAACTGCTTAGACTATTGGATTGTGTAACTGAGGGCTAAGTAAATATACGTAACTTATTTTTCTAAGGTTAAGAACACAGAAGAGAGAAATAGAGAAAGGGAGAGAATTCTCTGTAATTTAGGAAGAAAATTCTGAGAATCAAAGAAGAGGAAGAAGATTAATCAAGCTTCTCTAATCATCTAGCTAATTAAAGGCAAGCAATCTAGATTAAAGTTTTGAGTTCTTAGTTTTGTTTTCTAAGTTCTCTATAATTGAATTCTATGGTTAATTTGTTGAGAAATTAGTTTTATGTGTATTGGGATTACATAATCTGTTATATGTTGTCTATAGATGATTTTTGAAGTATCAAATTCATGACAACATGTTTGAAAATGAAGAAATTGAGTTTTATTGATATATATACATTAGGGCTTATTTTGGAATCAAAATTTATGATGAAGTCGTGATATAATCTGAAATTGATGATAGATATTGTTAGTATGTTGAAAAATGAAAACAACCCAAGTTGAACGAGTCAAAATGGATGTAAAACGAATTCACAATGAAGAATTTCACTATGAATGTCAAAAGAAGAAGAAATAATAGAAATAGTGAAATTTAAAGGTTGTAAGCTTGATGTTTATGTTGTTTATGTGATTAGAAACGTGTTAGAAACATTAATTTATATTTCTATAAACATATTACACCTTGGGTAGGTTGGTATGGTTGTTAGAAAGGAATTTCTAGGCCTAATTTGGCTTTCTGTAGTGTTCTAGATCAAAAATAGCAAAAAACGTAGAAGGGACCCCCCCCATGGGTGGCCCCCTAGTAAAAACCCCGCCCTCAAAGGGTAGTCTGTCTAGCCAAATTTTGAAAAAAAAATCTGACTGGACATGTTTTACTAAAATGAGCACAACGTTTTCATACAAACTCCGATTGATGCAATTTAAGATGATCCGGAACGAGGAAGAATAGACCTACAACGTTTATTCTTTAAGTTTGTGAATTTGAGGTCGGGAACATGGGTCAAAATGGTCTTTTTTAGGACTCTTGTGTTTTCGGAGGCAATCGGAGGGCGTCGGGCATGCATGTATAAAAAGTTTTGTTCTAAGTTATAAAACATGAATGTTAGTAAATATAATGATTCTTAACATTAATATAATGATGTATTAGATAAGTTGTATAAGCATACTAAGCAAACACAAGAGAAATCGGGCGTGTGAAGAATAAACGTCGAAACACCGTGATAAGTGTTAATGAACGTAAAAAGTGTTTTAAGTCAAATGAAATGAATATTATAAAATATAAAATGGGTTTAATATAAAATTAATAATGATTCCTAGCGAGATTTAAACACTTGAATGAACTTCGAGTTTGACTAAGAAGAAATATAGTGAGTTAAAAGTCTAAAGTTAACATAATCTAATTGAACATTGTGTGCTAATTAATAGGAAAGATTACGAGATGTGGAGTAGAGTTTACATTACAATTACTATGTGTTTTTATGTGACTAATAGTTGATGTGTATGATTATATAATTGTGTAGGGCACGTGAAGTGCAGATAACTGTAAGCTGTTAAACTGTTATTGGTAAACAATGATTAAGGCAAGTCTTTCAGTTCCTATTTGTTATGTGAACTTGATGATGAACTATTTTAAATATTTGTTGCAAAGAGCATGTTGTGTTCTATATATATTGAAAGTATGAAATGTTAAAGTCAATTTATGACTACGTTGATTGAATAATGAATGTTGACTGAGTAAGAAACTCAATCTTTATACTTGTTATATGAAATGCAGCATGTATGTTATGTTAGTCCAATGTTTATGAGATATATGTTGAGCATGTTATTATGTGTTATGTGATGCATGAAAACTGTTAGATTTTGCTGGGCTGTTGAGCTCAACCTTGCAAATAACCACTTTTGCAGGTTAAAGATTTAAGGTAAGGTTATGTGCTACATGAAAGATATGAATCAGATGTGATACTTGAAGATTTATATACTTTGGCTGAGTTATTATTATTTGAACCATGTTTAAGGTTCTGAATAATGTATTAATGTTGAATTGTAATATCGTTTTGCGATGTAAACTCTTGTAGTATTACAATGATTCTGAGATATTTAGATGTAAAGGTTGAAAGTTCTGGGAACGAGAATAGTTTGTAATAGAAAATTTTAATTGTAATAGAAAATTTTAATTATTTCGCAAATTTCAATGGTTGTATTGTCGTTTAATGATGTAAAATTAGATGTTGAATGTATTGTTAACGACTGAAGTTGAGAATTAAATTGTATGACTTTTGGGGACGTTACATAAATAACTTCTAATATTTTGATAAGGATTTCATTAATATTTTAAATTACAAAAATATTAATGATAATAGAATTATTCTGTATTTAAATCATTTAAAAATGATATCGGTGTTGGAAAAATCATTATAAAATATAATAATTATTTGAAAATTATTATAAGCTTCCGAAATAAATTATAAAGGATAATTAAATTATCTATAATAATATTGAAGCCATGGAAATAGAGTTTTATTGAAAATAAACTCGTTAATTGTCTGATAAAGTAATAAAGTCATTGTATTGATACTGAAGTCCAATCAGACTGAACTAGTTTGACCTGATAAGTGTTTTTATAGGTTCTAAACACTATTGTGACTACATGATTATGTGTCTAAGTTATACAATGACTTTAAATAGCAGTATTATGTGATGTGATGTGTTATGCTAATTGTGAAACTAATATTATTGATCATAGGTCTTTCGAACAAAGTTAAATTAGATTGTGTAGCAGTACTCAGCGACCAAGGTAAGTTTCCTAACTCAAACTTGAGTTATTATTTTTCAAACATGTTAGTGGATAATTATTAATGATTATTCCACATCTAAGATTGTTATTGGATATTCGTATGTATTGTAATTTCCTTAACTCAAATTCTAATTATTATTTTACCATCATGTTAAGTGGGTAATTATTGCTGATTATACCACATCTAAGATTATTATTGATCATTCGCAATTAGTGCAAGTTCATTAAATCCAATTGAGTTTTAAATTTCAAAAGCATGACTGGTGAATAACTATTTTTGGTTATTCACATCTATAAATATTATTGTTGATTACAAATAGTGCAATTGAGTTGTCTATTATTGAACAATTTAGACTTCTATCTTAGCTAATTATTTTGGCGAGACAAATATTTGTAGAAACTTGATATGTTATATTATTTGAACTAAGTTGTTATTGAAAGATCAATGCCAATTATTTTGGCTAGATCAATTATATGTTGAAATCTTTAGCATTTCCTTAAATCCAAACAATATTGTTCTGGTACGAACTCTTGATGTAAGATTGAGATGAACAACCCTTATATAAAGGGGACTTTAGGGTCGAACATCTGGCTGTTGCACTATTTTTGAGTATTATGCATAATATCGGGTACAAGGGGTTGGCCACTCCAGGTACTTGCAGAGAGTTATAGTTTAGTTTTTATAACTAACCTATAATTCTGAGGTAATTCAGTATTGATGCCTGATAATTCCTCTATTAGTTCATGATCAAATTGTGATCATTCAACATGAAATCTGGGAATATCCCACTTTATTATTGCAGTATTATTATCTCTTGTTAATCAATTGAACATTATTGAAACTTCAAAAGAGTTTTACTCTTTCATCATTGAATTATTGTTTAGCATGAAATTTGATAAAATCTTGTTATTGATAAATGATTTATTCAGCTACTTCAAAATCTGTTGAATATTATTGAATTCCTTCGAATCTAGACTCTAATATTCTTGATTCATATTTGTTATTGTATGCTTTAACTTGCGGAGCAAACTCGTTGCTCACCCTTGCTTATTAAAAACATTTTAGCTAATGATGAAGTAGCAGGAGGGACATATAAAGACAAGGGCAATGACAAAATACAGGAGTAGTTATTATAACTTTACTTATTATGTTTTTATATTTAAACCTTTTTGTATATCTGAAGGTATGTATGTTATGTTAAGGTTAGATAATGTGGGATATTGTATTAATTATATTAACTAATGGTATGTATGATGATATTCATAAGTGATTGGGTAGTTAGATGTTATTTGTATGATGGATCGTGAGCACCAGACCCGAGGTTAGGTAACCCGAATTTGGGGGATCATATTATCTTAATTTTTTGAGATGTTAATTCTATCACATTTAATGCTTATAAATAAATTGAACAATGCTATTTTGTTGTGTCACCACAAGGACGATTTTTTTTTTTGAATATATGGAGTGCTAAGTTGGACTTAACTTGGATAATTTTGATTCAGATGTGCTACCACTTGCTCAAAATAATCTAAGAGACAAAATAAAATGAGTTACATGATGATGTAATTGAAAAGAGTTGTCTACCTATTTATTTATATATAGTTTATTGTGTCACCACAAGGTAATATACTTTTGAAATGGGATCCTTATTCTCACTAGCAAATCTTTTATTAGATTTTACTGAACCATATAGGTGAGGGTAATATAGTTTGAAGAAAATAGTGGGAGATGCCAATTTAAAACAAGACCTAATTTATCTTTGTAATTAATTAATAAAGAATGTATGATATAATGTTGTTAAATTATAAATTCATTGACAGAATTTTACAATGTCTAAAATTACTATCAGTGCGTAACATATTAGATGCTAAATTAACTGAACCGAATTAAACGGATTGGATAAGGAATTTAAGAATAGTTCTCACGGCTGAAAAGCTATCTTATGTCCTTCATATGCCTATCCCTGCAATGGTTTCAGATAATGCCTCTGAGGAAGAGATTGCTACTTTTAGAAAGTGGCAAGATGATGCATAGTTGGCTCGATGTATCATGCTCGCATCCATAAGTAACTAGCTTCAGTATGAAACTATGGATGTTCCTACTATACTCCTGTATTTCAAGTAGTTGAATTGTGAGGAAAGTAGGACTGATAAATATCGAATATCTAAGGACCTTTTCTGATCTATAATAACCGAATATTGTGACGCCACCAAAATAGGTATATATCACTCATTCTGAGTCGCCAAATACATGTAACAGAAATCAAATACAAACTTAATTATACAACTGTCGTGTAAAATATGACAAAACATAAGCTGAGAGTTTTGACACGAATATTATCTTCTAGACAATATCCAAACTCAAATTCAGTCCTCATTAGAATTATTATCTCACTATTTCATAGCATAATGAGGACTACTATAGCTACTTATCCTGGACCTTTACTCCATTCCCCGACTAGTTCCAGCTACGTTCTCATTTCCTGAAGAGAACAGTGAAAGAAAAGGGTGAGCTCAACTAGCCCAGTAAGAAATATTATGACTAAGATAATGCAAAATAAATTATCTTATCTTTTAACAGTATAACAACTGATAGAATACAATAGACAACAAGTTTTAGATCAACAACTGTAGCGGAATAAGCAATCCATTAGAAGAGTCAAGTAGATCATGATATCTACTATCTTCTATGATTTAAAAGTTTATTATTAATTTTATCGCTGAGACTCAGCTTAATAATCCACATCACTGAATTATGCATGCACTACGGGCCAGGGATATTCATTAGTATCACAACCACGAATTATCCATGCACTATGGGCCAAGGATATTCGTGTTTTCACCAATGGTCATGATCATGCCAAACAACAATTCATCTTTCCACCCTTGGCCGAAGAGAACACATGGTTATGATCATACCAACATCTGTCCATCAATACACTACGGACTAATGAGGACTTTTACCACATTATTTGTAACATTACGGGTCATGATTATACCGAATAATCCCCGGTCATAATCACACCAATCAACAGTCCATCTATGCACTACGGCCAAAGATGACTTTCATCACAATATAAGCATGAGGATGATGACAATAATATAAGAATTCAATTAAATGAAAGCAAGAATAAATTTTAAATATTTATAATTTAATTTATCTAGAATTCAATAATATCCAAATTGTCAACATGATACTACTTTGTGGAGTAAAATTAAGAATAATATTGTATCAAAAATTATTTGGACCGAAAAGAAATCAATTTTTGTCATGAATAGTACTCCGGGTGAATAGTACCTGAGTGAATATTACCCCGTGAATAGTACTTCGAGAATAGTACTTCATAAATAGTACTTTATGAATAGTACTTCGTGAATAGTACTTTTTGAATCGTACTTTTTGAATAGTATCCCGTGAATAGTACTTCGTGAATAGTACCGTATTTATAAATAGTACTGTATTTATTAATAGTACCATATTTATGAATAGTGCCCATGAATAGTACTTCGTGAATAGTACCGTATATATAAATAGTGTCGTATAAATGAATAGTACCCATGAATAGTACTTCGGCATGAAAAGCTTACAATTTAACAAGAATGTTCAGAAAAATATCCTTGTCAAACGATACTAGATGAAGCACAAATTTCAAGGATATTATACTAATTTCACTAAGTATAGAAGCAATACTTTAGCAAAATGAGTGTAGAATTAGGAATACGAAACGAAATAATATTACTTATAAACTAAAGAGTATGGAAAAAAAATATTATTTCTTACGAATATTGAACGAAAATAAAATTCCTTACGAATACAAAAAATAATATCGTAAGCGAATATGAAATAAATAATACCCCTTATCTTAGTAGAAGGCTGGATACTGCAATAGTGAAGTAGCAGAATACTCTTCTTCTTTCTCTCTATAGCTTCTCTCTCTATAATTGCTCTTGTGAGTCTTAGTGAATTGGTGAGAATGAAAGAACAATGGAGCTTCTATTTATAGAAAAATATAGTTTTGATAATTGCACGTTTAGGGGCTCGAATTATTACAGTATAGTACCTTTATCTATACCTCTATTTTTAATTTAGTCCTTCAAGTATTATCAATCTTGCACCACCTCCCCTAATAGTACATGCATATGAATCAATAGTTCCATACATGTGAACCAACAGTAATTTGCATGTGAACTAATTGCAATTAATTGCCCATTTATCTGATTAATTGCCCGTTTGGTCAATTTAACATCCAAAAATCAATTATTATAAAAATAAATATTGATTTCCACTAATATTAATAATCCCAACACAATGGAAATATTTTTTATCAAAAATTTCATCTTTAATCAACACAGACTTATTCATCATTAATATTATAATTCATAATATTTAATAACCAGATCATTCTCAGGAAAAAAGGTGCTTTCCGATAAGGATTTCTCCCTATTGGCGTGCAATTAGGTGACCAAACTCCTTTCCTCAACAAAACTTTCTAGACATCGTCAATAATGCAAATAATAATATGAATAACTTTGTCATCTCAATTATTGATTTAATAATATAAAATATTGTGCAAATGATACTATGATAATAATTGAATCAATAACATGAGAGATATTATGCACCAATTACTGTAGCAATAATTGAGTATAACTGAGTGACTTCTCACGTAAGCATCAATAATCAATAACGTGTGCTATTATGCAACCATGTGTATTACTGTACTTTTACCACCGGGTATTTCAACAGTCTAACAGTAAAACTTTAGCCGTTATTTTTATAAAAAGATATTTCTGTCGTTTTCTAACTCCGACAATAATTCCGTGGTGGGGTCCACCAATGATTGTGCCGTCGTACGAATATTCCCTGTTAAAATGAATATTCTCCGACACAGCGAATATTTTATGACAACTTGCTTACTTTACAAAAAAATTCACATATCACCCTTAACTTTAACCTTTTATCAATTTAACCATTTACTAAATATAATAATAATTATAAGATAATTGAATACTTTCATTTCATAAAAGTCGAGGTCTTACAATCTCCCCTCCTTATGAAATTTTACCCTCGAAATTTATGTACATACCTAGTATGTCGAAGAGGTGAGGATACCTCGTCAGATTCTAACTCTTGAGGTATAACCTTTGAGCATAGAATATGATCCTTCTTATACAAGATTTTAATAGGTATCTCTTCATACGTTAAATCATCTGCTATCTCGTCTAGTTCTAATTCAATAATGTGGTTCGGTTCATCCACATATTTACGTAACATTTATACGTGAAAAATGTTATGAACACGAGATATACTTGGCGATAAAGCGAGTCTATAGGCCACAGTTCCTACTAGATCGAGGATTTCAAATAGACCATTAAAATTGAGGGTTGAGATTTCCTCTCTTCGTCGATTCTTGCTTCTAGAATAACTACTTCTTGCACATTCTTCTTCACATTCATCAGCTCTGAGTCTGTAGCTTGAGCGACTTTAACTTTATCGATTAAAGTCAAATCTACTCGTATATTCGCTATCTTCACGTAGGTTCTTAGAGTCTTTAACTCTATCTCCATCCTTTATAAATTATACAAAATGGGTCTTTGTGTTAACGACGTCGTGCTCTTAACCGCATACGATCTTCTACTCAACGCGTTGGTATTGAATGATATTATCATAATCTTTTAACAGCTCAAGCCAACGTCTTTGGCGCATGATATGTTCGTTTTAGTTGAAGAAATATTTGAGGTTTTAGAAATAGGTTTTGTACCGGGTCAATACAAAATTTGATTTCACGCTCTAGGGGTAGGCCAAGAAGTCTTCAGGAATACGTCAGGAAATTTATTAACGATAGAAATATCATTCAAAAATTTGACTCTCATCCAAGACTTGGATAGCACGTCACATTGATACATATCAACTTGCCACCGTTGTTCACGGCGTCCCCTAAGGAAAGTTTGGCTTCGGTGCATTCCAAACTTGGAAGTCACCATCGAAAGGCTCGGGGATCTTTACTTATGGCTTAATATGACAGTGATTGACTTTAGTGGTTTAGTTGCTTCAATTCGCCTAACAGGTTTGTTAGGAATATGAAAACTAACAATCTTACGAAAATAATCAATTTTAGCATGGTGAGTAGTTAACCAGTCGATTCCTAAAATCACATCAAAGGCAAGTATTTTCAAAGAGATAAGATCGAAAGGTAACGTGAGGGTGCCGATTTGAATCAAACAAAATTTATAACTAGTGGATGTAACGAAGGTTTCTCCTAACAGAGTTTCAACAGATAAGTCAAAGTCTAATTTTTTAGGAGTCAAATTTAAACGTTGAGTGCAAGTAGGAAAATGACTTATGAAAGCAACCCGTAGGGAATACATACCCACGGTTGGCAGCAGGTCCACCTGCGGCTGCTGCAAGTGTACCTGTGGCACCCCTATATGGGTCCCACACCTCCGGCTTGTTCCAGTTAGAGTTACAAAAAAGGTCTCACAAGCTAAAAAGGCCAAATCAGGAATAAAAACGCTACGCGATTGAGCGGAATAGCCTAGAATCCTGGTTTTCATGAGCCAAACTCTGGCTCCATATGTCTCTCATTGGTATTCGCCTGTATACAAGGTATACTATACCAGTGGCCTCAGCTTTCACAAATCATGCTCGGCAATACCTCACAAAGGTCCGATGCCGTCAGTACAGGGTCACAACCCTAGAAGTATCCCCGGCAGGGGTTACAACGCTGAAGTTATGAAATAATGAAGTATCCCCGGCGGGGGTTAAAATGCCAAAGTTATGAAATAATGAAGTATCCTTGGTGGGGGTTACAACGCCAAAGTTGCGAATCATCAACGTATCCCCGACGGGGGTTACAACTCAATTCAACCATTGATACACAAATCAATGAAAGTCAAGCAACCTTGACGTTACTTCAGCCGGTGGCAAGTAAACCCATCGAAGCAACTTATCCATGACAACCTTACCCAGCAAGGGTCACAACGCGATGCAACCATTGATACACACATCAATGAAGGTCAAGCAGCCTTGACAGTTTGCCCAACAAGGATCTATCCGGTGATACACACATCAGCGAAGGTTAGGCAGCCCTGACGATACATACTATTGGCAGTAACTCCAACAAAACTGTGGTATATGCTGGTAATACAAGCCAGAGAAGACCATCCCCATCGGAGAGGACCGATGATGGAATATGTTATACACATCCTCAAATAGACAAAGCTTTATCCCCATAGATCTCTTATACACAAGAGGCACCTCTATTGAGTAAAAGTCTGTGTCTAGGATTCAAGACTTTGGTGATAGCCCCAACGTCAAGCATCCTTAAAGACTTGGATCGCATATTCAAGACATCAGTGATTGTCATCCCAATAGGATTAACCGACAATCATTCATCATACATTTGCATCATGTTGTTGCACATAGCATCATGGTTATCTTGTTGCATTTCAAGTGTATAGGATTCTTTATCCTATCCATGCCTTGAATTGCATGAATATGATAAAGAGGGGCATCAGAGGCACTCAAATTTTTCGCACACTTTTATTACTAACATTGCGGGGAGGCGTAATCTCTTCGGAGATAACCCTGGAAGACAACTTACATCCATTCCAGATACTGCCGAAAGTTCAGTCTCAACCCCGGAACACACATCGGAAACATCATTTCCAACCTCAGAGATAACCCCGAGTTTCATCCTTGGCGATAACCCCAAGGAATGTTGTTGCAGTTCCGGCGATAACTCTAAAAATGCTGGTTTCAAATACATGCTATCAGCTTCAATCAGACCTCCTATCGAGGCACTCATACCTCAGACCCAGAGCTAACACCGGGCAGACAGGTACACTCACAGATGACAATGCGGCATTCAAACACTTATAGTAGTCCAATCTCATATGTAACCCTGAGCAACTTCTTCTTTCAACTTAAACCGGAGATAACCCCGGTGAGGAGTCAAACGTCATCTTGCTACCTCAACACCAGTGCATTGTCTCAACACTTCATACATACATACATACAACAATGTCCTACAAGAACCAAGGAGTTCCAATCTCGAGTGACTATTACGCGTGGTAATACACCGGATAGAATTTGAAGCTTGAAGACCATGGATATAGTCCCTTCTTCCTGAATTTATACAACCTCTAATCCATGTCATTGCGTAACTCTCGAAACAAGCAGTCCGAAGAAGGTCTTATATACCTCATTCGGATGCTCGAATTGAAGTTCTATAAGTTCAAGCGGACATTATAGTGCACGAGTGCATGTACTTCGAGACGATGGGACCCACGAAACCTTGGGCAGCCGCAGGTGCATCTGCGGCTGCTGCAGGTACACCTACGGCTCCCCCCTCTATAAATTGAGGGCTTGGGATAGCCATTTTAAAAAAGAAAAAAGGCGAGGAAGTTGTGTCAAATTTGCTCTGTACACACCCCATATTGAGTGCTTGCTCTTTTTAAACACCTGTTAGCTCACATATAGTTATACATTTACCAGCGGGAGCTGAGTGTTTATCCATATAAAGTCATATAAGTCTGCATTGGCAACCCACTATAAGCCTTCTCACACTCTATAAAGCCTTTCTCTTCATCTTTGTCCACACTATTCTACACATTAAGAGTCGTGTTGTGTGTGTATGCCCGGACTTCGGTCCGTGGTTTTCATTTCTGTCTGTATATATATACTTATATATGTATATATTTATATATGGACTAACATTATCGAGTTATGCCTCGATTGAGCCTAGACTTATGTCTAGAGCGTTTACTTGCTTATATATATATATATATATATATATAATTGTTATCAGACATATTTGATGAGCTTGGATTTTACATCCGGAGCGTTTATTGCTTATATATATATATATATATATATATATATATATATATACACTTATATATATAATTGTTGCCGGACATATCCGATGAGCCCGGATTTTATATCAGTGCGTATTTGCTTTTATATATATATATATATATATATATATATATATATATATATATATATATATATATATATATATACAATTTGTCAGCCCGGAGTTTACTTTATGGCCTTTTACCGCTTTTATTTACATTTAGTCCCTTTGGAGTTTACTTCGTGTGGCGGTTGATAAATCTTTTTACCGCTTTATTTACATTTAGTCCCACAGGAGTTTACTTCATGGCGGTTGATCGATTTATCGCTTTATTTACTTTTCCGATCCCCATGGAGTTGCTTCGTGGTGGTTGATCATGTCCATATATATATATATATATATATATATATATATATATATATATATATATATATACATTTACCGCTTTTATATATTAACATTTCTGATCCCCCATGGAGTAGCTTCGTGGTGGTTGATCATGTCTGTATATATATATTTACAACTTATATATATATAACTTCTTACTGCTTTTCATATAAACTGCGACATCATGTGAGCCTAGGAATCATGTGATCACACTGAATCTAGATTCGGTTCCCGTGATGGACCATTTCAGCTGTAAGCAGCTTGTACATTATTTATGGTGTCTGAATTTCCTTGGATGGTTGTCATGCCCATGAGGAGTTTGGCACTATTGTATATTATTTTCTCGAAGATGCCTCGCATCTCAAAAATAAAAGCAAACCAGCCGAACATTTAATAATAAAATGGAAGTATCAAAGGCCTCAATTACTATTGAGCGTAGGGTTTGAAAAACCTCTTTTACAAAACCTCATTGCTATATCTTTCTTAAAACTGAATTTTTCTATAAAATTCAAACCCTGTGTCTATAGGTGCGAACGAGGCATAGCACTACTTCCAAATAATTGCACATTGATCCACATACACACACGCACACACATTCATATAACAGTTTCTTGAAAAGTGGCAGTCACCGTGGCAACACGGATGTCGGGGGGTGCCTAACACCTTCCCTCCACATAATCAAGCCCCGAACCCAAATGAATCTCGGTTTCACGTAACCTCGCTTAGTAGTGTCATATCACCGGGTCAATGTGCAAACCTTTTTTGGTTGCGTTAGAAAACAGATTAAAAACACCACCAATGGCGACTCTTAAAGTCAAATCGTCGACATTACACATGTCGGACCTTTTTCACTTGTTTTTTTCAAACAAATCTCACCTAAAATGAGAACACCAAAGAACAAGTAACGAAAAGGGACAACTAAAAATCTTGTCGTCGACAATTACTTGCATCTGCTCTTAACGAATTATAGGAAAGTAAGTTACTAAGGGTGCTTAGAGAGTACAAGTCGGCAATAAGATGGACAATCATTGATATCAAGGGGATAAACCCTTCCATCTGCATGCACAAGATTCTCTTGGAAGAGGATTCAAAGCCAATAGTGGAACAGTAAAGAAGATTAAATCAAATCATAGAAGAAGTGGTAAAGAAGGAAATATTGAAGTGGTTGGATGTTGGGATAATTTACCCAATTTCAGACAGTACATGGGTAAGTCCAGTTCAATATGTTCCAAAAAAGGGTGGAATGACAGTTGTGATGAATGACGACAATGAACTAATTTTGACAAGAACAGTAACCGGATGGAGGGTTTGCATGGACTACAGAAAGTTAAATAAGGCAACCCAGAAGGACCACTTTCCTCTACCTTTATTGATCAGATGTTGGACTGGTTGATTGGGCTTGAATACTATTGTTTGTTGGACGAATATTTGGGGTAAAACCAGATAGTCATAGCTCCTAAGGACAAAGAAAAGACCACTTTCACGTGCCCATACGGCACCTTTGCTTTCAGAAAGATGTCCTTTAGGTTGTGTAATGCACCGACGACCTTTCAGAGGTGTATGATGGCCATCTTTTCAGACATGGTGGAGAGGAATGTGGAAGTTTTCATAAATGACTTCTCAGTCTATGGGAACACTTTTGATATGTGTCTTGAAAATCTGGTCATGGTTCTAAAACGATGTGTGGAAACCAACTTGGTGCTAAACTGGGAGAAGTGTCGCTTTATGGTTGAAGAAGGAATTATTCTGGGACACAAGGTCTCTGCAAAGGGTTTGGAAGTTGATAGGACAAAACTGGACACTATTGAAAATCTTCCACTGTCGATGTCAGTGAAGGGAGTCCGCAGTTTTCTTAGGCACACCGAATTCTACCGATGGTTCATTAAGGATTTCTCTAAGATTGCAAAACCACTATGCAGCCTCTTAGAGAAATATGCAATTTTCATCTTTAATGAAGAGTGTTTGACGGCGTTTGAGTAGTTGAAAAAGAAATTGACTACAACTCCCGTGATCGTAGCACCGAATTGGACAATGTTTTTTGAGTTAATATGTGATGCTAGAGACTACGCAGTAGGGGCTATTTTGGGTCAACGCCGAGAGAAGATATTCCATTCCATATACTATGCAAGCAAAACCCTCACTGACGCTCAATTTAACTATACAACCACCGAGAAGGAGTTACTTAAAGTAGTATACACCTTTGACAAATTTAGAGCTTATTTGATAGGAACAAAAGTGGTGGTATACACGGATCACTCGGTGATTCGTTATCTAATTTGAAAGAAGAATGCTAAGCCTAGACTCAACAGATGGATTCTACTCCTTCAGGAATTTGATTTGGAAATAAAGGATAAGAAGGGGACAGAAAATCAAGTGGTTATTCATCTTTCAAGATTAGAGAATCTGGATAAGGATGGGGCAGATAAATATTTGATCAATGAGTCATTTCTGGATGAGCAGCTATTTGGAGTAAACTCTGAATTTCCATGGTGTGCGGATTTTGCTAATTACTTGGTGAGAAAAATCCTTCCCCCTGATTTGACACGTCAATATAAAAAGAAGTTCCTAAATGACGTCAAGTGGTACATGTGGGACGAGACCTATTTATTCAAACAGTGTGCAGATAAAATGATCCATAGATGTGTTCCTTACAGCGAAGTGAAGAATATTTTGCATGAATGCCATTTATCTGCGTATGGGGGACACTATGGGAGTAAGCGGATAATGGCCAAGGTACTTCAGGCAGGATTCTATTGGCCTACTGTGTTCAAGGATGCCCACCAGTTCGTGAAAAATTGCGATAGATGCCAAAGGGTGAGCAATATTTCGAAAAGGAATGAGATGCCGCTCAACACCATCATGGAAGTTGAGGTTTTTGATAGATGGGGGATGGACTTCATGGGACCTTTTTTGCCTTCATTCAACAACTTGTACATTCTGCTAGCTATGGATTACATGTCAATGTGGGTTGAAGCCGTAGCACTCCCTACCAATGATGTCAAGGTAGTGCTGAAATTTTTACAGAAAAACATCTTTACAAGGTTTGGCATGCCGAGAGCAATCATAAGTGACAAGGGAAGTCACTTCTGTAATAGGGCCTTTACAACTCTCTTGGCGAAGTACAGAGTCAATCATAAGGCTGTAACAGCGTATCACCCTTAAACGAGTGGTCATGCTGAGGTTTGCAACCGAGAAGTGAAGCAAATTTTAGAGAAGGTTGTGAATCCAAGCAGAAAAGATTGGTCTCTAAAATTAGATGACGCGTTATGGGCTTATAGGATAGCATACAAGACACCAATTGGGATGTCTTCATATCAATTGGTCTACGAGAAAGCGTGTCACCTTTCAGTGGAACTTCAACACAAGGCGTATTGGGCCATTCAAAAACTTAACTTTGATCAAACAACTACAGGAGAGAAGAGATTACTCCAATTGAATAAAATGGATGAGTTTCGACTGCAAACTTATGAGAACTCAAAATTGTATAAGGAAAAAGTCAAAAAGTGGCATGATCAAAAGATTCTACATAGAAAGTTTGAACTTGGACAATCTGTATTACTATTTAACTTAAGACTGAGGTTTTTCCCCAGAAAGCTCAAATCCCAATGGTCAAGGTCATTTACGATCAAGACTGTTTTACCACAAAGCACTATTGACCTGTATAGCAGAAATCCTCTCGAAACATTCAAAGTCAATGGGCAGCAGTTAAAGCATTATTGGGGTGGCGACATCGACAATGAAGCCACTGTGATCACACTTACTAATGCACCATAAATAGGGAGAAGTCAGGCTAAAAGACATTAAAACAAGCACTACTTGGGAGGCAACCCAAGCTCTAAACCTTTTCTTTTTTCATTTTTTTAGTAAATTTTAGTTCATATCATAGTCTAGATAGTTAGTTTTCAGTAAATATAGTAGTAATGACTTAATTATGGTGTATTTGCAGGGCATCGAGGATAAAGTACACTATAGCAGTCCCTGCCCCTATGGCGCGGGTAGCGCTACAAGGCAGCACCAAATGGCACGGGGCGCGCCATGCTGAGTTCACTTTTTGTTTGCCTAACGCGGGGCACGCCAGGGATTACTACCAAATGGTGCGAGGCACGCCATCCTGGGCTCAAGGCTGCCTAAGGATTGCATTAGATTCTAGTGCCTATGAATTAGTTATTCATCCTAAGGAGTTAAGTTTGGGGGTGTTAGCCTTGATGCTCACCAACTGTTCGAGAATTTTCCTAAACCAAGCTTACACATCTATAACCCTCTATTTTCAAAACACATCATGTCTTCTCACAAAAGACCGTGTGCCTCCACCTCTAGTGCTCAGGCCCAATTTGACAGCACCAAATTCATAAGTGAGGCCGTTGAAACGAGGTTCAAAATAATCATTGATAAAAAGACTTTGGTGTTAGAAAGGGGGTTGAAGCCAGATGCAAATCTTGACGGGGATATGGAACTAATGATTGTGGAACACAACTGGTTTCAACTGGTGGAGCATCCACAACCCGTAGTGATCAACATTGCTAAGGAATTCTATGCCAACGCAATTGAGCATGTTGGTCACACGATCATGGTAAGGGTTAGACCAGTGTCATTCCATGCTAATGCAATAAATGAGTACTTTGGGCTAGAAACACCTTCGAATGCACGCTATGAGGACCGCTTGCCTAATTTGGATGAACTAATTATGGATTGTGTAAGCCAGGAACACAGTGGGTTACCCGAGTGGGAACTAATGAAAAAATAAACTTTCCTCACTCCGCCTTAAGTCTCTATGGCAAAGCCTGGTACGCCTTCATATGTGCCCGATTGATGCCCACATGCCATCAGAACGATGTGACTAAGGAACGAGCGTGGCTGTTGTATGGCATTGTCCACCACCACTTTTGGGTGAATAATGTAGTTATGTTCTACAATGTGAATGTGGGTATGTGTATTCAGGGGTCGATCGATCGATTTCTATGGGGTAGTACCATGGGGGGCCTTCTCCATGGTTTTCTCATAACTGATCTGTGCCGCAAAGCTGGAGTGCAATGGCATTCCTCCGAACCAATTCAGTAACCAATGGCAATCATCGACCATGCTACCATTGACAAATATAAATCATGGGATGAGGCACAATCACACCCAAGAGGAGAAGGATATATCATGATACGACTACCCTCACCCCCAGTCGCGGCTGATCCGATGGAAGAACAACCTGAGCCTGCTACCTCTTCACGGGGTCCACAAAATGAATTCTTATGGCTGGCTCAGCATCAGGATATGATGCCTCAATACAATGTCAATGTGTTCAATACTCTTGCTTATGCTTTTTCTCGATGAAATCCAAATTCCCGGTCCAGTGCACATGCATGTTCCTCCTATTTTTCCAGCATACCCTCCTTCGGATGATGATGGTCCACCCGACGAGCAGTAACTCATCTTTTAGGGAAGTCCTCACTATTTTATTTTCTTTATATTGTCGTAATGGGGAAATTACTTGTAATAAGTTTGGGAGGGATTTACTGGGTTGCTAAGTCTTGATGTTGATTACATATCTATGTTAGTTTTAGTTTGTGATAAATTGTTAAGTTGTTGCTTTGTTGGTATCGTCTATCATTCATTCATTCATGCATATATAAAAAAATAAAAAAAAATATAGAGAAAAATCCCAAAAAAATATTAGTTTAGTTACTGTGTTTATATTGCATTTAGTTCATACTTGCATGTTTCCAGCTGTTAGATAGTTACAGTCTATTTTAGCCAATGATGAGATTGAAATTACGTAGACAAGTATGTTATTGATTATTTAGACTTTGATATGATTTCTTGGCATGATTTAGATCTTTTTTTGTTTGAAGCTGTTGTAATCAGGTTAGCACCTTAGAAATGATCATGTTAACTGATTGAGTTTAAATTGATACATAATGGATGTAAGACCCCAACTTTTATGAATAAAGATTTAATTTTCTCTAAATATTATTCTTGAATAATGAGGTGTGGATTTGATATAATGTTATAGTTGTGGGTAATATTTACAAATTTTGCAAAGTAACCAAGTTGTAATAAAATATTCGTTTTATCAGGGAATATTCGTACGACGGCACAATCGTTGGTGGACCCCACAACGAAATTACTATCGGAGTTAGAAAATGACAGAAATAACTTTTTATAAAAATAACCCTGTTGAAATACATGGTGATAAAAGTAAATGCGAATGCGTGTGGTTGCATAGTTGCTGCATTACCAGATTGTACAAAGATCTTTGATTATTGATGCTTACGTGAGAAGTCACTCCGTTTTATTCAATTATTGTCACAGTAATTGTAGGATAGTATCTCATATTATTGATTCATTTATTGTCACAGTATCATTTACACAATATTTTATATTATTAAATCAATAATTGAGATGACAAAGTTATTCATCATATTATTGACGATGTCTAGAAAGTTCTGTCGAGTAAAGGGGTTTGGTCACCTAATTGTGCGCCAATAAGGAGAAGTCCTTATCGAAAAGCTCCATCTTTCCTAAGAATGATCTGGTTGTTAATTTTGCGAGTTATAATATTAATGATGAAAAAAATGTGTTTAGTGAAGCCAAGTGAATTGAGATAAATAGAGGGGTTTTTTTATGAAGTACTTGTTATAAATTTGGGTTATTACATAGACCCCCACTTACTCATATTTCAAAATCATCGATAAAAAGTTATTTTAATTATATATATATATATATATATACACACACACACACACACACATATATATATATATAAAACACACACACCGAATGTCATTTCCAATCTTAGAGATAACCCCAGAGATATGCAGATCAAAAGACCCAAGAACAAACACCGAGAGAGGATGCTTATCTCTCAAGAATAACATCGCGACGCCGCGGCCCCCCAGAGACAACATCGAGAGAAGAACCCCATCCTTGGTGATAGCCCCAAGAGATGCCATTGTAGTTCGGGACGATAACCCCGTAAATGCTTGTTTCAAACATATGCAATCGCCTTCAACCCTACATCCTATCAAGGCACACACACCTCGCATCGTGAGTTAACAAACGGGGGTGACAGAACACCCATGATGATGAAGTGAGACATACAAACAAGCAAAGAAATTCAATCTCAGATGTAACCGAGCAACAACGCTCGCTTCCGCTTAAAACCCATGATAACCCCTTGAGGAGTCACAACATCATCTTACCATCTCAACAAGATGATATCGCGGCAAGATACCAACAAGTAGTCCAATCTCACCAGTAACCTCGAAAGCAACGCCTACTTTCAACTCAAACCCGCGATAACCCCCACGAGGAGTCAAACGTCATCTTGTTCCTTCGACAATGGCACGTCGTCTCAACACTTCATACATACATACATCCAACAATGTCCCACAAGAACCGAGGATTGACAATCCCGAGTGACTATTACGTGTGACAAGATTTTGATAGAATTTGAAGCTTGAAGACCATGGGCATAGACCCTCTTCCCGACTTTGTACAACCTCTAATCCATGTCATCACAGAACTCTCACACAAGCGGTCCAAGAAGGTCGATATACCTCGCTCGGATGCTCTGATTGAAGTTCGCAAGTTCGAGAGGACATTACAAAGGCATGAAAGTGCACGATTACGAGAGACGATGGGACCCGCGAGGCTCTGGATGCATCACGACCACCACAGTAGTATTATACATGGCTGCCGCCGCAGTGTACCGCTGGCCATCCGCTCTATATATACAAGCCCTTGGGGTCACCCATTTGAGAAGAAGAGGGAGGAAAAAAGGCGAGGAAGCCCCGCCCATTTTACTCTCATACACATCTTTTGAGTGTTTCCTCATCTTTAAACACTAGTTAGCTCACATATAGCTATCTTTTATCCCATGAGCCGAAAGTGTTTATCCATTTAAAGTCATAGAAGTCTACTTTGGCATGCCCAATCGTAAGCCTTCTTATATTCTATAAAGCCTTCTTCTCATATTAGCACACACCGTTATACACACATTCGAGAGAGTCGGTTGTGTGTGTTGCCTTAACTTCTATCCGTGGTTTTTATTTTCTCAGATATATATATATACTTATATATGTATATATTTTATATATGGACTAACATTATCGAAAGTTATGCCTCGATTGAGCCTAGATCGATTTATTTAATTATATATATATATATATATATATATATATATGGCTATGGTCGATTTTGTCCGATGAGCCTCGATTTATATATATATATGCTTATATATATATATATATATATATATATATATATATATATATATATATATATATATTATTATCATTTATATCTCGATGAGCCCGGATTTACATCCAAATGCTTTTAATCGCTTATATATATATATATATATATATATATATATATATATATATATATATATAGCCCGGATTCACATCCATATAGTTATCTTATATATATATATATATATATATATATATATATATATATATATTTATATCAGTTCGGACTTGGAGTTCACTTCGTGGGCTTTTTATGCCTTTATTTACATTTGTCCTCCGCCGGAGTTTACTTTGGCGCTTGATCGCTTTTTACGCCTTTTTATTTACATTTTTGTCCCGCCTTGAGTTTACTTTTGTATATTTGATCATGTTTATATATATATTATATATATATTTATATATATATATAATCGCCATCGCTTTCCATACAAATTGCAGATTACGTGAGCCTAGGAATCATGTGATCATGTGTTTCGCCATCAATCTAGATTCGGTTCCTATGATGGACATTTTTCAATTGTGAAGTACTTACATATATTATTTTACAAAGGTTCAATTTTCTCGATGGTTGTTATGCCCATGAGGAGTTCTAACATCATCAGATATTATTTTTTTCTAGAATGCTTCAGATCTCAAAAATAAAAGCAAACAAGTTTAACATTTAATAATAAAATGGAAGTATGAAAAGGTCTCAATTCCTATTGAGCATGTGGTTTGAAAAACCTCTTTACAAAACGTCATTGCTATATCGTGGTTAAAACTGAATTTTTCTATAAATTCAAACCCTTTGTATATAGGTGCTAACGAGGCCTCGTGACTACTTTCAAATAATCGCACATCGATTGACACACACACACACACACACACACATTCATATAACAATTTCTTTGAAGAGTGGTGGCCACCGTGGTAACACGGATGTCTGGGGTGCCTAACACCTTCCCCTCCGCATAATCAAGCCCCTGACCCAAAATGAATCTCTTGCTTTCACAGACCCGCCTAGCAGTTGTCAAATCATCGGGTCAATGTGCAAACCTTTTTTTTCATCATATGTTGGTGCAACCAATTAAATACACCAAACCGGCTTACTTTTAAAGTCAAATCGTCGACATTATACATGTCGGACCTTTTTCACTTGTTTTTTCAAACAAATCTCACATTAACATGAGAACACCAAAGAACAAGTAACTAAAAGGGACACTCAAAAAATCCCGACGCCGATGTGTGGTGAATCTCACTGGGACTCCAAAGAAGAGGGCTTAAGCCGCTATTACAAGCTTTTCAAAATTGTTATATGCTTGTGTGTGAATGTTGCATTTACATTTTCGATGAATGTGTATTAATGCATCTTTATTTATCGTGACCGCTAAATATCTATTTGTGATATTAGTGTTTCAGACATGTCATCATTTTGCATAAACGGTGAGACACGCCAGTATGTGAATGTATGTTGTGTGGTTCCTCCATCGAGGCTATCCCGCTTGTTTGATTATCGGACTCGTGGGAAGAATAATTCCCCTGGCTCAGAAAGGCACCACCCAGATTCGCTTCCAGCTTGAAAGACCGGATTAACTTCCCGTCGAGTAAATCATGATGATCCGGGAACCTTCATGCCAAAAAAAGCCATGAGAGAAACCCTAAGATAGGTCAACCTCGATAAACCAAACGCGAGGAAAGTCTCTTCATACTTTCCATTTTCAATTACTTTAAAAACGATTTACTTGTAATTTTATTCCATGTTCATCCATATGTAATGGAAAATATGAAGAATAATTGTGCATGCATAACATGTTATCAATTAACAACCGCTTTTGCAGACAAATTCCTAAAATGGACATGTTATGATAACATTTACATTACCCTAAGACTAAACCACGTAAGTCTTTTGTAGGGAAGCAAATGGGGTCTGCACTACCAAAGTCCAAAAGGCCATGTGCCCACAACCAATCATGTCTTCTTTCGACTACCTAATGTCAAGTTTCCCGAGAAGAATTTGATTGATTGAGTAAACAAATTACAGACTTGGCCGCTCACCGAAAGAATTGCACCACCACCTGTGGTACGTAAGATACCTACACATACGTAATCCTCTACACAAGGAGGAGTTCAGGGCTGGAAAAACAATTCCGTAACATCGCTTGATACGACCAACAAAGACCCCGAAAAACACCCATCTCAAAGGAGATCCGCATAATCCAAGTGATATCGGGAAGAAGGTCCTCCAAATGGAGGAAACCATCCGCGTTCTCAAAGGGATTGGAACACATGGCAAGTTGTTTCATATATATGCATCTTTGCATATTCCCCCGTGTTCAATATCCAGAGAAATTCAAGACCCCGATTTTGAGAAATATGATGGATTAGGGGATCCTTATACACATTTAAAAGTGTTCATTGGAGAACTTGGGTCTTACGCAGAAAAATGAAAAGCTCTCAATGCAAATTGCTTTCGTAAAAGTCTAACCGAGAAGCCTGCTCATGGTATACCAGATTAGACAACTCAAAGATCCATAGTGGGAAGAGTCGGCTCACGCCTTCCTCACTCAATACAGCTTTTCAATCTCAGATGGCTCCTCGACCTGCACTCAAATTACCAAGGTCAAGAAAACAAATCTAACGAGTCATTTTAGAGAGTACGCTCAAAGGTGGAGGCGCCTTTGTCGCTTCAAGTTATTCCTTCCATGATGTAATCGTAAATGGTCATGACCTTCATAGATGTACAGAAGCTCCTTTCTATGAAAGAGTTCTAGCCGGTATTGGCAAACCATTCTCTCAAATGATCAAACACTACATGAGATGGTAAAATGGGATTGAAGTCCAGAAAATTCAAGACCTAGCCGCCTTTAAAGTCATCATCGAGCACATCCAAATCCGGATCTTATGGAAACAACCTCTGAGGGTCCATAAAAAGAAAGAGGAGGATGTTTCCTTGATACTACAAGGACAAAAAGGCAATCAAAGCATGCCTATACAGAGGAGAAACTACTCCCTTTTCCAAAGACAATCTTCAAACCTCCATTGCCTAAAAGTGGAGAAGTAAAGCGACCTCTAACGCTCACACCCTTAGGGGACTCGCCGAGAATATTCTTGCTCTTTCCGATCGCTTCGTAAGAAAATTACACATCTTCTTCCACCCACCAACCCTAATGGGAGGGGTTTTAATGCTACTCTGAAGTGTGCTTATCATGCCGGGCACCGGACATGATACTCAAGATTGTTGGGCCTTGAAACATAAGATTCAAGATCTAATAGACAATGGTGAGATCGTGGTCACTAAACCAGATCAACCTCATGTGCAAGACAACCTCTTCCTCAACACAAAGAAGAAGAGGTCAACATGATCATTGGAGCATCGTGCATAAGGTTCCAATTTAATGGCGAATCATCCCAACCCATCATAGATTGGTGTTGATAAATGGGATTATGCAAAGTTCCAGTTTACCATGGAACAAAAAAATGAAAGCTCTTTTGCAAACAAATTGAGTAATCGCGTAACCGGTGACCCACCAAAGATCAAGTCACACGCCAATTAATCAGCAGAGCATGCCTATCTCCTTCCATTTGTTGTGAATGATCCATCAACACCTTCGTAAAGCGAAGCTATGGAGGATAAGGTCAAAGTTTAGCAAATGCTAAAGCCCATCGGGATTTTTCCAATCGAGGGAATTCACCTATTTGGGCCAATCTATGGAGGAGATACTTCAAATGTTGATCAACGAAGGAAGAATTACATTCCTTCTCCCTCCCATCAATCCCCTCGCCAGTATGGTTCAACTCGATGAAATGTGTCAATATCATTCACATTCTCGCACACACAAAGATGTAAGAATGTCGGGCACTCCGCCATCTCATTCGTAATCTTATTGATAGTGTGTTCCGCAAATAGCAGATGATTACATCGCGTGCAACTCAAGGGTGGGAATGCATATCCTACCAAATGGAAGGGATCAAGAGTAGCTTATATCCAAGTGGATGATGAGACCGCACAAAGTATTTCCCATACAACCAATTCAACTCAAAGGAGCCGATAATCCTTTGAAAGTGGCCGCACTGAGCCAATTCCTTTACCTTTCGCATCACAACATCCTCGTTGTCACCTTACACAAAGTTCCATGGAATTATGGAGAAGTCAAGGATCCACGCCTCATACTATCAAGCATAAAGGTGAAGGAAAATCCACCGTACCTTCCTCAATGGGTTGTCAAACCTACTTGCAAAAGCAAAGGGAAGTTGCCCGTGGAGAAGATTGAAAATTCCTCCGCACTATGGGCCACAATGAAGCCAAAGTGGTTTTAAGCTTCATGTGAGAAGCTCCACACCGCATTTTGATATCGATTTGGTTTTCTTCCGAGGATCATCTAAGATCTTATCAAGGTTTTGAAGAAGTTTACTTGCCAAAATCAAGTGGATGTGGAAAAATTTCAACATTTGGTTGATCACATTTTCAACAACAATGTGATATCCTTCATCGATGATTTACATACCTCCCAAAGGGACCGGCCATCGCAAGCCTTTCAGATATTGTAGTTTTGTCTTTCGTACATGCTAAAGCAGGAGTATTGATAGATGGAGGCTCATCTCTAAATATTTGTCCTTATGCCACCTTGGTAAAGATGAATATCAATCTCAAGCGGATCCAAAGTAGCCCATACTGGCCATCGAGCTTTTGATGGATCCCGATGAAATTCGCTGGAAAGATTGAATTGCCAATTGAGATTGGTCCCAATACATTCAATGTACCTTTCCACGCCCTCAAGATAGAAATCAGATACAACCCGCTCTTGGGGAGACCATGGATACACATGGTCGGAGTCGTTCCTCCACCTTACATCAACAACTCAAATACATTATCAACAACAGCCTAGTCATCGCCAACGCCGATTGGATTGTCCGAACAAGGAGCTCTACCAATTATCGCCTTCAATTCGAAGTTGAACCCGCCAGTTTTCATACTACTCGAAGTGAGTAACACGCAATACCATTCTATTGGAGCGCCACTTCCCTGCACTCCAAGATTTTTCGCCGAGGTTATGTTACCACTCAAGAAATGATGTTATTGGGTCATCAACCCGACAAGGGCTTGGTAAAGATAAGGTGGTATTAAGCACCCTATCCAAATGTCCAACAAATTGGAACAAATTGGACTAGGCTATTCTCGCGGGCCCAGCCACACAGAATCCTCATAAGCACAAGAAGTGTCCTCAAGCTTCCACAAGACGACGATTTTCTATACCTTTACCTCATGAGTTAATGCAATCTCCAAAGAAAGGTTCCAACCCATGTTGTGGCTATGTGCAAGCTCAAACCAAAGCCCAATCAAAGCAAAAGAGGTGCCGATTCTCGATCCCGAGGTGGAAGAAAAGGAACGAAACATAAACATGACCTTGCCTTGATGATGGCAGTATTTCGCCATTGTTCATGATGAACATACAAACAGAGATACACCCTGCACGATGATTGCCCAGATGTCATGGTTATCATTCGGGAGAAGGAGGACAATGACGATCCTTCCATCATCCGCAGCCTATCAGACTTTTCCTCGATAATTGGAGCAAAGACTCCATGCATTGGTCGACGAGGGTAAAATGGGCAAAAATCCCTCCCTCGTAGATAACTTTAATTGCTTGCTTTCCTTTACAAAGACTAGTAGTTATTTTATCAAGTACATGCTAACACTTTTGTATGATCGAACAGCTTGCATATATTAAGTGAAAGCATCTTTTGTTTCAGACTCAATTTAGATGTGCCTGTATTTGCCGATAAGGTGCCTTCTCTCCACAAGGGTTGTAACTTTGATGCAAAGTTGACTGCACTTGATGGACATCCAAGAGGACATTGAGACACCTCAAGAGATTAAGGAATGGGTCGCAGACAAACCCAAACCCAATCTTGATCAAACCACTCCTTTCAATCTCTAACCTTAGACAACCCTAAGCTAATCCAGATTGGTTCGCACTCTTACCACAAATCAACGGAATGACATGGTTGCATCGTTAACCCAATTCCGTGATGTGTTTGCATGGTCTCATGAAGACATGGTGGGTTTGTCCAATCGACATTGTTCTTCATCGCCTTCCCATTAAAGAAGGATTCAAGCCGCTAGTAAAAACTCAAAGCGATTGAAACCGAGTGGAGTTTAAAGGTTAAAGAAGAAATTGTGAAACAATTTCAAGTCGGCATCATCATGGTGTCTACATATCCTGAGTGGATATCCAACATTGTTCCCGTGCCTCAAACCAGAGGAAAGGTGTGAAGTCCGTGGATTATCTGGATTTGAACAAAGCTTTGCTTTAAAGATAGCTTTCCTGTGCCTTTATCCACATTCTTATGATAATATCGCTCAATACGGCATGTACTCCTTTTGTCGATTGCTTTATGGGTACCATCAAATTATGGTCGCCGAGGAAGATCGTGAGAAAACCGCTTTCATCACGCCTGGGGAACCTTTTTACTACAGACGGTTGTCATTCGCCTCATCAACGCCGGGCAACCTATCGAAGCTATGATGGCTCTTTTCCATGATTTAATGCACAAGGAGATAGAGATCTACGTGGATGACATCATTGTCAAATCCCTAAGGAGGATGACCACTTAGACCATCTCACAAAACTTTTCAACAAAGTCATGTAAGTACAACTTGAAGTTGAATCCCGCCAAGTGCGCCTTTGGTGTTAAGTCGCAAGTTGCTAGGTTTCCTAGTCACCACAAAAGGATTGAATCGATCCTACCAAAATCCAGCCATCAAGGAAATGCCCATTCCTCGCATGACAGAGAAGGAAAATACGGGATTTTTGGGAAGGATCAACTTCATTAGCAGATTCATTTTCAACTCACAAAGAACTCGTGAGCCAATCTTCAAGTTGTTAAGGAAGAACTCCTCCATGAAATGGAATGATGAGTGTCGTAAAGCCTTCCTCACAATCAAAGAGCAACCGATTAACGCCCTATTTTGGTACCACCTGTGGATGATGTTCCCTGTTCATGTACTCGCCCATAAATGACAATGCCATGGGTCAGATGTCGGGGCAAAAAGACAATAGAGGCCAAGAACGAGCTATCTATTACCTCAAAGAAAAGATTCAAAGATCGCTGAACACAAGTACACTCGATTGAGAAGACTTGTTGTGTTTTTTAGCATGGGCTTCCATGAGGTTACATCATTACCTCCATGGTCACACAACCCATCTCATATCCCGAATGGATCCTCTCAAGTATGTGTTCAGTAAGCCCATACTGAATTGTCGACTGTCCAGATGGCAGTTGATCCTACAGCAATTTGACATCGTCTATGTGATGCAAAAGTCTGTCAAAGGTCAAGGAATTATGGATCAACTGGCCGCCGCACCTGCAAGGGATTACAAACCCTTAGAAACATACTTTCCCGACGAAGGGGTAATGACAATTCAGCTACAACATCAGTACGATACATGCCGTACGTGGAGAATGTATTTTGATGGAGCCGTTAATTCGTAAGGCTCGAGCCGAGCAGCTTTTAATATCCCAGACGGGGAGAAAGATCCCGTCGCCGCCAAATTGTAGTTTGTCAAGACCAACAACACAAATTGAGTATGAAGGTCAGATCATGGGGCTAAAACTTGCTCGCTCAATGGGCATCAAAGTGTTAACTCGCCTTTGGGGATTCCAATTGGTAATCAAGCAATCCATGTGAGTCTATCAAACCAAAGAATTACATTTATCGCCTTACCATCAGTAAGTTTTACAGATGGCTTTGGAGTTCAAGAAATCTCCTTTCTACACATTCCTCGTAATAGAATGATTTTTGCAGATGCATTAGCAACGTTGGCCTCCTGGTTTATATATACCGACAAGGAAAACATGCCAAACATCACGCTTACTCTCGCAAAAAAGCCCAGCCTATGGGAATTACATCGAGAAGTATCGATGAGCTACCTCCCATCCACAACCCTTGGTATCAAGACATCAAGGAGTATCTATTAGATGGATCTACACCCACCGAGGCGAGCCTAATCGAGAAGAGGCGATTCATCGACTTGCTATGAAATTCTACCGAGCGGAGATGCACTCTACAAAAGAGATGCATGATTAGGTCTCTCAGATGTCCGGACAAAGACCAAGCTCGAGACTCATGGATGAGATCCATGGTGGAGTATGTGGCCCTCACATGAGGGGACCCCTACTTGTCAAGAAGATCCTCGTAACAGGCATTATTGGCTTACACTCAAAGTCGATCGTGATGATCACGCCAAGAGGTGCTATCAATGCCGATTCATGGGAATGCTATCCACGCCCCCAGGGAACTCCACAATATGAGTTCGCCATGGCCCTTCTCAATGTGGGAATGGACGTGATCGGGCCCATCGAGCCCAAAGCCAAGAATGGACATCGATTCATATTCACCATGATCGACTACTTCACCAAATGGGTAGAAGCAAGATCCTTCCCTGTGGTTACTAAAGAAGTTATCATTGTTTTCATCGTAAACAATGTCATCTCGTCGATATGGACAACCAGAGGTCATCAGGTCGACAATGCTAAGAACCTCAACAACAAAATGATGGAGGAGTTATGCGTAAAATTCCACATCAAACATCTCAACTCCGCATCTCTACCATCCAAAGATGAATGGTGCCGTTGAAGCTGCTAATAAAAACATCAAAAAGATCATGCAAAAATGTCCGCCAATCATAAAGGATGGCCTCGACCTCTCGCCTCTCGACTTTATTAGCATACGTAACTTCTATATGTGCTTCCACCGGGCAAACCCCTACCACTAGTCTATGGATGGAAGCAAAGGTTCTATAGAAGTGGAAATGGAATCCCTCGTAGTATTGATGGATGCTCTCATTGGATGAAGACCAATGGGTACAAGACAGGTATCACCAATTGTCTCTAATAGATAAAAGGCGATCCGCGGCTATCTTCCATGGTCAGTTATATCAGCAAAGGATCGCACGATCCTACAATAGAAAAGTCCGACTACGACAGTTCAAACAACATGACTTGGTTTTGAAGAAGATCATTGACAACCAAGATCAATCTAAGGGAAAATTCGCTTCCTAACTGGGAAGGCCCATTTGTTGTCAAGGAAGTATTGACAGGAGGTGCTCTCGAGATTGGTGAAATGGATGATGATGAATTTCCACAACTTATCAACTTGACACCGTGAAATGGTACTATGTAAAGTTACCATCAAACAAACATCCCGGTTTTGATCATCAAATCACCACCATTCCGCTTTTGAACCCTTTCCTTTTGAATACTCTTTTCGCCTCGTGGAAACATACACTTCAAACCAAAGAACTGGGTATCACTTCATTTCAAACCTTTCACAATTTTCATTATCCTCAAGACGGATTAAAACTCTTTCACACTTGCGCTTTATCCCTATCCTCAGACGGATTAAACCTTTCACACTTGCAGTTTATCCTCAAGACGGATTAAACTTTTCACACTTGCAGCTTTATCCTCAAGACGGATTAAACTTTTTACACCGCAGCTTTATCCTCAAGACGGATTAAACTTTTCTACGCTTGCAGCTTTATCCCGAGGAGGACGGATCAAACTTTTTTCACACCGCAGTTTGTCCCCATTATGGGATCAAACTTTTTCTCCCCGCAAGATAGCCCCGCACATGGGATTCACACTTTCTTCGCCTTCAATTCATCCCCGAGGGGCGTAACTACGCCGACCGATCTCCCCGATACCCGGGGTACGAGGCAACCATATTCTCTATGGTCTTGGCCGCAATAAAAGAAAAACAACAAAAACATTTTTCGCCCTTTTTCTACAAAACAAAAAACAACAAAAATACTTCTACACCCATCCGCCTTCCAGATTCAAATATGAACCTCTTACACTGTGTTCGAACTACGCAGACTTGATCTCCTCTTCAATAGAGTACGTAGGTACCATTCATGGTGCGCCTAACCCCTACCGTAACAACATACTTGTCACACTAAGATCGGGATCTACCTTCAATTTGCCCCATTTCATCGATTTCAGATCAAAAGGATGGAATTATCCAACCCTTCTCACAAATAGAAGATTGGTGACCATCTAAGTCGCGATCGTGCCTCAAGAGCAATACCAACCCATAAGAGATGGAATTAACTAGGCTTCTCACAAATAGAAGTACTGGCACCATCCGTGGGGTGCGGGCCAATCTCGAGAGGAAGAAACCACCTCTCTCCTCCACTTCTTCATACAGATACCACCCCAAGACACCAAAGATGGTAGGATTTACGTAAATCAATGATCCGCTCGAGAGATCTCATGACGCCTCAATGTCCATCTATCAAGGATAAGTTCGTAATGCATCAAGATCACAAGGCCCTCAAGAAACAAAAATATCAAGCAAGTATCAAGGCATAACTAAAAGGGAAGTGAATCAAAATATATTTCCCCGCCATATATAATATTATTTGATATATATATGTGTGTTGTACATGACAAAATGGCTAAGCTTAGTCTCTGCAGCAGAAAATACAAAGCTATCTACAGATCTCAGTGTGTATGCGGACTATCGATCTAACATAGCATCCTCTCTCAAGACGGAGGTAGCATCGCAAGCTCCCCGCCCAAGGGTATCTACACGAGCTAGTACAGATCGAGGCTAACCGCATGGTGGCATAATGCTCATCAATGTAAGCACTCATGTTTGGCAAGACCGACACCATCGGGATCTCATCAAGTGTTGTCTCAGAATGGCCACATCCCCTAGCAGATATATGCATCCCGCTCCGCAATCAATGCATCCTCGGCCGATCTAGCCTCATCCCTCTCTAACAGAAAGCAAAGATCTCTCTCATCAAGAGTCACAACATCGCGCCCTAGCCTCGATCTCTATCATAGGTCATCGATGTAAAGCTCGCTCCAAATGTTGTGCCAATAATCGAGTAACAATGGCACTGGGGTGGGAGAATCCATCACAAATGTCGGCAAGCCCAAATAGCCAAATCATCGATGGGAATAACAGCCTCCTCTATAGGCTCCTCATCGTCGTAATCAATCCTCAGACCGTGGATACCGCCGCAACCGATGCGCTCTCTCGCTCCATCCATGCGAATACTCGCAGTAACAACCTCGATGATCGACAGAAAACTCACCAACTCTCGCCGATCCCAACAGTATACAACCCGGATCTCATCCCTCCGCCGATAAATGGTGTGACGGAAAGTTACCGACTCATCGCCTCTCATACGGATGAAAATCTCAAATCGGGTCAAACCGACACATCACTACCAATGGGTGGTAAGTGATCATGCCCTCAATCCAAACCAGAGGGAGATAATCCATGCCCGAGCATGAGTAATGAAGTCAGTAGGGTGAACTAAGCCCTCGAACACGGCAATATGGCAAATGGATCCCTAATCCCCGCCGTAAAAATCTAACCACGATGCAAAGATTCAGACACTCGCAGCAGTTAAAAGGAGTACGACATGGCTATATCATGGGTGAAACAAAACCCCGCCGCCTAAATGTGCTAATCTGGTCTCAAGTGTGACATAAACCACACATACAAAGATGACCGAAGCTACTCAGAACACTCCTCACGGATAAGTGCAAAGAAGATGTAGTCGACCTCGTAGTCTCTCGCGATAATCATCTGCAGACAATGGTACGACCCTCCCCGAGAGCTCTCATCGCCATAATGACGCCGATATCCAAGCTCATCCATGTACCGCAAAGCATGAAGACGTATGACAATAACGCATAAAGCAAAGACATCTACTCGGGTCAACGCCAATGATCCTCCGGTGTGGTGAAATCCCTAATAATGTCGTGCATAGCTATCCTCGTGAGCCAAACCGCCAAACAGAAACGCTGGGATATCACGGGTCGGATGTAATCTCGCCCCGACCACTCTACGCCTCAATCCGGTGAGGGTCATGAATCGCTCCGCCATGTCTCCATAGCCATATGCACGCAAGGTCCGCCCCAATGGCAAAGATCATCAACCGTGCATACTCCTCCAAAGTAGAGTCAACTCCTCGGGTCCCAAATCGAAAACCCGCCTCTCCGATACCCAAAGGTTTCAAAGATACCTCTACAAACTCGTGGGAACTAAAACATCAACAGGTCATAAGATGTATGCAAGTAAATAAATCATCTATTATCACCATATCTCGATGGTGATATACTATCATATACCATGAGCAAGATACTACCTACCACCACAAATGGTGGGGTATGATCAATACGGCTAATCGTCAAGAAGACATCTCAGACGGGCCGTGGTCATAAGACCATCCAGGGTCAATGTCGAATATCTCTCGACATACATACATGTGCATAACATAATAACATGCATGATACAATAGATGGCAATATGATATAGGGAATGGAAAAAATTGTACATACATTCCTAAGTATATCATCATCTAATACATCTCTCAGACAATAAAAAAATATGTGGAAATGGGGCGAAGCTACCCAACATACAAAAGAGGCCTATCAAAAGATATAGCGAGAATGGGGCTAAGTTACCCAAATAGCCTAACAGAGGCCTATCAAAAGAGATAGTGAGAAATACATCAAAAAGTCAAGAGTGTCGATGTTTACATCATCGACATCGCCCACCGATGTAACTCCTCCCGAGTCACCGGATCTCTATCTATGTGGATGTCAGCCGATACAAAGGAGGATCTGCACCAAAAAACCATATGGGTCACCGAGGGACCAGCCGCCAGAGCCGGAAGGATCAAAAGTATCTACCGCAGGATCTCTCGCCCAAATGCCGAATGAAAAGATGTGACCGGCCCACCGCCGAAAGAATCAATCAATAATCAGGTCACATGAGTCGGATCTCGACACAAAGCTAGCTAATCCATCATCATCACGGATCCGGAACCATATCCCCATAAACCGTGGTGGCGCTGGTCCGAGCTCCAATGGACGAGGGATCCACCAATGCCGGAACATCTCCCGAGAACAGGGCCTCTCGACAATGTAAAACCGTCAATCCCTCATCAATGGGATGTCAATGACGGTGATCACGAATAGCCAATAACGCCTCGGACAGAGGCAAGATCGCAGAGATAATCTCTCTCATGTAGTGCTCCTAATAAAGACGCCTCCTAAATAGAGCTCCCATCCTCCATCTCAGAAGAGAGGAATCTCATGGGTGGAAATGACGTACTCTACCCACGGTACCCATCCTCAAAACCAACTCCCAAATGCTCTCCGTAGTAGGGACTCCATGTGATGACATCACCGTCAATAGCTCCAAATTAGAGGTGACAATGAGTGAAACCTCAAAGAACAGTGGACCTCCGCCAAGATGGAATGATGCCATCTCCGTCCTCGTGGATAGGTGTCTAAACCTAACACGCCACAGACACAAACAAGGAAGCCTCTCATAGGCCCAAAATCGCCAACACAAAGGCAAACATCCGCTGTGTACCAACACTCTTAACCTATACATGGGAAAAGACAAGAGAAACACTCACCAAACAGAAATGGGTAGAATCCTAACCACGCCTCTGGCCAAGCCCTCACGATCGCACGCGCATTCCCCGAGGAAGTAGGCAAAGGTGTAGAACCCCAATCATACTCTCCTATACTGGTCCACGTGTCGAGTGGCACCGATCAAAGCGAAGGACACCGTAGAAGAGTTATCTGCTATGAAGCAGCCCCTAATGATCATCAAGAACAATCGCCGGAGAATGCGATCCCTGACTCTCACATCATCAGGTATGGGCTCACTCAATGCCTCGCCATACATAGCATCTACGCCAAAGGACTCAGACGAACAGTCCCCGCCTCGAGCGCTTCTCGCCGAAACTCCCAACAAGGATCCGACGGCAAGTAGGGTGATATCCACGCAGCAAGGCACCGCTCCCTCCAAACTCCATACCGTGATAAACCGCCAATCCATCAAGGCCATCATCACCTCACAGCCCAAGAAATGGGGGATCGAGTCCGTGGAACCACCGCCGATAATGCCCCGAGGTAACCCTGTGGACAATGACGGGTAGAATGGAGAAGAACCTCCCGAATCCCCACCACATGGACGATCGCTTCTATAGTCATCATGCAAGGCCCGATACATAGAGTGGATGCTAAACCGGCCCCTCGAGGTCAGGTGAAGCCGGAACCTACATCAAATGCAGATCAACATCGCACTCCTCGACTCCTCATCAATAGGAAATAAGGAAGATTAAAGATCTAACTTCATACCTCGCTTCAGGTGGTGTATATCAAGGATGCCTACTCAAGTCACCCGTAAGATCCGGGTTCGCCACTTGAATACCGGCAATTCCCTACGGGAACACGCACAGCAGAGCAGTGAACCTCGATCGGTGCATCCTCCTCCTCGCCCCTCGACATTCGCACTTCAACCCGAATAGATGTATCACCGCCTCCGCCAAACGACGAGGTCGTCTAACAAATCGGTACCGAGGCTCTTCAAAAGCCCCCTCCTCCATACACCGTAAGTGTCCTCATGAACTACTCTACCGATCCGGATCCATGATATCCGGACAACAAGTCTCCAAATCACCTCGTAAAGGGTGTGGTAATTTCTTACCGAGTCTTTTCAAAATGCATTCTATGATTACATGCATGCATGCATTATTTTAACATACATCTACAAAGAGAGTTAAAAATGCATGACTACCCAATACCTACATTTTGGGAAAATTTTGCCATAGCCCCTTTGTAAATGGGACTATCCACATGCACATAGGCATAACTAGGTGGCCATTCAAGAAGACACTGTACACACAATATATACATCCTATATGCATTAATACATCACAAAAAAAATCCATAAGTGTAGTCTAATTACTGTGATTATTTTGCTTTTCTACCTTTACTCATTTGTCCTCGATAGATAAGAAATGACAAGAAAAGGGGCCAATTTGACTATTTCAAAAGTCAAATTTTTTCACATCATTATGTTCAAAGATGGTTTAATATTAACATTTACTATGTTGAATATTTTTTATCAAGTCATATCAAGATGCATATTCACTACTATGTGTCTAAATGCATTTCATGCGATAAGTCATTTTCCAATGGATGTAAATTGGAAAAAAATACATGCATGTGTTACTGTGATGTTGAAGAACACTTTGTACTATGGTAGAATATGCGTAAAGTTGCCCTTAACTCAACAGATCTCAAGAAGAGCTCTTGATTTCTTCTTCATTGCAAGAACTTGAAAATGACTTATGAAAAGCAACCAACCACCTATATATATAGCATTGGCTTGGTCATTGCAGCTAACCGCTGGCTCCCATGCAGGTACACCATGGCACCCTCCATGGGCCCCACACCTCCGGCTCGCTCCAGCTTAGAGTTGCAAAGGAGGTCTCATGTCGAAAAGGCCAAATCAGAATAAAATGCTACGCGATCGAGCTGAATAGCCCGAATCCTCGGTTTCGTCATCGAGTTAAACTCCCGTCGTCTCAAAGGTATTCGCCTGAATACAGGGTATACTATACCAATGAGCTCAGCTTTCACAAATCATGCTCGGCAATACCCCACAAAGGTCCGATGTCATCATTTGCAGGGTCACAACCCTAAACCTCCGCCGCATGGGGTTACAACGCAAAACCACGATATATCAAACCTCCCCGGCGGGGGTTACAACGCCAAAGTTATCAACATCTACGTATCCCAGGCGGGGGTCACAACGCACATCCTTCAAACTTCTGCATGTCCCCGGCGGGGGTTACAATGCAATGCAACCATTGACACACACATCAATGAAGGTCAAGCAGCCTTGACGTCATGTTAGCCGATGGCAAGTAAACCCATCGAAGAAACCTTCCCCGGCGGGGGTCACAAGGCAATGCTACCATTGACACATACATCAATGAAGGTCAAGCAGCCTTGATAATGCACCCAGTAGGGATTTATCCGATGATACACACATCATCGAAGATCAGGCAACCCTGATAACAACAAACTGTCTGGCAAGAATCTGACAGAAGAGTGAGGGAATATGTTATACACATCCTCAAACAGACAAAGCTTTATCCCCACAGATCTCTTACACACAAGAGGTACCTCTATGGAATATAAGCCAGTGTCTAGGATTCAAGACTTTGGTGATAGCCCCAACGTCAACATCCTTGGAGACTTGGATCGATGTCCAAGTTTCATCACCGATTGTCATCCCAACAGATTTACCGACAATCATTCATGCATTCTACATGCATTTGCATCATGTTGTCGTGATATAGCATCATGTTTATCTTGCTTGCATTTCAAGTCTAGTATTCTTTATCCTATCCATGCCTTGCATTGCATGAATATGATAAAGAGGGGCATCTGAGACACTCAATTTTTTTCAGGCTCCTATTACTAACATTGCAGGAGGGTAGATTTGTCTTTTGGAGATAACCTCGAAGATAGCTTACATCCATTCCGGATACTACAAAAGTTCGGGCCCAACCCGAACACAAAATCGGGAACATCGGGCCCAACCCTAACACAAATCGGGAACATCATCTCAAACCCTAACACACACACCGAATGTCATTTCCAATCTTGAGATAACCCCGAGATATGCAGATCAAAAGACCCAAGAACAACACCGAGAGGACAGCTTCTATCTCTAACAATAACACCACGACGCTTAGTTCCAACCCCAGAGACAACATCGGGAGAAGAACCCCATCCTTGGTGATAGCCCCAAGAGATGCTCATTGCGCGCTCCGGTGATAACCCGAAAAATGCTTGTTTCAAACATATGCAATCGCCTTCAACCCTGCACATCCTATCGAGGCACACACACCTCAAAACCTTGAGTTAACAAAAAGGGCAGACAGGAACACCCACAGATGATAGTGAGACATACAAACAAGCAGCAGTCCAATCTCAGATGTAACCCTGTAAGCAACGTTTGCTTTCCGCTTAAACCGGCGATAACCCTGGTGAGGAGTCACAACGTCATCTTACCATCTCAACAAGATGATATCGCAAGCATACCAACAAGTAGTCCAATCTCAAACCGTAACTCGAGCAACGCTCTACTTTCAACTCAAACCGCTGATAA